>OZ038480.1:95059323-95219323 GCA_964036315.1 Acanthosepion esculentum | reverse complement strand
AAATGTGGCACAAGGCCAAAAATGGGAATTGGGGAAAAGACGGTATTCTGTCTTAACGATAACTTAGTTGGCCACAAACACTGACACAATCATACAAACAATATTCCTTACATCAAAACAACACGTGCCTTTCTTACTACATCCATCATAATAACTCATTGTCTCTATGAAAATACTAACTAGTCCCCATATTTACAATTCATTGTCTATTGGGGGGGGAGAATAAAACAACAATTCTAAAAAACTAGCCCCAATGAGTATTTATAATATTTGCCATAGGGTAGAGATGTCGATGTTCTATCGCTATTTCCATGGAAAGTGTTCAGATGGACTACTCTTCTTAGTTCCAAGTTTTAACCCGCACCACTAAGACCCGCTATGTCTCGCACATTGTATCAAACTACCCTTAGTTCCTTCGTATTATTTTGGTGAGATGTAAGTTCCACACGAAGAAATTCTACCCACGAACCACTGCCTTGTGAAACCGACTCCCAAGATGATGCTTCACCGATCACTACAATTTTAGACTGGTCAAGTGAAGCGTTAACCATTGTCTTCCACACGTCTGCATAAACTGTACCTCCTATTCACTAACCCTCTATTTCGAGTGGCCGCCAGCCCTTGTATGGTTTAAGCATCATTGTAAAACAAAAGGTATTTCATGTAGATTTGGTATTTTCTGATGACATGATATTAGCAGTTACTAGATTTATAACTAAGTACAATAAATGATAAATAGAACACCTTTAGTTATAGTTATTTACAGTTCATATATACTAGGGCAGGTTGACTTTTCACTATTTCAGAAAAACAACAGTGCACTTAATATGAAAGCTGGAGTATAATGTGAAAAGTAGTGTCACCAAAAATTAGATTTTTACTTATTTTTAAGCATTTAATTTTAAAGATCGTCTGACAAAATGTACAGAAATACCTAATTTCCTCAGGTTTTTACTTGTAAACTGACTTCAACATTTTATTATTTCAATAGTAAATCCAAATAAAATTGTTGTCTTTTGCATTGATTGGAAAATATATTCAAACTAAAATTCTATTTAATAATCGCCATAAGCAAAATATGCAATTTTTATACTGTATTCGATAAGTAAAATCTGTAAAAATATTGTAAAAGATGACAAAAAAGGTTACTCAATGAATAAGATTTGTTAGATCAATTGTTAGATTATAATTAATAAAAACAAAAAAAATAGATAAAAGTGTATTTAACACCAAAATCCTGCTGGGCACAGATCATAAGAGACCATGTTTTAAATTTGCATTGTTTATTGAAAATCACATTAAAACTACAGCACTGTATAACATATTACTTCATAATATAGCTAAATTGTTCAGTATAATTTCCCTTTGAAGCAAATGAAAGTCTTAATTGATGGCACAATGATTCAGTAATAATGTGCTTGTCCCATGCATCCTATTGGCATAAAATTTGTAAACCTTCAGAAAACTACAAATTTTATGACGCTGTGCTATAAGTCGTTCTCTGATCACCAGAAGGAAATTATAACTCTACGATTTTTAACCTAAACTTAATCTTCAAACTAGTTTCCTCAAAAAGCGGAAAGGATATGGAAAAATATCTTTTGTCGTTCTTTATCGTGTCAAACGTCAAATTTCAAATTGAGTGCAATATCACGGTTTTATAATTGACCTGACCTAATATATAGGTGCATTATCATCTTTTCAAATGGATCATACTCCTGATCTATACATATTTTCCGTCAATGTTTATTATCGGCTCATATACGAATAAAAATTAGTCAACGGTAAGTATGATCGATTTGATTTGATTAGTTTTGCTTGTTTAACGGCATTTCAACAACTTATGGGTCATTTAAAGCCGACATTCCATTTTCTTGGGGGCATTAAAGTAATAAAAATATGATATATGCTATTCTGCTTTCACAGTTGAATGCATTGTAGATGATCGCCAGGTTTGGTGTTTATACATGTTTGTGTGGGCATAATTAGCAGAGGCGGTGATGTGCGGGTGTTATGTTGTAGTTTTTTGAAGTTATATTTTGTAATAAAGTTGGGCTTTTTAAGACATTATAAGGATTAATGTCACGAAAGTTGAAATGTTGTTTGGTTGGTTGAGGTTGTTTAGCCGCATATCAACTTGTAAATATTGTGAACACGGTTTTATGGCTTCCACTCAATATACACCATAAAGAGGTATTGTTCGTAATTTTACTATACATAGTTATTGTTGGTATTTTTATATTACAAAGTATTTTTTTAATTTCATAATGTTTGGGGTTACACTAATTGCCCATAGCAGGGACCCTAACAGGTGCTACAACCTCGGGTCGGAGTGGATCTGGGAACAACAGAAATAAAGGGATGGTCCATGCTTCTCAAAACCTTCAATCTCCCGATCAGAGGCCCTGCTGTATGATGTAATTTATTAGTATATCTAACACTAAAATATGAAGGAAATTGCGAAATTCGTTTTTAGCCGTAAAACGCATGATTCTATTAAAAAAACAAACAGGAATCGTCTAGATCATGTCTGCCTGAGGCTTGAGGGGGAAAACACGATGAGGCGGAAAACTGGATTACTTATTTAAGACTGCGGGGTTTTCAGGGTGTGACCAAGAACAATCAATAATTAAAATATAATATATTGTTCAAACAGATTTATATCTCCAACAAGCGATAAAAATAATCTGTCAATCTACATTCACTTGTGAAACAAAGGTTAGTTTTTTGTGGTTGTTTTTTTTTTTTTTTTTTGGTAATTTTTTTCGCTTTTAGTCTACTATCAAACATTTTTTTTATTACGGTGAACGTGAAAATTTAAAATCATTGATTCTTTAAAAGTCCTTCCTGTGTATTTCAAGAATGTCATTTGAAAAGACACATTATTCTATTTTGAATATATAGTACCTCTTTTTACTATATAGTACCTTTTTTTACTATATTGTACCTTTTCTTCATGACTGATGGTGCGTTAAGTACTAAGGCAAAATTGAAGAAACAGGGATCTAGTATAAGTATATTCATGCCCTTCTTCGGCAATGAATCCGGCAGGGTGCATCAAGAACATTTTCGATAAAAAAAATAAAAATAAACAGAAAATGATCTACAAATAATTTAAATTGTGTTTTGAATGCAGGCTTGTGAGAAATCCCCCAGAAGTTATTAAGTTTGAATAAAAGATCAAAACGAATAAAAATTAAAATCTAATAATAACATTTCCGCTGAATTTTAGGCAGTATCATGGTATTTCATTAAATTCACTCAAATGTGGAAAAAATATGTTTGTTTGGTATTTTGTCTATATCAAAACGAATCTCTCTTTCTTTCTCTCTCTCTCTCTCTCTTTCCCCCTTTCTATATACATATATATATATATATATATATATATATATATATATATATATATATATATATATGATTTTCTAATATCTTTCTTTTTCAAATCTCTCTCTCACGATATATATATATATATATATATATATATATATATGTATATATATATGTATATATATATATATATATATGATTTTCTAATATCTTTCTTTTTCAAATCTCTCTCTTACGATATATATATATATATATATATATATATATATATATATATATATATATGTATATATATATATGTATGTGTGTGTGTGTATATATATATATATATATATATATATATATATATATATGTTTTTCTCTTATCTTTCTTTTTCAAAACTTTACAAATTAAAAATTCTATTTTCAAAATGCAAATTTAAATTGTTCAACATGGATATCGTTTTCCTTGCTGTAATTTTCTATTCCTTAAATTATTCTTGCAAACAGTGAATAATTTTCGCATAATTTCTCTCAGTTGGGAACGAAAGAATAAACATCTCGATAAATTGTATGTTTTATGAAATACGCTGCAATTGTTTCTTTTTAAGTCCCTCAAGACTCAAGCGATGTGCTGAAATTTAGCCTTAAAATTCGTGTTTAATCATAGTTTATTTTAGTTTGCAGGAGTTCAGAAACAAGTCAAACCCGTTTAAATTTACTGTCGAATGCCTTACTAGATTGTTTAATACGGTGAATAACGAATTTTATTCTATAACGCGTTTTTTCTATAATACCTATAATAATACCTTGAGATACGAACGTACCGACATGAGAGTTTTTTTTTTTAAAAGATACAAGCAGGAGTTTGTTCTCCGAACTAAATTTTGAGATACGATCGAGGTTCAGTTAAGCATTCACGGTACAAGAGTTCACATCTCACATGGAATGATCTCTGTTATTTTATGTCTTTCTTGCTATTACTTTGCAAAATTTCTTTAGTGACACCAGGAATCCGAATAAAAGTAAGTGTAAGCAGTAGTTGTGAATTTTTTAATATATTTTGTGACGTCAACGAACACACGTTGCCACTTTCGTAATGCTCATTGTAGTAGAGACTTTGTAATCGAAGGCACAACTATAGTAACGCCGTTTAACAATACTGGTGTCAAACGCCTTTGAATATCACTCGAACAAATAGCAATTGCTCGATAATACTCGCTCGATAAGTAATCCGTATAGTGATCCGAATCGAGAAATAGCATAGTGAATAGAGTAGAGAATAGCGTTCCGTATAGTAAGAGAGGATACAGTACAAATGGCAATCCGTTTCCACTATGGTCCCGTGTTTGCTCACTGAAGATATATGTTCAAACTCAAGTGTCGGCAGCGACACTTTATTGCTATATATATATATATATATATATATATATATATATATATATATATATATATATATATATATATATAAATATATATATATATATATATATATATATATATATATATATATATATATATATATATAAATATACATACATACATACATACATACATATATATATATATATATATATATATATATATATATATATATATATGAAGAAATATAGTCTTAAAGTGTGCTATATTTATGGGATAAAGTGCTCAATATCAGAGATAGAGCGTGTATAAATATAAAAGTGAACATAGAAGTCAACACTTAGAGGCGACAGTCTGGTTCATGCTAGATGCAATCGTCAGGTCAGGGTGGCCTGACCTGACGATTGCATCAAGCATGAAACAGACTGTCGCCTCTAAGTGTTGACTTCTATGTTCACTTTTATATATATATATATATATATATATATATATATATATATATATATATATATATATATGTCTGTGTGTGTGTATATATATATATATATATATGTGTGTGCGTGTGTGTAAAAGAAAAGATACCAGAATAAATATTAAAGACTTTTTTGACGGTCACTCATTTTCTTTCTTCTTTAATCATTAGAAACGCCATCTTAGGGAAAGTACAAAGATTCATTATTTAAGCGCACACACGCACGCACGCACGCGCGCGCACACACACACACGCACGCACACACACACATATGCACACACACACATATGCACACACACACATATGCACACATAATACATTAGCATTCTTTCTTTGGTTTCGGATCTGATGATAGGGAAAATGCATTATCAAAATCTATTATCAATCAAATCTATTTCATGAAACGTTTCTATTTGTCAAAATCTTAAAACTCTGTCGGGATTTCTCTTTTCTAATTTAAATCACACAAACCAACACACACAGACACACATATATTATTATTTTTCTCTTTCTCCCGCTTCTTCTTTTTTTTCTTCTTCTTCTCCTATCTCCCCTCCTCCATTTCTATTGCACCCAACGTCGTGCGATTGTTTATTTATTTTTGAAAAATAATATATCGTTCATTAGTTTAAAAAAAAATAAAGTGTTGAGAGCTACCCTAACAGGTGTTACAACAAGGTCGCGGTCTCAAGTGATCTTCTGATTTTTAAATTCATAAGCTCTACATGTTATATTTACTTTTGTTTTATTTCTTTCACACATGTATTGAGCACTTTTTAATACCACTGTTTTATCGACTGATTCAACTCTGACCATTAACCATTTATGTATTATATATATATTTATATATGTATGAGGGGTGCATTTGTAAACAGTGACTATTAAAGCTAATATAGCACGACTCTTCGTCAGAATTGAGTCACTGTCAGTCACTGTGTTTATCTAAATCTAAAAAATTAACACGCTAAATTTCACCTTTATCCCTGCCGTGCGCCAACGGCTTACTGTAGACGTTCCAACTGACGCCAATTCAGTCGGGTTTCGATCCTATCTAGAGGCAACCAGACGTCTAGCCACACTTATGAGCTGTGAGACAGTCTGTCTGTGGATGACAAAAATATTTATGCATGTATATATATATGTGTGTGGACGTATATTTATACCATAAGAATTCATTGTTATATACGATACAAAGGTATGTCTTTTTAATCTTTTATTGCTTTTTTTTCCAATTTTCAAATACCGAATTGCGTTCAGTCCTTGACTCAGTGTCTAAAGTATGTTTTTATTTACATAGGCTGAGCCCCTAATATTGAGCACGCCAATAAATATAGCCTGCATTAAAATCTATATCTATATATCTCTCCCTCTCTCTCTCTTTATATATATATATATATATATATATATATATATATATATATATATATATATATATACATATATATATATATATATATATATATATACATATATATATATATATATATATATATATATATATATAAATATATATATATATATATATATATATATATATATATATATAAGGGTGTAGTGAGAGCCAGAATAAAAAAACTGGAGGAAATGATTACTTTAATAAATAATTGTTGATATAATTTCTTTTTTTAGAGAGGAATTACAATTTTTTACAGATTATTCCGGAGCCCTTTCAAAGATGTTCTTTCTAAATTTAATTCAAAAGCTTTTATTTGTAATCCCTGAATATCTACATTCGTAAAGCCATCTAGAAATTTTTTTAACTTAATTAATGAGAAATGCATATCAAGAACATTCTAATCGCCTTTTCTGCGATTGACGTAACCAGGAAAAACAATCCACGTTTCACTAAATCCTAAAGAATGGTAAAACTTCTAATAGAATTCTCATAATGTAGCCAATGTGCACAAATCCCCTCCCCCCCACCAAAATCTAGAAAGTTGACAATAAGTGAGAAAGAAGAATGTTTGATCGTGGCTAATTCGGAGGTATAGATCATGGGCAGTGGATTTATATCAGCGTTCAATAAAGGCTAGTTTGAATATAGATGTGTTTTTGTGCCTGTACGTCAGTTTGCAAGCATAAGAATTTTAAAAGTATTTACATTATTTCAGCTAGATTTGAATAGATAAGCGTTTACATTTGAATTCATGTTGGTTTCAGCAGAACTTTTCACTTGGATAATTCTCTCACCATTATCAAGTAATGCTGCCATAATGATCAGTATTATTGGGTTATTAACTCCTTAATTCCAAGATTAAATCCCAAATTTTTACTAATCAATAATTAATAACAGCTTTTAATTTTTACAATTAAAACTGTAATTTTTGACAAAGATTAATGTGTTAATTGGAATATGTGAAATTGATTTTGGCTTGCTGAGTTCGCTCTTAGCAAAATACCCTGGCAAAGTTAGAAATGCAACTAATTTACAGACAGCAGGGGGTTGATCCCGGGGTAGACTGGGCACTGTAGATCGGGTTGTCAACCAGTCCCTACACGCAAGCCACCGATCTGCCACTGGGTGGCATGCCGCTAGCGTTTACAGTAGTTGTTGCGTATATGACATTGTTAGTTTCTGTGATGTTTCCCAGTGGCTTGTCCGTTAACAGTGTTTCCATTGCATCGTTGTATATTTGCAGTGTGCTGAGTGGACTTTGTCATAGAAATTTTGGGGAGCTGGTCCATGTCTGATAATTGTGAGAGATTTACACTCTTGAGTATTTGGGTGACGTGTTTTTTTCGCTTCGGCGATTTCACCTTTGCGGTTTTCAAGGAAATCTACTTTAATGTAGTTGGAGTCATCTTCATTGGCACCGTCTGGACAACTACAGGTTATGTCACAGTTTGATTCTTCGGTTTTACTCCTGAGAGATTATTTCGTATCTTATTTCTTTTAGTTTTGAACTCACCCTCTGTCATTATTTATTTCTTCTCTCATCTCTTTCTTATTTGAATGATGGGTTATTGCGTTCTGTCTTCTATCTAGTTTTATCATATCTATTTCTGTATTTGTGTGTCTTTTGCTTAGCACGATGTCCCTACGATTATTATTATTATTATTATTATTATTATTATTATTATTATTATTATTATTCCCATGATTTCTCTTCTTTACTTATTCCTTTATGAATCCAGAGAGCTAATGACACCAAATAAAAAAAAAACAACAACTCAAGATCATATACATTTTGCATAGAAAAAGCTCTTTGTAAAGTACAAGATGTATTCGTGCGAAAAAAATATTTCTTTTATCATCATCATCATCATCATCATCATTATTATTATTATTATTATTATTATTATTATTATTATTATTATTATTATTATTATTATTTTATTTCCTTTGATTTCTGGTGTGTACACATTTCTTTCCGGGTTCTGCCCAGAGACCTAAGTTTAGAAATGGCATCATGGCATTTTCCACTGACAAAAAAAAAAGAAGAAGAAAAAAACATATTTTACATAGATAAAGCCCTTCATAAGGTGTGGGCTGTACTCGTGAGAACAATTATTTGTATTTCTTTAAGGCATGGGCTTCCAAGAATCCCTTCAATTAGTCTACAGGAATATTTTCCAACCAATCTGAGGGATCCAACTACAACAGGGATTGTTGATGTTTGACATTTTTGAGATTTCGATTTCAATCATCACCATCATCATTATTATTATTATTATTATTATTATTATTATTATTATTATTATTATTATTATTGTGTGTATTGACATCTTATCATATAATTTGAAATGCCTAATTACCAATTACACTCTCTTGTTTTAAAGTGAAAAGGGCACTGTGGGGGAGGTATCAAAGCACATTTGGGGAGTTTCTATTAGATGTAGAGATTTTCGGATGATATGTGCAAGTCCTTATAATTTGAGTTTTTGAAATTCTTTTTTTAAAAACATTGGCGATAATGTTGAGAGGTCATATCATTTAGTTGGCAGTTTCCTTTTTTTAAATCTTTTATATGTATGTTGATCTATTTGCATCAATGTTCCTGTCTGTGAGAATTCGAAAATGCGACAGTGTAGTCACTACATCGCCACTTTTGACATCATTCAAGTGGTGTTTGTACCATGTATCCGGGAATTCAATACCATAGTCCGAACAGAAATGCCAGTGAATATATTATCCTAGAGGTTGTGACAATTCTTTTGTATATACAGAATTGTGTGGCATGTAATCATGGAAAAAAAAGACAACTATCTAATTTTAGTCACTGCATGAATCGAAATCTACACAAGGTGTGGTAAGTACACATGAGTATGATTTTTTAAGTCTGTAATGAATTTCATGCACATATTTGTTCGCCCCTTTTTAATATTCTTTTGACATAGTTCACAAAGCCCCAGTCCCACCAGCTAATGACATAATTTTCAAAGCCCGAGTCCCGACGGGTAATTTTGTCTTCTTTTGATACTAAATTCTCTTGATTTCTCTCACTGTATTTTAATTTCATTAGTATCAACATCTAACGCATTTTTTGGTTTCGCCTTATTTAATCTACATTTTGAACACGTATTTAAACTTCGTCTTGCTTTATATGAAAACGACTAGTCCATGAAATGACTTTTAATTTCACATTATACTTATTTATTTTCATTTCTAGATTTTCTGTCTTATAACCACATCAGTTTGAACTAAACGAGTCCAGAATGTGTTTAACAGTTTGTCATATAAAATATTTTTTAATTCATACTTATTAAGAATTTGTCCCAATGTTTCCTTTGGTTTTATATGATATTTCGCCTCCTTTCGTCTCTATTCTGTATTCATTTAAACAGTGTTCTCCGTATTGTTTCTTTCTTTGAAATATTTATTCTGTATCTTAAAGTCTCTGAATGCATTGAATAAAACAATTTGTTTCATGAAGCGAAAACGTTGGGATCATTTCTGCAGAGAGTAAAACGCAATGAGATCTTTCCAAATGATCTCCATGTTTGCGTGCTGCGTTGAATTTAGGCAACAAGATCAAGTTTTTCTATACAAAGGAATCTCTCAGTGTTCCCCTTTCACAGGCAACTGGGTCGTTGAAGCAAAAGAAAAGATCACAGAATGTTCGAACTGTGAGAATTTTGCTTAAGATCCATCAATTGGGAATTGCTGAAACCTGGACATCAACTGTGCAAAAGTGCTTTTCTTCCCACGTGACTTGGTTTAAAATATTTTTTCTGAATGCAAACTTGCCGATGTTTGTTTTGGACTCTCGCAATAAATCCGTTAAAAGGTTTTCTATTTTTTTTTTTTCAAAATAAAATTCTCTACCAAGTGGAGAAAGATATGTCCGAAAAATGAATGATATTCCTTTTTCTAAGATCAAATGGTAAAAATATTAAAACTTTCAAGATTACGGCCAAATCACACTGAAAAAAACGGTTCTCGTACGATCACCGAAGTTAAGCAGCGTTGAACCTGGTCAGTACTTAGATAGAGAAGCTCTAACTATCAAAAATAGGTTTCGGTTTTAAATAATTGAGGAAAGTTTGATAAGCCGTAAAAGAACAAATCATTCAATTCAAAGTTATTTAATAAAAATTATTAAATGCGGGCAAGTAATTGAAGAAATGAAAATGAACCGGATAAAATTTGTATACACTTCTAAGATATCCCAAATGCCATGCCAAAGAGAGCGCTTAGAAAATTCGCATCAACTACCTTTCGTTTTACAAGAAAAGCGGCTACAAAATAACAGGATATACTTGTATTTAAATCAATGTTGGCAAAAACATTAATTATACATTTTTACACTTGTTATATCCGCATTTTAACACATAATTATTTTATTTTATTTGCCTGGTTATGCGTATTTTATTTGGATTATTATTTATTTATGATCATTATTATTATTTGTGCATGTTATGTTTCCTGCTTTGTATCCTGTAGAGCCGCGTTTAAACTATAGTCCTTAGGAGAATTGTCGTTTAATTGATAGCACTTTTCTTAGTATATGGGATGTTCCTATTAGGGCGATCTTCTGGGAATCTTGTATGTTGATTTTACCTGGGACAATGTCAGTAAAACTGTCCATTCCTTTTCTCACGAGACCCAGAGCTCGGATTACTATTGGTACAGTCTCAGTCGTCAATCCCCACATCCTGCTAATCCCCTTTTCCATGACTTTGTATTTGGACAATTTATCGATAATTTCTATAGGGGTGTTACTCTCACATGGTACTGCTATGTCAATAAGCATGCAATTCCTAATTTTGTTGTCTTTTATGATAATATCAAGGTTTTTTTGTATCTCCGGTCATCTCAGATGATATTTCCATCGTTATTTTGGGTAACTGTGACTGGTTGGTGCACATGCCATCTCTTAATGGTTTCGATTTTGTGCTTCTTGCATATCTTCTAGTGCACATATGACGCTACCTTGGTATGAATTTGGGTATATTCATTTTTCTTCAGTTCTGGACATCCTGAGGTAATACGGTCAACATTTTCATCATATTTTCCGCAGACCCTGCATTTCCGGTTAGTTCAATCCTTGATTATTTGACAGTGATAGCATCTGGATGTGGTCCTGAGCTACAATAATTAGGTCTTCTGTCTCAGTTTTCAACCAGCTGCTCCTCATCCACTGATGTGTTTTCTGTTGGTCCACATCTGCTTCTTTCGTTATTTTGATGTATTTGCCATGTAAAGCCTTGTCCTCGCAGTTTGTAACTTCATTTGGCCAAGTTGTTTTGCTTTCTGTTTTACTTATTTGGTATAGATGGTGTTCGCTTCATTTTTCGTGGTATTCTCTTCTTTTTTCGTGGTATTCGCTTCGTTGTTTTGTTGGCAGAATTTAAGGTATATTAAGCTGTTTCTTGAAGAGTGCAGCTTCTTTGATGATGCAGCTGATTTGGTGTTTTATATTTGTAGGAGATGGGCATTGGTTTTAATGAGGTAGGCTTCCAATTCGATTGCTATAGTTTTTAGAGCTAGTTCAGGTTGGATTAGACGTCGGCCTCCTAAAATACAGCCTATCAACATCTGATTTATGGTGATGCATCATCATTTGGACAACAATTTTTCTGGTCTCGGCGTCAGTCAACTTTCATTGAACAATGTTAAACCTGTATGTTACTGCGTGTGTAACTAAGGTGTTGATAGATCCATTTTATTAGCCGCATTTAGTTCGCTTTCTAGTATCAAACGCACTTGTCTATAATATTCTTTTCAGATCTATTTCTTTAGAAATGAACGCTGTACTCCGTCTTTTTCATTAATTCGTAAGTATTTGTATGTAGCATGTTGGTCTAGTTCATTAATCCTGTTGATATAAAGGTCTAAATCTGTAGTTTTCGTTAGTTTCCCGCCTTTGAAGTTGGCTTTGGGACATTTGTCGATTCCGAACTTCATCGTAATGTAGGCTCTTTTTTACCCATGGGTGTGGAACAGTCTAACGCCTTTCTGTAGTCGATCCATGCTGTCGATAATTCTTTCTTTGTTTTCACCTCATTCAATATTGTTTTATTGATAGTTATTTGGTCCTTGTAGTCGTAACTTCCTCTATTACATCCCTGCTTATCGGCTCCGAGTAAATTTCTTTTCTTAAGTGAGTTATGATAGAAGTGAGGATCTTGTTGCTGTTGTTGTTGTTATTGGTATTATTATTATTATTATTATTATTATTATTATTTTCTCTTATTTCTGGTGTATGCTCATTGTTTTCAGGATCCCAAACAGAGACCTAAGTTCAGAAATGGCGTCATGATATTTTCCACAGAGAATTTTTTGAGAAAAAAAACAAAACAAATTAGATAACCTATGATCACTCACATTGAGTATTAACCATGAATAGGCTTATCTTGCCATCGTTTCTGCATTTGGTACAATGTATTTGCATTCTTTTTTCGGTCCTTAGCCGCTGCAGTACTTGAATTATGATTTATGTACACTTCTTCCCCCATTTGAAATTCCCTTTCAAATTTCTTGGTTTCCTTATTCCCGAATAAAGTTTCTTATTTCTCTCATATTCTTTGATAATCATTCGGCCTTCTATAGTTTCCAGGTATCTTTGAAGACCGATTGTTGTGGTTTTGCATGACAATTCTAGTTGAATTAATCCTCTGCTTCTTTCGGATCTGGGTACATACATACTATCAACATCTAGCCTTAGGATGATGTATGCAGTGACAAGTGAGACGATTTGTTGTTTTTTTACATCCATTCACTTAATGTCAGCAATGGTCCAAATAAGTATTTTTAAACTGTTTGTCAGTTTTTTATTCAAGTAATGATGTTGAAACTGTTTATGATTATTTATTATTATTGTTATTATTATTATTATTTGTTTTATTCGTATTAATTTTATTACATTATTTATTTTCGTATTATTATTAGTGATTTTGTCGGCGTAGTTGTTGTTTCTTTTGATTTTTATATGTATAGTCATTTCCTTCCCGGTCCCAATCAGAGACCTAAGGTTAGAAATGACCGCATGTCACTCTCCACTACACATATTTGTAATAAATATCAAACAGACAGTAAAGAGACCAACAAAATACAATCTCATACAATATAAAATGTGGTCAATACATGTAACAACAATTTTTTATATTTCTTTAAGATATGCGCTGCCAGGGACCCGTTCAATGAGTCTAAATTAAACTTTTTCTAGCCATGACCAGAGCCCCAAACAAAACGTTTATTATTAATGTTTATTATTATTCGGCGAGAGAGTAGCACACCAACAAAATGACCCTGGGGTACAACTATACGAAGTTCAGTATAAGAATCATGAAATTCAGTTTGATTAGGATATACCAGGCACATGCATCACAGACTAAGCGAATTTGTGCGCGATATGTAACAGGCTTTGGATGAAAGCAGCACATAAAATTGTACGATGAAACTTGTTAGACTTCACAGCTTTAGCAACGTTTCTGCTCATTCATTAATATGATATTTCTCCAGTGATCAAACAGTTTTCGATTTGTTCGCATCTTCCAATATTTTGATTTTGACCTTTATGCTTTGCCTTCTGGCCTTTATACTTTACCTCCTGGCCTTTATGCTTTACTTTCCGGCCTTTATGCTTTACCTCCTGGCGTTTATACTTTGCCTTCTGTTTTTATTCTTTGCCTTCTAGCCTATATGGTTTACCGTCTAGCCTTAATGCTTTGCCTTCTTGTCTATATGCCTTGCCTTCTGGCCTTTATGCTTTTCCTTCCTGCTTTTATGCTTTACACTATTGCCTTTATGCTTTGCCTTCTATTTTACGCTTTACCTTCTGGCCCTTTTCCTTAATCTTCTGTCCTTTATGCTTTTGTTATGTTTGCGTGAGTTATGAGGACCGAGCAATGCATTTGTTGATTGGAAATAATTACCAAGAACGTTTTTAGGTTTACAGCATTTTATTAATTACTAGATAAACTGAGTTAATACTACTCTACAAAAGAATTAGTGAAATATGGAGAGACGTTTTCCACACGTGGCCCGGTGTAGTCCGCCATCTTGGATCTCTCCCTGTATAGCCCCACGTGACGTCTGACGTCACGATGTCCAAAGCAAGTGGGATAACTCTTACAATACTTTGGAGTTATCTCCCTTTATGTTTCCTTCCCACAGCTTTGCTTCTTGCTTTTATGCTTTGCCTTCTGGCCTTCATGCTTTACTTTCTAGCCTTAATGTTTTGCCTTCTGGTATTTATGCTTTGCCTTCAGGCCTTTATGCTTTACATTCTGGCTTTTATTCTTTGCCTTCTGGCCTTTATGCTTTACCTTATAGCCTTTATGCTCAACCATTTGGCCTTTATGATCTAACTTCTGCTCCTGTTTTTATTTCTGTCATTTCATATTTCCCTTTCATTTGCTTCTTTATCTCCAGGATTCAACTCAATAACAATGTCAACAACATTCCTGAAGATTCTCACACGATTCGTAAGAGAGGAGCATGCGTAATCGTTAATTCTTTTTTACCCCAAGTTTTGTCTCCAAGTTCCTCACATGAATTCTAATAAAGGTGTTGGAGGATTAGCGGCAAAAATGGCTTCAATTTTTACCTGACGTTACATTTGATGATTGAACTTTGAATAAGAGTCTTGATTAGTTTTTTTAATAACATCTACGTAGAAAATGTAAATATTACGCTGACAGATGGGAAAACATCTCTGACGGTGGCATGTTTATGCGGATAATTCTAGTGACGAAACTAAACGCGTATGGAAATTAGATAGTTAGAAGGTATTGTGCAAGCGACATATGAGGATTTTATGAAGGATAGATAGTTTTTCCCCCATGAATATCGTAAGAAAAATTATAAAAAGCCTGAGTTGTTGATAAGTTAAAAGAATATAACGAGAACAGCGGTGTTGCAGGAAGAGGAAAATTTATTAGGGAAAATATAGAGTAAAGAAATGAGATATGTGAACGCCTACAGAAATATGATAAAATTAAAAATTATATATTAATATGAATAGATAAATAACGAGAGGAAATATAAGAAAATACACAACAATACGAACAAAAATATTCATAAAAATACAAAAAATAAGACAAAAAGGTACAATAATAATAATAATAATAATTACCTGGCCGTTGGTCTCGAAAAGAACCTCCAATCTGTTGTTGACTCGGTCAAGAAATGGGTGGTAAACTTTAATGACTCAAAAACAAAACTGCTCTCTTTTACCCACCAGAAAGGACCTTCCTTGCTTCCCATTAGAATGTCTGATGCTCATCTCTACGAGAGCACCTCTCTGCGACGGCATGGTTTCACACTGTCCGTGGACCTGAGATGGAACAAATATATTGAATCTATAGCTTCATCTACCGCAAGGAAAGCTGGGTCTCTGTGTGGCGCCAGAAGTTTTTTTTCTCGCACAAGTCTATCCTTCAAATCTATAAATCAACGATTTGACCTTGCATGGAATACCGCTGCCATATATGGTCTAGAGCCCACGCTGTTCGTCTTAAGTTTCTCGAAAAAAAAAACAGAGACGGATATGCAATGTGACTGGCCCTGATCTGACATCTCGTTCACAATCGCTCTCTCCCAGACGTGCCGTCGTCTCCCTCTGTCTTTTCTACAAATACTTTCACGGTAACTTCTCCGATGATATACTTTCGCTGGTTCCCAAACTGCATGAATTTAAACGTGCTACTATATTGTCATCTCAGTCCCACCCCTTCACTGTCGAAACGGTTAAATGTCGCCGTCACTTCTAGTCCAATAACTTCATGTTTCGCACTTCCCGTCCATGGAACTCCCTTCCTCTTACTTGTTTCCCTGATAGCTACAATCTCCAAATATTCAAATGCAATGTCAATCGATATCTCTAGATGCCTTGATCTATTCCCCTTCCTTCTCTTCATCCTTTCCTCTGTCACGCCTCTTTACTCTTGCTACCACTCACTGTAATTTCTTGCGTGCACTCCCGCCATGCTTTGGGTGAAATGCTTAAAAGAATAACAACAACAACAATAACAATAATAATAATAATTATTATTATTATTATTATAATTAAAGAAATGAACATAACTGCAACCTGAATAGGTGAATCATCTGAACATGAACGTGAACCAGAAATGGATATAAAAAAGTACTAACATCACACAAACCACAGATCATAATGAAGAATCTGAGATACACATCAATCACTGAAAATACTGCTGTAAGTTTATATGAGTTGGAAAGGCGTGAGTCTAGTAGTTTTTAAAAATTAGTCAGAAACACACTGAGCCGAATTATTTTACGGAAAAAGAGAATAGTATACAAGAAGCCAAGGAAGAAATCACGAAGCATATAAGTCAGGCATAAACTATTTAAATGGAGGAACGAGAACAACTCTCAAAATTACAACCAACAAAGCATAACCTTAAAAACATTAAACTCTACAACGCAGCACTAAAATTAATTCTGGGTGAAGTAGGCCCACATATAAGTCTCAACTAAGCAATATAGGCATCAGCAATAGCAGCAACTAAAACATTAAACATAAAGTAAAAACGGGCAGTCTCACAGGCATGAAAATCCTCATTGGAAAAGAAAAATAGAAAAATAAATTGAACAACTGAGAAATGACTTATCAGTACTCGATGAAATGGCAAGAGGAACAAATGCAAGAACTATCAAATACAAAAGGATCAAAAGAATATACAAAATTAGGAATGAAGATGAAGTCCTATCAGCCAAATAAAAAATAAAATAAGCAATACAATTGAAGGCTCAAAGAACCCCACGCTGTGAAAAAAAGACCAGTATTCTGAAGACAACAATTTCTTTTAAACCAAGATGAAGAAGTTTTCCAGAGAAATAGGCAAGCACAATATTCAAGTGGCACACCCCTACCTAACAATGGAAGAGGTTATACAATTCTGTCAGAAATTATGGGCTTGACCAAAAGAAGACAAAAAAGAAGCAGACTGGATTACGCTAGGGATAGAACGGATGAACAATAAACAAGAACAAAACTGGGCGAGAATCACCGAACAGGATGTTTAATATGCACTGAAATAAGCATACATCTGGAAATCTTCAAGAATAGATAAAAGTTATAACTTACTTTTATTATCTAAATACAGCAAACACAAAAATTAGCCAAAGAACTTCAAGAAATGTCAATGGTCCTACTAAAGTTCTGACATAGGTAATCAAAGGAATTACGTACTTTCTACTCAAGAATGGTGAACCAAATGTCCCAACAAACTACAGAACAATTACATGTCTTCCAACTACTTACAAATTCTTCACTATTCCGATAAAACAGACATCTCACCTCTTAGAAGAAAATAACATAATACCTTTTGAACAAAAAGGGTTCAAAGGTGGATCATACGTATGCAAAGACCAATTATTTATTAAAAGGAGGATCTTCGAAAATTGATTCAATACAAAGAAAAATGTCATTGCTGCCTGGATAGATTGCTTTAATGTACACCATTCATAAAATATGTTTAAAGTATCAGCCGACATCATCAAACAAACTATATCGATATGGAAAGAAAAACTTCATCTCAATCATATTTATGGAATCTATAAATTTGGTGAAATAAACATCAACAGAGGAATATTTCAAGGTGACTCTTCGCTTCCCTTACTATTTTGTATATCCGTAACAGCATTAACCAGCGAAGGTAACAGTACAGAATATGACTATAATTAACTCAAAAGAAAATGAGCCATCTATTTTTTATGGATGACTTAAAGGTATATGATAGGAATGCCAGTGGGCTGAAAGGTCTCCTGAAAACAGTAAAATGTTTCAGTGATGATATTGGAATGGAAAACGATTTGGATAAATGTGCTAAAGCCACAGTTTTATGAAGGTCACTACAAGAAATCGCCTCAATTAGTTTAGACTCTGGGAAAACAATAAATGATTTAGAGCAAAAAGAAGCTTATAAGTAACTCTGTGTAAATGGAGGTAAAAGAATTCATAAAAAAATGAAAGAAATATTGCGAAAAGAGTTCTATAAAGCGTGCAACTGATATAAAGAATTTAATTTAATTCTCAGAACAGAATGCCCATTAATAGCCTTGCCTTTCCAATGGTTCAATATAGTTTCAACATCATGAATTTATTCTAAATGGCATCAGAAGAATTGATTATAAGACCATAAAGTTTCTTTCTAAGAATAACATACATAATACACCGTCTATATATACCCATGAAGAAGGTGGAAGTTGTCTTAGTCAGAATTGTCATACAAGGCAACAACAATCGGCTTACTAACATACATGGAAATATCAAAGGACTGGATGATATAAGTTGTGTAACAACACGAAAGCAGTCAGAAAAAATATTCAATGATGAAAGAAGTTTGTAAATACAAACGAGATTTATATTTGTTAGATCCTGTAGAAAACCAAAACAGAACCCAAGAACCACCTGTTGCAGCAAAATATATGAAAAATAAAGCCAATGATGAAGCTCTTGAACGGAAACAACGCTGTCAAGAAAAACCTTTGCATGGCCAATGTCAAGAATGTGTTAATAAAGCCGATGTTCTGTGACAAATATCAAAGAACCATAGACCATCTAATCTCAGGATGTTCTGTACTTGCGCCAAATGAATATAAAAATCGTTATGATAATGTGGGACAATATTTACACTGGACAATGTGCAAGCACTTTTGAAAACATGTTAACAGACACTGGTATGAAATACACGCAGCACCGGTTACAAAAATAGAAGGTATTACAATTCTGTGGGATTACACCATCTTTACAGACAGGAAAATTGAAGCAAATAAGCGGGGCATAATTGTCAAACACCGAAAAGACAAAACTTGATTACTAATGCATATGTCTTGACAAGCGGACTGTAACATAGCAAGCAATGGATTTGAAAAGAAAACTATCGAAGTATAAAGACCTCAAAATCGAAATAGAAATATGTGGAAATAGAAAATAATAATAGAACCTGTCGTAGTAGATGCACTGGGAATGTTAAAAAAAGGCTCACAACAACATATTGAAAATCTCTGGAGATCCCATTTTAGAAGAAATACAAAAAAGGTCTTGATAAGTACAGCTGACACACTAAGAAGAACTTTGTCCATATAACCGTAGTGACTTTATGGGAGTTAGAAAAACAAATCATGAAGTGTAGCCATAATAAAACACCTTTACATGCCTTAGGTCTTCCCAATGACTTGGTAGGTAGTGGGACCATAGCAGAAATAAAAATATAATGATGATGAGGATAATAATAATGTGGCACATGGAGACATCAATAATTCCAGTTGTATTTGTAACCCTCGCATTGATTGAAAAAAAGCATCGATAGACTAATTGAAAGGGTTACTTATAGCCTAAAACCTTAAAAAATACAAAGAATTGTACACACCTGTACAGCTCACACATTACGAATAGTTTTATGTATGTAAAGTGTATGTGATTTTAGTTTTTTTTTTTTGCAAAAAATGCTCAGAGGAAAATGTTCTGAAAACATTTCTGAACTTAGGTCTATTGTTGGGACCCGGAATAAAATGTGTATACAACAGAAAGTCAAGGAAATAATAATAACGAAAATAATAGAATAATAATAATTCTAATTGTAAAATTAAATGAAATATTTAGAAAGGTGATATGAAAATAAACATTAAATTAAAAACAGTAGAATGACATTAACAATACACCCTGTTCTCTGATCTTAATTGAGTAGACCTGTTAACATATCCATATTTTGACTTGTCGAATAAGATACGCTAAAGTAAATATCCTGTTTAGTAACTCAATAATAAATTAATTTATTTAATTCAATTTTTTTTCCTATTATTTTTCGTTTAATTGTAATAATTTTTTTTACCCAAAATAATACATCAGAAATATAGCCTAGTCGGTACCATTTACTAATAATTTTACTAGTTAATTTTT
The DNA here is from genome assembly GCA_964036315.1 of Acanthosepion esculentum. Classification (NCBI taxonomy): domain Eukaryota; kingdom Metazoa; phylum Mollusca; class Cephalopoda; order Sepiida; family Sepiidae; genus Acanthosepion; species Acanthosepion esculentum. Next base: position 95,198,872 of record OZ038480.1, on the reverse strand, counting down.
TCTTGATTTCCCCTGCTGAAATCGGGGTGCCTCTTACATACCCGTGCGTCTTATATGCCGTCAAATATGCACACACACACACACACACACACACACACACACACACACACACACACACACACACACACACACACACACACATATATATATATATATATATATATATATATATATATATATATATATATACACTAAATCAGTTAATCGCTAACTCCTTGCTATTTATCTGCGACCTCCTCCAGAGGCTGGATGTGGCACATTCTGAGCGCATACGCTTGGGGAAAAATTCCCCAGAGATCCCGCATACACGGAGTAGGGTCGATGTCTCTCTCTCCAGATGAGACTCTGCCCTTCGGCATAGCCTCGTCTGCGTTCCTCTCTACCCAGGGGCAGTGAGGTCGACAACGTCTAAGAATTAATCGTTAACTCCGCCGCCGCAGTAAGATAGAGTGCTCTTTAAATTGTTTTAGACCAGTCCATCTTGTGGGGGTTTTCAGCTACTCCACACAACCAAAAAGAATCAACATATTTGCTTCTTAATTGCCATTAAGTTATTGCCTTAAGGGCTAAAAATTGTGCATCATTTTTCGCAAGTAGGATCAGAGGTGAAAACCATGGCCGCGTTGTCGAGATATTTCTTTATTGTTTTGAAAAAGTTTGAAAGATGAGGCAGTCAAGACGACTTGGGAGTTATATCTGGATACTTAGGGATCTCCTCATTCACGAAGGGAATGAAGATGAAACGACTCACTGAACGTGGCCTCGGCATTTTATGGAGCTGTGGAGGAGGCCGGCCATAACTTTTCATTTTATTTTAGAACTAGCAGTATAACCCGTCTTCGATCGGGTGTTTCATTACTGGGATATTTTGTTGATCAGTTGGAGCAGTTTTTAGATTAAAATCAGCCCACCTAAAATCAATATTAGTAACAACAATTGGGGGAACTGAGGTACATCCCCAAATGAGGTGGGGGGTTAACAATTTGAACGGGGGAGTGGGTCTGAAAAAGGCCGTTTTTGCGTTCTCAATCTTGCAAGGAAGGAACATTTTTCATGGACCGCCATACTAATTTTTATTTATAATATAATTTGTTTTTTATCATTCTAATTATCATTTGCGTTAGATTTCAACTCTCTAAATTGATTGTACACTGTTTTTTACAAACATTAAATTTTGCCCTTGATTTTGCGCAAAATGTAAAAAATCAGTTTTTTCGATTTTTCACCTTCAGGGTTGTAATTTTTTACAGTCAATTTTGACTCAAATCTGGCACTGAAGAATTATCTATCAAAAAAAAAGAATTCATTGAAATTGGAGGAAAATTGTGGAAACGCATAAACAAAATCCGATCACACACACAAACATACATATATACACATACATACATTTTGAGAATTATAGATATATTACAATTATATTATTATTCTATTATGATAATTTAATCATTATTATATTATTACACCAACCGTTACTATTATAATATTATAATTATTATTTCCTTAAATTTTATTATCTTATAAACTTTTAAATAAAGTTTTCATTCGTATTATTCTACATGTTCTTATATATCCCCTCGTTATATATCTATTCATATTGATATATTATTTTTATGATTCTATTTTTATTTTTAATCATATATCTGCAGGCGTTCTCATGTCATTTTATTTTAATCTGTATTTTCCCGTTGTAAATTATTTCCCTTACTCCTGCAACCCCGCTTTTCTTGTTATATAGGATGTTACAATAACTTGGACCGATCTTAAATGAGAATAAGGTTTAAGCGTCTAATGATTTTTTCTTTTCTTTCAGATTTAAGTCTTTGGCAATTTCAACCATCGAAAGATTAACAATCAAACAACGTGTTAAAGTTATCGAAGCCTACTACGAAAATGGACGTTCAAAAAGAAATGTGCATTCGCAATATTTTGGTCAACATAATCAACCAACCGAGAGTGAAACTGGAAAAATTGTTCGTAAATTCAAACAAACTGGGTCGGTGGCAGATGTGAAGATATCACTGCGTGCTCGAGAATGGGGCCGAAAATCCAGACACCCATATTCGTCATCGCGCGCAGGAAATTAACCTCTCCGCAACAACGTTATTGGAACACCCTATATATAGATAGGCAATACATATATATATATATATATATATATATATATATATATGTGTGTGTGCGTGTGTATGCATATATATATATATATATATATATATATATATATATATATATATATATATATTGCCTATCAACATCTCAGGCTTCTTTGATTTTCCTTTACAGTATTTCTGTCAAAAAATGTACATCCCTTCATAAAACCCGCATATGTCCGCTTGCACAATATCTTCTTGCCTATCTAATATTCATACACATTTGTGAATTAGGTAGACGCATCGCTATCATCAGAGATTGTTTATCAGCAGTTGGCAGAATATTTACATCTTCTATGTAGATGCTATCAAAAAAAAAAATTAATCAGGATTGTTGTTCAAAGTTCAAGCATCATTTGACACGTGAGGCAAAAATGGAAACCATTTTATCGGGTAATCCTCCAAAACGATGTTTTATTATAATACAACGTCTTATACACTATTTACATTGTTCGGACTGTTGTCCTCATCTTCGTTTCCATAAGGCAACAAAGATTAAGACAACTGTAGTGATGGAAAAACAGAATATATAGGAAAACTGCAAGACTTCCTTAGAAATGGTAGTTATAGTAAAGAAAGTTCCAACACTGAAAACGGAACAAAAACCTGTCGAAGATCCTATTTAAGAACAAGGACCACCTCTCACCTATGACTTACAAGCAGCTCTCCCAACGTTACAGCAAGCTTCCTCATCATACATATGTTCTCCCCAAAATTCATAAAGACGGTATTCTGTTCAGGCAAATTGTGAGCTAAAAGTCTCAGTGTGTCGAAATAAGGAAATATGCTACCATTCAATCCAACCGGATCTTGAGCCTGGATCTTGTGAGATTGTTCATCAAGCTACCCCTAGAGGAAGCACAATCAGTAGTCACGGGCACTATCAATAGATAACCTGATGGAGATGATCACTTTCTGTACACAAACAACACACTTCGGAATGTGATGGGACATATATCGGCAGGATGAGGGCTTAAGGGTTAGCAATGGGCTCACCATTATCACCAGCAACGGCTATATGACATACGTCGAAGAAATGGTATTAGGATCCACATCACTGAAGTCAACTATATGGCCGAGGTACGTAGATGGTACCTTCATACTCTGGCCACACCAGGAAGAGGTCCAGATAATACTGAACATGTGAACTCAATAAGCTCATCGATACAATTCACAATGGAGAGAGAAAACAACAACAAATTAGCATTCCTGGATGTACTAATATCCCGAAGAGAGTAACATTCGCCGGACAATAACAGACAATAACTTCAACTCCCACAACCCTTACAGTGAAAAGAATGGGATCTACTGCTGCTTACAACATCGAGAAAAAGCCATAAGTGTTGACCCAGAGACATATGAAAAAGAAATGATCAGTTTTATCAGTACACTTAATCCTGACAACTAACCTAGGTACGTGACAGCGGCTCCGAAAAAATAGGATAGAAGTGTACACGAGAATTACAACACTCAGAAAACAACCTCGGTCTGCTTACCATATGTGAAGGGATTGGTAAAAAATACAAAAGATCTGTGGTCCATATAGTATTAGGACGACGTTCAAAAGTGTTTCAGCACATCGCAGACACTAATTCTTAGTAAGATCTTCCATAGAGGAGGACATAATAACGGGCTCTGTTTATGTCATCCCATGCAGTTGTAATAAGAAATATGAAAGGGAAACAGACCGTCCTTTGAAGATATGTCTGCAGGAATAGCGTAAAGCCGTAACACGATGGAAAATAGAAAAAGCAGGTGTAGCTGAACATATATGGAAGGAAAAGGAAGATCCTCCCCCGTGTGATGAGGTTAAATTAAATTAAAAGACAAAGAACATCAGTGGAAAATACGAAAATTTATGGAATCAACACATATTCTAGGCCACAAAAATCTTCTAAGCAGAGCAAGCATAAAAATGAACACGATAAGGGAAACAGTAAAACGGAGTGGTAGAAAAAAGCAATAATAACAACAAAATTAAATGTGAGCTTTGGTAAAAAAAATTATAGTGAGATATTAATTCTATAAATTTCAATAATTCATACACTGATGTTCAACAATCAATTTAAATGTCAAATCAAAGCCCGAGTTAATATTTTAGGTAGTATACATATCTTTTATTCCAGTTATTGAAGTTATTTGATGTATTCTAAAATAACTGCCGTCTGAAGTTATTAGGCAAAATCAAATAATCAAATTTTACTTCAATACAAAGAAAAGAAAATCATTACAAATTTATCAACACCTATAATAGAAAAAGTAACAAGCACATATGATAAGTCTTTCAATCTTTTACATTATAATATAGTGACCTTTCTTAATAATATACAGTAAACTATTATGCAGTGATTTTTTTGATTTTTTTTACTTCAGCAGGTGCAATTTCCGACATAGTAGTTTTAATTGCTTCTCATACGTCTGCTTGCTGTTATACTGTTTGCCACCTTCATATAATTTAATCTTTAAAATTGACCATAGATATTTGATCAGATTCAAATCAGAACTTGATGGTGGCCATTCCATTATCTTCTCTCCTGTAAATATTTTATGTTCACGTGATTCACTGGTAGGTTGACATAAAGGAGTATTGTATTGCATAAACCAACATTTCGCTTTGAAACTGCGAGGCAGGAACTAGTATCATGGAAAGCAAATCATCTTCATAAAATCTTACACTGTTCAGTTTAACTCCTTTTAACTCGATTTTGTATTGTCCAATAATGGTTTGGTCGACAATTCCAGCCTATATCATAATACTGCCGCTTCTTTGTAGCCTTCTTTTAGCCACAGGCACGTCTGAATTGGATAAATTCCTTATTTTGTCCCATCCATCATGTACATCAAATGTCATTTGAGATGCGTCAGTAAAAACTACTTTAGAAAAGTTAATTTTCATGTATTTCTTGACCTGATTTTAACGCTTTGAAAATGTTTGCTTTAGTGAAGGCACTTTTCCACGGGGACCTTTTACAGATCCCAGTTCACAAAGTATTCTACACGTTTTGTCCTGATTTACTACCTCAGTTCCAGCCTTTTCAAAAATCAAATGTTCATCTCGAGGAAGCAAGCTCTTCAAGCCTTTTCCTTTGCTTCGAGTTCTCAATTTCCTCTTATTATTCTTTTTATATCTCCGATGTGGATATTGCCTCACCCAATAACATTGTTATTTTCTGCTTTCTTTACCCATGTTTCAACATATATTATGTACAAAAAAGTTTAAATTAGATCTCAGAGATTTTAATCTGATATTAGTTTAACCTGTATAATCACTTCAGTAAGTTCATTTTCGTAAATTTCAAATAACTCAAAAAATAACTATTAAAATGGCAGAAAATGTAATTAAGTATTTTACTAAGGGTGGAAATGGACGAGTTTAAATTTGACAAGTATTGGTTCAGAATTTTTTGAGTTATTAGGGTTTTTTATTTGCATAACAATTTACGACAGGCTGTGTAAATGTTGGCTAATTGAATAAAAAAAATAGGATTAACGTGTTAATGCGTTTCGACTTCTAAAAATACTTCATTATATTAAAAAAATATTTTTATTGTGCTGATTATTTCTAAAACATTTCTTTTGTCGTTCAGTTACTAAAATTTTGTTGATATATATATATATATATATATATATATATATATATATATATGCACATTTCATTAAAAACGACTGACAAGGTGCTTTTATTTAGTTTTTTATATAATTTCTCGTGCGATCTAATAAAGTTTTTCTTTTCAGATGATAAATCATATAAAAACTGTCCGAATGTTGTTTTTATCCGAGCGCTTTCGGCTATACATTTAGTCATTTTCAAGGATTATAATTCAACTGTTAGAATTAGAATATATATATATATATATATATATATATATATATATATACAATGGATGTGATGGTTAAATTGTCGCCATTTTATATTTTTAATTTCGCGTATGTCCATTGTTTTTTTAATTTCATTTTGTCGACTGCACAGTAGAGTAGGGTCAGTTGGGCACCATCTGTGAGAAAAAGAGCACCAGGAACTCAGACTCGACACGGAAGCCTACATCAGGTGCATTGAGGAGGCAGTGCTGCACTGGGTCAGCGGGGTGGCTTCTAGAATAACCTGTGTTTGGTAACAGGACTCTGCACCATGTCACACAAGCAGAACTCAGTCATGGGTGTCAAACAATTTTTGCGACCACATCACCACTTACAACTGGCCACCTAACTCCCCAGGCTGCAACACCTTTGATTATACTGTATGGAGCGCAGGTGAGCTAGAGAGCTTAGTAACACCAAATATGAACTGAAGGCAAGGATTATGGCAGCTTTCACCGACTTAAACGAGACAGTCCAGAAGAGATACAGGAGATTCCGAAGTTGTCTGGAGGCCGTAGTTGAAGCCAATGGCGATTTTATTGAATAAAATCTACTCTTTAGTATCTTAAGATATTTTTGTGCAATTTCGGTAAATATACCTGCTAAAATGGGATGTTAGTGTTATTTTCATTTTTGAACAACTTAACCGATAATTTATCCATCGCATCATATATATATATATATATATATATATATATATATACAGTATTCTTTTTTATACACACACACATACACACACACATATAAATTTATATATATATATATATATATATATATATATATATATATATATATATATATATATATATATATATACTTAGCAGAATAGAATACCACCACACTGAAATACGATGCCATTTTTGATCTAGGCATATTATAGATGCTGTTGGATATTAAATATAATAATTTTCCAGTACATTAGGATATCTGTCGTACTAAACCCATATCAATGCAACGTCGGTGTATGTGCTTTAGACATTTATTCCTATATTGACGATGTTCAGTCGAGTGCAAAAATCGAATCCATGTAGGTTCCAATCTCCTCATAAACCTCTGTGTTGTTTTTGCTCTGTTCGCCCTGTTTAGGTGAGCTAGGATATTAGATAGACATTTAATAGACTTAATGTTCGACGTGATATCTTGGCATTGCTTTGGTATTGGTAACAGTGATCAACTGAACAATGTTTCACCTTTAGACCAGGTTCTGGATGACCATACAGCACAAACCCAAGTTTAACGCAAAAAAATTAAACGATGATCATTTTACTCCATATAAGTTCAATGCTGTTTCTCATCCAAACAGTTGAGAATCGTTTATCTGCAACAGTAGTATATGATTCACAACACTATCGTGTACGTTTTGAAAGCGTCACCTGAGTTATTGAATGAAACGCTTTAATGTTCATTGATTCTAACTCATTCTGTATTCAAGCAAGTAATGTTAGTTCATGTGTGCGGTTTATAGATAGCGAATATTCACCCACGACACACAGGCAACAGCATGGCATTATGCTGTAAGATAGCATGTGTTACGATGCTAGCTGGATATATATGATGTGGTCTTCAAACAGTATCGCATATCCCCCAGGACATTGTGTCACACGATCTCTTGTCATTTGTGGAGAAGGAAGGGCTCGAGCTGTTCTTTCTGCTGGTTAAGGGCTGCCCACATGTTACCGGTGCTAATCAACATGGTTTGAAAGTTTTCGATAACTTCCCTATCCGAAATGACCTGTTTAGATAGATCATCTACTACAGATTATTAATGGCCTCAGCAGGTGTAGTGGGCGTGGAAGGTCTTACAAGATGTAATACGTGATGTCTACGGTTGTATATATGCAAAAGTAGAGAAATTAATTATTACCCCAGTGTTGTATACCGTGAATTAATATGAGCGCCTGAGTATTGTCGATCAAGCCGATATTTTTAAATCAATTACTACAAAAGAAGTGTATTGAATATTACACATGGCATTAGAACCACGTATACAATTTGTTTTAATTACATTTTCTATCAGTGTTAATATATATATATATATATATATATATATATATATATATATATATATATATATATATATATATATATATATATATGTATATGTATATATATATATGTATATATATATATGTATATATATATATGTATATGTATATATATATATATATATGTGTGTATATATATATATATATATATATATATATATATCTTCAGTGGGGGAAACAAATATTCGTTCACAAAGAATTTTTTAGTTTATTGTATGTCCAACTATATTTTTAATATAATTAGCTGTACACAGATACTTACTAGCTATATATGCATAGAAAACATAAAAAAAGTGTTGATTTAATAGAAAGAATTTCCATTCATCCATTTTAATGTGTGAAAAAAGTATTCGTACTATACAAAAAAAAAGAATACATAATGATCATTTAATTCTTTGTAGAATAGCCATTATTCACTTCTACAGCAACTAACCTCTTCTTGTAGTTCTCAATTTTAGTTGCTATTTTATTCGATTCATCTTCGCATATGGATACAGGTTTTTTGTTGAAGGTCTCGATTCGATATGAATTTTCAAATAACACCACCGATTCTCGATTGAGTTTAAATCTGGGGACTGAAGTGGCTATTTCAGGATATTTATATCATTTTCAGCAAGCCATTTCTTCGTAGATTTTGCCGTGTGCTTAGGATTACTATCTTTTGGAATATCAAATCAAAAGGAAGTTAAAGATTTTCAACCGAAATCATTAAATTTGCTTCCAAAATATTTTGATATGGTGAGGCATTCATTCTCATATGTTGCAGAAAAAACATCTCCAAACCATTATGTTGCCACCACCAAACTTCACTGTTGGGACTGTATCCTTTTGTTGGAAGGCATCGCCATCTTTCCTCCATACAGGACCTCTTGAAATACGTCCGAGCAACTCAATTTTGGTTTCGTCAGTCCATAATACTCTTTCCCAATACGATTTTTCCTTATCCATATGTTCATGAACAAATTTCAACCTTGCATCACTGTCATTCCAATCGAATTGGAGTTTTCCGAGGGTATCGTGACTTTAGACTTTTTCATATGAATTTCATTGCTTATTGTTCGTTTAGTGACACTGATTCGTGATGAAAACAAATCATCCTGCAACACTTGACGAGTAACCATTGAATTTTCTTTAATTTGACGCATTAAATTCCTCGAAGATCTTGAAGAAATCTTCCGTGGAACACCTGTTCTTCTTTGCCTTACAGCAGTTTTGAGTTTTTATACCTTGCAATGAATGAACTAATGGTAGTAGACGGAATATTCTGTTTGTCTGAGATGTTCATGTAAATTTTACCTTTTTTTCTGAGCTTAACAATCAGTTCTATGTGAGAGTTTCTCAGTTCTTTACCTCTTACCATGTTAGTAATCTTCTTACACGAATATCAATTACATATAGGCTAGAAATAACTACTGATAATATTATTGGAACATTCTGGAATAGTACACTTGAATAATCTAAAGTATTAAAGCAATTTAAATCTTTTAAAATCTGAAATTTGCATTGTACGAATAGTTTTCTCATCCATTAAAATGGATGAATGGGATTTATTCTTATTAAATTAAAATTCTTTCTGTTTTCTATGCATATGTAGATATTATTCATCTGTGTACAGTTGATTATATGAAAAGTTTGGTTACTCATTAGTTGGAAATACCATAATTTAAAAATTTTCTGTGTACGAATATCTGTCCCCATATATATATATATATATATATATATATATATATATATATATATATATATTTATATATATATATATAAAAAAAAAATAAAAAAATAAAAAATAAAAAAAAATAAATAAATTAAAAAAAATATAAAAATTGTTAGGAGGATATGATAATTAAGTAATTCATTGAGTCCGAAAGAAACCTCAATAGGATGCAGAAAGCACTGGACGGCCGTTTCGTCCTATATTTGGGACTCATCAGCAATGAGCATCCACTGCCGAGAATTGAAACCCTGACAGTTTAGTTATCAAGCAAACACCATACCAACTGCTCAACGGGCTTCAGTGACGAAGCAGTAGGAAATCAGACTTAATATAGCGCCGCTCGTTCACATATTACGTGGTGGAACTCTACTGAGATTCTCTCTAACCATAGGACTGTGCCCCCTGGAGCCACGACTACTATCACCAAACCGCTCACTCCAGAGCATTAGAAGCCGGTTCAAGTAATGATATACACATGATAGAAATTGTTAGGAGGATTTGATAATTATAATTAAGTAATTCATTGAGTTTGAAAGAAACCTCAACAGAATGCAGAAAGCACTGGAATATGCGAGAAAACCACGGAATATGTGAGCGAGCGGCGCTATATTGTCACCGAGGCCCGTTGTGCAGTTGGTATGGTGTTTGTTTGATAACTCAACTGTCAGGGTTTCAATTCTCGGTAGTGGATGCACACTGCTGATGATGTCCCAAATATAGGACGAAACGGCTATCCAGTGCTTTCTGCATTCTGTTGAGGTTTCTTTCAGACTCAATGAATTACTTATATATATATATAATGAAAGCGGAGAAACCCATGGTAATATTTTATTTCGCAAGATCGATTAATCGATCTCATCTCATCAGACCAAACAGTTTATGGATATCAAATTCAAACAGGGACAAGAGAAAAAAAGAATTTTTAAACATGATGTGTTTTAAAATAAAGTTTTAATATGGGGGACGTGAAAAAGATAAAAAGTTAAAGGGTAGAAAACTGAAGAGATATGAACGTCGAGATATATATATATATAGAGAGAGAGAGAGGAATGGGGAGTAATATAGCAATCAGTGGTGGATAGGAGACGACAGGTTGAGCTCTTTTTACCGGATGTGAGAAGTAAGTTAAAGAGGATATCGAGAAAATATATTAAAACAGGAACGAAAGACAGGAGAAAGGAAGGTGGAAGAAAATAACAGGAAGAAAAGTTCTTTGAGCTCACTTTGGAATTATATCCTCTTTGGAATTATCCATACGAATTATCAAATAATATTATTATTATTATTGATATTATGTGTGTGTGTGTGTGTGTGTGTGTGTGTGTGTGTGTGTGTGTGTGTGTGTGTGTGTGTGTGTGTGTGTGTGTGTGTATTTGTGTGTGTGCGTGCGTGAAATGTCTGATATAATTATAAAATCAAACTGAATAGAGATAAAAGGAAAATTTACCTTAACTAACGCGTTTCGTCCTTAATGGACTTTATCAAAGCAAATTTAAGGATTTTATAACCAAAGGTAAAAATATCGTTAATTTTACAAATTCTGTAATTTAAGAAACACTCATGAATATTTGTTAGACTAACTGGAATGTCGAAAAATTATAATTATAATACAGAAATAAATTGTTTAAACATTTTTTTAAAAACTGAAGACTGCGTTTAACCAGTCTCGCCCTCTCACTCTCTCCATCTGTATATATATATCCGATGCGATGAGAACGAAAGTAATATATAAAATATATAAATTCTAACGTTCGCAGCATTCATTCAAAAAAGATCTCGATACAGGTAGTAGAGCGATAATTATTTCCGACCCTCACCCGTTGGATGTGCAGTTAAAATGCACTGAAACCAAGTTGCATCTTTGTTGTGAGTAAAATGGTTTTGTCTATATGATAAAATTATAATAAATAAATAATTATATATATATATATATATATATATATATATATATATATATATATATAGATATATACAGATGATATATGGTATCCGAAAAGTTAAGATGATGAGTCAAAGTGGAATTTTTTTATCAATAACGCGTTTTGCTAGAGAAACTGGATGTTCTCTTTGACATCATCATTGTGACTAAAGGAAAGACGAGGCTGTATGTTAGAGAAAGTTATTTGTAGATATAAGGATAAGTTGACATCATAAATCACATTAGTTATACTAGCTTATGACTTCCTGACTTGAGATCTTGAAGAGAGTCTCTCTGCCTGTTTTTGTTATATATATATATATATATTTAAATACATTTATGATATGTTTAACGTTCTTTTTATAGATACAAGTATTTAAGCAAATGCTCTATTTTATAATAAACAGTATTAAATAACATTTACCGGCCTGAATGTCCGAGAAATTTTCATAGAAAATTTTCGTTCTCCGACAGGAATCGAACCTGTATCCTATACGGAACCGTCATTACGCGTGACGTGCCTTAACCTTTCGGCATGGCGAAATGACGGTTCCGTATAGGATACAGATTCGATTCCTGTCGGAGAACGAAAATTTTCTATGAAAATTTATCGGACATTCAGGCCGGTAAATGTTATTTAAAACTGTTTATTATAAAACAGAGCATTTGCTTAAATACTTGTATCTATAAAAAGAACGTTAAACATTTCATAAACACACACACACACACACATACACACACATATATATCTATATATATGTATATATATAATACATACATATATATATATATATATGTGTGTGTGTGTGTGTGTTTGTGTGTGTGCGTGTGTGTGTTTATCAATAAATACATGTATGTGAATGTTGCTCGTGGACACCCGCTCGCATCTGATCGTCAGTATTACCATCCTCTTTCCCAATTTCCTTCCACCGGATGCGATGGCGGTGATGGGTGTGTATCAAAGAGAATTTGTCGATTTGGTTTTGCTATACAACTCTGCTCGTCAGCGAACCCTACACATCTGGAATGAAGCGCCTTCCTCCCGGCTCAAAGTATCTCTCTCTCTCTGTCTCCCTCACTCTCTGTCTCTCTCTCTCTCTCTCTCTGAATATATATATATATATATATATATATATATATATATATATATATATATATATGAAGACAAAGAATGATCGAAAAGATAAAAAATATACGTATTTTGTGTTAACTATTTTATACTTTTACTTCGATTTATCATAGACCGATATCCATTATGTTAAAATATCCCAGATTACGATTGATAGTCACTGGCTGGATTAGACTTAAACCAGCAAAATATGATAAATTGTCATAAATGATCAAAAGGGAAACTATGGAAGGTTAAATCGAGTAAAATAAATAAGGAGGACATTAAATCTGCATCACAAATGGCACTCGTTCTCTGCGATTAATTGTCTGAACCGTCACCTTCCTTTTTTAGCCGACTACTATAAATATGAGCAGGACAACATATGTTATAGGAAAAGATCAAAAGCTCTGAAAAGAGACATTTTTCGAAAACAAAGCAGTTTATTAGAATCAAACAAAATATTATTGCGATTTTGCGTAATACCAGTAATACCAGTCTCCCTATACCATTTCTTTACGGATGAAGAATATATTTGAAGTAACAAAAATGCGTTTCTATACAAGGCTACTGGACCGAACATGTAAGCAACAACGAAGTTTTATATAAAATAGAAAGAAACAGGATGCTTATACTTAATATCAGAAAACGACAATTGAGATTAATTGAGCGCATATTAAGGCAGGGGTGATTTGAAAAACGTTATTCTCAGATTGAGGGCAAGAAAAGGTAGAAGGAAAACAATGTACAACCTACCTAGCGCTCTTTAATAAAAGGATGGTTTAATAAGGTATTGGGTAGTTTCTTTTAAGCATTTCACCCGAAGCAAGGCGGGATGCCACTAGCACGCAAGGAGTTACATAGAGTGGGAGAGAGAGTAAAGAGGCGTGATAGAAGAAAGGATGAAGAGAAGGGCAGGGAATAGATCAATGCCTCTGGTGATGTGAATTGACATTACATTTGATAGTTGGAGATTATATCTATCAGGGTAACAATAGGAAGGGAATTCCACAGACGGAAGGTGCAAAACATGAAGCTATTGGAGTAGAAGAGACGGCTACATTTAACCGTTTCGACAGTGAAAGACTGGGACCGAGATGCCAGCCTAGTAGAATGTTTAAATTCATGCAGTCTGGGAACTAGGGAAAGTAGCTCATCGGAGCAGTTACCGTGAAAGTGAGAGGTGACGGTACGTCTGTGAGAGAGCGACTGTAGACGAGATGCCAGATCAGGGTCAATCTCATTACATTTCAGCATTTGGCTTTTGTCGAGGACCTTAAGACGAACAGCGGGAGCATCAGACCATATATGGCAGAAGTATTCCATGCAAGGGGGAATGGTTGATTTATAGATTTTAAGGATGGACTCGGACGAGAAAACCTTTCTGGCGCGACACAGGGAAACAACTTCCTTGCGGTAGATGAAGCTATTGATTCAATGTATTTGTTCTATCTCAGGTCAGCGGACAGTGTGAGACCAAGCAGTCGCAAAGAGGTGCTTTTGTGCAGTTGAGCCCTTTCGTGGGAATATCGTTAATGGAGATAAGGAGCAGAGTAGGACACGGGTCAGGGCCTTGGAGAACACCTGCATTCGTGGGAAAGTAACTGGAGGAGAATCCGTTAAGTACGACCTTCATTACAGGATTTGACAGGGATGATCGTATTAAGTCAAATAATCGAGGTGAAATTCCGTATCCCCGAAGCTTACGAGGGAGGCCGGCATGTCAAAGAGATATCTAGAGTCACGGCACGAGCTTCTCCGTTATTGTGAATTGCTTCGTAAACAATTTCAGTTATGGCCATATTGCTTGTCAAAGAGCAGATCATGGGATATAATATGCTTACTCACTTCGGCGTTGATTAAAGCCTCAAGGACTTTGCCGAAGAGTGGTAAGATACTGATAGGACGGTAGTTAGATGGGTCAGAAGGTCACAAACCGGCTGGAAAGCAAGATTCATTGAGGCAGTAGTTATATAATTTGGAGAGGGCAGGATGCAGTTCAGGATCACATTTCTTCAGGACAATGGCTGGTATCTCGTGTCCAGCGCTAGCCTTATGGGAATCTAATTTAGAGATGATACCCAATAACAACGACGGGGTTATGTGAAATTCGCTCAACAGAGCCTCGGTTCTAGTGGGGAAATCGGGAGTGGGTACACCGGATGAGTCGAGCGTTGAACTGGATGAGAAATTCCAAGCAAAGGACTTAGCCTTATCAGCTGAGGAGATCAGGACCTCAAATTGGTTAAAAAGGAGGTATTGTGAATTGCTGTTGCTAAGTACGCTCTTTCAGAGACTCCAATAATTCTTGGAGACGCATTTGCGAGCAAATAGTGACTTTGCTTCATTGAGGACACGTTTGCACACGTTATGGGCTGAGACAAAGAGACGTCTGTTGCAGAGATATGTCACTACGATATAGGCGGAACAAATGATTCCTATGGGGAAAGGCAGCTGAGGAAGCAGCAGAGAAACAAGGGGATGAGCGCGATTTAACCTCATAAAAGTCTCGATTCCAGCTTAAAGCAGGAGGAGACCACAGAAGCGCATTCTTGAACGGGAAGCTTATAGACCACACGCCAGAGGACATCGCGAAGGAAATTCCGGAATGAGTCCCAGTCTGATCGTTAATAAGAGAAAGATATTCTATTGGTAGGAGATTCTTTGCTGGGGGTGGAGTAGAAGGAGATGTTAACAGACATTGCAGCACGATCAGAGTTGTAGTGGGTAGAGCTGCGTGGCGCGACAAAACTCTAGGATGGAGGTGAAGCAGAAATCGAGAAGGGAATCCTTGTAGTCTAGGTTGTTAAGTAACGCGTGGGAAATTAACTATTTCCATGAGGGATTGAGAAATTGAAAAATTAAGGGTTTGTATGCTAGCAACATGAGTTATAGATTTTTTAAGTCACCTGGTATGGTGGGCGTTAAAGTCCCCGAACACGATTATCTGAGCAAACGGATGGAGAGAGATAGCCTTATCGATATTGTCGGAAATGCTTTCGAGTACGCCACAGTCTTTGGAGGATGAAGAGCGATAGAGGAAGAAGAGGAAGCTTACAGCACTGAGGAGAGATATACGGAGATACATGTATAAATAGTCTGGGGATTTGAGATAGTGCTCTCTAGCCAGTGGTAGATGGTCCTTGATGTAAAGTCCAAGGCAGTGCATGTGGGTTTGAGAGTGTTTTCTAAGGAGAGGAAGGTAACTGGGGATCGAGAGGTCAGAGGAGGGGATAAACGCGCCGAGCAAATAAACCAAATTTATTAAGAGGTGCAAATGACAGGAAATTGAGGAGAGCCATGATCGTCAACGCTCTGAAGTAGAAAAAGGAGTGAGTTAATGGCTCTCATTTTTATCCGTGTGTGTTCTAAATATCCTTGACGTATATCATCGAATTATTTTTAATAAGACATCTATGGATTGTAAATTTTATTATATTTATGTATTGTTTTATTTCTCCAATTTTTATCGGGCTACTTTTTTGTTCCATGCAAAATCAAATCTGCGCTTCGGGCTAAAATCCGCCGCCGTCTTACCGTCGATTTTGAAAGAGTCCCTAATGGAATACGATTAAATGAAGCAGATTTCTTTTTTTTTTTTTCATTTTTTTTTTTTGTTGTTGTTGTGAAGATTGCATATTGTTTTGTTTTTTTTACTGACCAGATCAATTTTGGAAGACATCTGATCAAAGCGAAAAGCCAATCCTGGAAGGCTCTTCAAAGAGCAAGTCTTTTAAAGAGATCTTTTGTCTTAATTTTCTCTTTGAACAGAGCTATGTGAATATTTTCGTATTATGATGTACTCCTCTCTTCTTTTACTTCTTCATACAAATTCATTTTTTGCATTTTCTTACGGACCCTTCACTCTATTCCATAAATCAAAGTTCAAATACTTCATTTATGACATTCTGCGCTGAATTCTGTTTATCTTATAATTACAGACAACTATAAACAAGATTTATTTTATCACCGCTGGTTAAATGCAGGAAGAGGCCGGTATATATTTGCACTCAACGCTTTCACAAATGGCGAAAGCATCTTCAGCAAAGCAAGGCTGCATAGAGGATAATAACACTGAAATCGAATCTAGGGAACCGATTTCGAATCACGGCGTAGATGGGTTGTTTTCCCTTGGCTCCCGCCAAGGAATGATGATGTATTCCTTGAAGTTCTCTCAGATGTCTGTGTGAAACGTTGGTCAAAATAATGCTTGTACTAACTCAATAAAAAAGTAGGCCACACTACAAATTGTTTAACACGCAGACTATCTCTACACCTTTCTGACAATAGCTCAATTAGATCTCATTTAAATATTCATGGAGACCTACCGGACAATATTCGGAACATACTTGTCGACAACACTAATATAATAGCATCATCCACACACAAAAAAGGTTAAAAATAATGGAAGTCTTATTAATAAAAACAAACAGACCAACACTTAATAATATTAACTTTGAACATGGACATAATATCTTGACCGTGTTTTGAAAACATACATATAACAAACTATTTCTAATTCTAGCAGTCGAAATATAATCCTTGAAAATGGCTAAATGTATAGCCGAAAGTGCTCGGTTAAAAAGAACATTCGGACAGATTTTATATAATTTATCCTCTGAAAAGAAAAACATTATTAGATCGCACGAGAAATTATATAAAAAAGCTAAATAAAAGCACCTTGTCAGTCCTTTTTAATGAAATGTGCATATATATATATATATATATATATATATATATATATATATATATATATATTTGACATAGTGTACATATGTGTGTGTGTGTGTGTGTCTGTTGTGTGTGTATATATATATATACCAAAAGGACTACACTGTCTCATATGTTCAAGATAACACAAAAATCGATGAGTTACAATCGCCGTGATCATGATGCTCCATGCTGTCCTAGGGATCTAAAACAAATCCATTGAACTGCTATGAGATGTAGATGAAAAGGAAATCAATCAACGCCCCCGTTGACGCTATAAAATCCCTGAACTCCGCCTGAACTAGATCAATGTCCAAAATAGATATTGATAATACGATTAGTGGATGTCAACGTTTCAGACGCCGTACTGAAGTCGTCGTCGGTGTTAGCAGCGGATTCATTTGGTAGATGCGCCAGGAGAATCTCGAGATTATTCGCGGCAATTTTCTTCAAATGAAGCTCTTCTTTCTTGACTCGCCTCTTTTACTAAATTCATGCAAATCTCCTCAAACAACAGAGCAACTCTGTGTGTTCATTAATCAATTCACCCTAAGTAAGGTGATAATGCCACTATGACGCAAGGGGTTAATCGAAACGAAAGAGAATGAAAAGACTTTAGAAGGAACCCAAAACCGAATACTAAACAGTGAACAAAGGATAAACCTCTACACCTGGTCTAAAAACCGGGTAGCTGGTGAACCAGACAATCAGGCACCCTGTTGTTGAAACTTGACTAATGCATGGAATAATAATGCAACACAAAATGTACTTAGAACAAAATGCATTAAAACAAGAATGTGTACACAATATTTACATATAGTCTTTTGTATATTCCTGGGAAGACCGTTCCTGGAGAATGTGTTGACTAAGTCGCAGTCGGGCAGAGTCTCTAGTTGATCTCTTGATTCGCCTCCCTGTCTTCCCGGTACCAACCATATTTATATAGTCAGTACTCCACTATCCAAATTAGGTGGATCCTACCACAACACCTGTCTAATTCTATGATTAATCAGAATTCATAGTTCTATCATTTAACTTTATTTATATTAATTTGAGAAGCGTTGGCCCACTCGTTGGGGGAGAAGAAACTGTTCAGAAGATGTCGATAGTTGTGTTTGTATGATGCTATAAGTCACCGTTATAGAAATTATGTATTTGTTCAAATCTTAATCGCTACTTTTCCCTCGGACTCTGTAATTAATGTCCAATCAGCACAGTTGCTATATAAATCATAGGTTGGTTCTGTACGTGTTGAAAAATATATACATGTGTCAGTTCATGCGCCTACAATAGGGATTAGCTAGCCAACTTAGCAAATGTAAGTTCTATGTTACTAGTAACCAGCTTAATGGCTGAAATTTCTTCAACAGATGTCCGATATTTCAGAACAACATTGAATATTCTCTTATCACACGCTCTATAACCAGAGCTTAGCAGCTGATCTCTCCTCTGACTTAGCTCTAACAGCTCAGGCGGAGGTGGGGGGAACTACCAAGTCACATTCAATGCCTTAAAAACTAAGCTAGTAAACCTTCCAGCATCGCCGCCTGGACGCAGAACTTTCACGAATTGCGACGAACAGATGTCCTTGTGAATTAAACGCAGACCAGACCTCGAGTTGAACTCGCACGTAGGACCCATCGCTAAAGCTAGTGGAAAAATGGTCGGTCCCCCATATCGCACCAGCAAGTACCTCACTCTTCCTGCTATATTCTACCTTTACAAGAGTCTGATTACTGCTGCCATACATGGAAAAGAGCTCTCCGGTTTTCACTTTCCAAACTTCGATACAGTTCAAAAGAGTCTCCACGTTCTTGTAGGTAACGAATTATTTTCCATTCTACAACCCTTTTTCTCACAGCCGAGACATCACAAGCGTCTATCGCGATTTCCATGGGGAGTATTCAGATGAACTCCATTCATTAGTTCTACTAGCGGTAACCTTCACACTTTAGACCCGCCATTCCACATACATTGTAGCGGACCACTCTTCTTTTCTTCCTATTTCCTTCGTGAGATATAAGTTCTACTCAAGTACCTTATTCCCACGAACCACTGCCTTGTAGAAATGACTTCCAAGTGGTGGCTTCCCCGATCTCTACAAATTTAACATGGTTATGTCTAGGGTTAATAGTTATCTTCCATACAGACCGCATAAGCTGTGCCTCTTATTTTGTATAGAACATTTTAAAACTATTTTATCTCTTGCAAAATAAATTAACTTCGGACTCGTGGCAATAGACACTATTGTTATCATGTCCGATAATTGGCAGAGATAACAAATACTTATCAAATAGCCAACCTTAAAAAAACAAAACACTCATTTCATGTTGCAAACAGCTGCCTACTTATTCAAGGGAATTAAACTGTGTCAAGCCAGGTCAGCAGGTCAAAGATCAACTGTATTCACGCCTGGAGACGAGAAATTGAACATTCTGATAACGAAAACGTCAGCCGACGTGTGTTTTGTGAAGACAGACAATGATTAACCATCGGCACTTATTTATTTTTTTCAAGATGAGTTTAACGCTTTAACCGAGAGAAAACTGTAGAAACTCCTAGATGAAAAAAGGATTGCAAAAGAAAGTAAAAAGAACCGAACAGACATTAATCATAAGAAAACAGAATGTATGGTTGTAATCACGTGAAAAGGCCCAAGATGGACGCTACGAATTGGAGCTGTAACATTCAAGCACGTTCAGAAGTTTCGACATCTCACGATTGTTTTAACGGAAGGCGAAAAATGAGACACAGAAATACAAATGCAAATTGAAATAGCAAAAGAAACCTTACAATAACTAAACGTCCAAAGTACGTGGAAACGGTAAAATATCTTTAGAAACAAGGAAAAGTTCGCTGAACGGTTATGTGATATGAATCCCATATGACTGTGAATGCCAGAATATTTCCTTACAAATAAAAAGAAAACATGATTCCACAAAGATAGGGTTCTACAGAAGGATGCTGAGAATACTATGGGGACAGTGTATAAGGCAACGAAGACGTTTTAAGTAAAACAGAAACCAAAAGGACAATTATATATAGGATCAAAAGAGACATTTGAAATAACTGGGGCACATAATGAGAAAAGAAATCTCTGAAAATTTGACACCCACAAGACATACTTAAATAAAAAAAGACAGTGGAAAGCAGCGAGTAAGATACCTAACCAGCTTGTATAAATGGAGGACAGATCATGGATGTCGATGGCTATTAAAAAGGCAATAATTGTTATGAGCTACGAAGGATAGGAACTTGTGGAGAGACATGATCGCAAAGATCCGGACGGAACAAGACACATGAAAAATATAAGAAAACGAAGATTTTTCAGCTGTCTGCTGAAAGACATTCAGCACTAGGTAAAGAGTAATTTTTCGTATAAGCAGTTGCATTTTCTAAAATCTTATTCTAGGTATTGATGTCTGTTTTCTACAATTATCAAAGATATATTTTGTTTTTCGATGCCATTTCAGTACGTGGGCAGCCATGATGTTCTACAATGTGCTATCATTTTTTCTCCTTTCTGGCAATCACTTGAGAAGAACTTTCGGTATGTTACTCGATGATATCACCTGCCATTTCTAGTCCTCATCATATCTTGTCTGTATTTAAATTTCTAGACTCGCTTTCCTCTGTATATGTCACAGGGATTTTAACTAGGAGCTCCTATATTTCTTAATAATTTCACATTGCTCCACAAGTTTTCTCAATAATATTCGTAACATTAGTCCGTTTTACTTCAGTTTACACATACATACACACACAATATATATATATATATATATATATATATATATATATATATATATATATATATATATATATATATATATATATATATGTCTCTGTGTGTGTGAGCGTGTGTGTGTGCGTATGTGTGTGCGTGTGTGTGTGATTCGAAAACATTACTGCTTCGCTGTATCACAACACGTCATTGCGACTAGACAACCGAATGTCTCAAGCAGGATTGAAACCCAACCGAATTAAACCCAATTATATATATATATATATATATATATATATATATATATATATATATATATATAATTTAAAAATCAGGAGGTTAGTTGAATCCGCTACCTTGGTTTCAAACTTATTAATTATCAATGTTAATGATAAATATATCATAAATAAATATATATATATATATATATATATATATATATATATATATATATATATATATATATATATATATATATATATAATTTAAAAATCAGGAGGTTAGTTGAATCCGCTACCTTGGTTTCAAACTTATTAATTATCAATGTTAATGACTTTAATGGCGAAATCACTACGCTAACAAGACTCAATGAGAAATTAACTTAGTATCAATTCCTTGAATAATACGATCCTTATATTTGAGTTGTTGTTATCATCAGGCGATTTTCATAAAATGACCTCTTAACGCTTTATTTAAAAAAAAGATTATCTCTATATTATTATTTTCAAAAATAAACAAACACAACGCCCATGGGAGCAATAGAAAGAGACGAAATGGATGTGCATATATTTTTTTAGAAAATAAAGCGTTAAGGGGTCCTTTGATAAAAAAAATTGCCTGAGGATATCTTAAGGCTGAAACCAAGGTAGCGGATTCAATTGACCTCCCGATTTTTAAAGTTAAAAGCTCTCCATATTATTTTTATTTTATTTTATTTTTTACACGTGCATTGAGTACTTTTTATACTACTGTTTCCCAGTCTGATTCATCTCTGACCATTAAGCTTACATATATATATATATATATATATATATATATATATATATATATATATATATATATATATATATATATATATATATTACACTTTTATACTTTTAGATTTGTAAATTTGTATATCTACATACGGTCTATCTCTGACATCAGGCACTTTTACACATAAATATCAGTTAGTTAAGTGCCATACTTGTTACACGCTAGTGCTATCATTTACGATTCACGCAATGGGTTGTCGTTACTTTCTGCGGTAGACTGGTTGTCAACCAAGTCTATAGTAGCCTTTCTTCACTCGATAGGCTTTTATATTCTCAGAAGAATTTTAAAAAAACACTACTATAACGATACAATTTCAGTTTGTCGCTGTGTTTATTCGCATCACCGTGTATGAGAGTAATGCCTTTCAGTTGGTCTAATATTAATCAGAATGTTTGTATATTTGTTTGACCTAGTTTCACAATTAAGTAAACAAGTAAATATTTAAAGCCAGAACGGAATGGCTTGCTACTTGCTCTGTGAAATAATGATGCTTATGAAATGAACGTGATTTTAATTATAGGAAAATGAAAGAACTCAATTAAAAGGGGGAAAAATGGAAAACAACTACGATTGTTGACACGACGAATAAGGGGAAAATAGTAATAATAAACGCGAACAAATGTATTTGCTAATTAATAGATTATCGCCCACACATAAGAACTCGATCAAAGAAAGTATTTTGGGGGAACAACCGACATAATTTTATCTTGTCGAAAAAATAGACTATTTTTAATACATTATTAAATAATTCTTCCCATACATATGCACACTTATTTTATTAATTCTATTTTTATGCTAAATTAATATTTTCATTTCCTTTTATTTCCGTCGTAAGAATTATACAGATTTTATTATAAACAAATTTATCTGTTGTAAACATGCCTATTGAAAAATAATTTAACAATAGGTTCCTTCTAATGAGGGATTAGTAGTAATACAAGGAAAGGTAATTTTAAACGTCAAATGAATTTGAAATGTGTCTAATTATAGAGTATATCCTCTTATTTACATACGAGCTGAAGTTTATAAATAGGAAATCACAACTGCGGCTAGTTTTAATGACTTTAGAACGATTCTAGAAATAGATAACTGGTAAGATTTTCAGAATCAAGTTATGCAAAACTGCTATATAATCCTTAAAACTAGTAAATCATTGTTCATCCAATACAAAGCAATGTAGACCGAACAAATAAAAAATTCCGCACGAACACGCACGATAGAAATTACTAGGATGATTTGAGATAATTACAATTAAGTAATTCATCGAGTCTAGAAGAAACCTCATCAGAATGCAGAAAGCAATGGACGGCCGTTTTCTCCTACTTTTGGGACTCATCAGCAGTGCGCATCCACTACCGATAATTGAAAACCGGACAGTAACGATATCAGGCAAATGCCATACCAACTGCACCAATGGACCTCGGTGACGAGGGGGTAACAAATTAGACTCGATCGAGCGCTGCTCGGTCACATAATCCGCGGTGGAACTCATGCTAGTTTCCATTACTCATTGGACTGTTCCCCCCACCAAGAGCCACGACTACTATCTACAAGCCGCTCCATCTAGAGCATTAGAAGCCGGTTCAAGCAAGGATGTACAAGTGATAGAAATTATTAGGAGGATTTAAGTTCACCACGGAATATGTGAGCGAGCGGCGCTATATCGAGTCTAATTCTCTACTTCTTCGTCGCCGAGACCCATTGCTACAGTCGGTATGACGTTTGCCTGCTAACGTAACTGTCCGGGTTTCAATTCTCGGTAGCAGATGCTCACTGGTGATGAATTCCCAAATATAGGACGAAACGTCCAGTTATTTCTCCCTTCTGGTTTCTAGACTCGATGTATTACTTAATTATGATCATCTTAAATCCCCTTAATAATTTCTAGCACTTGTATATTCTTGCTTGAAACTCGGATGATTTCCACCACGACGCTATATCGAATCTAATTCGCTACCGCTTCGTCTTTTGGTTGGTACAGTTGTTATGACGTTTACCTGATAACGTAACTGTCCGGGTTTCAATTCTCGGTATTGGATGTGCACTACTGATGTGTTCAAAATATAGGACGAAATGGCCGTGCAGTGACTTCTGCATTCTGATGAGGTTTCTTCTAGAATCGATAGATTATTTTTTTTAATTTTTATATTTATATTTATATTTATATATATATATATATATATATATATATATATATATATATATATATATATCAGCAGCATGTCTTCATTCAAACATGTTTCACTCAATAATGTAGATATATTGTGTCTTCTTATTTTTATACTGATCCTTTCTCATTGTTTAATCAGTTTCCTGACGTTAAGATGAAATTTATCAAAGAAATCGCCGCAGTTCACCGCCACAATACAGAAAGAAAATACTTTTTGGCAACACCAATATGCTACACAATGAAAATAATAAAGGAAAACCTCAAATTCTTACTATCCTCTATATCAAAATCGACAAACCAACACTCATCAAAATGTATTATGAACACACCAACACCATATTAAAGTGCATATGACATTTAAAACCATTTTACATTTCTACCAATTCTAGGCCAGCACCCTTATGCTGAAACGCGTGCTTTGTAAAACATCCATAACAACAACGGATAAATTTTATAATTCTAAAATCTATAAAAGAGCACATACGCGCGTGATTTTAAAATCACTATCACAACAGAATGCAGATGTTAACGCAGTTACAATACGTTTGTTTTTGTTATTTACTGATGACGATCAGCTTAGATAATGTCGAATGCACTTGAGTTAAAAAAAAAATACTGTACCCTCCTTGATGAATTTCACCTAAACATCAAAACGGATTAAATAACTGGAAAGGATCAGTATAATAATAACTAGATACAATATGTCTATATATATTATTCAATGAAACAAATATGTAAAAAGCATCATATTATTGACGCATTGATTTCCCTTGAAAGCAGTTTTATAGTTGCAGAATCTTTCCTTCCATAGCAATTCAGAAACGTAAAAGTGGTTGTGTCTGTTTGAGACTGAGTGTTGTTTATTTCTTTTTGAAAGACGCTACACGATAACGGCTTTATAGTGTTATAACACATTTATCTATCATTGTCGTCATAATACTCATTTGCAAACTCAGAGGTAGAAAGTTGTACGCGGTGTCGATTAATAATTACTAGAGCAATTTAAGAAACACAGCAGGAGGTTACTTTTAAAATATCACCTAGCTGGTAGACATGTTTCTATTTCTTCTCAATTTCTCCATCACAGTTGCGCCATCTGTCTCATTTCTTTCAACCGAAACTACATGAACGCACATAGGTTACTATTATTAATCCTTTTATTGTCTATTAATATCAATATATTTAGACAGGGGGCTGCAAAAGCAGTAAGTTGGGCAGATGTAATGACTACATTTTCTAAGCATGGATAAATGATATATTTGTTTTTCATTAGTCTATACAGACTTTATCACACACACACACACACACACACACATATATATATATATATATGAAGAAATATAGTCTTAAAGTGTGGTATATTTATGGGATAAAGTGCTCAATATCAGAGATAGAGCGTGTGTAAATATAAAAGTGAACGTAGAAGACAACACTTAGAGGCGACAATCTGTTTCATGCTAGATGCAATCGTCAGGCCATATATATATATATATATATATCAATCCACTCAGAAAGATATACCAGGAGTAAAAGAGAGGAAGCAAAAAGAAGAGAAAGAAAAAGATCAAAAAATTAAATTTTAAAAATAAAGATAAAAATAAAACGAGAGAAAGAGAAAGAGAGAGAGAGAGAGAGTGTGTGAGTATATATATATAATACCAAATCACTGGTAGTGATCATTTCAATCATTTCTTCCTTTTTCTTCTCTCTCTCTCACTCTCTCACTCTCTCTCTCTTTTTAATTTATTTATTTATCCTTTTTTTTTCTTTCTCTCCTTTTTTCTTTCTCTCTTTTTCTCTCGGTATATCTTTCTGAGTGGATTGATTTCATTTCTTAAAAATATTCCGTCTGAAGAGACGAATATAAAAATATTCATGAAATAAATTATAACCGATATGGATTTCTAAGGCGTTTTCTTAATTTATCATTATATATATATATATATATATATATATATATATATATATATATATATATATATATATATATACACACACACTAAGACTAACCCTGTAAAAAGCACTCGCGATAGAGGGTTACGTTAAGAGGCAATTTATAAGGATAGAAGTGGGGAAATAACGGTTAACCCAAGACATACTGGTGAAAATTTGAGTGATCGGGGAAACGTCGTCTTAAGGGGCCGGTTCCACAGAGCAGTGTTTTTCGGAAGAAGATGTTAGAGTGGAACTGATTTCTCACCAATGGAATATGGAGAGGATGTGGGTGGTTTGATACAACACAAGTAGTATGGTGGGTCCTAGCCGAACCAAAGAATGTAGTTTGTACGAGCGCTTTCCATAGCGGTAATGCAAATGCAGCGTGAGGCTTGCCACATTTGGCCTGTGAGAGAGCTTGGATGATGAAAAATGATTCGTCACACAAAAGGGCTTTGAGAAGCTTTGGATCTCTACTGAGACAGGAACGTGAAGTCTGGGAAGATACCGCCCGCCCCAATTATGACAAGATTACTTCCTTTATAGCACGTGAAGTGAGGTGCTTACTGGAGGTGTGCAGCGAGTCGACATTTTTCCTGCATCTTTAGCGATGTCTAGTATGTGAGAGCAAGGGCAACTTTAAGAACCAATAGTCTCTCTATGCATTCCAAAAATGGGCAGAGTATTGTGAGGCAGAAGCATTTCTTTGGTAACAAAGAAAAGAGTATTGAGCTGTTACGTGACACCTGTCTCCCTTTGGTGAACAACGATGAGATTTTGGAGAAGTGCAAACAAAGGAAGAAGCTTATAATTAACACCAAGATGAGGCAGATGGCATTTCTGGGACACGTAATTGGAAAGGAGAGCCTGAAAAATCGGTCGAATAGAGAAGACGAGAGGCAAGGGAAAGCAATGCATGACATACCTTGTGGGCTTAAGCAAGTGGGTGACAGAACGTTATATATATATATATATATATATATATATATATATATATATCGTAATTGTGTATTTTTGCAGCAATCCTTCTATTATAGAAGTTTCATTAAAATAACTGACTAGATACTGCTGTTTAAATTTTATGAAATTTTCTTGTTTTCTTATAATTTTCTTTATTTCTAGGCATAAATTATGAAGAAATTGTCCAAATGTTCTGTATATCCGTGTGCTTTCGACTATACCTTTAGCCCTTAACAAGTATGATTTTCATTTTACTTTTAACTAAATATATGGATTGTTTTATACATGAATCTAGATCTATAGCAATGTTTTATTTTCCAAACATGGTCAGCACATTGTAGCGGTTGGAATTTAGTAGGTTTTCATGTGCATTTAAACGAGACCTAATTAAGTTAAGGTCAGAGAGATGTAATGTGAGTCTTCTTGTTAGACATGTTGTAGTTTATCCAATATAATTAATTATGGATTTGGTTTGTGCAGTATCATAACACCTTCAAGGTCATGTAAATTCATAAATAATACTGGTTCTCTGTAAATTGCATCTTACAGGTGAGTTATTATTGATTATGATGAGACTATCAGTTTTAATTTTTGGTAGAAGATAATTGTTTTTGTCAACTGAAGTTGTACATTTCTTTATATTTCTAAGGGAAACGTAAATTAGGACACTTTCTAATTAATTTATGTCTACAAAAGAAGAGAATTATGAGGATATAAGAAAAATTAAATAAAAAATAATCGCAGTACCTTGCCAGTCGCTTTTATTGAAACATATCTATCTATCTATCTATCTCTCTCTCTCTCTCTCTCTCTCTCTCTCTATATATATATATATATATATATATATATATATATATATATATATATATATAGGCTGGCTGAAACTAGTCGAGGAACCTCATTGAAATAATAATAATAAAACAAAAAGTACTAATATACAACACAGGTTGAATTAAAATTTTAATTTTTTAATATTTTTATTGTTCAATCATATATCTATGTCTATCTCTCTCTCTCTCTCTCTCTATATATATATATATATATATATATATCTATATATCTATCTATCTATCTATCTATATATATATATATATATATATATATATATATATATATATATATATATATATATATATATAAAAGGTTCAAACACTAATATTACATGGAATCCTCTTTGGAATTTATATATATATATATATGCTGGCTGAAACTTGTCGAGGAACCTCATTGAAATAATAATAATAATAATAATAATAATAGTAAAAAAACAAAAAGTACTAATATACAACCCAGTTTGACTTAAAATTTTAATATTTTTATATTTTTATTGTTCGAGCATATATCTATGTCTATATCTATCTATCTATCTATCTATCTATCTATCTATATATATATATATATATATATATATATATATATATATATATAATATAAAAGGCTCAAACACTAATATTATATGGAATCCTCTTGGGAATTTATATATATATATATATATATATATATATATATAGAGAGAGAGAGAGAGAGAGAGAGAGAGAGAGAGACAGAGGGAGAGACAGAGTGGGGGGAGAGAGTGAGATTTATATATATATATTGTAGAATGGCACTCAATGTTAACTGTTAAATCAGAATTATAATCACTTCTTCTCCTTCCTTTTTTGTCTCATTAATATCAACTCTGAACATGGGCACAACGTTCTGATCGTGTTAGGATATTAAAAGAGAAATATATCCTTCCCATCCCTGTAAATACATGTATTTAAAAACCTATGCATTCAGTTTAATTGAATCCTTGATAATGCATAATTGATGAGCCGAATGTGCTGGAACCCATAAAAATTTAGACAGTTTTTACACATTTATGTCCCCCCCCAAATTATATAAATGCAAACATTTAATGAAAAAAAGGTTAGTCGCTGTGCTTTGTCAGTCACCTTTTCTGAAACGTGTGTGTCTGTGTGTCTGTGTGTGTGTGTGTGTGTGTGTGTGTGTGTGTGTGTGTGTGTGTGTGTGATTGTGACTGAGTGAGAGAGAGTGGGAAAGTGAGTGTGGAGATTGGAATGGTCGGAATTGTAGAATGGTCGTTAAAATGTGTACCATTTCGCCAACAGAAGTAGATATTTTATATATTATTCAAATTAGATCAACATCCGCTTCACAACAGCGCCTTCTCCTGTGGGAACGTACAATTACAGACACTCTTCTCCGTCTCAAAATTATCATGAAAAGCCCAACATGACCTTGGCTTGCCTTTCATTTTTATCGAAGCGCGCCCATCCAGCTGTAATTCCACTTGGGAATCCAGCGAAATCAAAGTTAAACAGGTTTTTCTTGTTCACATTTGGTGGCGTTTTACTGTTGATTGTCATTGAAACTGCATTCCACTCGTAAATTTGTGTTCGAGTGAAAGAATGATCAATAAAAGGTCGATGTAGAATTTCGAGGACTTCTCAAATTTCTCCTTAAAGATCTCGAAGTCGTTTGAACAAAAACTGATGGAACAATCCAAAGAATCAGCAATATTGTTGGTCTTGACTTGCCAACTCGACATCAATGACTACCCCACCGCCTTAATATATATTTTCTGTGCATTTCTATAAATATTTTCATGGTCTTTGTTTGCAGGAACTCTTCGCTATGGTATTAATTATTACTAATATTATTTTTCTTTAGTTTCTTGTAAATATTTTGTATTCATTGTAAATACTCTTTGGGGTTAGTTTTTAGAATTGTTATTTTATTCCCCTCCCCCGACAGATACTGAATTGTAAATATGGGGACTAGTTAGTATTTACATGGAGACAGTGAGTTATTATGGTGGTTGTAGTAAGAACGGTACGTATGAATGTGGTGTTTTGGTGTAAGGAATATTGTTCGTACGATTGGGTCAGTGTTTGCGGCTAGCTAAGTTATATTTAAGACAGAAGAAGACCGTCCTTTAACCCCAATCCCCCCTTCGGCCTTGTGCCATATTTCTGTATATTTATACAAGATAAATATCACTCTTCGCTATGGTAACTAGACTTTAGGAATTTAAGTGAAGAACTAGATTGGCGGCATTGAATCTCATTTGAATTGGGTAGATTTAACCGTAAGTTATATACTAAATGTTTCTTTTGTCGCACTTCTCGTTTGTGGAAATGTTTTCAGTCAACTTTGATCTTCCAAAATTCATATCAAATCTCAATCGCTACCTATTGTCTTTATTAGTCTTCTATTGTTCTCGTTGAAATGTTTCTTTCTGATTCGAAGTATAAGAATTATTTTTCTTTCGAAATCTTAGTCCCAATGACATACAGTACCAACCAGTACAGCATGTGTTATTTAAAAAACAAAACAAAACAAAAATATCCATGAAAAATCTTCATATAAGCACTATTTTTTTTAGTTCCATAAGTATAGACCTTTACAGCTGGGAAAAGCCATACAACTTTCATAGAGTTTTTTTCCCACATCACCTCTTTTCTCTCGCGAAAGTCAGTACCTGACGACTACAATTTTGACCTCTTTAGGTCAAAGGTTATTTTTTTTATTTATCTTTCTTATCCTCATCATCGTCATTTCTTGTTTTTTATTCATATCACAATTTTAAATCAATATTAGCATTTTCTTGACTGTCACCCTCTGTCTTGTACTGGGTGTCAAATAGTATAAATAGAACGAGCCGGTGAATTATATATGAAAATATTCAAATAAAATGTATATTTTTCTAGAATTCCATAGCTTTTTTTTTACATGCAGAAATAAAAAGGAATTAACCCAGTATATCATAATATTTAAAGAATTTATATATGCTTGTACTAAATCCTTAAAATTGGCAAACAAATATAGAAAAGGTATTATACATCTTTTTTAAGGTTGAGCTTGATCCTTAAAATTGGCAAACAAATATAGATAATGTATTATATAAGTTTTCTTTTTATTTAAAAAAATCTCAGCAATGTGTTTCGAAACTCGCAGTGAATCTAAAAGATTATCGGATTATATGATAATACCGCACATAGTCACCGATGGTAAAAATATATTCGACCATATATTCAACGTTAAAGATAGTTAAATTCCGTATAATGCTGTTGTGAAGTCAGTATTGAATTGTATTAAAAAAGGATATCGAAATCTGTACTTCATGCCAGTACAATATCAAAAAATGAGGACACGTCGCGTTGAAACACCGGTTACCGTACGATCACTGAAGTTAAGCAATGTCGACCACATATCAGTACATAGATGGAGGACCGCTTAGGAATACCAAATACTGTAATCTTGAATGTGGGGGAGTGGTGTAATGGCTAATGGATCGGAATGGTTAATCGGATAGCCGAGTTCCAATTCCCGTCGGTTTAGTTATATTCATTTAAGCGCAAATTCCTTTTTTCAAAGCTAGGAATACATTTCTAAGTAAGATTTGTATAATTAAATCATTATTGTCTGGAATAAATTCTTACAATCTCTAATAATTAGCTGGCTTTAAATAACATGCAATGGGTTGATAAGCCTTTGAAAATGATTCAATCTCTTTAATGTCTATATCCTACGAAATCTGCATAACTTCGCCAAGATAACACTGTAAGATTTGCTTTTCATACAGATCACAGAAAATCTTAGAGTACAGACTTGATCAAATCGGTAATATAATTCCTTTGTCGTTCAGAAACTCGGATTCTTTCAAAGAATAAAAGAACTTGTTTCAAAGAGGAATTTTGGTCTTGCTAATAATCTGATTATATATTTGACAAATAAATAAATAAATCTATATATCTATATTTTATACATTTTAACGTATTTTTATTGTCTCATTAAAAGAACGGCATTTTTTGTCAAACGGTTTCCTTCTTCTCTTATGTGCCGTGTCCCTTCACGACGTAGGCGATCATAGCCCTCCATCTCTTCTTGCACCTTTTAGCTCTACATAAGTTTTGTCTTTCTTTAAAACTGCTTCCAAACCCTGTTCTACCATCTGCGTACTCAAGCCCATCAAGCAGTCATGCGCTGCTTTCATCTGTCCCTCAATCTTTCCTGTGGGTTTCAGATTTTCCAAGCCCTCCTTCCTCACTACATGCCCCAGAAATTTCAACTGCCTCTTCCTGATGTCAAGTATAAGTTTTCCTTTTGTTTTCATTTTCTCTAAAACCTCGTCGTTGATCACATGTCCAGTCCGTGCTATCCTCAGCATCTCTCTGTAGAACCACATTTCTAATAGCAGAATATCTGGAAAAAATAAATAAACATATAGTTTTCTTCTTCTTTTGTTTTGCTTAAAACTGCGCCGCTCAGTTTTTCGACAGCTCAACAAAGAGCGAGTGTTTTTCTTGATCACTTGAAAGGAAAAGATTTGAAAGGAAAATTTAATGAAAAAAGAATGAAAAAAAAAGCACCGTCGGCGGAAAGATTAAGAATTCCACCCATCACCACCCTTGCTAAACGCAATTAATCTATTATGTCAGATCAACGAATCGAAATTGACGCTCTTTCTTCAGCTGCCCAACGGTAAATGTGCAACAATTCACATCATAAATAAGACGTGTGATCGGGCAACTCAGTTCATTAACAGTGAAGGCATTTGTTTAATTTATTTGGTTAATCTATTTAGTGTGGACAAAAGCTGATGCCGTTAACGCTTAGGCTCTGTCAAGTTATTAAAAAAATAACACTTTATTTCTTTCCTTTCGGTTTCCTGTTGCTTCTATAAATTGAAAAATAGGCAGCGGTCCATAGGTTTCGTGATTAATATTTAGAGATGTTTGAGGCCACAGATTCATTTTCACGAACTCAAATCTTGTTCGTAATCAAGAACCACATATATCTACTGACATTGATATTGTGCTAGATTTTGGAAACTTACTTTATATCAAGAATGTGTGTGTTCATCTAATAGGATGCAACTGAAGACAGTTACCCATTCAAATTTGGCTCGTTCACTTTTACATTTTCAGCTATCGGAATAAGCATTTTATTCTTCATATTAACAACACCAACAGAGTGTTATTCTGTTAGTTGGTCTTGCGGCCATATCAAGTTGAAACACCGCTTTTCATACGATCATCGAAGTTAAGCAACGTGGAGACAGGGCAGTACCTGGGTGACCGCTTGTTAATAATTTGGGTGGGCTAGTGTGGCAATGAGCTTATGGCGCTATCACGTTGAAACAATGATCCTTGTACGATCAGTAACATCGATAATGGTTAGTATGTAGACGGGTGGCTGCTTGAATATCAGGTATTTTTTTGTTGAACAGCCTCTTTCTACTTTCATATGCAGTGTCTCTTCATGGCGTTGGTGATCATGGTTCTTCACAGTTTCCAGCCCCTTGTAACTCTTAATAAGTTTTGTCTTTTTGCTAGTTCTCTCAAACCCTGTTCTGCCATCCGTTTACTCAAACCCATCAATATGTTACGCGCTGCTTTCATAGGGTGGACGTATGGTCGGTGAAATAAATATAGGAATTAAAAGTTAGAGAGTCGATTTCTAATTCCAGTCGGGTTCATTATATTAGCATTTACGCGCAAAGGTATGAATCCATCTCTTTTCCTCCTAGTTAGATGTTAATTAGTCGTACTTGTATGAATAAATCTTCATTATCTCCAAAGAATTAGTGAAATATAAAACTATCTTCTGGTTTTAAATAACCTACAAATGGCTCATAATTGGTGTATCATTTTGGATGCCAATTCTGGAACAGTTCCTCGTGGCAATCAAATTGTACATGGAGTATAGCGTACTACTCTGGAAACAAAAACACATACAGCCATCAAGACTTCCTCTTCCTGTCGCTAGCTTTATAGTTAGATATCGTCATTAGGTCCTCTGAAACAGACAGACATATGATCAAGTCAATGTCAGGTTCCCAAATATTGTTCAGCTTCCAGCCTTGGCATCAAAAATGGAATGTCTGCAAAATATCTATATTACTATAAGTAAAATCTTTATGTTTTTATTGCATTTTTATTCTTGTAAAAGTATTCATTTCTACCCCCGGACTTGAACTATTAAATAAATTTGCAACTGATTCGGCATCACTGCTTATTTGTTTTTAATATAAATAAAATGTACATATTTATAGGAAATTCACCAATGCACAAAACCTGTAATCGTGCAACTCAGTCTCGACACAGAAATTGGGAAGCGTAGACTGTGTTCAAATTTCTCACGAATTCCTTTGGAAAAGTTATGCAATCATCCCATCTCACATTTCTTTGATAATTATACGGATTCACTTCCGAGTTTGTTCGTCAAACTATCTCCTTCCGGGCAGAGAGGGTCCCCAGATCAGGCCATGTCGAAAGGCAGAGTCTTGTCTGGTGAAACAGCTACCCGACCCCGTTTTTTACGGGGAATATTTGGCTCGGATACTCTACAATAAACTCAGCCTAGTGACACGTCTAGCCTTGCTGTCTAGCCTTGCTGTCTAGCCTTGCATGAAAACAAACTCGATGAAGGACAACTCTGATTTCAAACCCTGTGACCATGCTGGAACAGGTTCAACTTGACTATATATCCGGTCGACAGCCTTTCGGTGCATAATAGTCAAGATAGAAAAATTACTGTTATCAACATTTCCAATATTTTACCTTGTCTTATCAGTTCGGGCGGTAATGTTGAAATATTTGATAAATCTCACAGATTTAAAGCGGGTGTTGGCGTTTATCTGAAAACTTATTTCCAGTAAGTTTTGTAATGAAATAACCTTTGGAAAATAACAAATGCTGAAATTTCCAATGAAACCATTTAATACTTTATATGTGATAAATGCTTGTTTAAATATAGACGCATCTAAAGTGTTTTGAAATTGTGCACTGGATTGTAGAAAAATTGGGGCACTTCGACGTGGTGTAATGGTTAGTAAGCTTGGCTCGCTAGATCAATTACGATTGAATAGTGAGCTAGATCCTCACTGGGTTCCCCGTACTTTTGGATTTGTATCACATCCATGCTGCGTTTAAAAATGACCATACTCACCTTCATTGGCGACGCATTGTCTCCAACAATGAACTTTAAAGGACTTCCTTGTCACACATAGCAAAGACATAATTGATGAAAGGCGTCATCCACCGCATGTGCTCACATCCACTGTTTAGTCACCGTAAATATTCAGAATCGATGGATATCAATGGGGATATTATTTTTACGTTACGCTTACAAAATCACTACATTTTATTTATTGGCGAAAGCCTATGCGAGGGAGGTTGCAAAATATATTAAGTCCAAGACCCAGTGGGCTCCCCCCACCCAGCCTGTAGCTTTCCTTTGGGAAGGGGATGGGTTTATTGCTCCATGTCTGAGGCATCCCCAAAAAGGGAAGTGCCGAAGAGACCTTGGAAATTTTTGCACGCTATTGCCATTAAACCCATTTAAAAATTTGACATTGTGTCACATACAATAGCGACGTGGGCGCGCTGAAAAATACCCTGTATTCTGTGAACATTGTTTAGACCTAAAACTAAGCGGATGCAAAGATAAGAACATAACCATATTTACTGAATCATTAAAAGATGCAATTGCAATCAAGGTGTTCGTTCTGATTCCATCTGATGTTCAAGAAATGGATGTAATTGACGATTAAGCCAACGAGTCGTAAATTAAATACTGCTCATTTAATGAAACGCCATACTTACAGGAATTAGCATCTTGCACACATTTCAGCATGCCCTTTGTCTGAATGAATTTTCTTGTAATTTGTCTCCGTTCTACTTCCAGCATCCTCCATTTCAAGTAACTAATTTGCATATTCAACTTTAAAAATATATTTTAAAGCCATGTTATTATGTGTATTTAACTTTACCAAGAAATCCCAATTCCTATAAACAGAAATGTAAATTTCCCGGCAGGGAAAACGTACTTAATAATATAAAATACGAAACACATTTTAAATTGCTTTTTAAAGTTGAATATGCAAATTATTTATTTCCATTAAGCACTAACCGCTAAGTTGGGCAAGATAAAAGACACATGCTGGTAGCTTAAATAATAAAACTGCATTTATTGAATGTCGAGATTTCACGTATTAAGTTCATATGCCTATACACCACAAGCAAAACAAATTTATATTTAATCAATATACAAATTTTCAAGAGAGAACACACGAACATACATGTGTTCGAACATTATAAATTAGCACATTTTTTTTCGGAGTTTGAATTTCGACTGATATAACATTGTATATAGTCTGAATAACAATCAAATTTAATTAAGTTTAAGTGTGAGAAAATCATTGATTGAAAGTATAATATCTTTATTTATTCTTGGCTTTTAACTTCATTAGCTTTTTTTTTTATTATTTTTGAAAAAACAAACGGTAAAACTATTTAAAATGTAAGGTCGTGTTTTATTTGTGATATGAAAAGTAAGTAGCGCTTATTGAGTTATTGGCGAGTAACATTACGGATTTAGATACGTTTATTTAATGATTCAATCCAACTAGTTTTCACCAATTTGTGAGATATAAAAACTTGTCAGAACTGAACATTATTTGGCGTAAATTTTATTAAATATAGTCTAGTACATCTAATTTAGTTTGTGGACGTATAAAAACAAGTCGACAGAAATGGAACAAATTAAAAAGAAAAATAGAAAAATAAACATCTGAGTTTTATCTGATTCCAGAAATCTAAGACTGTAATCAGTGTCTGCGCTTTGGTTTTGGTTATTTGGCACCAAATAGCGATTTTGCCAAAATCTGACTGAGAAAGAAAAAAAAACAAACTAATTTCAGACTTTCATATGCGTTCCAAGAGATTGCTTATTTTTCCCCTATGGTGGATCTCCCTGACAAACGATTAATCATAAAAAAAGACAGCGGTGCATAATTGGCACTTTTACCAAAGTCTTTGTTCCATCTTGGTAAACAGAGAGAAATGATAAGCCTACAAAATCTAAATTACATCACTTCATATTCAGTTTCTTTTGCTAGATCTAATGTTCTTCATTCGGGGCTTTACACACACACGGGCGCACACACACATACATATACATACATACATACATACATACATATATATATATATATATATATATATATATATATATATATATTAAATAAAAACAGACCAATCTAAGGTTCATTATAATAAATTATTTCACCACAGCCCTTTTAAAGGACAGCGGATCATTAGATTTTATTTCCAAAGGTTGAAACGAAAAATGAATCAATATATATATAATATATATATATATATATAGGCTCCTGAAAAATTTATTTCGGTTGAGCTCTCTGGGGATGAAGTGTGGGTTTGTTAACAGTGACTATTACGGCTCATAATGCAAGACTCTTCGGTAAATCGAATCGAGTTCTCTCTGTCACTGTGTGTTTATCTAAAAATAAATACGCTTAAAATCTCCTTCATCCCTGCCGTGCGTCAACGGCTTAGTGGTAGAATCCCCGACTGAAACTAATTCAGTTGGGTTTTGATCCTAGCTGGAGGCAAACGGACGTCTAGCCACACTGATGAGCTGTGATCAGCGAAACAGTGTGTCTGTGGATTACAATATATATATATATATATATATATATATATATATATATATATATATATATATTGTGTATTTAGACAGCATTCCTTTCATTTTAACTTACTGAGTTCTTTATAAACTCTATAATGTAAAACACATACTAATTAACAATGGTTTCCCTAACCACCTCATAGATCACCAAATCAGACTATTTTTCCCAAAGTACCTAATAACGATAGTGAACATACAGTCAAAAATAAATTAAATATTTTCTGCAAAAAAAATGCACATTGACTACAGACAAGATCAATCTTCACTTAGAAGTATTATAAAGAAATACACTACCCCAAATTGACCCGAATAAAAACATGAAATTAATTATCCACTACAAAAAAATTAAAACAGCTAAACTTAACATTAAAAATAACAACACTCCAGCAAAATCAAAATTACAACGAGCGAACATTATCTATGAGTTCAAATGCCTCTTAAGGAACCGTGTCCCTGATCAAACCGAATTCATGAATAATTACATCGGTCACACGACTATATACCTATCCAGACGCCTTACGTTACACCTATCTGACCATAGATCTATTAAAACCCATCTAAACACACACGCACACCACACACACACATACACACACACACAAACACACAAAACAAACTTACCAGACTCCACCCGAAACATACTAGTAGAAAACACAAACATAATAACCACATCAACATGTAAAAAAAGATTAAAAATAATGGAAGCCTTAATAATAAAAAAAAGAAAAAAACCAACACTTAATAATATTAACTACGAACACAGCCACAATGCGTTGTGTTCGTAAAATAAGACATCCCTATAATTCTAAAAACATACACAAATCGTACACACCCAATTAAATTGAAAAAAAAAAATAATTCTTGATAATGGCTTAAAGTATAGCCGAAGGCGCTCGGGATTACAGGACATTTGGACAGTTTCTACACACTCTATGTCCCAAAAAGTAAACACATAAGAAAGATTAAATAAAAAAGCTTAATCGGAGTACCTTGTCTGTCGTCTTTAATGAAACATATATATATATATATATATATATATATATATATATATATATATATATATATATATATATATATATATATATATATATATATGTTTGTGTGTGTTTGTGTGTGGGTGCAAATATATATATATGCTGTATGTGAAATTCATACATTGTTTATCAAACTTAAAATATCGTATCGTTCAATAATAGAATGAAATAAATTCGTTGCACAATATGTTTTTTCTCTGTGTAACGTATCCCTTCAGGACAGGTGCGTTCATGGTTCTCCATAACTTCCTGTTCCTTGTAGCTCTTAATAAACTTTGTCTTTCTGCTATTTTTTCTAAGCCCTATTACGCCATCCATTTGGTCATTCTCATTAAGTATTTTACGCGTTGTTTCCCTCTGTTTCTCTTGTCCTCTATCTGTCTTGTGAGTATCAGATTTTCTATGCCTCCTTTCCTCATTATGTTCCCCAGAAACCTCAGATGTCTCTTCCTGATGTTAAGTGTTAGTTTCCTTTTTCGTTTCAACTTTCTCCAAAACTTCTTCGTTGCTCATATCTTCGGTCCTGAGGCACATTTCTGTTGCTTCAAGTCTCATCATCATCTTTGAGGAGGCAGTCCAGTTCACACTCTCATGCAGGATAACAGATATTATGTATCTGTT
The DNA here is from genome assembly GCA_964036315.1 of Acanthosepion esculentum. Classification (NCBI taxonomy): domain Eukaryota; kingdom Metazoa; phylum Mollusca; class Cephalopoda; order Sepiida; family Sepiidae; genus Acanthosepion; species Acanthosepion esculentum. The sequence goes on along the minus strand of OZ038480.1, from coordinate 95,159,393 downwards.
CAGCCTTGTCGAGAATAGTAAACTCTACCGTAAAGGTCAATTCTGTAATGACTAGAATAGATGATTTGGGGCGTTATCTTTTTTTTACCCCTTGGGTGTTAGAATTCTGACACTAATCGATTGCTTTAGCTTAAGAACGGAAGACAGCGCGATGAATGTCAGTATGCTTGCAAGAATTCAAGCGTGAAGACGCCCGGAAGCTTCTAGAATCTTTAGTGCTGGTGGGTATTTGTCTGACCTGTTGACATACGTCCTCTCTACGCCGCTCTCCATGTAACTTCCTCAAAGAAACGATGATACTGTGTGTCCGTACTAAAAAAATAGGAGAGGAAAAGTAAACAAACAAGGAAACAAAAAACTATTCCTCATTCATTCAGTCAGTGATATCGCCCTAGAACTTGAGCAACTTTCGATAGATCATGGGAAGCCATTGATGACATGCAGCGCAATAAATTCAGTTGGTGTTGTTAGTGACCTTCTTTCATGCACCCTCTCGTCAGGACGTAGGTGATCATGGCTCTCCACAACTTTCTGTCAATTGTTATTCTTAGTATAATTTGGCTCTTCAGCATCCCAATTAGTCCTTGTTCTGTTATCCATTCACACAAACTCGTTGTGTAAGTTGCTTGCTGTTAAACAAGTTTCTCTTGCCCTCAAATTATCTTTTTTATCGTGATTTGGCTCTTTTACGACATAATATGTCCCAGGTATTTCAATAATTCCTCATTACTCCAGTAATCAGTCCATGGAATTTGCAACATTCGTCGATATAACCACGCCTCTATTGTTTTAAGTCTCTTCTTCAGCTGTAAGGAAATTGCCCAGCTTTCACTCCCATATTAGTCAGTCAGTTAAGTGCCATACGTGTGATACCCGTTTGGACGATCATGTCTCTTTCGAATCATGATCCAGTGATTAGGAAGAAAATTTTCTCGCAGGAGGTCGCAATTTCTTTCTGCGGTAGACTGGTGGCCAAACAGTCTTCCCTGCTATTTAACCCATACCTGTGAAGAGATCATTTCATATCGTTCCCAAGGGTATTTGCGCGTAAGTGAATGTAATGAACTAAACTGAAATTCAAACTCGGCTTTCCTAGTTCCCATTCCGAGCCGATAGCCATTATCTGTCCGAATTTTAACTTTTTGTTAAAATGAACGAAATTTAAAGAGTATTTTATAATGTCTAATGGTGCTGGACATTATTTTTATGTTTAGATGCAATTAAATTGATCAACTTTTATTTTAGAGAACAATAAAATTAAATTTTGTTTGATTAAAACCCTGCTAACATGGAAGTACCCAAGAATCATTTGAGGCACATAATGCTTTATGAGTTCAAGAAAGGAAACTCAGAAGCCGAAGTGGCTAGAAACATTCATTCAGTTTATGGAGAGGAATGTGTGAATGAAAGAACTTGCAGAAGATGGTTTGCAAAATTCAGAGGTGGAGATTTCACCCTTGAAGATGAAGATCGAACCGGACGTCCAGTTGAGTTTAATGAAAAGCTTCTTGAAGCAGCCGTTGAAGAAAATCCTGCTTTATCAGTTGAGGAATTGGCAGTGGTTCTCAGTTCAAACAATACAACTGTTCATCGTCATCTTCAACAACTTGGAAAAGTTCTTAAACTTGGAAAATGGGTGCCTAATGAATTATCTGAAAATAACCTCAAATCCCGAGTTGACATCTGCTCTTCTCTCCATTCTCGCCAACTTGTTTCAGGTTTGTTGGACAGACTTGTGACTGGCGACGAAAAATGTATCGTTTATCGAAATGTTAAGCGTCGTAGACAGTGGTTTGGTAAAGGGGAATGACCCCAGCCACAGCTGAGAAGGGAACTTCATGGGCAAAAGGTTATTCTTTCAATCTGGTGGGATTGCCAAGGAATAATCCACTTTGAATTCTTACCACCTAATGCAACAATTGATGCTCAAATATACTGTCAGTAATTAGAGCATTTGAACCAAGCTTTGAGGAAAAAAGACCTGCTCTAGTGAATCGAAAACGGGTGATGTTTCATCAGGACAATGCGCGACCACACACAGCAAGAATCACGTCACAAAAGATCGAAGAACTTGGTTGGGAGAAAATTCCTCATCCACCTTATTCTCCCGACCTTGCTCCTTCAGACTACCATTTGTTTCATAGCTTACAGTATAATTTGGAAGAAACAGCTTTTGTAACACAGGAAGATGTTAAAACTGACATTTGTGAGTTCTTCGAATCAAAGCCAAAATAATTTTACAGTAATGGAAGTAGTAAGCTTGTTAATAGATGGAAGGAAGTCATAGATAATCAGGGAAAATACATTGTTGATTGAATCTGTAATTAAATGTAACATTTGGTCACTTGTTTTCTTTATACAAAATTCGGACAGAACTCATGCGATGACCTGATATTATCTAGAAATTCAGCACGCTATACTTTATATACGCTATATGTTATTTTCCAATTTGTTAAATCTTTGCTTACATTTTAGAATGAAAATGTTACTATTTCAATATAACTTCCCATGTCAATCGTCTGTTGCGAAAGATAGTTAAATATTTGTGCATGTTTGATTTTAAAGTCCGTAGTTCATATCTGGGATAACTATTTTGATGACGACTATGCATTTGTTTAGTTATTTTTGTGTTTTTTTTACTTTACTAGCTTTTCAAACGGTGCTTTCAGTTTTCTTTGTGAATCTCTTACCAACACGATGTCCAGCTCTTACCTTCTTACGATTATTCTCTTTAAAATATGCTTTGATAGTGCCATAAAATTCATAATAATTTTATAAGAAAATATTATGTAAATATGAAAACAAATAATTTAAACAATAAAGAAACAAACATACAATACCTAGAGAGAAATAATTTTGGACAATGACGGAATTAAAAACATTATGAAACAAAATGGACTCCTTCCACATTACTGAATACAACAATTAAATCAGCGCCGATCATGACTCTCCATTTCCAGTATCTCTTAACACTTCCGCTGCTAACTATGGAGATCTTCGTTTTTCTTATCTTCCTCCAGCTGGCTAAGTACGAAAACCTACGTTTTTTGCATACCGCTGGTATGAGTGTCCCGTTGCGCCATCTATCGTAAAATACGGGAAATTCTAACTGTTCTATCATGCAAATTATTAGTCAGCATCGATTTTTCTCTACGTCATGGTAGTTTCGTATCTAATTTGAAAATATTCCTGACGAAAGTGCGGCAAGAATGACGACGACTCTGAATCAGATCGATTTAGCGAAAATACTGATTCCGATGATCCCGAGTACGTGCGGGAGGATGGTAATGGTCGTGAAAGTGAAACTGACGGAAATATTAGCGATGATTTGAGCGATCACGGTGATGTTGACGTGAATGTTCATCATGGCCAAGGTGATGGTCAGCCTGTAGTCTGCAAAAAAGCAGGAAAACGCTCAGAAACAAGGTACTTCTGCAAAAAGTGTGAAGTCTCACTCCACAAAGGACAATGCTTCAAAAGATATCATGTGTATACCCATTATTGATCTGGTAAGTCATTCCCAGGTATATCCATGAAAATGGAATGCTGTAAAACACACTGGTGCCAGTTTTCTGTGTAATAAAATATGTAGGTTGAAATTTGGCATTATTCTTTAAAAATGTCTGGCCGGATGGGGGCAGCACTGGGCAAATGAGCAGCAGTGAAAGTGATAAACTTTATCTTTCGGTTATTCTTCCAAAGCCCCGTTCTGTCATACATTTACTCAAGCTCACCATGTATGTTATCCATTGTTTTCCGCTGTATCTCTTGCCCTCTATCTGCTTCGTGAGGATCACTTCCAAGCCTTTCTCATTATATGCCCCAGAAACTTTGTCTTTTCCTGGTGTTAAGTATTAGTTTCTTTTTGTTTCCATTCTCGCCAAAACTTCGTGGTTGGTCCCATATTCAGTCCACGGTATCATAAGCGTCCCTCTGTAGAACGTTGATTCAGGTCTCCTCGTCATCTTTCAGGAAATCGTCCAGCATTCACTGCCATACAGGAGGACAGATATCACGAAGCTGTTTAGTACTCATTTCCTTGTTATAGAGAAATTTCCCTATTTCTTATTAGTATGCTTAGCTTTTAGATGGTATCTTTGGCTACCGCAGTGCGCTTTCAGGTGTCAGTGTAACACTTCCTGTCCTCCGTTAAAACTTTAATACAAGTTCTACAAATTAACCCATAACTGGGGGTGGCGAGAAGTAATGCATTCCTAAATTTCCCAAGCGTATTGGAGCAAAAGTGAATATAACTATATTGAATTTGGTGTCACTGATGTTACAGAAACATTTTCTGTAACATCAGTGACTCAAATTCCCTTGCAGTATATGCATTTGTTGATTCAATTTAGTCGCTCCACTTCAAGTCAGTGGTAAAACGTTAGGAAGGCGATGAGTAGTGAGTTCGATCCTCACTTTCGGCCTTGAGAAACATCTAAGCTACACTTCAGTCAGTCAGTTATGTGCCATGCGAGATACACAATTAGGCGATACATGACTGACGGGAGAGATTTTTTCCCGCAGTAGGTTGCCATTTCTTTCTGCAGTAAACCGGTTTCCTTCCAAGGCTATAGAACCCGGTCTGTCCTGCTATTTACCCATAGCTGGGGGAGAGGAAGAGGATTCATACCTTTCCCAAGGGTATTAGCACGTAATTCGAACACGGCTCTCCGATTCCTCAATCCGAGCCGCTATCCATTACTGCACCGTGCCTCAAGCCCAACTTATGAGCTCATTATATCAAAATATTACAAGGATACTTTACCTCTTGCAGATAACATTACTGCATATAAAAAAGCAAGCTAACAGTAAAGTTGAACGTAAAGCCAGACATCACAATATAAGTCAACTCACCCCTTCACCAGTATTAATCTTTGTTTGCTTCGTCTGACTGACATAATTCCCTGTGGCCTTAATCTTTCGTTTCTGATGGCAGTGCATTCCCTTTAATAGTATTAAATTTCACTTCGGTGTCTTTCTTGTTTATTTTCCACCTGGTTAAAGAATAGGTGATTACTGTGGGAGAGTGGCTAGTATATTAATTCGAAGTTATAAGAATAAGAAATGCTACGAATATCACCCTGAACACAGCATGGAAGTTACGATGTTTTGGGACCGTAAAACACGTACTGAGAAATATATAACAGAAAATATACAAGACAATGACTAAAATCTGCAAACATAATCCTTCTCATAGCTGTCTCAGTGACATCAGTTAAATATATATCTGTTAAATTAAATGACGAAATAATTAAATACAAGGATCTTAGAATTTAATAAATATGGTATCCTAAAATTATTGTTATACTTAAAACAGTTAGTTCCCTATTTTTATAACAGATTAAAATAAATACACATCTACTTTTGGGAGTATTATCTATGTAAACAAAAATAAATACGGTTTATGTTGAGTATCGAAATTTGGACTGAATGTGTATATTTGCAAACATGACTTACCATGGTCAATTTAGTACGATGCTAGTACGATTGCATTAAATGGAAAACAAAAAAAGTTAGTATTAGTATTAATATTAGTATTATTAGTAGTAATATTAGTTGTAGTAGTAGTATTAGTAGCAATTAATTTTATGTTATGTTAAGTAGTGTAGGGTTAAAAGCCAAAACCGAATGTTTTATTCTTGATGCCCAGGACCAATATTTGCTAACGAGAAATTACAAAACGCACATAATGACAAATTTTGTTAACCGGAAATGCAGATTCTGTGATAAATATCCGGAAACAATTGATTATCTTGTATCGGGTTGCATGACGTTAGCACCCACTGGATATAAACCTCGTCACTAGAGAGTGGACCAATATTTCCACTGGAAAATCTGCAACTTTTACTGAAAGGAAACTGCAAGAAATTGGTATGAACATCACCCTGACCCGTTTACAGAGATTGGCCCCGTAACAATATTATGGAACATTATAATACGCACAGACAGAACAATCAAAGCTAATTGCCCAGACATCGTGGTCAATTTCCATATAAACAGAATGTGCTTTCCTATTGACATGGCAGTTCTTGCAGATTGTCATGTATCTTTGAAGATCTTCAAAATAACTATCAAAATACAAAGATCTTCAAGTGGAAATCGAAGTAATGGGGCACATGAGGACATCAATAATTTCACTTGTAGTTGGATTCCTCGGACTGATTGGAAAAGGTTCTGATAGATTCATTGAATTGATTCCTGGTAGACCGTGCCTTCAAGAAATACAAACAAATTGTACTCACAAGTACACTTGGCACATTACTAAGAGTTTTATCTACATAAAATGATTGATTTTAGGGCTTTTATTTATTTTTATAAAAATGATCAATGGAAAAATATTATGAATGCAATTTTGACCTTAGTTCTCTGGTTGGCACCCGAAGAATATGTGTATATAATAATAATAATAATAATAATAATAATAATAATAATAATAATAATAATAATAATATTAATAATAAGAAGAAGAATAAGAATAATAATAATACAGAGAGAAGACCGCGAATTAAGAAAAGAAAAGGCAAAATGTTTAACAAAGTTGCACAATATTTCGACAGTATATCTGTCTTCCACAAGTCTAGTTGTCATTCTCCTAGAATTCTAACAGGCAAGGCTAGAAAGCGTCCAGTCTGTTCTACTATTTACTGTTACCAGGTTCCATCGTACGTATTCTCTATGCATTACTATATCACTATACAATAAAATGTATTACTTTCTTGGTTGGTTTATCTTGATGATGTGTCGTAATTTTGGAGGAACTTAAAACCTGGAAGTTGTTTCACGCCTCTGATCTAGAAATCTCTAGAAGATATATGCTGCGATCGGACACACCATATCAACACCAAATCCGGCGGCCATAGATTAGTACAAAATATGTATGTACATTTCATTTCCACTCTCTCTTTCTCCGCGCCATTTTTCTTCAGTACACGGCCGGTGATAATTTTAACTGAAGTATCAATTCCATAGAATATCAGATTTTATTGTCCAAGTGATTCTAATGAACAAAGAGATGTCAAGAAAATATTTAGGATATATTTATATAATTAATCTCTATCTATAAAAGGCAGGATGTGTGTGTGTGTGTGTGTGTGTGTGTGTGTGTGTGTGTGTGTGTGTGTGTGTGTGTGTGTGTGTGTGTGTGAGACGAATGCACAGCCGCAATCTTCGACGGATTTGCCCCAAAATTTACATACACATGCCTCCAAGTTAGTGGCAAGGCCAAGACCGACTTTGCATTTCCCAACTCCCATCGATAGTGGAAATAATCGATTTTTTCATGCTTCTACGGCAGTTTTCATGTAGTTTGTGGCCATTTTCTACTGGCCAGAATGAGAGCCTATAGCTGGCTGCCACGAATAGGCAGGAAGATTCTATTGGTCAGCGTGAGAGCCAACAGCTGACTGACACGAATGTTAACTAGCATGCTAGCATGCAAAAATAAATCGATAGCTGCATTCGTCACAAGTGGGAAAATTTAAATCTGCATGGCACTTTACTCAAATTGGCTCCTTCGCTTGCTTAAACTCAACGTTGATTCTGATTCGGCAGAACTGGGTTGGGTGTGAAAAAGTATTTGTTGTTAACATTCTTTTTCATTCGGTTTTTCCAGTTAGGAGTCCTTTTTTAAAGCTGATCTTTTTGTGTTCATTTTATTTAGTTCTTTTTTCGTAACAGATTTAATGTTTAGTATAGAGCTTAGAAAAAATTCGCAGTGTGAGATAGGCAAGAATTAAGGCATGTAGCAAAATCAGCACGGCAAAGGGCGCTGCTTTAAAGGAAAGGAAGGGCAAAAATTATTCAAGTGATTGCGATTGCTGTATGACTCGTACGATTTTTGAATCAAGCACGGGCAACGCCGGGTCATGCTGCTAGCATATCAGAAGATTTTCAGATTAGAATACTTTTGGGGTGGTTTAACATGTCAATTCTTCTTTTTGATATCATATTCTTTTTAATTTTATTTGAGCATATGCGCATTTTAATTGGTTCTGGAATATATATATATTGGTCGTTTATATTTGAGTAAATAAGCGTTTACTTATTTCAGATATAGGTAAACACTATTTCTTTTTATTTTACTCTATAAGCATGTACGTGGGTAAGGAATAGGTAAATATTGGTCATTTATATTTGAGTATTTAAGGGCACCTCGACGTTGTGTAATGGTTAGAAAACGTGTCTTGCTAGATCAGTTACGACTGATTAGTGATATCGATCCTCACTGGGTGCCCCATACTTTCGGCCTTGTGCCACATCTAAGTCGGGCTTAGAAAATCACTATATTTGAGTGTTTAATCATTTAATTGTTTAGAGACTAGGCAAATTTTCGAAGTTTATATTTGAATCTATAATCATTTACTTGATTCATATATAGGGCAATATTGGTCAATTATATTCGAGCCTATAAAAATTCATTTGATTCAGGGTTAGCAAATATTGATCCTATATATTTAAATCCGTAAGCATTAACTTGGTAGGCGGCCATTTTGATGGTGATGGTTTTCGTAGTCGAAGGCTTTTTTTAATCTTGTGTAGTGGATGCAGTCGCTTTTATTTTAGTGTTTGCAGACAGATAGGAATTGACGAAAGGTAGGACAGGAATCAGAAAACAATAGATAAAATGAAACCATTAGAAATTACGAACAAAGAAAACACTGGTTTGTGTAATGCCACAAAATATATTTATGGAAAATTTAACAGTTTAATAAGCAAGAAAAGAAGATTTCTCAACGGTATTAGTCGGGACACTATCCTGCTTAAATAGATTCTGCAGTTGCTTATCTAAATGAATGGTTCAATTCATGCACATAAGGAACAGCAATATTTAAAATAAAGAATGGCGCATTGTGCCATACTTCTAAACGTGTAGAAAAAGAAGAAAAGCTATCCAGGCTATTGATATCGTGTTGTTGGAATGGTCGGCTTACTAACAGTTCAATAAAGAATGCATGGAATAGTACGAAAATAAAAACTTAACTTATTAAAATAGTAACACAATTGCATATAATCTGAAAACAACTAAATGCACAAAAGACAATAAAGTAATGTATTGTATAGTGATATATTAATGCATAGAGAGTACGTACGATGGGACCTGGTAACTTTAATAGTATAACAGACTGGACGCTTTCTAGCATTGCATGTTAGAATTCTAGGAGAAAGACAACTAGACTTGAGGAAGATAATGTAGAACATAATATCCATATTTGCAAAGGCTTTGTAGCATCAATATCCTCGAGAGAATACAGTTATAAGGAGGATATATTTTTCTTGTAAATACTAATTTTCCAATTTAGGTGAAGACATATTTCTTATTTTTAAGTCTTTGAATACAGTAAAGAGATGCAATATTTTAAATTCAACAACTTATTATCATGATTTGGGAGCGATGTTTCCAAACTTTTACAAAATGCTTTATTTTAGTTCCTGGGAAGCGTTGTAAGAGAGGATGGAAAATTTGATACCGAGATCCGAACACACATTGGACAGTCGAAAGATGCAGCCCAGAAGCTGAGCAAGGTGCCGAGAAATAGATAAAAAAAAAGATTCGTTAGAAAAAAAGATAAGAGTCTAGGATTGCTATTTGGTATACATCTTTTTTATATGGTAGTGACTGTTGGACAATTACCCCAAGAATAAAGAGACAACTAGAATCTCCAGAAATTTTGTTCTACAGACAAAAATACTGCAAAATCAATACACAAAGCGAGCAAACAACAAGGAAGTCTTTAAAATGGCAACAGAACAATTATACTCAAATCCAAGTAAAGGCAGCATTACTTTGACAAAAAAATGAAGAAGCAGGGATTGGAAAACATAATCCATATTGGGTATATTGAGTGGATCGCTGCCTTTCTTTATCTCTCTATAGGGGAAGGAATTGAGCCACCTACCTGGTGAACTTGTGTGAATAACTGGTGGAACAGGGGAGGGTTCATTAGCAAAGCGAGAAAAAATAGTTAATAGCCACACAAGATAGAAAGTTGTGGTGATCCATGATCACCTATAACCCGAAATATGAAGACGAAGAAGAATCTATATGTTACATAGGCGTCTGTATCATAAATTAATACTGTCCAACCCCGTGTTGAAATTTTTGTGATGAAATGATTATGTAGATTTTATTTTGGGTCGTTTGAGTCTATATGAATAGCAAATTTACAACATGTTGAAAAGTATTGGTCCTCTTTGACTCAATAATTCACTTCGTCTCTTATGCTAAAGCCTATGAGAAAGCCACCTTCAAATGTGGTAAACTAACAAAAACTTCGGATTTAGACCTTGATATCAACAACAGGATTAAGGAATTAGACAAAGATGGTACATAAATTACTTAGGAATTAATGAACGAGACGTATGAGGATCTGGCAAATTAACCAATAGATTCAGTTATGAAATTTGTAAGATAATCTTAAGTGGCACTTAAGATCCGCAATTTATTTGCAGAGGAGGCCACATATGGAACAAGAGTGAAGATTGTGGGATGAGGTCACTGTTAGTTTGTCTGAACTTTTAGATCTTGCTCTCGCTTCTTGAAGAGCATTCAGACTAGCAGATTGAAAAACGCTGAGACCACTTAAACAACTTGATCACCACTTTACCCGCTCCAAGACTGAGCGTTCGAGGTTCTTATGTGGTATATTTACAGCAGACAATTTGCACTTCAGCTTGTCTTTGTATTCAAGCCATAGGCGTCCTACATTTCTGTAGCCCTGATCTAACTAATGATCCCGTTGTCTTCATTCTCTCGCCAGCGGTCCTTCCAAGTAAACTGTGTGGATAAGAATGAACGAATCAGGGTAAACCGCCAGAAAACCCACACAAGCGATTTGATTAAAGTGGTGAGGTCATTTTTCGGAACTATTGATACACTCAGTCGGTGCAAATAAATGCCACAGACGAAGCAGACAACAGACATAGGGCTTTTCGTGTAAGAATTTTCCATCTAGACCAGTCGTGTTCTATAACACATATGCATGTATTCTCCAATATATTTCCCAATTCAATACAAGGCTCGAGTGCTACTCAAGGTCTATTCGGTGATGCTCTTTGAGCGAAAGAAAAGATAAGAAGTGAAGTTCATTGACCTCCGCAGGAAGGATAACTGTTAACACTAGACCTGACCAGGTCCAGATTGTAGTGATCGGGGGAAAATCATATCTGCTGTCTGTTCCACAATAGCGAAGCAGTTCTTCGGAAATAGTTGTCCAAATGCAACTTACTACTTATTACTGGAATACCTGCCCCAAGTGTAAAGGTCATGTATGGTGCGACAAATGAATGTAGTTCTTCAGAACATATGCCAAGGGAATAACGATAACCCATCTTGAGACCATCGAAGTTTCATCTGTGGGAAAGAGGTTGTACGGTACAAAATAAATAACAATGCACAAAACCACATAGTCGCTTCTGAACTCTATGAAGATAGATAGGTGGTGAGCGTCAGTTCCAGGCAAGATAGGGCAGTAATACTACATTTCACCCTGATCTGGCTCTTGTGAAGACAGGGTATAGCAGGTGGCGTCAGATATTTACTAGAACGGTACAATAAACCGATAGTTTCCCCAACGTCCTTAGCAATAGTTTGTATATATCAGTTCGACTTGGGGTCTGGATAGAGATTGGTTCCTGATAGACGTTCAAGGGAAAGGAGACCACTTGAGGAAACACCTATCCGTCCATGATAGGTAAATTTATTCGTCAGCTGAGTGATGGTGGAACGTTACTAGTTTTGATTTTGGCCGTATTGAATATTACGAACCAGTCCTTCCTCCATTGATACACCTGTGCTGGGTGAGAGGAGAGATGGGCTGCTAGTTTCTGGTCTTCCAGATTTTTGGAGGTGCACATGTAACTGGTGCATCAACTGGAACAAATAGTCACTAATCATCGGACTATGCTCTTAAGAAGGACATTAATATACAGTAGAATAATGGTAGGACCGAGAAGAAACATGCGGAAAGCCAGCATTGAATGGTGGCCTTCAGATATCTGGCCTTCAAGGAATTACTTGCTAGGAAGAACTTGATGATTGACAGAAACATTTTAGAAATACCATATATATATATATATATATATATATATATATATATATATATATATATATATCAATGTGTTCATTCATATGTGTAGAAATACTATCTTAAAATCTCTCTCACACACGCATGTACAGACAGATAGATAGATAGATATATAGATAGATAGATAGAGAGATAGATAGATAGAGAGATAGAGATATAGGAGGTGTGCGGTCATAAAAATCAAGGTTTGAATAATCAGAATCATATATATATATATATATATCGTTGTCATTGCCACGCGTATCTGAGTATGTCTGTCTGCTCCCCCCTCTCTCTCTCTCTCACACACACACATACAAACACACACACACAAGTATTATTGTCATTATTGGTTCAGCATATTTTATATTATTTATAAAACAGTATTTTAATTCCATTATTGGCCTGAATTTTCAAGAAAACTTTAAAAAATTGAGCCCATCGGCTTTATTCGAACCCTACGTCTCCTTTTGCACGAGAAACCGTCGTTTGATGTGACACGCTTTTGACACCTCGGCCACAATGAGCTCGATAATCAATCATTGGCTTAAATTCCTTCCTCATAAATTGCTGTCTTGACGTTTCAGAAACGAAATTGAGCGTTTATGACAATCCATTTATCATAGAAACCTGAACAAGTAAGTGTTCTTTGAAGGAAACGGGATCCTTCTTTTCCTTTGAAGCAATTCGTGGATCAATGGGGGTCAAAAACACGTCAAACGATGGTTTCTCATGCAATTTATCATATATTAACATTTATTATATATATTTCGTTTTAATTACACAGACACACATACACACACACACACACACACACACACACACACACACACACACACACACACACACACACACATATATATATATATATATATATATATATATATATATATATATATATATATATATATATATACCGAGCACTTAATTGAGCACGGTGGCTACTGGCGTTTGTTTGCATCCATATAAATAAGTTAGAAATTCTCTTTCTCTCTGTCGTGTGCTGATTGGTTTGACTCTCCAACTAATCCCAGAACAGTCGAGTTTCGATAACGGCTTGAAGCAATGGGATGTCTATCCACATTGATGAGTTGTGATAGAGCGAAACAGGGTTGTATATGGATGACTACATATATATATATAAATATAAATATATATATATATATATATATATATATATATATATATATATATATAGTTACCTAGCAGATATATTAAAATATATAGATATATATGCATGTATGTAGCATATAATGTGATATATATATATATATATATATATATATATATATATATATATATATATATATCACATTATATGTTAAATATATAATACATGCATAGATACGTATATATATATATATATATGTATCATATGTTATATATATATATATATATATATGCCGAGCGCATGTATATATATATATATATATATATATATATATATATATATATATATATATATATATATATAATTGTAATGTACCTACATCAAAATTACGAAGGGTTGTACTTTTTTGATCTGTCATTCTTCATAACATTTGCGCAAAATAAATAATCGTTAGAAATAATCTCATTGTTAAATAAAATATATAATAGATGATTTATTTTTTCCGTCTGTCTTTTTTGGCATTTGATAATCTAATCGTATGAATAATCCCTGACATATCTGATATAGTAGCCGCCCGAATACTCGCTATCTTCTAAGGTAATATCAGATTCCGATCTGGTTACTTTCTTTGGTCTAGAGAGGAAACGTTGGCACTGACTGTCTAGAAAATATCCAATGATGCATACGTGAAAATTACCAACTCTACAAGGAAGGCATTAAATACTACATATGGTACATTACTTAGCAGAATAAATGCATATAAACTTATACTCGAAATACATTTTCGCAAACCGTTTCGTTTTAAATCAGTCAAATTTAACTGTTCCAAGTGAGAAAAGACCAACTGACCTTTTTTAAACTAATAAGAAAATATTTCGGACATTATTACGTATGTGAGAACGGAGCAGTTGCATATTTTCTTTCTTTTATAAACTTTGCAGAGGCTGATATAAAAACTGACTAATTCAGTTTATTTTATGTCTTGTGTGATAGATTTTCACAAATACAAAGATTTCTTTTTTTAATGGTTAATATAGAATTGAGAGTTGGTTGGTTGGTTGTTTTGTTTCATGGCATATCAACATCAGTGGGTCATTTAATGCCAACAAATTTTTTGAAATAGATTCATAGCGATAGTTTAGTAAAAAAGGGTGTGTATGTATACATATATATTTGAACCATTTTTCAATTACTGATATTTTTTAAGTACAACCCAACTTCTTTTAGGAATTGAGAGTGGCGTTTATATTATGAATTAATTATTATAGACTGACTGGATCACGAAATTGTTCCACTAGATTTGGAATGACATGGCCAAGTAATACTGAATTCATAATAGGATTTTTGATTGAATATAATATGTAAATGTATAATACATTTCAAATAGAAATATGGTGATTTCGGTTTTGAAAATAGTTTCTTTAATGATTGATTTGGATTTGAGCGTAAAAGTGAGCATTTATAATATTGGCAAAAAGAAACCAGCGATAATCGAACGTTGTGAGACATGAAAAGTTGACCTGGAAGCCAATCTTATAAAAGTTTGCATTCAGTAATACACAGCAACTCTTCAAGGGAGTGAGGTAAATTTATTAAACAAACAAACCATTTAAAATTGTCCTTAAGTATAACAACCCTGTGTTAACTCTAATGATAAAAATCTATTTAACCGCTGGTGGAAGAAAAAACCTTCCCAAGAGAGTTGAAGATATTAATCGAATGCCCTCTATTCGAGAATGCCGATGAACGTTCATCAGCTCTCAGTATGAACCCGTCAGTCTCTTCAGTGACATACGCAAATTTTTCTATAAACAACAATAATTTTGATGATCGACTCAATAGTCACAACCTCTTGAACGACAAGCCGTAGGGATTTCGATCGTCTCGGCCCACTGCCAATAGCCTACATATCATTACTCACAAAATATATGAGGCAACAAGTATATCTCAAGGGAGATTGCATTAGATATTTCGAAGATCTTTCACAAGGTGTTACATAAAGGGTTACTGCACAATATATGGTTCACCGTAAGAGTCTTCTCAATTATCAAACTCTTACCGATCGAGTAGGTTCCTGGAAATATCTATGCTGAAGATATAATATATATGCTTGTACCTCCTAAACACTAGATTACCAGAAGTTCGCAGCTGATCTCTTCCTTGACCGTAAAACTTAGTAGGGGAAATCTGGCTGGTCACATTCAGTGACACGAAAACCCAACTTATCATGGTCCATCATCGAGCGAACCATGAATTTTCGCCAATTACGGTGAGCGGGCCTTCTCTCGGGAAGGCCTCATGCCTTCAGTGTCTATAGGGAACTAAAAACATAACACACATGAAGCTGAATTAATAATTCCTCGGTGTATACATAACTATTACGCAAATCTATATGCAAAAACTTTACTGTATAATTTTATGTCGATGTGGTTAATATTTTTCACCTAATCAAGACCATTCACAGGGAAGGTGATAATGATGAAGTATATTTTGTGTAAAAACATATGCTGTGTTCATTATTTATTTACCAAATTACTGAGGATCACCAAGCAGACCATTAATTTTCAGAGAGGCACTATAAACTAAAAAATTAACCTTCACGGCTAAGACCTGCCATGTAGCGAACCACTCTCAGCCCATTAATGAGAAGTAATTTCTACACGAGCAGCTTCTTCCCGCAGAATAATGCACTGTGGAATCGACTCCCAAGAGTAGGTTTTCCCGATTACTACAGTCTTAAGCTATTCAAGTCTAAGGTTAACCCCTGTCTTCCCCATATAACTGTGTCTCTTACTCTGTAACTCTCTACCTCGAGTGGCTACCGGGCATTGTATAAAGTGAAACTTACTGTAAAAAAAATCATATCAAAAATATTCTATAAAATTTAAACAATGCATAAGCGAAAACAGAAAGACTAATATTTTGAAACTTTCTGAGCGGTCGACAAAATCAAAAAGAAACAACGCGCACGCGCGAAATTAATGATATAAAATGTCAAGAATTTACCCTGTATTTTACAACTTTCTGTGTTTTGTTTATTTTATTTAAAAGAAAATAGGCATATAAAATCAGATAATTTAAGTAACCGAATGTGAGATTAAAATTGTAGATCAGCAAAATTTAAATTGGCCATGAGGGAGATTGCAAATGTGTCGAGCGATGATTACGAAATTTTGAAAGAGATAAGAGAAAAACAGTCCGATCATAACACTTCTTGACTAAATTTAATCTCCGACGACCTTGAAACGAATCTCTTGATTTGCCATCTCGTTCTTTTATGCGCCGTGTCCCTTCAGGACTTGGGCGACTTTAGCACTCCTCGATTTCCTATCCCTTCTAAATAGATTGTCCAATTCCGATTGCTATAAATAAGTTTATATTATTATTCGCTCTATTTATAAGAAAGCACTTTTTTACAATGATTTTTCCCCTGTATAATGCCCTAGAACCACGGGAAGTAGAGGGTTACTGATTAAGAATTACAGTTTTTAGGGATATGTGGGAAAGATACGAATGCCGCTAGATTTGAATAGGTTAATAATGTAGGAGTCGGTTCGTAGGAAGAAGCTGCTAGAGTAGAAATTACTTCACATTAATGGGTTGAGCCTGGTTCGCTACTATGTGCGTAGCATGACAGTTCTTTGGCGTGAAGGTTAGATTTTTGGTTTTAACGGCATATCAATTTCTACGGGTATATTTTAATGCCTGAATATTATGAACATATTTTTATGGCAGTAACTAAAGATAAAATGTATTTTTGCTCATTTTGCTATATCTATTGTTGGTAATTCTACTATAATTATATATCGTTGGTAATTATTATTATTTATTAATGTATTGCTGGTATTTTTATTATAAAAATGTATTTTTATACTTCATAGTGTTGGAGGGGGTCACTATTTTCCTATAGCTGCCCCCACCTAACATGTGCTACCGCCTCGGGTCAGGGTAGACCTGGGAACAATAGCAATTAAGAGGTGGTTCCACGCTCCTCAAAACCGCCAATCTCCTGATCAGAGGCCTTTGATGCCGGATGTAGTTTATCGCCATACTCAGGCCTGGGAATGAACGAAATGTCAGGAGAGTCCCATTAGATTTATTGTAAGCTGTTTGACTTATTATTGCTCTTACTACCTAATCAGCAGATGTGAAATTAAAAAAAAATGATTATCAGTGCAAACATTTTTTCTCAAAACGCCTCGTTTGTACAAATATATTTGAAACGAACCTAGAAGCAAACAGGCATTCTGTCGAAATAATGCTAAACCAATTTTTCCAAGACATGAAACGTTTAGTGTTGGAGGGGTGCCACTATTTGCCTATAACTAGGGCTCTAACTGGCGCTACCACCTCGGGTCAGGTGGATTTGCGAACAACAGCAGTTAAGAAGTGGTTTCACGATCCACAAAACCTCCAATCTTCCGATCAGAAGCCTTGCTGCCGGATGGAGTTTATCATCACACCCTGGACTAGTGCAGGTTAGAATTGGTGGAACTTGCGAATGAAAATCGTGATGGTACATTTTGCGACGTTACGTCTATGAGAGAGAGACTGCAGGATGGAAATGATTCGTCACCCACAATAACGCAGAAAAGTGTTTGGACTATGTGGAGACAAGAATAGAAGACTGGGTAGCTCCTGCCTACATATGGCAGTAGCACTCTATTTTAGACCTGATCCAATATTTTATATTTAGTAAGATGTTCTGAGATTCCACACGAGGTCGTTCTTTAACAGAAGTAAAATATAACAGATAAATGCTTCTTAAATATGAAACTGAAAAAATACTCTTTTTAAATAGAATTAACAGGTAATTGCCGGTAATAGCCCCACCTAAGTTCACACAATATTGGTAATAGCTCGACTCAAGTCTTATAAATGTTCAAGTAATGAAGTTTGGTTTGAAATTGAATATGTCTTCCCGCTTTCTCTTATGTTTATCTCAATCAATCTTACAAGATATTAATATCATATTTTTTATAGCCACACAAATTCGACAAAACCTCAATATTGACGTGATTTCCAGTCTCTTTCTGAACATATCTGTAAGTGCACTTTTTGCTACCATTTTCATTAAAAAATATCATAGATGCTTATGGGATGTGCGGGTGGTGTTATAGATAGCAATCAGAAAGGGAAATTGGAAAGCGTTGTTCGAATTCTAGTTAAATTCGACAAATTTACCTATGTCCAAACACCACTGTGAAAGGTATGAATATATCTCTAATCCCCACCATCTATGATTTAATTCGTATCACTAAACATTTATCTCCCCCACAAAAAAAAATTATTATACTCTAAAAATATTTTCTGACATTAAATAACCAGTAATGGGTTGATAAGACGTAAAAATCGAATCAATCAATCAAGATATTAATAGCACATCATTGAAAGCCACACAATTTCGAGAAATCCTACATATTAAAGTAATTACTACTATCTCTGATACTATCTGTAAGTGTACATTTTGCTACCATTTTATCATGTTCGGATGGTGTAACTGGATAGCGGTTCGGAATGGGAACATGGAAGGCCGGGTTCGAATTCCACTCGGGTTCGTTATATATGCTAACAAGCAAATATATTTGGGAAAGATATGGATTTATCTTTCCCATTCCAGCTGTTGGTTAGATAATATGAACTGTATCTGGAAACATCATTTTAATTCTCGGAAAAAAAGATTTTATTCAATATTCAACCGTAAAAAAAAAAGTATTATTGTTACAATCCAACGTATGTATCGGTTTTAAATAACCCCAAAAGGATTGATTGATCATAAAAATCAAACCAATTGATATGTCTTCATTGTTTGCATGCTCTGACCATGATATTCTCAGAATGCTCATGCAGAACTACATGTCTTTTTCCTCGGGTCTCATCTTCATCTAAAGTGTTCAGCATTCACTCTCATATCGAAAGATTGATATTAAATAGTCGTCAAGCTCTTTTCGTTGTTTCTAATGAACTCATCCGGTTTATTTTTGCTTCTAATGGAAATTTACTGTTACTTTTAAATTTATTTTTAGCTTTTGGAAGCCATCTTACACTATTGAAGTCTGTCTTAATATGAGGTAAGAAAAAAAACGCATATTTGTTCGGTAGTTAAGGAAAGGGTCCTGGGTATCATGATAAACTACATCCGGCAGCAAGACCTCTGATCGAGAGATTGGAGATTGTGAGGAGAATTAAACGACCTCTTAATTTCTGTTGTTCACATGACCACCCTAACCTGGGGAGGTAACACTCGTTAGTGGTCTCATTTATGGGTAAATAGTGAACTACCAAACAAAAACAAAACTCTATAGAGGTATCGAAAGTACATTTCTTATCGTAAAAATACCAACAATACATTTTTATATTAAAAAATTACCAACAACACATATAATAAAATGACCAACAATAAATATTTATAGTAAAATGACAAACACTACCTATTTATAATAAAATTATGAAATATAAAATATTGATACGCCGTTAAACAATCAAATCAATCAATCGGTTAAACACCACCCTGCTATAAGTTAATTAGTAAGACTTGTATCATTAACTCATTATTACACCCCCCCCATTGCAAAAAAATTCTTACACTTGATTGAAATGCTGATTGTGGTAGAAATTTTGCCATAATAATCTAATTGTTTATGGGGTCCCTATCATCCTCTATCAAGGGAATAGTCTTTTACAAAACTACCATATTTTATATGGGACTCTGCAGAGATGTATTTTATGCAGCATAGATTTACATCTTGTGGCGTTGACTGCATTAATGATATTAACATTAGTGATTGTCTGTTCATTGCACATTTAAGAATCAATGAATATGCAAGTGGCCAAGATGACCCTGATATATTATCTAGAATATAGGCGTATTTCTTAATAAATAATTAAATTATTATTTCTTTGTTGGCTTGGATCCTACTATACACCCTGGGGTACTTACTGCTAAAGACGAACGGACTAAAGGCTCCCGAGTCTAGCTTTCTAACTTCTGCTCTAAATTCTTTTTTATTACATTGCTGAAAATATGCGAGATGTATGAAATTTACAAAGCTGAATTTGATTTTAACTTGAAATATTAATACGTTTTATTATTTGCAATCTGGCTTATTCTAAACACGAAATACTATCTGTCTATATTTCTGAGATGAGGTATTATAACTATTTATATTATTTACATTGTTCGGTCTGTTGTCCTAATCTTTATTGTCATATTCACGATATTTCGGCCGTTTTACGCTCAGGCCTTCTTCAGGTTAAATCCGTCTGCAAGGAAACATGGCACAGTGGATAAAAAGTGTAATCTAGAGACCAGAGTGAAAGAGTTATTACTTCAATAACTGGTCGCAACAGAGGTGAACAGAAAGTTTGAGAGTTGAGTTATTAATGGGAAATAACTCAAAATGTGATATCAAGAAAAAGTATGGTACGTGGAACTAGAACAATCTACCCCAGTGCACTAAATAAAAGCTTCAGTTCGAAATTCCAACGTATATCACCGGAAGATGGCCGGGACGTACAACGACTGAAACGTTGTGAATATGAAAATAAAGATAAGGACAACAGTCCGAAGAATATAAATGTTGTAAATACGAAGAAGTCGTCATTCAAGTAATTTCAACAACTTTTATTGTCACTTGAAATTTTGGTTTTAATTTGAGAAAGGAAGATTGATAGTGAACAGAATTGATTTCTCATCCCACCAATTATTTGTTATAATAAAAAATTGCCGGCACCCATTTTTATTGAGAATTTGATACACATGAGATTGTATGTTTGTTTCAGCTTTAACAAAAATCTAAAAGATTTTGTCCGCATTGAAAGTATAATAAAACATATACAAAGTTAAACTCTACAGATTTTTTTCTAATGTGTTTTTAAATCCTACAATAGTTTCATTGAAGGTTTAATTTTTATTGTATTAAGACAAATGTTATATATGAGCTGTGTATTGATTTAAAACATATAAACGTAACAAACGATTCTTCTGTAGAATGGAAACTGAGTGATGAGAACTGAACTAGAGAAAAAAGAAAATCATGACATGTTTGAAAGGAAAACAACAAGGGTGTGGCATGATGATCCGTCATATTCTTCATCACGGTTATTTATTTTATTTTTTTTTGTTGTTGTTTCATTTGAAAGAAAGATAAAGAGAACAGAATGTGGCTAAGAAACAATGTATAAATAAAAACTTCAAAATCCTTTGTGTGTATCAGTGTATGTGCTGATGGGAGAATATAAAAAAAACTGGAGTGATTCTATCAGCTGGCCATTTTTGTAGCATCATGTTTTAAAAAATCAATACTTGAGTATAACTTATTACACAAATATATTTTCTTATGATATTCCTGACATTTATAAAGCATTGAAAGTCTTTGAAAATTAGCAGTTAAATAACTGGTTGGGATAAAGCAACATTGGTAATTCATTGAAAATGACTTAATAATCAGACAGAAAAAGATGAGGCAGAATTGACGTAGAACGTTTGTATTGAGGTAAGCTTTCAATAATGGACCAATTCTTTACCGAGATATAAAAGCAGCATTTGAAAACACTGTCCATTTATTTTGCTTTCATATCATATCCCTTCAGAATAGAGACGATCATGGCTTTCCACAGATTCCTTTTGGTTTCTGTTGCTTGTGAAGTAGTTTCACGTTAACTTTTCCACAATTTGTAATTCTGAATTATGCCTTCATTTAGTTTGTTTGCCAGCCAAAGTTAGACAGCACAGTCAATCCAACCAATCCAAACATGGATGGATTAATGATAACCCCAAGGAAATTTATACCAATATCAAAGTAACGGATTAAGAAAAATTATGAACAGATTCATTATCTATCTATCTATCTATCTATCTATCTATCTATCTATCTATCTATCTCTCTCTCTTTCTCTCTCTCTCTCTCTCTCTCTCTCTCTCTCTCTATATATATATATATATATATATATATATATATATATATATATAAATATATATATATATATATAAATATATATATATATATATATATATGTTACATTACTGGGAATTTTGTCGTTCAGTTGGAGCAGTTTAATTTTAAAGTCAGCCCACCCAAAAATCGATATTATCAGTTTATTTGATAATGTGAATCTTTTCATTTACGTTATTGGTTATCGTCCAAGGTCGAGGTTAGCTTACCAACAAATATCATTCAGAATTTAGAGATTCTCTTTAGAATTGTAGTATATGAAGACCCTAATTTTTCAGGGAGTTTTCGGGTCATTTAATGGTCGTACTCTACTCGGAAATATACGGTGTATATATATATATATATATATATATATATATATATATATATATATATATATATATATATATATTCAACCAAACAAGTTCGATTAAATATCCTCAAAATTATTTAAACACACCTGCTTGAATGAAAATATGCTACCTACACACACACACAGACACACACGCGCGAGCGCGTGGTTATATATATATATATATATATATATATATATATATATATATATATATATATATATATATATATATATCTTTTTAAATGACATTTGACAAGACACCAGATGTGTTGAAACAAAGTGAGTATATTTGTAATGAGGTTATAACGTACTTATGTTATAATTTTTAAATAAATATTATTCGCTCTACTCTGTATTGAGCATTATTTAAAAAAAATACTGTTTTTGGTTACTGGCAATTTATTCCATCTATACCAACCTTGTATTTTATATATATATATATATATATATATATATATATATATATATATTCTTTCATGTATTCAATGAATGTCTATAGTAAAAGAAATTATGATGTATTTCTATGATAAAATTAATAAAATATCTATTAAGGGGAGATGAAATGTTGTAGCCATTTCTTATTTCCAAAAATCTGATTAATTACTAATTTATCTAGGAAACCGTACTTTGTCAGACTACAACCTTTTTAGCACATGTCGTTTGAGTCCTAATTGTATGAGTAACGCTTGCGTTCGTTAGAAGCAAACACATTCTTTCTGGTGTTCAATGCAGATAGATAATTTGAATACAGAAATCTGAAGCCAGATATGGGAGGAAAATTCAATTTTTCCTAGACCGTTCAAAATATATAGTTAGAATCATTCTAAGTACGGGTAAAATGAGTGAACGGGAGAAAGAATAGACAAACCATCTATTTGTAAACAGAATTCAAACTCTGAGATACTGAAACACAAACCAGCATATAGTTACATATTTTAATAGAGTTAGAATAAGTTTTGCAATGAGATATGAAATTATGTTGACATACTAGTTAAATAAATTCTCTAATGGTGGCATACATTACAGAAAATCAACAATCATAGTATTTGTTTGCGTAAATAACACCACTATGAGTTGCAGAAATCTCTTACCGTGATAACAATGATTTCGTAAAAACTACCAATGATATCACGATTTCTATAAAACTATAAATGTTAGCATTAGTCGAACAAAGCTATCAATAATAGAATGGATTATAGATTTGCCAATGATATCATGTTTACATAAAACATACCATCGTTATCATGGGCAACATGTGATATATAAAAGATGTTAACTTTCAACGCTACCAAAAGAAAAAAATCTTTGGAATGGAATTCTCATTAATAGAAGGAAATTCTCATCAATATTCACCATTCAACCGTTGTTGATCATCGAGCCAACGATCTTTAACCGTATAGTGTGTACTACACCAGTTTTCATTTCAGAGTTACTTTCTCATAGACAGGTACCCAATCTGGGGAAGAAAAGGATTCATACCTTTCCCAAGTATAAGTGAATGTAGTGGATCCCACTGGATATTCATTACTCTACACCACCTCCCCATCAATACTAGAAAGAGAGATAAGAGTGAACATGAAAACTATTTTGAAACAAAATATTTCATAAATTTCAACCCACATTAATGCAAATTATTCGGTCAATGGATGTCGTATTGAAATGGTTACATTCAAAAATAAAGTTATTATCACCAATATTAGCCAATGAGAGAATGAGTTACATAAAAAAAAAACTACCAGTGATAGCATGGGTTATATAAAATTTATCAATGCTGCCTTGAATTCTTAAAACATGCAAATATTAGTATGATTTAGATAAAACATAGCCATGATAGCATGAATTATGGAAAACCTAAAAATAACATCATGGATTACATAAGAACAACACATAAGATAGTATTGTTTATATAAAAGCTACACGTGGTAGACTGAGTTACATAAAAACCGGTATACGTAGAAATTTAATTCAGATAATATACATTTAAAAAAAGAAAGAGTTGTAAGTACGTGTCAACTCACTGGACTTATTCAGCCTATACTGAGAGGTGTATCTCATAGAATTAGAAGTCCTACCAGGATTTACTATTTTAAAATCATAAGATATGCAGATGACACAGTGTTGACAGAAGACACAGAAAGAAAACTCCAAGAACTAGCATGAAGAAAGGACAAAACACCAATAACACGAAGATAGAATGCCTAGGTGTCAGAAAAGGCTAAGGCCCCGCGTTCGAATATCAAACTGGAGATACCGAAATAAAGCAAGCACAACAATTAAAATATCTGTGAAATGTTTTAACAGCGGACAGAAAGTGTGACACCGAAATCCTAAGGCGTATTCGGATAACAAAAGTTGCCTTCCAAAGGCTAAGAAAATTATTAAGAAACAGGAATTTTTCGTTAGAAACAATGAAAAAATTACTGAACTGTTATGTAATATCGGTCCGCCTATATGGCAATCAATGCTGCACAATCTCCTCACAGAAGACGAAATTTGACGCAAAAGAAATGTGATTCCACAGAAGACTGCTGAGAAATCGATGAACCAACATGTGAGCAACAACGAACTTTAAGAGAAAATAGGAACAAAATGAAACTTATTCTTAACATCAGGACGAGAATCTTGAAATTTCTAGAGCACATAATAAAATGGAAAAATGTGACACTCACAAGTCATAATAAATACAAGCCACGTGGGACAGAGAAACACAGCGCATAAATTTCGAACAGTTGACAGAACAGGGTTTAAGAGAGATAGCATACAAAATTTACTAAGTACAAAGGACAAGGAATTTTGGGGAGCCTTGATTGCCAACATCCGATGGGACGAGGCATGTAGGTGAAGAAAAAAAAAGACGGAATGATTTTATACACAGCCTGGACCAAAAATATCTTCAGTATATATACTGGTAACTTTTCATTTTCTTTTTCACGGCATCTAAGTGTAAAAACGTATTCTCAATTTAGGTAAGTTTTCTCAAGCAAAGAAGTGTATTATCATCTTATATCGCTAGACTTGGCTTCGATAAATCTGCAACGATGCATTGAGAGCGAACTGATTTTTCAGCAGAGGAATTCTTTCTGCTTTAGTATATTTAATATTTTTTTAAAATATTTGCACTCTATTCTCAGGAATGTGTAGAACATTTTTGCAAGTTCATGAAACTGGAATATTGAAAAGGAAGGATATTTCAGATAACGGACAAAAAGTAAAAAGAAGCGTCCTCTTTTACAGATATGGACTTACAAACTACGAGTTGAAAGGAACCGTTGTAGTTACAGCCAATTTAAAACGGATAGAATATAGTTCAGAATAGCAACCATTGTTCATAGATAATTCGGTCATAATGACATAAGCATATCCATGGGAGTACGTGCCGAGACACGCACAGACTTCTCACAAACAAGCATGTATACACACGTACGTAATTGCATATGTTGAAATGCCGTGTAAAATATTTTAGAACATAGGTGTGCCATGAGACAAAGTGTAGATTTCTGGGATGCTATGGCTTAAGTGAATGTTTTATCTTAAAACAGTCTTTTGACCGTGTATATATATGTATACACACACACACACACACACACACAAACACACACACACACACACACACACACACACACACACACACACACATATATATATATATGTGTGTGTGTGTGTGTGTCTGTATGTTTTCTACCTTTTTGTTTAGAGTTGATATATTTTTTCATTTCTAGTGCTTAAATTTATTCGTTCTTCTTTTTAAAAGTCATTGTTTTCATTGAAAATCTAAAATAAGCAAAATAAGAAAGAAAGATTTTGCTTATTTTCGATTTTCTTTCTCTTTTCTTTCTAATTTCTATTTCTCTATCGTTTTCATACATTTTTTTTTATTTTTCCCATTATTTTGCTTTCTTACACTTATGTAATGTCAACGAATATGCGTTGTTACTTTCGTTATTCTAGTTGTAGCAGAGATTTTGTAATCACAGATACAACTATGGTACGCCGTTGAACAATACTGGTGTCAGACGCCTTCGAATAGCACTTGCACTAAAAGTACTTGCTCGATAGCACTAGAACGGAAAGTAACCACCGAATAGTAATCCGAATAGTAATCGTATAGTGAGATATTCACCTACCGCCCCACACGGCCGGATACGGCACAAGTCCAAGTTAATAGTGGGGTATCCAAGCCCGTAAGCAAGGGCAACAATACCCCCAGAGACCCCGTAGAAAACTGGGTCGGGTATCTGTCTAATACCCCAGACGAGACTGGGTTCCTCTCTGCACGGGGGCAGAGAGTTTAATAAACACACTTCCGAAGTTATCCGTATAATAATGATATTCACTAACCGCCCTATGCGGTCGGATGTGGCACAATGCCGAGTTTATTGTGGGGTATCCGAGCCCGTAGTCTCAGCCAAAAAATCACCGTAGTGCCCGTAAAAACGAGGTCGGTAACTGTCTACCACTCCAGAAGAGGCATAAACTCGTCTGGGTTCCTCTCTACACAGAAGCAGAGAGTTTGACAAGCACACTACCGAATATATCTGGACAGTGGTCACTTAGACACCACGCCAATTCCCATATATACGATAACTCTTAGAGGCAATACCATCGATTTTTTTTTAACATTGTTATCGAAATTAAATAAATATTAGTTTGTGATGAGTCAACAAAATTTCATAACAACATCTATTGGTATCTATTGGTATAATTTTATATATATGTTAGTGTCTGACTGTATTCTATGCTATTTTCTTTTAATTCAAAAAATTGTTGACAGTTACATTTGCTTATAGGGATTTTGTCTCTAAATTAGCCATGAAATTGTAATATTTATTCCTGTTCATTTTTTGTCTCGTCTGCCTGAAATTTTAATGTGAAGGGCTAATTGCTGTGGTTTCGTTATTCTATAGGGAGAACTAAAATTCAAAATATTTATGGGTCGCACTGGAATGCCCTTTGGTGCATTCCATGTAGACCATAAATTCCGGGTATTTTACGTTGTTATTATATTCATTCAGACCATGATATTTTATTATTACTAACTTGCTAATTGTTTTATTCAATTTTGTGGTATTAGTTTGTGTTCATCGATTTTCTCATAAATATTTCTCTCGTGGAAGAATAATCTTATTTTCTTTATATATAGGGTGGGGAAAAGTAACTCCCTATTTTATGTATGATGGACTATCCCGTCTCGTAAAAATTATAATTAGACGGGAGAGTCTATCATACATAAAATAGGGAGTTATTTTTCAATCACCCTATATATTCCTATTCATTGTAACAATCCCACCTTAGTTGTCCAAGGAAATGATAGAAATTTTCTTTATTTTGGGCTAGGTATTCTAATGTTTTATGTATCTCTGGGGTGGCGTTGTTACCTCATTTCTTGATAAAGTTGCAGTGATTAATCCTTGAGTCAAAAGTCTGTTAAAGCCCGTATCGTTGTGTCTGTGGTTCTTAATATTCGAGTTTTATTAATCTTAGGAGGAAATAGCTTAGGATCTAGTTTTGTGTCATTAATCTTGGTAGGAAATAGCATAGAGTTTCATTTTGTGTTTTATTAATCTTAGAAGCAAATAGCTTCATAGAAAGTATGATTTTCTGAGGATTTCGAAAACTTTTAAGGGAGCATTTCCGAAGAAAGCCAATTTATTAAATGAAACTGTGCCATGATGAAACGTACAGAAAAGGTTCGTTTCCTTACTTTCATCTCAAAACAACTTCACAGTGTTGCTTTAACATTTTATCGGAATTAAATAAAAGCTTTCATCACCCAGAGTAAAGTCCATGCCGATTACCACTTGGGAATGTATGTATATTAAGTCCTTCTCTCTGTAGACAGAATGAATGGTAGGTAGGTTTAACTAAAACTAGCCCTTAAGACTATATTGTTTTACAATTAACATCCGCCCGGTGTTGTATATTTTTAGTCCCCTGTGCATATTTGTCTTTGTCCTTAACTGTTGACCTGATAATAGATGACAAATAAATGGGTTTAGCTGTTTTAATCTTAATATTTCGGTATTAACAAATTTCTGTAATATATATATATATATATATATATATATATATATATATATATATATATATATACTGAAAAAATTAAAATATATATATTTTTCTTATCAAATGAATAGTTCTGGGAAATTTTACTATATTGTCGACATGGAAAAAAAAACAAATTCTTGATATAAAGGATGTTAACATTGACTAGAAAAAGGCTTACGTAGGGGGTCTATATTTTCTAAAATTTTAAATTTAATATAACTATGACAACAAAACCATTTCGCTTTATTGTTTGTCTTGATAAAGTCGGAAGCCGAAACGCGTCGACAAAAACTAAGAATTTTTCCAATTGTCATTCTTACACCAATTTGTCTTAACCACAGAATTGTTCTTGGAAATCTTACTATATACATACATATATATATATATATATATATATATATATATATATATATATATATATATATATATATATATATATATATATATATATATATACATATATATATATATATATATCCTTATGTTATGAACGCCCTTTTAATATGTCTGCTCTTAATGGTAATGGTAATTTTAGTTATTTCCTTATAAGGAAACAGTCGACAGTTTTTGAAAAGCAAGGGCTACATTGAAATTTATAAACTTTTCTATTGAAACAATTCTTTTTCAGGTAATCGTTATCGCGTCTTCCAGTATTGATGGGGGTGCTTCTTTCTTGACCTTTTCTTAGAATTACTGTGAAGCGTCAAAATCTTGATTATGTCATTATTTTCTCGTCGACTTGCATTCTCTATGCACTGCTGTTGTGACTGCTGTTGAGAGTCCTCAAGTGATATGAGGCGATTTCATTAGTGTCATGCTTTATCTGGGAATCTGTAGCCATACTCCACAAGAGTCGAAGACGGTTCGAAAAGTAACAATGATCCTCGATAAACTGCAACGTTTTGGACGGACACGTAGCAACAAAAAAAAAATATCCAAGATTGAAACATTGTAATGTCAGCACTGGCAGATCACCTTTGCTGGAAACAGTCCATAAGAGCGTCTCTATTTAGATTATAAACGGAAAGTGTTAATAGAAATTTTAAGTGGCCGCAGAAGTGGAATTACAGATAGGATCTCTTATCAGCGGACACCCACTGATACCATGAAACCTCATTCTACTGTCAGCTAACGGCGGCAAAATTAGGTATTTCGGAACGAACTAAACTTGGGTCTTCGCAGTAATGACACATACAGGACTTCGCTGTATGTAAATTTACTATACAAAATGACTGCATTTGGCGCTGATATTCTGGTGTTATAGGATTAAATAAATAAATAAAACATAAACGAACACTATTTGCATTATATAAATAGTGTACATAATACCTCATCTCAGAAATATAGACAGATACTGAACATAAACGAAATTTCGTCAATGACAAAACAGATTTCATCTTGACTGGATCCAAATACAACTACACATCAATAAGGATCATTTCATTACTTTCTTCTCAAAATAATTTCGGAGTAACTACACCATTTCTTGAAATTAAGCAAAATCTTAATCTAAAAAAAAACTTTCATGCTTAACATAATACTAAAAAACAAATAATGCACTAAGTACTCTTTAAACATTAAAAAGCCATTGTTATCCATTCTTGTCTCTTCCGAGTAGCATACGGGCAGAAGTTTACGTTTACTTGACATTATAACTACTCCGGATAGATATCCCCTCCCCTATATAAATATTTTTCGTCGCCATAAAAAAACAATCTGCTATAAGACCATTCGTTTTTTTCTTTAATTTACCGGAACATTTTGGGATTATATTGTATTTCAAATATTTAATTCCTTAGTTTTATTTAGGTATTGATGATATGCCTATAGCCTGGAAAAGAGGTTAGATGTATAAAAAGAGGTTAGGTGTATAAATAACATAAATTTTTCTGTGTCTAAACCGCCTGAATTCTGATAGAAAATGAATTGAGTGAGTGCACCAGAAATAAGAAAAGATCGTAAAACAAAAGAGAGAATGCATGGGTGTCTAGGATTTGGCGATGTCAACAAGAAGCAAGCACAGAAAGTTAAATATCTAGGAAGTGTTTTAACAGAAGATGGAAAAGGAGACATCAAAAACACAGGGTAGAATGGAATAGCAAATAAATGCCTTCCCAAAAACTAAACAATTTATTGGTTAATAAACGGGAACGTATCATTAGAAAATATTGAAAAGAGTGCTGCAAAGCTATGTACGGTATTTACATTATTCAGACCTTTGTCCTCATCTTTGTTGCCATATTTATCACAACGTTTCGGTCGATGTACGCTTCTTCAGGTGGTTGGAATGTCGAACTGAACCCTTTATTTCGCTCGTTGTTGTAGACTGTTGTAGTTCCACGTGCCAGGTCAAATGGATGCCAGTTATCAGTTATCTCCTGTTAATTCCCCTTTCCAGCTTCTCCACTGCCTTAACTAGATAGTGAATTCTCAGCTCTTTGGGTCGTGTCACTGGATCTAACCAACGCTTTTATCCACTGTGCCATTTGTCCTTAAGGAAAACTGATAACTTACAACCATTAGACATAACACATAGAACTAGAACAGTTTACCCCAGCGAGCGAAATAAAGGGTTCAGTTCGACATTCCAACCACCTGAAGAAGGTCAGAGCGTACAACGGCCGAAACGTTGTGATAAATATAGCAACAAAGATGACGACAATGGTCCGAATAATGTAAATAGTGTACATACTAGCTCATCTCAGAAAAATAGACAAATGCTATGTAATATCAATCATCCAATTTGGCGGTGATTGTGACTATTTCCTCAAAGAAAAATAGGAAACTTAGACAACAAAACATGTAACCAACTTTCTTTTTTTTTTTTTTTAAGCTTATCACCCCAAGCAAGGCTGGAAGCCACTAGCACGCAAGGGGTTACAGAAGGTTTGGAGGAAGAGCAGATAGGAGTGGTAAAGGAGAGGATGTGGAGAAAGATAGTGGATCGATCAAGGCAAGGAGGTTACAGAAGATTTGGAGCGAGAGCAGATAGGAATGAAAGGTGAAAGGATGTGGAGAAGGGAAGTGGACAGATCAAGGCAACTGGAGATGTCGATTGACGTTACACTTAAATAGTTTACGATTATATTTGTCAGGGAAACAGGAATAAAGAAGGGAGTTCCACAGGCGAGATGTGCGAGACATGAAGCTATTTGAGTAGAAGAGACGTCTACATCTAACAGTTTCAGGGGTGAAGGGGTTGAACGGGATACCAGCCTCGTAGGACGTTTACATTCATGAGGCATAGAAACCAGCGAAAGCAGATCATATAGTTTATGGAAAATCGAAACAAAAAGGTTATTTATACTTAGAATCAGAGAGAGCGACAAAGAGAGAGAGAGAGAGAGAGAAAGAGATGAAATTTCTGGGATGCATCATGGGGAAGGGATGATCATAAAACTTAACACTCACAGAGCATCCTCAAGGCAAGAATGAAACAACGCGTAACGTACCTAACAGGCTTGCGTAAATGGTTATCAAGGTAAATATGGGTATTGATTAAACGTTGAAAAGAGCTACAAAAGATACATTTCTAAGAGCTACAACGATACAAAGAAAATCGTGGAAAACTGTAATCGACCGCATGCCACAGCGATAGTGTATCCAGAAGAACATATAGCCCCATAGATATATAACTAATGAAACAGAGGAATAATATCCTCTCTAAAAATGTAGAAGTTATGCATAATTTCCCAGGATACCAGGATCAATATCTTTAATTCAACTCAGATGTTTCATTTTTCTTCTTTTGGTGTAACGTATCTCTTCAGGACGCAGGCGATTATGACAATTCCCAACATTTCATTTGTTCACTAAGCAAGGTGTGAAGTGTTACCATCCTTCTTTTCTCCCAAACGTCCATTAAAACGCGTTGCTAATTGTTACCCTCCGTCTATATGATATTGATCGTTAAACTTTTCAAATTCTCTTTCTTAACAATTTCGGGCAAGTTCCTTTTAGTAAAAGAAGTATATTGTTACTTCCTTTAGGTATTTCGGAACGAAATAAATTTAGGTCTTCGCAGTAATGACACATACAGGACTTCGCTGTATGTAAATTTACTATTTGGCGAGAAGGAAATCTGGATATGCTTAATTTAGGTGCGATGATTGAACTGTTTATTATAGAGGTTCTAACTGGTGTTTCAGGGTCATAGTTTTCAGCTATGTTCGTTTCTGCGACAACATAATGGAGTCTGTTTAATTTCTCTTCTGTGAGGTTATTTAATTGGCTTCAGAAACTCACTAATGTATAAACTATTGATTTGATTCGCACAATTTCACTGGCGTGAAAACAGAATTGAAAATGAACTTTCCTTTATGGTGCCTTTTCATGGTGCGATGGATCTTCTTCTAAATTACCTAAAAAGTAAAATAACACTGGTATATCACTTTAAGATATATATGTTCCAAAACTGCACAAAAATATCTTGAAATACTAAAGAGCAAATTATTTCAATAAAATCGCCATTGGATTCAACCACGACTTTGGAATTTCCTGCAACGTCTGGACGGTCTCCTTGTCTAATTTGGTGAATGCTGCCATAACCCTTGCCTTCATTGTTACAAGGAGTTTTGTTGGTCTCTCGCTCAACTGCGCACCACACCAGTTAGGTGGCCAGATGTAAGGAAAAATGTGGTCACAAAATTATCTGACCTCCATGACTAGGTTCGCCTGATTGTGTGGCATGATGCATAGTCGTGTTGGCAGATATAGGTTCTTCCAGCAGCCACCCACATAACCCAGGGGAGCATTACCTCCATAAGGCACTTGATGCAGGTCTTCGTGTTGAGTCTGATGCCCCCACCGACAAATTCGGAAGCTCTTTTCTTATCAGAACGATCACAGTGAGTTTTCCGAGCTGCCGTACCTTCGTAATCACCATGAGATTCATCCAACTCTTTCCAAATTCTCTGAATTCTCTTCAGATTGACACCCAAACACTCTGAATTGTAGCATCCGGCACGAATGCCAAGAAGTACAAGAAGTACACCATGCCGTTTCCAAATTTCTGCCAGAGTGAATTGCTTCATGTTTCTCTTTTTCTCACTGATGGTGCCCACTGACCCTTCTATACTGTGCAGTCGATAAAGTCAAAAACAAACAATGCGCTTGCGCGAAATAAAAAAATAAAAAAATGGCCACTATTAATCTGTCGCAATCTGTATATCATAATTTATAGAATGTTTGTTTCGAGTTTTAATCATTATATTCTTGTTCAATGCTGTCGTTGATATGTATGACCATAAGGGTTTTCATTTCAGTTATTATTTCAATATTGCTGCCCCATCAAGTCTGCTACTTCCGCTATATATTTTGAAATTCTCAACAAAATTCAACGAAGAATCTACAATGTTATCCGTCCTGAACAGGCATCTCAAATTCAGTCACATTCCTACCGTCGTAAAATATCATCTTCGTGCCTTTTGTATCAATATTTTCTTAATTTTCCCTTTGAGACCTTCCTGTGATACTTTGCCCTTAAGAATTTAAACGCATTACTAGATTTGTAACAAGTCTCAACATGTTATTGTTAAAATTCTTAGATATAATTATGTTATATTCTCTTGCACTTGTCTCTTCTGGCTTCTTGTTTTCTTAGGATCTTCAAAAATTGAAATCAACATCAGTTGCTATTTTTATCACCATATATCCTGTTTTTGTTTTTTTTAGTCTCCTCTCTTAGTATATTATTTAAGATTATTTAATTCGCAGTAACCTCTTGCTTCTTCGTGCCTTTATCACCTTCCTTGGGGTGAAATGAAAGAAAGATTAATAAAAATGTAGAATTAGAAAAACATCGATTTCTCTTAAGTATAACTGCTGTAAGTTGTACATTTTGTGCTCGGTCTCATATTCGCAAAATAAAACATACGGTTCAACGATATACGTTTAAAAAAGTTTTCCCCAAAATATTTTATTTATCTTGCGCAGGGGAGTTACAGTGAGTGAAAGTGAAAGTGAAAGTGAAAGTGAAAGAGAAGACTTGGGTTAGGGAGGCAAAACAAGAACGGGATTCAATATGGCGATTGACGTTTCTTTTAAATGTTTGCAGATAGTGGTTATCAGGGAAGCAAGTCAAACGGAGAGAGTTCGAAAGTTAGTAAATGTTTCTCTGTTGCTTTCTTCCTTTCATTAAATCCTTTCTTTGGTTATTTCGGTTGCATTGTTTAAATACATTTAAGTTGTTTCCTTTCTGTTTTCCTTATTTATTTATTTTAATTATTTTTGTTGTGTTGGTTTGTAATTCCTTTTGCATTCTTCAGTTCTCTTAATGATGTTTCGTGCATTTCTTTCATTTTCTTTCTTATTTCTATATTTTCTTCTCACTTTCCTTCCTCAGTTACTTCATTTTTCTTTTTTTATGTATTTTTAATTCCATTTCCATATTTAATTATTTATTTACTAAATTATTTATTTTTCTTGTTTTCTCTGGCATTCCTCTCAGTTGTATTTTATTGTGTTCGTAATTCATCACGTAATTATTTGCTTCTTTGTTTCTAATCTATCATTGTTCTATTTGGATATTTCTTGCTACTTTTTAACCTTCTCCCTGATTGCACAGTTTCTCTCATATTTCACATTTTATTTGTTTTCTTTTCATTCTTCCCAATCAATTCATTCTGTCGTCAGAACTTTCGGCCATTTTATTATAATTTTATTTTTAATTTATTATTCTTCGGCATTACTTTAATTACACTGCGACTCTATTTTAATTTCTTTCGTTCTATTTTTTCTCTCTCTTTCTCCTTTTCTTTCTTTCTTTGTTTCATCTGTTGTTCTCTTCTTTCTTGTTCCTTCATTTCTCATCTTACCTTCTTTCGTTTTTCTTTCTATTTTTTATTCCTTCAATTTGTCTCTTTCTTTCTTACTTCTTTTATTCTGTTCTTTTTTCTTCTTTTCTTCCCTTCTTCTCTTCCTTTATTTTTCATTTATTTTCTTGTTTCTTTCTTTCTTTACTTCTTTCTTTTCTTCATTGTGCATTGCTTACTTCATTTCTTTCATTCTTTCTTTCAATCTTTCTACGTCATTCATTTCCTTCTTTCTTGCTTTCTATTTTTCTTTACTTCTTTTTTTTAATTCTTTTTTTGGTTGTTCTCTTCGCTTATTTATTTTTCTCCCTTTCTTCTTTCCTGTATTGCTTTCGAATTTCTTTCTTTCTTTTTTTATCTTCTTTCTTTGATGGTTTACTTCTTTTTCTCTTTACTTTCTTTTTATCTTCTTTCTTTCTTGCTTTCTATATTTCTTGACATCTTTTTTCTCTTTCTTTCTTTCTTTTCGGTTCTTTCTTTCGTTGTTCTGTTCTTTCTTTTTTTCCTTCCTTCTTTCTTTCTTTCTTTTCTTTTCTATCCTTTCTACTTTTCTTTCTGTCTTTCCATTTGTTCCTTCTTTTTTCTTTCTTTCTTTCTTTCATTCTTTTTCTTCCTTTCATCTTTTTGCTTTCTTTTATTTTCTTTTTTCTTTTTGTTTTCTTGCTTTTTGTTTTCTCCTACTTTTTCCCTCTATTTTCTTCTTTATTCCTTCCGTTATCCTCTTCTTTTTCTTTCTTTATCTTCCTCTCTTCTTTTCTCTTCTTTTTTTTGTTTCTTTCTTCCTTCCATTTTTCCTGCTTTTCATCTCTTCTCGACTTTTTTTTTGGTCTTTCTTTTCTTCTGTTCTTCCTTTTTCTTCCTTTCTTCTCTTCTTTTCTTCTGTTATTCCTTTGTTCCTCCCTTTTTTTCGCTTTTTTTCTTCGCTTCTCTTCTTTTCAGTCTTTCTTTATTTCTTTTTTCTCTCTTTGCTTATTGAATTATTATAATATATTTCTTTTCATATATTATTTTCTTCAGCTTTTCCTTCTAACCTTAACCATCATTTAGCTTTATCATTTCAATTTTCCCCTTTACACACTCTGAAAATAACGCCAATAAAAATGTGTACACATTTTCCCTCAAATATGCTTCTCCAATTATTGTGAAAAAAAAAACGCGCTGAAAGAAGATAAACAATTAAAACTGAATGGCAGGACCAATGTCTTCAGTTGTCAGTTAATAAATTTAATTTGTTCCTCTTAATGATAAATTTTATTTTCTTTGCCGACAGTTACGCGTCATCCTTTGATGACGTATATTCAGTGTTGTCTCGAGTCTTTCCTGGTTATTTGCGATTAGCAAACAGTGAAGGCAAAGATCAAAGAAAAGTATTTCGTGCGAAAGTATGCAATTGAATTATGAGAAAGGAAACCAAACAATTTTATTCATAGCCAATCAGAGTTGCTATTGGCTTTAATTTGGTAGTCTTGCTTTTAAGCGGCTTCATGGTTAGCAACAATTATGATATCGAGTTGTATAATTATTTACTTATCAAGCAAGGAAAAATACAAATTTCAGTCCTATTCCACTTACACAAACGCACACAGAAACCAAACACACACACGCATATATATATATATATATATATATATATATATATATATATATATATATATATATATATATATATACACAGAGTACGCCAAAATGTACACAGACTTCAGGATAAGAACATTTTTTATAGATATTCTAATATCAAATTTATTCATATATCACGTGATCAATGAAGTTAACTTTGGACACTCCAATCACAAGAGATGGTCAAAATGGTGGTCGTTAGCTTCCAGACATTTAGTTGTACGCCGAACTACTGGTAGGGCAACATTGGCCAAAGTGTCCGGTGACGTTATAGCACATGCAGATATATATATATATATATATACCTCGTTTTCGAGTATGACCATCGCAGCATATCAAGTCTCAGTTGTGGTATATGATATCAAGCAATAACTGTGCATGACATTTTTTAAAAGTATCTGAAAACAATTTCAATGCTGCTGGATATCTATCCACCTTTCAAAACAGGAAAGCCTGATGGTGAATCGGTTTTAGTTTCATTGTTGAGGAAATCGTCCACCATTCGCTGCCGTAAAGCTCAGTATTCTTTTCTTCGTTACCAAAGAAATCCTCCTGTCTAGCAATACTCTGTCCAAGTTTTGGAATGCGTCCATAGGCATCCCAATACTTCTATGTGTAACATTTAGCATCTTCTGTCAGGACGCTTCCCAGATATTTAAACTTCCGAGTCTGTTTGATTCTAGTGTTCCCGACCTGAGAATCGGATTTCGGGTTGATCTTTTTACTGATGACCATGCATTCTGTTTTCTTGTATCGCCGAATCAAAACCAGGTAAACCACTTTTTTTTTCACGGCAAGTATCTCCAAGTGGTGACTTCTGCTTATCTCGGCTGGTGAATTTCCTCTTTATCATGGGAGTATCGCCGCTGGCTGTCATTATGTTGGTGTTATGCGCGTTGATCATCTTGGCCATATTGCCAGAGCAGGCTATAACTGAATTTTAAATTGATTCTATTAATTAATTCATGAATAATATAATTAAATGGCAGATTAAACCAAATTATTTTTTTGTTTCATGTTCTCTTTACGCCTTTGTTGTCAGCACCCTCATTGTTCTCATCGCCCCCGCCACACACACACATCGCTATCTTCCCTGTAGTATTTCATCTGGCTATTGTGTCCACTGTTCACCAGAGCACACTTGTAGCAATCTAGATGTTTGATCTGGGATCTTCGAGGTTATTCTGCGATATTCGAGTGTGCGGTGGGATCTTATTGGTCGAGTTTCTGAATAACCATTCTTGCACTGATTTTTAAAAATTTTGAATTAGGAAAATATTGTAATCCAGTAAAGTTTTATCAGAATTTGATAAAACTACGAAAGACCCCTTTCCTGAAGTGTCTATACAATTTTAGGGTTGACTCTGTATATCTATATACGTAGTGGACAAAATGTTTGTTTCTTCCTCGAACTAAAATCATATTTACGTTGATGCAACTACACATGAGTATGAAGAAAAGGGGACTCTGATATTTTGGGTTTCTCTTAGCCGTTTTCATTTATTTTATACTTGCTTACGTTTTATTACTGTTATTATTGAATATCTAACACTGGGATGATAAAAGATCTGACAAGAAATGTGTAATGTTGTAAGAAGCTGGATGTAAATTTACTTTGGATGCTCTAGCAATTAAAGCACTTTCTATACATATTCGTCCTATCAAATGGCTTTCTCTTTTAATTAAAGTAGCATATATTAGATCAAAATTATTGCCAGGTCCATTACGCTGAGCAACTTATATCTTATACTTAGGTCCCTTTTGTGTTCATATAACTTGTATATTTAAATTCCTTGAGGTTTCTCCTGTGTATTCTTTGCGGCAATTATTATAGGTGATAAAGCAAATGTATAGGAGAATTTGAACCAGCCGAAACTGTGACTGCTTGGTCAATGAATGCCGAATGTTTCCTTATAAAGTAACATCTCATAACACCATTACTTTTATTACTTTCCCTAAAAATTGTTATATGTGCGATATGCTGTATTCCGAGAAAGTTTTTCTAGTGGTCATCTACGGTGAAACGTAAAAGCTTAAATCGCATACAATCTATTTTCATAGGTCCAGGAAGACAGCAAAAGCGATGACTTTTCTAACCGCTTGTAGCCATTCATATATATCATAAGCTTATAATACGTGCAAATATGAAGGCAATACCGCAGGGTCTAGTAAGAAACCATTTTAAACTCTGTATTTTTAGTTCAAGAGCTGCCAGTATGCCTTTGAAAGTATCTATCTATATTTGGCATATACTTGGTCGAGAGTGACATTACGAACGATTCTCTTTCGAGACGTTCTGCTCACTTAAATGCTACTTACGCTTCGATAGACACACATTCATTCTCACGTCTTGATATATTTATATTCTGGAAGGGTTTCAATATTAAGTTCGACATAAAATCTTGAAGGACTTGTACTTGATTCTGAGGATATCATGGAAACATTTACGTGCCTCAAGGTGTAAGATTTTATGGCATAAAAGATGCACATTAGACGCAATTTCGTTTTCAACAAGTCATGTTCAGAAAGAAATATTTTTTTCGCTTTTAGCCAATTTAATCATACAAAATTTACCACAAGCCAGTAATAGAGGGTGTGCGGGCAGTGTAACTGCTATTGGTTCTGTTAGTGGAATATGTGAAACGATTTCAAGAGCATGAATCTCTCTCTTCTTCCCCCAATATATGGGTTAAATTAACTGGACTGTCTAAGCGTGTGTGGAAAGCAATTTAATTGAATGAAAACTCAGAATTCCTAACCATGGAGGAAACAACATTAAACCATTATACCCACTTTCTTTCTTAGAAGTGATGGCAGATAATAACGAAAAGGAAGCTGTTGAGAGCCATGATCAACTACACCCTGAAGGGATAGAGTATTAAAAAATCAATATACTTCTTATTCTCTTTGCCATGGTCCTTCAGGTCATGGACAAACAGCATCATACACAAATGCCTGTCTTTTGTCGAGTTTCTGAATAACCATTCTTGCACTGATTTTTAAAAATGTTGAATTAGGAAAATATTGTAATCCAGTAAACAGTTTTATCAGAATTTGATAAAACTACGAAAGACCCCTTTCCTGAAGTGTCTATACAATTTTAGGGTTGACTCTGTATATCTATATACGTAGTGGACAAAATGTTTGTTTCTTCCTCGAAAATAAAATTTGCCGCATTGGTAGCGCCGCTAGTCACTGTTCTGAAAACCATTTACCGCAGTTTGTTAGTGGGGTTATTCACTGCTTTCCATCTGAGCCGCTTGATGATTTCCTTATGTCTTGCCACTGTCAAACTCTAGAAAATGTATATTTCTGATGATGAGTTTTTAGTATCATTTTTGTTTTCATTCAGCACATTACAAAACAACAACAATAATAATAATAATAATAAGCTAACAGAGCCGATATTATTATAAAAGACAAGAAATTCAGGAAGTGTATGCTTATTGATATCGCGATAACATCGGACGGCAATACCACCATGAAAAGTCTCGAGAAATTGTCAAAATACAAGGACCTGGAGTTCGAGATGAACAGGATCCTGGGAATGAAGACTGAGACAGTACCAATAGTAATCGGAGCTCTGGGCCACATGAGAAAAGGAATGTACTATCTTAATAACAGTGTTCCAGGTAAAATCAACATAGGAGTGGCCCAGAAGATCGCCATAATACGAATATCACATATACTAAGAAAAGTGCTCTCAGTTAAATGACATTTCTCCGACTGGAGCAAAGGACAATAGTCTGAACCCGTCTCTACAGATATAAAGCAGGAAACATAATATACACAAATAATAATAATAATAATAATAATAATAATAATAATAATAATAATAATAATAATAATAACGAAACTTTTACGGGAAGAAACTGTAAAAAAACTCGTATGAACATCACAAGTGCCGTTTAGGACCTGTAACTATTGTATGATTTTTTTCAATTCCAACAGACAGATTTTATCAAATCTAATTGCCCAGACATCGTGAACAAAATCCACAAAAACAGAATATGCTTTCTTATTGGCAAGGCAGTCCCAGCAGATTGTAATGTATTTTTGAATATTTTAAAAACACTATTAAAATACAAGGATCTTGAAGTGGAAATTTTTAAAAAATATGACTCATGAGGATATCAGTATGTCGAGTTGCAGCTGTTGCCAATGGATTGATTGGAAAAGGTTCAAATAGACCTAATGAAGGGATTTCTGGTAGCCCATGCCTTAAAGAAATACAAAAAATTATGCTTATACGTACAGCTCACACATTACGAAGAGCTTTATCTATCTAAATGTGAGTGATCCCAGGTTTGTTTGTTTTTTGTTTTGTTTTTCAAAAATGATGAGAGGAAAATCCCATGAAGCCATTTCTCACCTTAGATCGCTGTCTGGGAACCGGAAAGATATATGTATACCACATGAAACAAAGGAAATAATAATAATAATAATAATAATAATAATAATAATAATAATAATAATAATAATAATAATAATAATAATAATAATTATCGAGAAATTGTCCAAATACAAGGACCTGGAGATCGAGATTAACAGGATGCGAGGAACGAAGACTAAGACTGCACCGATAGTAATCGGATCACTGGGCCTCGTGAGAATATGAATGCACAATTTTATTAAGTGTCCCATCAGCCTACTTGTTGCCCACAAAATCGCCCTACTAGGAACATTCTATATACTAAGGAAAGTGTTATCAATTAAATGATAATGCTTCTATAGGGCCTAAGACCATAGTTTGGATCTGACTCGACAGGATACAAACAGGAAACATAACATAGACAAGTAATAATAATAATAATAATAAAGTCTTTTGTATAAATCTTATTATTATATTATTATGTACCATGCACTATGGATAAATGGGCATCGGTGATAAAATTATAATCAACGTTAATAAACTTTTCTGAGAAAATTAACTTACATGAGGTTTCAAAATAGCCTATACGCAGAAGAATGATTGTTTGATGCATTTTAGCGTGTAGGAATGTGCGTCAAATATGGTATATATTATCGGTTTGCACTTGTCTGATGTTAAGCACGAAAATACGTACACAAACGTGTCCACACACACATACACACAAACACATACATATATATATATATATATATATATATATATATATATATATATATATATATATATATATATATATAACTGGTGTGTCCGGAAAATTTCCAGGCATTTTGATGTGATTCTCTGGGGTAACTTTACGACCAGTCAAAAGAGACCTAATGCGCATGCGTGAAAGATAATCTCTAGTGGCTTATATGGTAAATTACTGAGCGAACTTGTGTACTATTTTAGCTTCGCGTTCACAATACCCAGATGAGAATTTTACTACCTACACACATGGCCGGGTATACATTGAATACGATGCACATGTTGAATTCCCGGGGTCTGTAATCAAAGAAAATCACTAATTTATGATTTTAGAATTAGAAGAAAACCAACCCGTCCATTTTAACACCTCAAACACACTTTCATATAATCTGCAGTGAATTTTAAGTGTCGCGCTGAAATCATTTGATTTGTTTAATACTTTCAAAAGACTGAGATTAAAGAAATTGCATCAGAATTCGACGATGATTTCGAAAAATGGCAAGGACACTGTGGTAAATTTCTGAACACACAATGAAAGAACGCTGAATGGAACTAAGGAATCACTTTTGGTAATATTAAATGGCTGGATCATTGCCAAAAACACATCGTAATTATGCGTATGCGCGTTCGCAGAAAGGCTATGCCATTTCGATATATAGATATTGTTTGTTTGTTTGGGGTTTTATGGCATATCAACCACTATGGGTTATTTAATGCCAGATCCAGTAGTTACTAAATATATCAAAAACGTATAGCTGGCAACATCATTGTTTCAAAAAAAGTATAGTTGGCAACATCTTTGTTTCAAAAAAAGTATAGTTGGCAACATCATTGTTTCAATGTGCTGGAAAAGACCTCGAAGTTCAATATTTTCCCATAGCTGGGACCCCCAACAGGGGCTACCACCCCGGTTCAGGGTGGACCTGGGAACACCAGCAATTAAGAGGTGGTTCCACGCTTCCTCAAAACCTCCTGATCAGAGGCCTTGCTGTTGGATGCAGTTTAACGTCGTACCAAGGACGGATATATAGATAATAATTAAGTTTAACTTTGTCTTGGACATATCCATCGCATCTACTCAGATTGATCCCCGATCTATAGATAACCGTTAATATATGTGCAGTGAAAACTGGAGTCTTTACATAGCTAGAACCCAAAAGGTTTGTTATTCTCGGACTTCCAAAACATTCCGACAATTTCTACATAAATTATGTCCTGAAAAGAAAAAAAAGAAAAGTATATATTATTATAAAAATAACTTAGCCGGAGTACCTTGTTAGTCGTTTTTAATGAAACTTGTATAAAAGTGCGATTGCTACTCAAATACACAATTGTATATAGATTTTTCCGTTAATAGATATAAACCCAAGCAACTCAGTAAAGCGACTAAGATACAAGGGGTTACAGGGTGTGGAAGAATTAGAACAGAAACATTAGTAATGAGCGGGAAGACAAAAGAGTAGTCAGGATAGCAGTAGATAGTGACTGACATTGCATTTAAAGTTTTGCAGATTAATATTGACTGGAAGCCTGGAGCCGGAAAAGACTTCCACAAACGAGAAGTGCGAGAAAAAAACTGTTAGCATATACGGTTATATCTGACCAACTTACCTGTATATTGATGAGATCTTCATGTCAGTCTAGTACAGTGCTTAAATTCAAAACGTCTAATTGCCATAAGAAGAGCTCATCCGAACAATTATCATGAAATTATTCATAGAAAGAACGCAGAGGGGAAAGTTTATGGCGGTGGGAAAGTGACAGAAGCCGAGCCGCCAGATCAGCAGCAATAATATTGCTGATTCTTTGGATTATATCAAAGAGCTCAAGATAAATAGCACGGGCACTGAATCATATGCGGCAGCAATATTCCAAGCATAGACGAATGGTAAACTTATACATATGTATGATAGATTCTGGGGAGAATCAACAAATAATTTTCCATCTTATTCTCATATATATTGCATATTTTGTCAGCAACCCTACTCTTAAATAGTGATTTTCCAAGCGTAGCTAGAATGTGGCACAAGGCCGAAAGAATGGGAGATCCAGTGAGGATCGAACTCACTACTCAGTCGTAATTTTTCTAGCGAGACAAGCTTGCTAATCATTACACCGTCTCGAGGTTCCCAATATAGCGATTTTCCAAACGTAGCTTAGATGTGGCACAAGGTCGAAGTTAGGGGGCACCCATTAAGGATCAAACTCACTACTTAATCTTAATTGTTTTAGCGATACAAGCTTGCTAACCATAACACCACCTCAAGGTGCCCTAGCTTTTGGAAAAAGTTGACAAACTTGGAATTTCGTAACCCGCCAAAAAAAGAGTGACAAACGTTTTCCATTGACACCGCTATTATTTAAACAACCTTCCCTCCTTGTCAATGTGTACTATTGAAAAAATTGAGGATTAGAATTTAATTACAACCTAATCATATGATGAAAGTAATGTATTCATAGGGTATATGTATTGTTAACTAATCTCATGACCGCCCCACCACCGCCACAAAAATGTATTAACGATTTCTTTCTGATGCTATGTTTTTTTTTTGTTTTTTTTTTTTTGCAATAAGGTACACCCTTTACAAGGGCCGGGGATCACTCGAGAGAGTGGGATAAGAGGCAGACACGGATAGCAAGGGGAGATAACTGTTAAAACTGGTTAAAACTAAGATCGGGGAGTCTGTTCTACTCAGTAATTGTTCGCGGAAAAAAGCTGTTCAAGTGGAACTAATTTTTCACCTATGGAATACGGAGGGAATGTGGTTGATTTGCCATAATATAAGTGCTATAGCGGGTCCTAGTTGTGAAGGTTAAACTTGGCGTAACCAAAGGAATGTAGTTCGTCGGTGCCCTTT
Source organism: Acanthosepion esculentum (assembly GCA_964036315.1). Taxonomy (NCBI): domain Eukaryota; kingdom Metazoa; phylum Mollusca; class Cephalopoda; order Sepiida; family Sepiidae; genus Acanthosepion; species Acanthosepion esculentum. Next base: position 95,114,484 of record OZ038480.1, on the reverse strand, counting down.
CCATAGAAGTAGCGACAGAGCAGCGAGTAGCTTGCCACGTGCGTGAGAAGATGGAGAATAATTCGTCACCTACAATGAATGTGAGACGCTTTTGAAATCTCTCGAGACTGTAAAGTGAGGACTGGACAACTCCCGTCGAATTATGAAAACAATACTGCATTTTCAGTCTGGTTCTTGTAAATATAGAGGCATGAGAAAAAAGGTACTTACTGGAGCAGTACAGGAAGCTGACCATTTTTCCTGAATCTTTAGCGAAGGATCGTGTGTAAGAGTTCCATTTGAGGTCAGGGGTGACTTTCAGGCTCAATAGTCTCAATGCACGGAGGTCCGTTTATCGTTACTGTCGGTGGTTCGTTGTGCGATCGGCGATGTGGGAAAGTAACTAGTTTGGTTGTCGAGGACTTGAATGACACCAGCCCGTTTTCCTCCAATGAGTGCTAGATCTGATGAGAGATTTATTGGTTTACTTTTTGTTTCTGTTTTCTCAAGAAAAATTTTCGTCGTTCCTCAGATATTCAGTCGATTTGTCGATTCAGTATTTGTCAACTTCATAGTGTAGAACCCTAATCATCTTGCTCCAATTCTCTTCTCCATCTGTGATAAGCTTTCAATCATTCACTGCCATATAGGCATACCAATATAACATTACAGTTTAGCACCTTCTTTGTTTCTAACGAATTATTCCTGTTTCTTAATACTTTGCCGGATTTTTGGTTGTCATTTTGAGCTTCCACGATACGCCTTCGGATTCTGATGTCGTATTTTCCATCTTTGTTTAAAGCCCTTCCCAGATATTTAAATTGTTGCAATTGCTTGCTTCTGGGATCTCCAATTTGTACTTTGTATGTTGGCTGTTTCATTTGCTCACAACTATACATTCTATCTTCCTTTCACTACCTTCTGTGGGAAGTCTTGTAGCTTCCTTACTGTGCGTGCTATCACCACCTTATAATTTTCCCAACGTTTGTTGCTACGATTCTTTGAATCACCTCACTGTATATGTTAAATAAGTCTCATGAGAAGATACATCCTTGTCTTACGACCTTTTCTATTTTTGTATGTATATTGAATTCATTTTCTAACCGGACGCAGTAGAGGTTCTGGATTATTTTAATATCCGTGACAAATATGTCTAGGTTAACAGGTTATATATACGTCAACATGTATATGTTACAGCCAATATTATCACATCTTTAGTAGAAGATAAATAGAAGAAAAGGGAACCCAATTGAATAATCCAATTTCTAACATTTTTTGGGAAATTTACTTTTTAAGCCCCGCGCTAAATATCTATAAAAGTTTTCCAAAATTGTCATATTCCCGTGTAAATGTACATGCTGAACTCCAATTAACAATTAAATTATGAAAAAAAACTTTTTTTTTTAAAAATCGGACGAATTACCCAGAATTCGTCCGACATTACGGGTATTGTTTTTACTAATTAAGCGCGGGGCACTTCCGCGTATTTTCGTTGGCGTAAGCATAAATTTTGGCCTATTAACAACTGAATTCAAAACTGTATGTTGTCCTGGCGAAAACAGGAAATACTATGCAGCTATTTGTAAGAAACGTTCTCATTGACTCGATGATTCCGAATTCGGTCCGTTACTATATTTAAACATTGTTATACATGATATTTTCTGATAGGTCATATTCGCTTAGAAATTAAATATTTCCAATGGTGATAATTTCCTAGTAACTGAGACCTTCTTATTATAAAGGTGTTTGTCCCTTCGTTTTTCAGTACGACAATAACACTGATTTTTCTATATACAAGTCCTGCTGTTTTAAACCAGAGCTGGAGCGAGGACATGTCCGTAAGTTATTTACGCATAAGCGAATGTAGCGAACACGTCTGGAACTAGAACCCGGCACTCTGATTTCTCTTACCGAGACGCTATCATTTGCACCACCCGCACATACGCATACTTATATAGTCGGACTTTCATCTGAAAAAAAAATCATTGTTATTCTCAAATTAATGTTAATGCAATATTTTCCTTCACAAAACATTCTTACAATCCAAAATTTGTCACGACAATGATTTGATAAGCCATAAAATAACTTCTCATCAATTAACAATCAAATATAACTTCAATTAAAGAAAAATAATTTTAATACTGTAAACCCTACTTGTAAAGATAAGATTAACAATACATCCCTCACCATATATTTAATAATTTGTGGTATAACCAAAGATGTCCGATCTTTACACAAGAAAATAATATCAGCCAAAACTGCGTTATCATCCCGGTAATTTCCGTTGTTTAGTTAAACAGGAGTGGGTTGATGAATTATAACATTCCTAATACTAGCCAGTCAATTTATTCACATAAATGTATAGACCCGACAAACAACTGCATTCAGTATTAAAACAAATAGCTCTCAGTTTGCAGAGTAGAAAGGGTGACATTTTGATGCAGGTTATCTTTCAACTAGTAAGTTACTAATGTTTAAGCCTAAAATTTTCTTGCATTCTATCAATTTACACAGTTCTCTCTATTACAGATTACTATTTTGCAAATGATCATAAATGCATTTTCGATGTATTCTTTTCAATGTATTTTTTTCAATGCATACAACCAGTAGTACCATTAACCAGGACCAAGTGCGGCAAGGATTTAATGAATTCTCAACTAAATAAAACTGCTATCTGTTATTCATCTGAGAGAACACTTTCTGCTTTCTGTCAGCGTAGCTGATGCTAACCTCCAGGTGAGTGACTAGTTGCGCCTGACCAGGCTAACATTCTTTGCTGACATGAAATAGAAAGACTATATCAAATCTATTGTTAGGTCAGATCTTAACAAAGTTGGTTCATTGTGCCCTGCTAGATAATTTTTCTTTCCAGAATCTATCTTATATATCTACTAGCAGCATGGCCCGGTGTTGCCCGTGCTTAATTCGAAAATCGTACGACTCATACAGTAATCGCTATCACTTGACTTAAAATATTTTTGCCATTCCCCGCCTTTAAAGGAGTGCCCTTTGCCGTGCTGATGTTGCTACATGCCTTACTTCTTGCCTATCTCACACTGTGCATTTTTTCTAAGCTCTATACTAAACATTAAATCTGTTACGAAAAAAGAACTAAACAAAATGAACACAAAACTATCAGCTTTAAAAAAGGACTCGTAACTGGAAAAACCGAATGAAAAAGAATGTTAACAAATACTTTTTCACACACAAGGCAGTTCTGCGGAATCAGAATCAACCTTGAGTTTAAGCAAGCGAATGAGCCAATTGGAGTAAAGTGCCATGCAGATTTAAATTTTTCCCACTTGTGACGAATGCAGCTATCGAATTTTTTGCATTCTAGCATGCTAGTTAACATTCGTGTCAGTGAGCTGTTGGCTCTCACGCTAACCAATAGAATCTTCCTGCCTATTTGTGGCAGCCAGCTATAGGCTCTCACTCTGGCTAGTAGAAAATGGCCGCAAACTACATGAAAACTACCGTAGAAGCATGTATAAATCACACACACACACACACATCCTGCCTGTTATAGATAGAGATAAGTCAACCATTTGACCATACCTACAATGTCTTTGCCACATAGGGTCCGGCGCTCCTGATATACATCTAGAGAGTCTTGTCAAATCCAAAGAAGAATCAGCAATATTATTGGTCCTGACCAGGTATCTCGGCTTCAGTTACATTCCCACCACTATAAAGTTACTTCCCTCTGCATTTCCATAAATATTTTCATGGCAATTGTTCGGAAGAACTGTAACGCTATGGTACCGCGACGTTATGAATTTAAGCGGAGCACTAGACTGGCAACAAGGTATCATCAATTTATAGTTTAATTGGTTAGATGTAACCGTAAGTTCTTTGTTAATAGTTTCTTCTCACGCACTTCGCGTTTATGAAACTCTTGAGTCTTACTGGCATTACCACCTTGCTTTGGGTGAAATCGATTAAAAATTTGATCGTTTAATGAAATTAAGTTACAAATTACAAGATTAAGTTAATCTAGATAGGACAATATGTCTTCTTGCAGATTTTGTTTTGTTTAATACATCGGATGTTTCCCTTTGAAGAATATTATATCAATCGGAAAATTTAATAAGAAGGTTCAATATGTTTTTTTTTCTGTCAACTCAACCCAAAATGCCACGTGGCTCTTCAGTAAAAGTCAATCATTCAGCTATCTGTCGGATCGTAGTAAAGACCATAGACTTATTGTGATCTATTCATTGACTTCATAGTACGTGCAACGTCAATGTACTCCTTCTCCAAGATTAGTGGCCATTCACGGCTAGAATGCTCAGTCTGCCTTGCTTTATAACACCGAACTGGGAGAGGAGTCGGGTTCGTTTAATTCCCAAGAGTGTTTGTGCGAAAGTTAATGTAACGAACTCGACTAGAACCCAAAACCGTTTCACCGATTACTCATTTCAATCTTAACCATTACACTATCTGCATATCGGCGCATCAGTCTTCATAAAATATCTCATTTATAACGAATAACAAATCAACATTATCAACAACGTAAAATTTGTCATTAGTATTTTTTAACTTAATTTTAATTGATTTTCATCGCAAGGGCTAAGACGGTCTGTCTATTTCTCTTAGCAAACATCGCATATCGAAAATAGAGAATAAGATTTCAATGAGAGAAGACTTCCATACATATATATATATATATATATATATATATATATATATATATATATATATATATATATACACACACATATGTATGCATATATATATACATATATATATATATATATATATATATATACATACATGCATATGTATACATATATGTATACATATATATATGTATACATATATATATATGTATACATATATATATATATATATCTGTATACATATATATATACATATATATATGTATACATATATATATATATATATATATATTTTTATATATATATATATATATATATATATATATATATATATATATATATATATATATATATATATGGAGAAAGAGAGAGTCTGTCTAAAAAAGAATGCACACTTCAGGAAAGGTAAACTTTATAGACATTGCAATACTAAATTAATTCAGATATCACGAGAGTAATACAAGTTAAATTTGAGCTCTACAACCAGAAGAGTTACTCAAAACGGGTCTCTGTATTCGGATCGAAAAGTGTGTTGGTTCTGCACAAAACCATCACCATTTTAATCAAGTCATATGTGTAGGTTGTCTGGCTGTTGTTTCCAAGAAACTGAGGTGCCTCACCCTCGTACGTCGTAAAAGGGTTCCCAATAGGTACTGGTCAGCAGCCCGCGTCGATCAACGACGGGAGAGTCCACGATATATATATATATATATATATATATATATATATATATATATATATATATATATATATATATATATATATATATGTGTGTGAGTGTGTGTATATATATATATAAATATATATATATACATACATACATACATACATATATATATATATACATATATATATGTTTGTGTGAATATATATATATATATATATATATATATATATATATATATATATATATATTTCATAAAATCTACCATATTTAAAGAATAATTCTCAATATCTGTTATATTGGAAGACACCTTGTCTAGATAATAGACTCTCCCACCTTTTATAAGTAGGAGTCAGTAGTCGAGGGAGGAGTAAGTTATCAGCGACCACAACTCGATTACTCTGCTTAACACTTATTTACAAGTTCCTAACGTTTCTGTACGTTTACTCCATTTAGGACGCATTTAGTCCGACTACAAGTTCTATTGTGGACATAACTCCGCAACAACTTTTGGCGACGAAGATTCGAACTCATACGGGGGAGAAAAAAATATCTTTGGCCACAACAACTTTTGGCGGCGACGATTCGTACTCATACAGATGCAGAAAAAAATCGTTCGCCAATACAACTTTTGGCAGCGAAGATTTGCACTCATGAGGAGGAATAAAAAGTTCGGTCGACACAGTGGTTTTGACGACCAAATTCGCACTCATAGGGAGGAAGAAAAATTTTGTTCGCCATAAATAACGTGGGCGACAAAGTCTCGGATTTAAACTTTGAAAAAAAAATGGAGGAATGCAAAAGTCTACTCCAGGATTTTTTAAAATTCCAGTTGGAAAAACAAGCTAAAATATTGGAACAACAGAATACATTCCAGAAGCAGTTACAGGAGGAAACTTTCAATAGACCGATGCAATTCCAACAAAAAATGGAACAGATGCATGAGGAGTTTCAAAGAAAAATTCTGGAAATAACCGAGAACAGGAAAGAGAAAAGTCTACAAAATGATTCCTTCCCAGAGAATATAATATGGAATTCAATTGAAATATTTACGTACAGTCCAAATGAAGAGGTAACTTTTCAAGAATATTATAAAAGATATACGTACGTATATAACGAGGACTGCCATTTGTGGTCTGAAGGAAAGAAGGTTTGGCTTCTTTTAAGTAAATTAGGAACTGCTGAGCATAACAAATTTGTAAATTACATTTTACCGAAAAAAACTAACGAGTTAACATTTACCGAGGCGGTAAATATATTAAGCGAGCTATTTAGTCAAAAGACATCTTTGTTCCACAAGAGGTGGAAATGTTTAAATTTGATAAAAGATGACGAACATGACTATATAACGTACGCAGCCAATGTGAATAAGCATTGTGAAGAATTCAAGCTAGCAGAGCTAAGCGCAGACAATTTTAAGTGCTTAGTGTTTATTCAAGGTCTGGTAGCGGGAAAAGACGCAGAGTTAAGAAAATTAGTACTGGCAAAATTGGAAAGCAATCCAAGTATTACGGTACAGAATTTGGCAGAAGACTGCACAAGATATGTTAGCGTAAAAAAAGACACTAAAAAGATAGAACAGTCTGGCGTTTCGCATGTAAGGTAAATGCGGTACAAAAAAGAAAGTCAGTCTGACAAAAAGAATTGTAAAATTGCAGATAATCAAGAAAAAAGTAAAATACCAGTGGAAAGCAAACAAAAGCGCCCGAAGCCATGTTTTGCTTGCGGTGAACTACACTGGTACAGATATTGCAATTTTAGGAATAAAAAATGTTACAACTGTGGAAGAGTTGGGCACAGACACACACATTGCCGTTCAAAAAATAAGGGCAATAAAATAAGAAAATTAAAGTCCAACGAGATAAATGATGGAATAACTCGAAAATTCGTTACCGTCGAAATAAATAATAAAAAAATAAAAATGCAACTTGACACTGGTTCGGATCTCTCTATCATAAATTTGCATACGTGGAAGAAGTTGGGGAAACCAACTTTAATGAAGACAAAGAAAATCGCGAAGTCAGTGACGGGAGAAAAAATACAATTTATTGGAGAAATTGTTACAAACGTCACGTTAAATAGAAAAACGCGAAAAGTTAAACTATTTGTCATGGAAAATACCACGAATTTACTAGGTACTAATTGGATAACGGAGTTTCAATTATGGGATCTACCGATAAATTCTTTCTGTTACAAGGTAGAAAATTTTAACTCCGAAGCCGAAAAATTAGTAGAGAAACTTAAGGAAACATTTCCTACTGTTTTTTCTCCGGGCTTGGGAACGTGTACCAAGATGGAGGTAAAATTATTTTTAAAAGAAAACGCTCAGGTGGTATTCAAAAAGAAAAGGAATGTTCCGTTTGCCTCAATAGAACAGATTGATAAAGAATTGGACAGATTAGAGAAATCCGGTGTACTCAAAAAAGTTGACTACAGTGATTGGGCAGCTTGGACGGTATACGTGAAAAAAAGTCTAAAGACATTCGTGTTTGTGCAAATTTTTAAACGGGGTTAAACGCAGCACTCAAAGACTATAACTATCATCTACCAACAGCAGAAGAAATATTTGCAAAGCTTAATGGAGGTACTATATTTTCGAAAATAGACCTCAGCGATGCATATCTGCAAATACCGGTAGAGGAAGAAACGTCTAAACTTTTGTGTATTAACACACATCGGGGTCTGTATAAATTTAACAGACTACCTTTTGGGATTAAGGTCTCCCCCGCCATTTTCCAACAAGTAATGGATTCGATATTGGGTGGTTTGGATTTCGCAGTAGCGTACCTGGACGACATCCTCATGAGAAGTACAAGTATTGCAGAACACGTGAAACATGTCAATGCAGTAGTTTCCAGAATACAGGAGTTTGGATGTAAACTCAAGGAAACTAAATGCGAGTTTTTCCTGGACAAAGTAAAATATCTGGGGCAGATCATAGATAAGAATGGTAGAAGGCCAGACCCAGAGCGAGAAGTGGCTATAAAAGACATGCCGGCTCCAAATGATATTACAACATTAGAAAGTTTTTTGGGACTAGCTAATTATTACCAATTATACATCCCTAAAATGTATGATCTGCGGAAACTATTAAATGAACTACTAAAGAATGCAAAACCCTGGAAGTGGACTAATGAATGCCAGAAAGCATTTGAAAAGATAAAGGAAGTATTAACCTCGGAATTATTTCTAACCCATTACAATCCTGGTGAAAAAGTATACTTTAAGGTATATAAACAGAATAAATCATTCTGGGAGGGTGGAAAAATAGAAAAGCGGATTGGCAACATGATGTACTTCGTGAAAGGCGAAAAATTCACGTGCAGACGGCACATTAACCAGATCAGACGACGCTCTTCAGACGTGGTTGACAGCGCTCCAGCTGAAGAAACACCTATGGAGGTGATTTTTGATACGTTTGATCTTCCAACGCCAGCAACGATGTTACCTGAGATGCGCCGATCCAAGAGAAAAAGAAAGGCAACTGGCCATTTAAAAATGGATCCAAAACGTAGGAGATACGCTACGATGTTGCTAAAAAAATGAAGTTTTATTGTTTTGTATTTTTTTCTGTAAAAAAAAATAAAATAAAATAAAAAATTTAAAACTTTTTACTCCTACGGGTTGACCAGAACATTGCAGCTGATCTCCCCTCTGACCAACCCTGATGACTCAATGGGAGAATGACTGGCTTGTAAGATTCAACAGATCCAAAACATGACTAGTAACGTTCGACTAACACCGAGCAGACTCTATACTGTAACCTATCATGATGGGTGGGTGTTCTCTCAAGGTAGCTACTTAGCTTGAAGGTTATTTGGGACGCAATCTCATCCCAGACGTCAAGTGGACCTCATATATGCGATCAATTGTTATGCTGAAAAAATGATCGGTTCTTTGTACTGCTCTAATAAGTATCTGTCAACACTATTATATTCTATATTTAGAAAACGATAGCTCAAACCAAAAATGCAGTATTGCTGCCATATCTGGGTTACAGCTGCCAAGTCCTCCATTACCTGACATGATAGACGCTGTGCGTGATTAATTATTAATTATTAAACAGAAGAAACGTCAAAAGGCTCTGTATCGCTATGGCAATTGTTCTGATGAAGTACATTTCTTGGTTCCATGAAACCTGACATTTGGGGGTGGGACTCGCCATGCGGCATACACAACGATGATTCATCATAATTCACTTCGTATTCCATTAATAAGAACTGTTGATTTGTGAAACAGACTCCCGGAAGGATATTTTCCAGATCACTACAATCTTGACCTCCTCAAGTATAATGTCAACAGTTATTAGTCCGACATATAGAAAACATTATAGAAATAGCATTTTCTGATATGTGAGTGTTTGGATAAACTGAACCTGAATCATATTTTCCTCCAACTGAATTTGGGTTATCATATGAGATCTCCTCTAAAAGGTGCATTTGGTCTGCTACATGTAGGGCACCTGAAAGATTATAAAGCAATTTCAGGTCAGTAGCTTTTTCTGTGTTAAGAGTAATTTATAAATTTTAATAATAGACTCTTCTATTTAAAATGTACAGAAAGCAAAACTTATACAGGGCGTGTTTTTCACAAATGTGCAATGCTGTTTTCATTTCTGTTATGACCCAATATCCTCGCACCACTGTTAGGGTCGAAGGTTAGAACCAAAGAAGAACAACACGAACACAAGAATAGGAATAACAAAGATATATTAAACAGAATAATAATAATACAAGAAGTTGAAGGTGTTAGTATGACTGTCAGTCAGGTTTAGAGTGAACTACTATTGTCTCGACTCGATCCGTCTTGATTCGTTCCACTTCGTTCTATATCTGTCTCTCTTGAGAGGCGCAGTCTTTATAGTGTCAGGAAGAGTTCATTATCTCGTTACAGGTAAGATCCCAAAACAATTTAATAAACAAAAGGTTATAACGTACACCCCGACATGATTTGGTCTAAAATCTAATATTTATCTGTGTTATTTAGTAAACGTAAATCAACTATGAAGAAATAAGGAAATAGTATCTATGGGGGAATATTTACACACACATATATACAGACATACGCGTACACATATATATATTAATATATGAAATAATAATTATTAACATAATCTCCTTCTTTAAGCTGCTCAATTCAACGCTTCCCTAATAATAATATAGACCGAATGTTATACAAATTTCTGAAAATGATTCCCCTCATAATTGTATCAGATATGTTCATAGAGCTATACACATACCTACCTACACACACAGGCATACACACACACATACACACGCAAACACACACAGAAACATATATATAATAATATCTGACCACACGCATTCGAGTATACACGTCTATTAGAGCAGCTTGCCATCCCTATTGTGACAATCGCTCAGGCAGATTTATGATTGTTCAACACCCACAGAGCCCACCTGTGGATTATACTGCAACTATACTGAGCAGACCTTAGTTACAGTTTCTGTGAGAGAGCGTGTTATCTAGCATGATCAACAATCTGAACAACGCCAGCACACGCAAACCCTCGGTCACGATGACTTGTGACTTCGAGCTAGCACAGCTATCGACGGCTCCCCAGTGTTCCGTCTACCCAATTTCACTCACAAGGCTTGGGTCAATCCATGGTAGGTTTTTCAGTCAATTTCCAAAGGTGCCGCACGCTGGGATCACCCCCTCCAGACCGATAACATCAGAAAGATTCCTCCCTGACAAATCAACCGTGGTGAGATTCGAACCCGGGTCTCATGGCCAGAACCACTCGGTCATGTCTATAAACTACATCTGTCAGCAAGACCTCTGATCGCGAGATTGAAGGTTTTGATTTCTGTTGTTCCCAGGTCCACTTAGGTCCTGTTATATTCCCAACTATAGGTAAATAATGAACCCTCAAAGAAAAAGAAATCAAAATATATTTTTATAGTAAACATACCACACATACATTTATATATTAAAAGAATTCCTAATAATATATATTTATGCTAAACACACAATACTACATTAACCAACAAGGAAGATATCTTTTATGACATTAAGCCACGTAATCTCCTACCGTTTCTTAATGAAATCAAACAATATTTCCAAATATAAATTCAAAAAAAGAACATAAAGCACACATATAACCGCTTCTAGCAATTATGCCCACACAAGCAAGCATATGCACAAAATCTGAGTATCAGCTACCATGTATTAAATTGTAAAAGCAGAATAACATATATCATATTTTTAATACGTCAAAGAAAAATACAGTTATATATATATATATATATATATATATATATATATATATATATATATATATATATATATATGTATGTGTATATATATATATATGCATGTATATATATACACATATATAAATATATATATATATATGTATGTATATATATATATATATATATATATATAAATATATATATATGTATGTATGTAGATATATATATGTATGTATATATATATGTATGTATATATATATATATATGTATGTATATATATATATGTATGTATATATATATATATATGTATGTATATATATATATATATATATATATATGTATGTATATATATATATATGTATGTATATATATATATATGTATATATATATATATATATATATATATATATATATATATATATATATATATATATATATATGTGTGTGTGTGTGTGTGTGTGTGTGTGTAATTAGTGGGGACATGGAATTCCTCAGCGAATGGCGAAATTTTCATACTTGAACACAATCTTCAGACTCTTCCCCACTCACATATATATTTATATTTACATACGTTCTATCACGGAAATTCAGCATTTTCCCCTATAACTATTGTATAACATACAGACATATTTTATCATATATTTATATATATATATATATATATATATATATATATATATATATATATATATATATATATATATATATATGTATATACACAACAAATACATATTGTCGTCTAAATCACACAAAAATTGAAATGACACTGACATCTCTTTAAAAAAAATATATTTACCAAAATTGCACAAAATTATCTTGAAATAAAAAAGAATAAATTTATTCAATAAAATCGCCATTGCCTTTAACAACCGCCTCCAGACGACTTTGAAATCTCCTGCAACTCTGCTGTACCTCTTCTTTATCTAACTTGATGAATGCTGCCACACTCCTTGCCTTCAGTTCATCTTTGGTGTTACTAGCAGTTTTGTTGGTGTCTCGCTCCACTGCGCCCTATGTATAATAATCAAGTGGGTTGTAGACTGGGTAGTTAGGTGACCAGATATAAGTGGTGTTGTGCTCGCAGAAACCGTCAAGCAGCCATGACTGCTCCTGCTTGTGTGGCATTCTTCAGAGTCCTGTTGCTAGACATAGAGTCTTCCAACATCTTCCCTGTTGATCCAAGGCACCACGACCTCCACTAGGCACTTGATGTAGGTTTCCGTGTTGAGTCTGAGGCTCTCACCAACAAACTCGGGAGTTCTTTTCTTATCAGAACGATCCCGTTCAGTTTGCAATGCTGTCATATCTTCGTAATCAACATTACACTCATCCAACTCTTTCTGAATCCTCCCCAGTGACATCAGATTGATATCAAAACTCTTAAATGTTCGTACTGGGGATCACGGCGAGAATGTTAAACATTACGGCATGTTGTTTCCAAATTTCTGGCGGAGTGAATTGCGTCAATGTGCTCATTTTTCTTCTCAGAGACGGTGCCCAACTGACCCTACTATACTGTGCAGTCGACACAATCAATAACAACCAACCGGCATGCACGAAATTAAAAAATATAACATACCGACAATTTACCCATCGCACTCTGTAAAAAATCGTTCTAATGTAAATATACGAATAGCGAATACAATAGATGTTACAGTTTTCAAATATATGTAAGGGATAAATACATTATAAATTTAAAGAATTGTCTGTAAATCTTTTCTTTATTGTTACTGATAATATTAGCGGGATGGGAGTAATAGAAAATAACCGAGGAAAAACTTTGGTCATCTTCTCCATAAGCTTGATACAAACTGCAAATTGGAAAAGCATGTTAATAGACGTATCTTGTCAGTAGTTTTCCGTAAAACACGTTTAAATATTTACACACATACACACACACACATATATATATATATGTACATGCATATACATATATATATATATATATATATAAAATACAACTATTAATATATGAGGCAGATGTATGTTTGAATTAAAATATTTCTTCATTCTTATACTACATTTTAAAATTGTTAAATTGTCTCAACCACACTATTGTATATATATATATATATATATATATATATATATATATATATATATATATATATATATATATACATATATATACACATATACATACATATATATATATATTTATCTGTATATATATATATATATACATATTTGTGTGTGTGTGTCTGTGCGTGTATATGTATATATATGGGTGTATATATATATATATATATATATATATATATATATATATATATATATATATATATATATATTTATTTATTTATATATATATATATATATATATATATATAAATATAAAAGTGGACATGGAAGTCAGCACTTAGAGGCGACAGTCTGTTTCATGCTAGTGCAATCGTCAGGCGACTAGTGCTGTTATTTTTCTAGTATGTCGCCTGACGATTGCACTAGCATGAAACAGACTGTCGCCTCTAAGTGCTGACTTCCATGTCCACTTTTATATTTACACACGCTCTATCTCTGATATTGAGCACTTTACCCCATAAATATAGCACACTTTAAGACTATATTTCTGCATATATATATATATATATATATATATATATATATATATATATATATATATATATAAAACATGGGTGTGGGTGTGTAAAGTTAAAGATATACGTCTATGCAAACATGTGTAAATCATTGAAACAGGTGTTGAAATGCGCTTATACGCATACGTGTATTGTAAATGAAACTGTTATTATGCGTTGACAAGCCCGTTCACATAGGTACATAGTTTTCTATTAGTAAGCCTTCATATGTAATTAGAAGTTCCGCAACAAATATTTCTCTCCAAAAAGAAAATGAAATCATAATCATACAAATACTTTAATTGACATGCAGACACAGATACACGGCTAAAACAAATCCAGCATTTCTACGAGGAACTGCTGAAAAATAACTACACAACAATATTAAAATCTTCCAAATTATTTTCTTTATTAGTTTGTTTCTTTGGTACTTCAGCATATTATACCTATCATATATATATATATATATATATATATATATATATATATATATATATATATATATATATATATATATATATATATATATATATATATATATATATATACATACACACACACACATATATATATATATATATGTATATATATATATATTTCTTGACAATGCTTTAAATAATACTAAGGAAAACATCTTAATATTAAAATTTAAAAGATATTTAATAGACATTTCGGCCAACTTTTCTTTTTATTAATACTGACAAGAAAAACAAAAACATTTAGGTCACTAATAGGGTCGGAAATCCCTAAATCTTTTCGGCGTTCTTTTTAGTATTACTAAAATAAATCGCTAACAATATATAGCTGAAGAGGGGGTGACCGAAAGTTTCCGTAAATATCTTTTTAAAATAGTATTAATCGCTTTCATTAGTATAATTTAAAGGAAGCTTCGCTAAAATTTTGTAATATCAAGTCATTCCTGACATATATACATATATATATATAACATGTATATATATAAAACTTATGTATAAATATATATATATATATATATATATATATATATATATATATATATATATATATATATATATATATATATATATATATATATATATATATATATACATATGCTTCATACTACCCTCATTCACTTTACATTCTAACAAATGGAAGATAAGCGGTGTAAGTAACGAATTCTTTCTCTCTTTATAAAATAGAAACTAATGCAATGCAACGACTTGGCACAGAAAAATATTGCAAGAATTAAGAGATATGTTTTCTCTCTCCCTCCCTCTCCCCTCTCTCTCTCTCTCTCTCTGTAGTTTTCTCGCTTTCACCCTCTTTTCTTCCTTTCTTTCTTTATTCTTACCTTACAGACTTGAAATATCCAACGGTGCCCCTCAAAATAGTAGTAGTAGTCGTCGTAGTACTAACACTGGTGGTCGTGGTCGTGACAGTACTAACTTTTGGAAGTGGTTGTCGACATGTAATTCGCATTAATTGTAATTCGCTATGGTATCTGTTGAAGAGGTAGTGCTATCGGTCATATTGCTAGGAAGGAGAAGCTTGTAGGCATTACTGCCAGCGCCAGCTCCTCCCCCCATCATTATAACCACCACCCTGATGCGGCCACCTCTAACACCTGATTCGTCGTTATCATATGGACAAGGAATAAAAAACACCTTCTACGACTACAACCATTACTTTATTAACAAGTGTTAAATCTTCCGATTCTAATATCTGTTGCTGTGAAGTAAGGAGCATTTCTTTTTTCTCATGCGAAAAAATAATTTAATAAAATTGGCTCTTTTCAAGAATTTTCTCTGGCAGAATCAAATTGTCTCAGATTTGATGACAAATCAAGATAGGGAGAATTGTAATCGTCTATGCCCTGAAAGGAAACGTCACATAAACGAAGAAGAGTCTTTTGTGTGCCTCTACAAATTTAATAAAATATTATAACTTACGATATGAAGACCTTATAATCAGCGTTTCACTTTGATTAAACAATTTTCTGCAAACATGGATAAACGTGCCTGCAATAAGACGTCGTATCAAAAGGACGGTTTTTCCCATGACACCGCTTTTTTAACTATCTTCACTCTTAGGCAATGAATATTGTTATAAAAAGCGATGATTAGAAAGAGAATAAAACCGAAACAAATAATGAAAGTGAATTGTTTTGGTACTTAAAAATTTACTGCAAAAATATTGAACACTATTAGAGTGTTTAAACACAAAAATAATTATATATTTATAACATTCTAAAAAACTAATGCAATTAGAACTAATTCAATGCAATATTTATCATTGAGCAATTTATAAAGGAATAAACTTGAAAACAATATTTTATTCATGAATTTATAAACATTTATTAAATTATTAAAATATGTGAACCAACTATAAGGAAATCATTATTATTTACACTTTTATAAAGTTTGAATCAATTGACAATGAGATGATGTTTTGCCAACCATTCTAATAAATAACTAGTGTAAACAATCAATCTAATAAATAAATAGTGTTTATTATTTTTGTTGTCAATTCTCATGGACGATGAAATTGTATGAATTCAAAATCATATATGTTTAGGTATTATTACAATTCTAATCATAGTTTTTAAAACAATAAACGTTGACGAAGATTATTTAAAAAATCGTGGTCTTTGTAAAAAAACGTCCTTTTGAAAGTCAACCTTGTTCTGTTTGTACATGTTTGCCCTATTTTCTATTACAAAATTTTATTTGGACAATGTGCAAAGCATTTCTATCACCGAAATATTTAAATAGTTTTAAAATGATTCTGGTGGGGAGCAGCCGGTGCGTACTACTCCTGAACCCCTTCCCCGACATGAGGGATGGCAAACCTGATTGGGGGTCCTGAGCAGTGCTTTTTGACCCCTGATATCTTATTAACATTTGCTTTTTTTTCTACCTATATTCATATACGCGCAAGTAACTATTAAAGGATAACAAATTTTCGTTGATTTTAATGTCATTCTGGAATATTTTTTTTTCTATCAAATCAGTGAATTTGCTTTGCTTATAATAAGTATCGAAAAAAAAACGCTATATAAAATTCACTATTTTTTATTCATAATGTTGTATGTGTTAAAATTATCCAACTTTTAACCAGAAATTTGTTTAAGTTTATATATATATATATATATATATATATATATATATATATATATATATAATTATTTTCTTTTTAAAAACATGATTCCATCACGACACAGAAAAATTTAATGTTTCAAAAAAGTTTTAAGTTGACGTTAAAAACTGCCTCAAAACATTTGATTTATTGAAGAAGAAATGATCTATTATGAAAAATTGTATTTAGAAACATTTCTTTTCAATTTTCTCACTTAAATTTCTCACCTATATTGCATAACATAAATTTGTATTTTATATGAATACTACCCTGTAACAATTGAGAAGTAGTAGAGTGGGGATCCCGAATTATACATTCTGGGGGCCTTGTATCTACTTCCGATATGGGGAATGGCAAGTCTGATAGGGGGTCCTTGGCAGTGATTTGTGACCCTTGCAATCTTATTAACATTTGCTTTTTTCTAACTACAATTATATACGCACAAGTGACTATTAAACGATAACAAATTTTCGTTGATTTTAACGTCATTCTGGAGTCTTTTCTATTTTGATCAAATCCGTGAATTTGTTTTGCAAAACATATTCACGAAAATTTATCGAAAAAAAACGCTATACAAAATTCACTATTTTTTATTTATAATGTTGAATGTGTTAAAATTATCCAACTTTTTATCAGAAAAAATTCAAGTTGATGTTAGAGATTGTTGCAAAAAGTTGCTGATTTATTTCAGACGGAAAGATCTATTATGACATGCCTCTAATTTGTATTTAGATATATTCTATTTATTTTCAATGTTCCTATTGGCATTGTTCATCTATATTGCATATCATCCATCACTGTTCATAATTAGGTTACAATAAAATTTGTATTTTATATGAATACTACCTTATAACAATTGAGATGTAGTAGAATGGGGGTCCCGTATTATAGATTCTGGAGGCCTCGTATCATAGTTTTGGTGGAAGCCCTGATTTACTGGTTACGGCTGTTTTCTCGTTTCTGACTTTTTTCTTTTAATTAATTTTCTTTTAATTTATTATTTTATTTTCCATTTTTCTTTAGTCTTTTATGACTTGAATACTGTTTAAAAATCATTTATTTTTATAAATCCCGTTTTTTTTCTTCTTTAAATTTACCAACGTTTAACAATTTGCTGTGTATTTTTCAAATATCATGTCGCATAAAATTATAGGTGATGACTTTCCACGTCTTCTTTTTTGTTCTCTATCTGTTAATTGCAATCCATTTTTGGAAAAGTTATTGGCGTGGCTTCCTGTTGACGATTTGAGGTCAGTTTTCCTTCTCTTAAATCGGTTGCCAGCCAAGGCAAATTGGTTAAGTACTTGTTTTTGTTTGGCGGCATATCAACATCTACGGATTATTTAATGACGGAATCTAAATATTTTGTACGCGATTTTATTTTATTCAAATTTTTCGTTTCTGTTTTGGAAGATATTAATGGTTCTAGGGATACAAGTGTTACTAATTAACCCATAGCTGGGAGGAGAGGAGTTGGATTCATACCTTTGCCATAGATATTTGCCCGTAAGTGAATATAATAAAACCTACTGGAATTGGAACGCGGCTCTTCGATTAACAATTCCGAGCCATTATCCATTACACCATACGCACATCTAAGCTCACACAACCTGTTATTGACAGGCGCCCATCCCTCTAGACACTAACCAAGCTCGTGGTTGCTTAACTTCGTTGATCGAATGAGAATCTGCGTTTTAACGTGATGTGGCCGTAAACCTAGTTAATCCAATATATCCTGTTATTTAAACCCGACATAAGGAGGAGAAGAAACACACGCATGGCATTTGTCTTGTATTACAAAGTGGTTTTTCTTTTAAGATTTTCTCTTGTTATGGCTGGTTATCACGTGGCATCAAGTTTCCACGAGTTACCATTCATTTTTTTTTCAAATCTTATCACACACTGACAAGTGTTATTTTGTGTGCAGTTTTTTTTGTGCTAGACTTATCTCTAGGGCCGGTGCATCTATGATACGCCCCAACTATGATACGTCCCCCCACTCTATTGCATCTCAATTTTCATAACGTACTAATCATAGAAAACAAAACATTTTATCTAATTATGTGCAATAATGAACCATATGCAATATAGGTGAATATTTCAACTAGAAAATTGAAAATAAATACAATGTATCTAAATATAAGTTAGATTCATATCATTATACAAAATTCCATCTTAAATAAATGAACAATGTTTTGGATTGCTAGAATTCAAGTTAATTCGCTTATCATATAAGTAAGTCATGTTAGATATGTACCATGAATACCAGGATGTAGCCATAATTAGTAACAACATTCTTGATAATTAGACGGTCAAAATTACCTCAACAGAAACAGTAAAACTTTTTTTTTACTTCGTCTACCTGTTGGTTAGCAGTTGCGTGTGGAGATATCAAAAGAATCAACACAATTGTATAACAGATAGATTTTTTCTAGACACACACAGACTCGCAAAGACACACACACACACACACACACACACACACACACACACACACACACATATATATATATATATTTGGATGTTTGTGCGAGTGCATACGCACGTGCGCGCATCTATATGTGTGTGTAATAAAATGTTTTCTTGTCAAAAGGCAAGAATACTTCGTTTCAGAGATTGAGGGTGTACAGTTATAGAATCTGTGGACGTAAGATTGAACACTTTTCGTAATAAAACGCATTCTTCACGATTTGAATTTGGAGTATTCGTTCTCTTAGACTGGTTGCCACCCAAGGCTAAAGAGTTCAATGTATCCGTTTATTTAACCTCTACATAAGATAGAAAGAGACACATTTATACCATTTGTTGTGTATTCCAATTTTTCTTTTTCTTTTTGTTTTTTTATACTTCTGTTATTATCGGTACTCCCGTGGCTAAAGGTCCCCTCAATTCACCATTAAACTTCAAAGAGAATATATCCAGGAAGGTAAACTCAGCACAATATAACAGTAAGTTTACTCCAAATATCACAGTTCTTATTATTTGCTGTTTGATGATTAAGGAACATGGTATTCCGGGTGGGAATATTTTGACGGTTACCAACGTTTAGCGAATGCTATCTTCACAGGATCTCAGTTCCTGTGCCTTTTAGACAAACTAAGGTAATTTTATTGCTGTGAATCAAGAAAGAGCAAGAATATTTACGTGATATATTCAACACATTGAATAGTTTGGCAGTAGTAACGGATTACTTACATTGGAGATAAAGTGACAGCAAGTCTCCTCGATACAGCATCACTCTTCATGATATCATGTTTTCAATAGAGTCTTTTGCTAGTGTTGGTTACGGTTTTTTCCAAAGATTTCGGTTGCCTGTCTGCGCCTGTCCTAAGCGCCCCGGCAAATTTATAAATAGTTACCATAATATATGTCTATATTTCTGAGTTGAAGTATTATAATTATTTACACTATTTACATTGATCGGACTGTTGTCCTCATCTTTTATTGTCATATTCACGATGTTTCGGCCGTTGTACGCTCCTGCCTTTTTCAGGTGTTCGATTCAAATTTACAATCACCTGAAACGTCGTGAATATGGCAAAAAGAGCCCGAAGAATGCAAATATTTTAAATATTAGGTTGGTCCAAAAATGATGTCGTTATTTACATAAGTAACATATGTGAGAAAACGACATTATTTTTGCACCAACCTAATAGTAGTTTCCATAATTTAACATTATTATTAAAAGTTTGTTGTTAATATCCTGCATTTTTCTCTCGTGTAATCGAGTTCATCCCTCGCATTTCGGTGAATTTTTTAGAGTGTGAGGGATCAATTAATTTGAGTGGGCAATGGCGACGAAGGTGATTTCCTGGACTTGTTGCATCTTGATCTTACGAGTGGTGTGTTTTTCTATCCCTTTTGTCATTGATGTCCTTGATATTTAAAGATTTTTATAGCACTTTCAGTGAGGTATTTATTCGGTGGGAACCGACATATCGATAAAAAGATACCTTCTACACTTCTTCTTCAACACTGCTTTATCAGTCAGAACTGCTTGCCTGAATTCTTAATTTCTTTATCAGTTTGGAATGACCTCTCCCAGGGAATTATAGCTTCATCGTTTTTTTCTACAATTGATAGCTCATGTTCATAGTAATTATTATTATTATTATTATTATTATTATTATTATTATTATTATTATTATTATTATTATTATTTCTGTATACACACAGGAGCCATCTGGTGACTGAATGGGAACCAAGTGACGACAAGTTTTATCAAATATCTCTTGCACTCATTAGGATTTTCTGGTCTGTTTTGAAATTTCTAATATAGATGTTTCGTCATATCGGTTTCATTTGCTTACTTTTTTTAGCATTTGTAAATGGCGGCTCTACCTTTGGGATGATGTATCTTGAATTTAGGGAAGTGTGGATTTATTGAAGCGATATGCGGTGATAATAAAAATGTGTTGCTGGACAGATTCACAGAGCCAGGAGTGTTATCCCTCTCGGCAACAGTCGTACTTTATCAGGGATTTAAGGACGAGCAAATGTGTTAGTGAGAAGAAGAGACAACTCCACCGAGAAACCTTGTTCGAGTTAGTAGTTTTCTTGTTTGATTATATATATAAATAATGTGTGTTTATGTGTGTATATATGTGTGTGTGCGTGTGTGTATATATATACATATATATATATATATATATGTGTGTGTGTGTGTGTGTGTGTGTGTGTATGTGTGTATTTAGGCAGCAATATTTCTTTCATGAACATTTCATTGAATAAGACATACAAGGTATTTATATTTAGTTTTTTTTTACAATTCCTCATGCGATCTAATATTTTCTTTTTCTTTTCGGATGATAAATTATATAAAAACTGTTCGAATGTTCTTTGTTTCCGAGTGCTTTCCGTTATACTTTTAGCCATTTTCAAGGATTTTACCAGCTAAATAAGAAATAGTTTGCTGCATGTATGTCTTATAAAATGATTTCATTTTTCAAAGCACGGTCAAGATATTGTGTATATGTTCATAGTTGATATTATTAAGAGTTTTTTTTTGTTTTTATTAATAAGGCTTCCATTATTTTTAGCCTTTTTTTTGCATGTAGATGATGCTGTTATATTTGTGTTGTCAACAAGTATGTTACGAATAGTGTCCGGTAGTTCTCCATGAATATTTAAATAAGATCTAATTGAGAAATGGCCAGAAAGGTGTAGAGTGAGTCCGCATGTCAAACGTGTTGTAGTGTGACCTATATAATTATTTACGAATTTTGATTGAACAGGAATACAATTCCTTAATTGGCATTTAAATTCGTAAATAATATTTGTCCTATATAATTTTGTTCTAGGAAATGAATTATTATTTTTAACTATAAGGTTAGAGGTTTTAAATTTTATATATATATATATATATATATATATATATATATATATATATATATATATATATATATCTGTGTGTGTGTGTGTGTGTGTGTGTGTGTGTGTGTGTGTGTGTGTGTGTGTGTGTCTGTGTCTGTGTCTGTGTGCAGGCATGTAGAAAAATAGGAAAGAACACGTTAGGTAAACAATCCGGAGTTCTTTAGTATTTTTGTTTTTATTTTTAAAAAACAGTGCTCCATACAGAAATAGAGCTTAAATTATAATTATTTTTTAAAAAATATGATTCATTCGCTATATAAGAATTCTCATATTTCAAAAACGAGAGCTGAAATCCTGAATATAATTAATAAAATTAAATTGAATTAAGGTATCAAGCCCTGTTTCATCCTCAAGCGAAAATTTAGGAATAACCAATCTCGAAATTTACGCACCATTATAAGTATTTTCGTTCGCAAAATTAATTACTATGGAAACGGCTGGGGCGACCATTTTGATACGGGGTCTAACGGTTAATTTTTATCCACATCTCAGTCACCTTCGGAAAGAGGTCATGGGGAGGTAGGGTTGGGTAACCATTTCAAAGCGACCGATGGCATTCATGTACGACTATCGTCTGGTCAGTCACAGCGAAAGATAGCTTTTGGCACCATGATGTGTCGAGAAGTGTCTAGAGAATTTTGTTTTATTTTATCTATTTATTTATTCATTTCTTTTTTCCATATGGCTGTTTCATATATAAACGCGTCGCACTGAAATACGACTTCATAAAGGGTTTTTCAATTTTATGATTGAGTTAAACTTTTATGCCTTTTACGAGACTATGAATTTTTTTTAAGCTAATTATTTAATGCGAAAATTTGTTGATGTCGGCAAAAAACCGTTAACTCATATCTATGGTTTAATAAATTTTCATTATTTAGAAACTTTATAATGTGTAGTTTTTCATGTAGGCATAAATGTCCCACGCTTTACAAGTTCTTGTTCTATTTATTTTTTTCCATTTTACTTTTGGTGTTTTATTCATTTCTTGTAAATGCCTAAAATATTTGGATAGAGATGTCTGATTTCTATTTCTAATTTATTGAAGGAGCTTTTATGTTGTCTCCATCTAATTTTAAATTCATTTTTCGTTGACCCAATGTATATCCTATCAATGTTAGGACTCTCAATGGATGAGATAGTGCATTGGTATACCACCGATTTTATGAGGCATTTATTTTCCAACAGGCAGTCTTCCCGGTTTCACATAATTTTTCATTACTTTTGTCTAATTTTAGTTTAGGATTTTTATTAATACTGTTTGGCATTCGTGTTTTTCCAGGATTTTATTATTATGTTATTTTATGATTCTTTCTAGGTTTTCAGTGCAACTGTAACTTTATTTTAAGGTGTTTTTATTAAAGACTTCGCAAAGTCTGCTATTAGTAGGAAAATGTTTTTCAAAGTGTTTAGCTTAGTACTAACCATTTGGTTGAACGGAGGGGTATACCAAATGATTTTTAATTTCCTGTTTTTCTTCTGGTTAGTACTATTGTTTCTTTAGCTTATGTTAACATTTTTGTATCCGCTATTTTTTAAGGCTGTGTTATAAAAATTATTGTGTTGTCGGAATATTTCCTTATTGGCGGAGTTCATGCTAATTCTTTTCTCTAGTGATGTAGGTATATGCTTAATTATAGATGGAGGGTGGTTTGACTTAGGGTGTACATACAAGGGATTAGTGTTAGGTTTTCTGTAAGGTATGTATAATCTCTTGTATGTACACCCTAAGTCAAACCACCCTCCATCTATAATTAAGCACCTACCCACATAAATAGAGAAAAGAGTATCCAAATGTTGGACAATTTTTGTCCTCATTATCATCCGAAGTTAAAGCAACCATACGAAGTTTAGAACGCCTCCTGATCAAACATAATATACATTTATCATTGTCTGTCATATTTAACAATATATGTTTGAATAATGATCTGCTGCCCCAGTACACTAAATTCAATATATATATATATATATATATATATATATATATATATATATATATATACACACACACACACACACACAAATATATATATATTTGTGTGTGTGTGTATAAATATATATATATATATATACACACACACACACACATATGCATATATGCACACACATATATATTCTCACCGCAACATAGCGTTAGTAGAGGAGCTAGTCGTTTTACTAAAGCATTATAATGCGCTGTTACAAAGGCAAGCTAAAGGCGCGGGTTGTTGGACTCGTGCGAGCTAAAGATAACGGATAATACAAAAAAAAAAGAAAACTGCTTCTGGTACTTGGCCATTTGGATGTGGTTTCTGCATCTGTACGCCTGGCTCAGTCAGTTTATGAGTGCATGCGTGTGTCTGTCAGTTAGAGAAAAGAAAAGCGGAAAAAGATATAAAGAAATAAACAGATAAATAAAAATAGATCAGAAGAGGAATCTTATCTTACCAGCTACATGTGGTTAAATTTGTCTTTCAATATAACACAGAAAGTATATCAACATATCTATTTAATAATAATAAGGAGAATAAGCATCCAAAATTTAGTATATGTGTCTATGTGTACGGGAGAAGGATCGACCAGAACTAGGAAGGTAGACGTCAAATGGGGGAAAGACACATAAGAGATGGGGAAATATACAGGTTGCGCCGGGTAAATTGTAGCCATATTTTATTTTTAATTTCGCGCATGCGTGTTATTTGTTTTTGATTTTGTCGACTGCATAGTATAGTATGGTCGGTTGGGCACCGTCTGTGATAAAAAAGAACACCATGACGCAATTCACTCCGTCTGAAGTTTAGAAACGGTATGCAATACTACTTAGCATTCGCGCTGGAAGCTAAAATGCGAACATTTCAGAGTGTTTGTGTGTCAATATGAGGACAGTGCAGAGGATTAGGAAAGAGTTGGATGAATCTAATGGTGATTACCAAAGTGTTTGGAGTGATCACTAGTGATGGCCGTGTTATGCCTCCATTCCTCTTTCCACAGAACCTCAGACTCAACACGGAGGCTTACATCAAGTTCCTTGAGGAGGTAGTGCTGCCCTGGGTCAAGAGGGTGGATGCTGGAAGACCCTGTGTCTGGCAAGAGAATTCTGCACCATGTCAGAAAAGAAAAAAAACATGCCGGAGAACCCAGTCTTGTGTGTCAGGCAATTTCTGCGACCACATAAACCCATGCATCTGGCCACCAAACCCCCTTGTTTATTATATGTGGGGCGCAGTTGAGCGTAAATAAAATAAAAATTCTTTGTAACACTAAAGATGAACTGAAGGCAAGGATTAAGGCAGCGTTCATCAGCTTATACAAGGAGTGTGTCCAGAACAGATGTAGGAGATTCCGAAGTTGTCTGGAGGCCGTGGTTGAAGCCATTGGCGATTTTATTGAATACATTTACTCTTTAGTATTTCAAGATATTTTTGTATAATTTTTGTTAAATACATCTCTTGAAATGAATGGGGAGATTTATTTTCATCTTTGCGTCATTTAGACGACAATTTATCCATCGCACTCGGGATGTCTATACCAACTATTTCAAATAATAAAAGACGAATGCAATTTGTAATAATAATAATAATAATAATATAGCATGCATATAAATAATCCATCTCGCAGCATAGAAAAAGAATACCGTATTTTCCGGTTTACAAGAGGCAAAGTTTTTTCCTAAAAATACACTGTAAAATGCGTGTGAGTCTTCCACGATGAATGCAATACAACGCCCAGGCTCAAGTAAGCTTGGACGGTCACCTAATTGGCTTGACTGATTGGGACGTAGATTTGCATGTTGAGTCATTACACTATACTGTTAGCTATTTAACTCAGCGTCGTATGTGATGTAACTGCAGTACTTAGCTGTTGCAAGTATTTCCAAGACTATAAACCTTCCTGGAGCCGAGCCACAAGCTTAAACATGATCTGTTTACTTAGCAGCGGCGGGAGCCTTTTTGCTCTTCAATAGTATGTCATTGCCATACAAACAAAATCGGACGAGTGATTAATGTAAACAATACGTGGCGCCAGTATGCAAGGGACGCATGATGAATGTGTTGTATGAGAATGAGTTTTTTTTTTCTTTAGAAATTTCTTTCCAATATTAGGGCGAATCTTCCAAGCCGCAACATCTTGTAAACCGAAAAATACGGTATTCCACAAAATTTGAATATATTCAAATATAATCGTGGTTGATAGCCAGAGTTTCCACTTATGTTTTGGCCTGTTTTTTGCATGACCTTTATTTAGAGAATTCATAGAAGTGTCACTCAAGTTTACGTTGCCGTTTATTTTGTTTGCATTCCCCCAAATGCTAGACATGATAGCCAAATCACCTATGGAAAACGATATATAGGGTGTCGCATAATGACTGGCCACATTTTAAATGCAAATATCTTGGATCATGAAAATGACATAGAGCACCAAATATATTTATTTTCTAATTGATATACAAGAGTTCAACATATTGACTAAGATAAGAAATTGCATATGTGCATGGTCTCTACGTGGTGGTGACCAACTCAGGGATGTAATATTCAAATCTTAGATAATATATTTGATGGTTTCCGTTCTTTTTTTTTGCGATGTAAAAGTCATTGTGTATTGACTATCTTCAAAAGAGACACACTATCAATGAAGAGTAATATGCCAAGTACTATGACGAAAAGCTATCAAGAATGAACGCTCAGGGAAACCGAAGAAATTCTCTAACACACAAGTCCTTGGTTTTTAAGGCTGCTGTGCGTGAGTGTAGATTTAAACTGGTTGATAATCCTCCCTATTCTACTTATATGAATATCATCTGTCCCCAACATGAAAAAAAACACTTTTCTGCGAATCAGTATCTCAGTGATGATGACTTCATATCTGATGATGATGATATTCTTTTTTGACCAAGATTAACAGTAAGAGAATTTAAAATTAATGCATGCAAGACTTCACAGCTCAACCATCACATAGTCAGCCTATCAACTTTGCAGCACACCATCGTAAATATCTTTTTTAAATAATGATAACTTTGCTATTTAAAAGAAAACGGTTATTTAAAAATATTTATTTCATTTACATTTCAAAATGATTCCCATCCTTCGCAATATCAGTGCCTATTCCGTCATCGCGTAAATTGAATATTGCGAAAATTAAAATTTAGTTAATAACAATATATCTCCTCATATTAAATCTCATAATATATCTCAATATCAATCTCTCTGTATATATATATATATATATATATATATATATATATATATATATATATATATATATATACAAGTTTAGGATTGGTATATACGGAATGAAATCCAATAACCAACAATCAATATTCTTTAAAGAGTGATTTCACGTGAGAGGCGACTAACATGCTGAAATGTAACGAAAAATGTATACATCTATGTCTGGGACTCTAAATACAACTTTCAACTTAATTTCAATGAAAATATAAATTAAATAGCATATATATCTTTTATTTTTATTTTTAGATTTATTTATTTTTTTTTTTTTTCTCCTTAGTAATTCTACAATTTAAAACTTAATAGAGATCTGATTTAGATTTCTAAATAGGTAATTTTAATTTTTTACTTTTAATTTTAATTTCAAATTTTATAAATCTTTTAATATCTAGATAGCCTTGCTTAGTTGTCAAATTTTTCGAATCATCCTATACTTGTTTTTTGATTGGCCACTCTGGCTTACGTAACAGCGTTTACTCTTAGCTAAGGATCGTTGATTAATTTGAAACTTTTAAAACCATTTATTCTATACTCTATATTATCACTTGACAAGACACAAGAAGTGTTGAAACAAAATGGCTACTTTTGTCGTGATTTTATAACATATTTATGTTGTAATATTCAAATAAATAATTATATATATGTATATATATATATATATATATATATATATATATATATATATGTCTATTGTATCCTCAAAATATTAATCTATTAGACATAATAATGAAACATAATAAGATTGAACTTAGCATGAAATTCACACAAGAATGTAATATAAACAAATGTCAACCTTTCCTCGACGTCTTATTAATACATAAAATAAAATTAAAAAATAGACTTTTAAGTTTATCGTAAATCCAATAACAAAAATGATTCTATTCTCATGACAACCAAAAAATAAAATTAGGATTATTCATAGGATTCTACCTCTTAGAATTTGCAGCCCAGAATACCTAAATGAAGAAAAGAAATATATTAAGGAAACAGTTAAACTTATTCACTACCCACATCATTTCATCCTCAACGCTAAAAAATAAGCTTACAAAGTCCACAAATCGAAACACCAGACACCATCAATAGCAATTCTAAGATTAAATTCATAATCCCACTCTCTAACACTATTTCTACTAAACTTGCAAATAAATTACTTATTCTTAATACTAGGATATTTACTACCACGTCCCAGACAATCAGGGAAATAATTACGAAAACAAATAAATTCAACAATAATGCAAAATGTACTTATAAATAAATAGTATACAATATAAACAAAAAGTTTATATCGGAGAAATGATCGAAAAGCCCGTCCCTACGAACACAAATATTAATTACGTTTAGAAAACCATTCGGGCACTCAGGTATTACAGAGGAAAAACTAGCGATAATTTTGATTTTACTAATACCAACTTAATAAAAAAAAGAACACAATTCATTAGGGAGCAATTACATCGAGAGCCTGCTAATAAAAATAATACATACTATAGACACACGTCAAAAACATTATATTACTTGGCCATATATGGAATCCATTCTTTAAGAAACTAACGTATATCTATATATAACAAACGTTTGAGCACCTCGAGGTGGTGTAATGGTTAGCAAGCTTGTCTTGCTAGAACTATTACGATTGAGTAGTGAGTTCGATCCTCACTGGGTGCCCCATACTTTCGGCCTTGTGCCACATCTAAGCTACACTTGGAAAATCACTATATATAACAAACGATATGTGCGTAAAAACGTTCCTAAATCAACATACGAAAAGCCAGCAAACGTAATGTATACGACACACAAACACTTAAGAATATACATTTTCATCTGATTCTCACATATCGCAAATATCGGATGGACGCATCGTCCATCCGATGCTTCACGAAATTTAAGGATTCCAATCCTACTTGCAAACCGTAAATATTGCTATATTTAAGTAAGTGAATAAACATTCTAGTTTGTTTGTCTATGTGAGAATCAGATGAAAATGTATATTATTAAGTGTTTATATACACATCAAGAAAGTATACGTGGCCTCTCATCATGCTATATATATATATATATATATATATATATGGATTGAATCCGACAGACTGATAGATTAAAGATCGAATAAAAGAAGTCTCTGTGGTAATGCATTGTTAATCGGAACACTTCTCAGTTAACAATTTTGTATTCCGTGGGTAGAAATTCCTAAAAATCTGAGATAGAAGTCTTATAGATTTATACAGGTGACTAGCGGTATTCCGCTTCATTTAAGCTTTTATTATATGCGCCTTACGCCAGCTCTCTATATAAGCAACTGGAGATTAAGGAAAGTGAAGAAATATCTGTAAAAGAGAGTGAGGAAGAAGAGGAATTATATAGGGTGACAGATAAAATCAATTCCCAGGAAAGAAAAATAAGTAGTTTCTGTGCATCGTAGTTTTTTCTCTTTAAGTGTATTTACCTATAAAATAAGGAGAATGAGTGAAGAAAAAAATAGCAAGTTAGAATGTACAATAATAGCTATATTATGCAGGAAAAAATCCATGTGTAAAATTTGTTATATGATAAAATAAAATGTACTTCAGTTTATATATAACTGTGTATAAATATGCATCGCAAATGAAAGGTGTCGAATTATAATCAGTTAAACTATCTCCATAACGGCTCACTTGCATTGGTCTATTAAGATTTAATCGCAGATATGTAGCTACGATTCGGCGCGTCTGTCAAATTTCGAGTGACAAAAGCGCTGTCCATTTATCTGAGCGTAACAGGGAATATGACGAGTAGTGTATGTTTAGAATTACTTGAACACCAGGGGGATAAACATTATAAAAGAAATACTGGAAGTCCGATTTTGTGTTCATCCTTTCATTTATTCTTTATGACAAAGTCATTGATTTGTCCATACCGTATACAGTGTACCGATGCGTCGGGCCGCAAATCCCAGACGCATACACTCGAGTTTGGCGTCATAGCAAGAAAATGACGAGAACACTGATTTAAAACGACAAGAACAAACACTACTTTTCAGCCTGTAGGTTCACATAAAAGATCTGTCATCAGATTGTGTCGAAAGCTCAGGGTTCACTTGTGAGAATTTCGCATATCAAAACAGCGGTAGGATTTTAGGCGGGAAACCATTCTTTTTCAGCTTGTCGATGTTAGGAAAATACAACATCTTATTTAACGTGCATAGGTGTGTCTGTGCATGTAAACTTACGAGACAATTAAATAGGTTTTCTGTCCGACTTTCTGAAAGAATAAATCTTTTATATAAAGTATCACAGAAGTGATGAAATTCTTTCTAAATGGCTTCCTGTACACAAGTGAAGGCATTTTTTTTATTTTCCCGGAATTTCGTGAACATTGTTATATGCTTTAGTATTCTAAACTCATCTTGTGCATGTACGCTGGAAGTAAGAGAAATAAATACATTTAACGTCTAGTTTTCTGAAACAAGACCTTCTTTTATGTGAAGAATTACGGAAGTGACGAAATGCTTCTTAAATAAGTTACTGTATATCATTAAAACATTTTCTTTTTAATTTTCCCGAAATTTAGCGAACATTGTTATGTGTTTTCTTACTTGGAGCGCCATGTGATTCGAGCGTTGTAACCTCCAGCCTTCTTCATGTGACTGTCGTTTCATTCGATAAGTTCGGAACTTTAAACTGAACCTTTTATAGCATATAGTTCTCAAGTTTCTATCCATTTTCAAGAGATATTTCATATCAGTTAATACTCGTAAATCTTATTCGCCATTTTACCGCTTGTCCGTTTCCCGCCAAGGAACATCAATCTATACATATATATATATATATATATATATATATATATATATATATATATATATATATATATATATATAATTGTTGCCTCTGTCTGTTTGTTTGTTATCGAAATCCTCCTAGACCCTATAACCATATATATAGACCCCATAACCATATATATATTCTGAAACTACATTAGCCAGGATACTTGGATATGTATATTCCATAATGATCAAAAGGGCCCCCGGGGAAAGCACAAAACCCCCACTGAATTTTTTTCCCTTTTCATTTAAATTAAATTTAAATTTGAACAAGTGAATGACTCCTAGGGTACTTGGATAAGTATATTTCATCTTGATCAAAGGGGGTCTCCTATGCACTAACATGTATTGAAATTTATTTCCTCTCTGATTTAAATTAAATTTAAATTAATTTTGAATAAGGAAATGACTTCCATCCAAAATATAGGAGAAATCCAGAAATGGAGTTCACTTCGGCAAGATTATTTTGATAAAAGGGGGTCAACGAAGGGAACAACACCCCACTGAAATGTTATCTCTTTAAATTTAAACAATGAATGACTCCTAACGTACATTGATAAGTATATTTCACTTTGATTAAAGGGCTCCCGGGCGTGGGGGAGCACAAATCACCCACTGAAATTTATTTTCCCTTTGATTTAAATTATTTTTTAATTTGAGCAAGGGAATGACTCCTATCCAAAATATAGAAGATTGATGCCACATCATCAAATGGAGACAATATGGATGTCAACTTGAACAAAAACTCACCGATCAGTGGGTAGTGCCTTACAATACATATTTGTTGCGAGAATTCAACTGTCATATCAATGTTGAAATCTGCTCATCAATCCATTCAATCAATTATTGCATCAAAAACATATAAAAGGTGGAAGATCAAGCTGTTTTTGCACCCGAACTGATTTTCCCTTTGATTTAAATTAAATTTAAATGTGATGTGAACAAGGGAATGTCTCCTATCCAAAATATGGAAGTAGAAAGCCAGAAGATGGAGGTCACGTCGACAAGATCAATGAGTAATATTGAAATGCATCATTTTTCTCCACATATTATAACAATGATTTAAAATCAATGATCCTTTTCTTACAAAAAATCTGTGACACGCAACAAGTCGTGGGTAATCCGGATAGTATACATATATAACTCTGCCCGTTGATCTATCCTTTATTACAGGCATTAGATTTAGCCTTTTAAATCTCTTAAAAACGTATCACATATTTCTTAATGTGCAAAATTAGCTAACTATATTTGGATTTGTTAAGTGAATACGACAAACAGCATAGTGTCATTAATCCTCTGTTAGACTTATAAAAAGGGTATTTCGCTTACGTTACGGTAGTGAGAAAAGGACTGAAGTCTAGATACCAGTAAACGTCAGCGAAGTTAGCTAGTTCATCATTGTTCTGCAACAATCACCATTGATAATTCCTTAGCTTAGTTTGATAAAGGAATTTATTTTTTCTGATGTGCATCCACTGCAAAACTCAAGAGCCACTCAAGGCAGAGGGTTACTGAATGAGGCGTGGGATATGAATGTCAAAAAAGGCTGTAGTCGGTGAAGATTATGAGGATAAGAGGATAATGAGAATAGATCATGATTGACTCTTGACTTGAAAACGTTAGGTTTGTAGTATTTAGCGGGGTGTGGGGGGACATTTACGCAGGCGTCTGTTCCAAAAGGTAATTGTTCTTGGGGAAAATGATGTTTCCTTACAATAGGTGTTCGGAGGAAATGAGGATAATTAATAATTTTTACCCATAGCTGGGACCCAAACAGACGCTATCACCCGAAGGTCAGCATGAAACTGTTAGCAACAGTGGTTAAGATGTGGTTCCACGCTCTTCAAAACCGCCAATCTCCCGATCCGGGGCCTTGCAACTTGGTCTACTTTATCGTCAGACCCATGACTTAGAATAAATGAAGCATGTCCGTAATCTGGACATATGCCTTCCGGCCAGCATCTCCCAGTCGCACCAAAAGCGATAAGCTCACGGCTACGCATTGATGCCAGCGGCACAAGCTAGATGATTGGATATTTTTGTCTTTAACCATTCCTAACATTAAAACTTGATATTGTCCTTGCTCTCATTAAGGTGCAAACAAATTAAATCGTTTTACGGAAGATACAATTGTATGTGGAGTAGTTAAAATCTGAATTTGTTGCTTCTGGTACAAAAAAGTATTTATGAATATCATTCTTTGATCATCTTGAGTGTGGTGCTTAGATAGAATGTACCAATTGCAAAAAATCGTAATTTAATTTTTAAATAATCCCAGAGTCACTGTCGGGCGTGAGTGTATATGTTATTGCTGGCGCATGTACAATCACTTACAAACAAACATTATATATGAATTCCACAATATTCATCTTTATTTTAATTTCGTTAAACTATATATTATCTTTGTGTGCCCTCATCTTACATCAGTCTAACAAAAAATCCTGCATTGTTAGTACGTGGCAATTAGTCATCAGCCATTTATTTATACATACATAGACACACACACACACACACACACACACACACACATATATATATATATATATATATATATATATATATATATATATATATATATATATATTTATATTTGTGACCAAGTAATTGGTTAAGAAATGACAAAACAAGAGATTGCAGATAAATAGTGTATTGAACAGTAAATACAACACAAGTGTGTTACACGACTTGGGAGTGTGCATCGATTGACCAGCGTTCAGTCTATATCACTATTCCCCCGAGGCTTACTTTTCCTACTACTTTATAGTAAGTGGAAGAGTCCATAATAGCCTCATTAGAGGGAAGACACTACAACACACACACACACACACACACACACACACACACACACACACACACACACACACACACACACACACACATATATATATATATATATATATATTTATATATGAAATGACGACCATTTATTATGTTAATTCTCATAACAGTTTTTAAAGCATATTTGGTAAATAATTATTCCGTGTTGTTTATTTTTTATTCCATTTTTTAAAAATTGTCATATATAGGTTATGGTTCTGTCTAAAGTTTTATTTTTAATTTCATCGTTTTTGTATAAAAAGAATTTCTATCTACCATATCAGAATTCTGTTGTAATTTAGAAAACCTACACCGTTCATAGTAAGAAGTATTGTCGTCCGCTATTTCACATTATGACAAAATAGTTGAATGAAACTGATGAAAATTTAGTTCACACTACCTATACCTCATAAATAATGGACTTTATAAAAAGAGGAGAAAAACACTTCTTTGTTTTATTAAGAAAAATAAATAAATAAATAAATTCTAACACAAATATAGTGTTATGACGTTTTATCTAAAAACCTGGAAAAAAGTTCTTAATTAGTTTAGTGTATTTTAGAAATTAAACATTTTGTGGGAAGAATAATTATACTGTCAATCGTTGTGGGATATTTTGCAATTAAACAATTATATATATATATATATATATATATATATATATATATATATATATATATATATATATATATATATATATACGATTTGATTAATTTTTAATCCGTTTTCTATATGCGTCTTAACGAGTGAATAAACAAGAACACAGAGCGATCGTAATAAGTAATTAGTTATTAACATCAACAAAAGAAAATTGTGGAGGACCATCGCCCGTTCGTTGATGAAACGCTGTGTAAAAAAGATGATGATGAAGGCGTTCTGATTATGACTGTCATGACTCAGACCATTTAAATATTAAACGGAGGAGCGATTATTTATCTCCCTCTGTGTCTCTGATTGGTGTTCGAGCCCGGTTTAAGTTTCAGGACTACCATCGCTAGTTTTTTTTTTTAAAGTCAAGCCGAGGATTAACGTATTGAAGTAACACTTCGCATTAAGCTTTATATGTTACTTGTCTCGGCTAAGTAAATTATTACATCGAGCCGACAGCACATGCTATATCGCCAGGTTTCCAGTTACAGGTCTTTTCTGAGCAGACAATAGAAATTATTCATCGGCACTGTTACCGGAAATCGAGAAGCTTAACACACACCTCCATAAAAATTCAAAGACTGACTTCTCGCTACATGATTTATCCTTTTATTCTTTAGAGTTTTATTGGCTGCGAGGTCGTGTCATGACCGCAAATATCGGAGACTGAAGTTCGAATTCTGCTTGAGCGTTTGTATCAACTTTGTACTCATTTTCTTGAGATTGGGCACCTTGACGTCGTGTAATAGTAAGCAAGATTGTCTATCTAGAACAATTAAAACTGAGTAGTAAGTTCGATCATACTTTCGGCCTTGTGCCACATCTAAGATACTCTTAGAAAATTACCATACCCTTGTGACCATCACGAATCCATAATTCCCTGTTCCTATATCATGTCACTATGGCTGGAAGAAATACGTGAAAAGACATCTCATTGGTATCACAGAATTCAATCATAATAAAATAACTTGAAAAGAAAGTTGCTTACAGCGCTATCAGGTTGAAACACCGCTTCTCGTCCGGTCACCGAAGTTCAGCAACGCTGTGCTTGGTCAATACTCAGATTGATGACCGCTGGTGAATACCGGATGCAGTAAGCTGCCCGACAAGCCTATCGGTCTGGTCATGGATAATATAACGACGCTATTTATAGTAACAGAAAGAAGGCTTATGCAGAACGTGACAGCAAAAATTTCTTGGGCCCATAATGGGGAAGGAAACCTTGGAAAAATTCGAAAACCCTATTGTAGGAAATAGAGATAGAGAAAAGCTGTTACCGTTGGTCCTCAAGTGATCTGGTTTCTCTTCTTTGGTACAGTTCTTTGTGATTCTGCAGTACCAGATCATGATTTGGAGGCACGGGTGAGTAATGCATAGCGGCTCGGATTGAGGAATCGGAGAACCGAGCTCGAATTCCAATCAAATCAATTACATTCGCTTACGCGCTAATACCCTAGGAAAAGGTATGAATCCTCTTCTTCTCCCCCTCCCCAGCTATGGGTAAATAGCAGGTCAGACCGTGTTATAAAGCCTTGGATGGTAAAAAAGAAATGGAAACCTACTGCGGGAAGAAATGTGCCTCGTCAGTCATGTATCGAAAGTTACATGATCGCCTAAGCGTATATCACGCATGGCACATAACTGATGATGAGATGATGAAGCTTTAAGAAATGTCTTTCTAACCAATACATACAGGCTCCATTCGATGGAATCTAGATTCGGAATAGATCCCTTTGATCCTTATACAAGTATGGAATCTGAAGGTCTTATTCATTATGTATAAACAGTATTTCTTATCGTAACATCAGCATCAAAACAATTCAATAAGCTACCAAAATTCCAAAAGAAACAATGTTCCCGTACGATCACCATAGCAACGTCGAGCCTGATCAGTACCTAGATGGGTGACCGGTTGGGAATACCAGGTGCATTAAACGTGGATGTGCGGTCGGTGTAATGGATAATGGTTTTGAATTGTTAAGCGGAGAGTCGAGTTCCATTACTAGTTGGGTTCGCTTTATTCACTTACGCAAAAACACCGTTGGAAAATGTATAAATTCATCGCTTCTCTCCCAGCTATAGGTTAATTAGTAAAACTAGTACCACTAAACAATTATTATATAAAAAAAAATGAAATTCTTATTATCTAAATGTATTTTCTGATATTAAATAACATGAAAAGGGTTGATAAGCCGTAGAAAACGAATCAACAACCCAAGCAACTAACGCCCAAAGAACTAGGTTTTTTTATTAACAATATAAAATATGGCTCCATTACATTATTAATGGTCTCAATATGAATATTTTATGAATTTTAATGGTCCCAATATGATTATTTTATGAATTTTAATAGTCTCGATATGATTATTCCATGAATTTTAATGGTCTCAATTGGATTTTTGTATGAATTTTAATGGTCTCAATAGGATTATTTTATGAATTTTAATGGTCTCAATAGGATTATTTTATGAATTTTAATCGTCTCAATAAGATTATTCTATGAATTTTAATCGTCTCAATAGGATTACTTTATGAAGAATTTAAAGAGTATTATTGACGACTTGTGGATGGATGCATGATGGTGCGTCTCAGAATGAGATATCGAGTTCGAATTCCAGTCGAGTTCGTTAAAAATCTTTATTTTTATCAATTCACCCCACGCAATATGATATTCCCACCGAGACGCAAGGGACTCCTGTGAATGAAAGAGAATGAAAAGCACTTAGAAAGAACTGGAAACCCACTCATGAATAGGAAACAACGGTAAAAATCTACTCCTCTTCAAAAGAGCGCAGAAGAGTGTGAAACGGACGATATACGCATAAATACTCTTGGGAATTTAACTCTTATCTTCAAAGCTGTGGGTAAATGGCCGGGCAGACTGAGCCCTATAGCCCTTCGATGGTAACCAGTCTAAGAGCAGATAAACTCTAAATTCAAATAAGACTGGAGATATTATGGATGGATCAGGATACCATACTCGAGACATACGCAAACAGTACTATGACTGCATTACATATGGTATACCTGTGGCCATAATGAGGTCGTCCTTGGTACGGCGATAAACTCCATCCGCGTCCTGGGTAAGACGACAAACTATATCTAACAGCAAGGCCTCAGATCAGGAAGATTTAAAGAGCGTGGAAACACCGCTTAATTGCTGACCCGAGGTGGTAGCACCTGTTAGGGTACCAGCTATGGGCAAATAGTTAAATTCCAAACTGGGTTCAAAAAAATATGAAAATGTAAAAATAGGTTTTAATACCAGCAATACATTTTTAAAGAAAAATTAACTACCAGCAATACATTTTTGAAAAAAATACCAGCAATAATAATGTTGTCGGCATTAAATAACCCATTGAGGTTGATATACCGTAAAATATACCAAACTATAAAGAGTTGCGGAACTCGAGACTGTGACAGTGATTAGCTGATTAGAAGCAAAAAATGACAATATAATTTACATTATTTACATTATTCGGACTGTTATCCTTAGCTTCATTGCCATATTCACAATATTTCGGCCGTTGTACGCTCCGGCCTTCTTCCAATCATCTGTAGAAGGCCGGAGCGTACATCGGCCGAAATATTGTGAATATTGCAATGAAGATGAGGATAACAGTCCGAATAATGTAAATAATGGAAGTAATCATGCCTTATCTCAGAGATATAGACAGACAATATAATTGTTATTAAAACGGGATATTATAGTTAATAGACTCTGCATGAATTTTGTAAGAATTAATCGGTGAAGTCGTAGTAATGAATGCGCTGTTTGAACAAGAGCTTATAAATAGTGACAATAAAAATAAAATGAATGTAACCACTATGGCTTCAGCTAAACCTAAACTTAATTTGCTTAATTATCAATTCAACCTAAAAACTGTTTGAAGCAAAAGATAACTTATTGTTATTTTTCTCTCGCCTCAAAATTTTATATTTTAAAAAATGGTTCATGGTTTAATGTTATGGTTTGTATCGTGGACACGAGATCGAATTCTGTCTCTGAAAAAATCTTATTTTATTTTAAATTGAGTTTCCGTGTTTCAAAATGATACACCCACACAGCCAAAAATCTTTGTATGCTATTCATTAGTTTCTATTAATTCATTTAGTATAAATCAACCATTCGTCCTTGCATGGAGTATTGCTGCTATATATGGTCTGGAGTCCCTTCTGTTTACCTCAGGGTTCTTGATAAGATCCAGAGACGGATATGCAACGTAATTGGCCCTAATCTGTCATCTCGTCTGCAGTCGTTCTCTCATAGAGGCGCCGTTGCTTCGCTCTGTCTTTTTTACAAATACTTTCACTGTAATTGCTCCGATGAGCTACTTTCGCTGGTTCCCAGGCCCCATGAATTTAAGCATCCTACGAGGCTGGCATCCCGTTCCCACCCCTTCACCGTTGAAACTGTTAGATGTAGACGTCTCTTCTACTCCAATAGCTTCATGTCTCGCACCTCTCGCCTGTAGAACTCCCTTTCTTATTCCTGTTTCCCTGACAAATATAATCTCCAACTATTTAAGTGTAATGTCAATCGACATCTCCAGTTGCCTTGATCTATCCACTTCCCTTCTCCACATCCTTTCCCCTTTCATTCCTATCTGCGCTCGCTCCAAATCTTCTGTAACCCCCTTGCCTTGATCGATCCACTATCTTTCTCCACATCCTCTCCTATCTGCTCTTCCTCCAAACCTTCTGTAACCCCCTGCGTGCTAGTGGCTTTCATCCTTGCTTGGGCTGAAAAGCTTTAAAAAAGAATCGAAAATGCATTAAAATAAGATGATGAACATCCTGTCCTTCTTATAATTCAGTTTTATAGTGATTCGTTCAGCGTAGGTTGGAC
The DNA here is from genome assembly GCA_964036315.1 of Acanthosepion esculentum. Lineage (NCBI taxonomy): Eukaryota > Metazoa > Mollusca > Cephalopoda > Sepiida > Sepiidae > Acanthosepion > Acanthosepion esculentum. The sequence goes on along the minus strand of OZ038480.1, from coordinate 95,074,648 downwards.
GTGGCAAAAGGCCGAAAATACGGAGCATCCAGTAAGTATCGAACTCACTATTCAGTTTTAACCAATCTAGCAAGACACGATGGATAACCATTTCATCACATCGAAATGGCCATAATGAAGTCTTATCGTAATAACAAATGACGTCACATTCGGTTGTAGTGATAATTTCTAAAACAATTAAATGATCGCTAAATTTCTTTAAACTAAATATATGAATGCATTAAAAATGGAGAAACGTACTTTAGCGTTCTTTCGGGACAAAAAGTAAAAATGTTAACATTTTAGAAATTAAATTAGTTAGATTATCGTAATACATAGTATTAAAAACTTTCATGTTTTATTATACACTGAACGCTTTCGGTTACTCTCAGCCTACAAAAATTGTTTTATTTGAATAACTAAATAATTTAACTACAGAATAATCAGTAAAACAAACACTTATCAAGGTAACAAATGGTCAAGGAATAAGAAAAAGTTACTTTTCTGTAAAGTTATATTTGTAAAAAAATTAAAGTTATTTTTATTGCTGAATATACTGAAATCTCTCCATTAAGAACTCAAATCTTGGGCAATATATACAGGACGCTATGTTGATAATCTATACGAATAAATGCCGTTAGACATGTATACTGGCTTGGTTAAATAATAAGTATAATTTTCTTGAAATCCAGGAGGGGATGTTTCCGCAGTTGATAGATAGATAGATAGATACTCTGTTTAATTGGAAAGATCGAAGTATGCAACAAAAGAAAAGTACCTTTCTCGGAAAATGAGGAAGCTGTGGAATTTGAAAGTAACGGTTATTTCCATAATAGAAACGCTGGCATACTTGAAGATTAAAATAAGATATTAGAGTCTCCAGACTCTGGATTCACCGAGGATCTGCTTTGAAACAAAATACTTTAGATCTTAGAAGATTTGTTGTTTCTCAATCCCCCCAAATTACCGTTACTGTCAACATACATGTTTTTTTTTTTTTATTATCATCATCATCATCATCATCATCATCATCAACAACAACAACAACAACAACAAAAAAAAAAATATTACCACTGTCACCTAATCAAGTTTGGAAGTAAGCCGAAATGCAGGATCTGTGGAAAATATGATGGAACTATCGACCATGTGGTTCTAGTAGTAGGAGGTTCTTTGCAGGGGCGTGGATTTGAAGGAGATGTTAACAGACACTACAGCCTGATAGGAGTTACCAAAAGGGCAGAGCTGTGTGGCGCTACAAGACTCGGGGATGGAGGTAAAACACAGATCGAGAAGAGAGACCTTAGCCTCTCGGTCGTTGGCAAAACGCGTGGGGAAGTCAACTATCTGCGTGAGGGATTGAGAAACTGAAAAATTAATTGTTTGAATGCCTGCGAGGTCAGTAGTAGCATTCTTAAGCCACTTGTTATGATGGGCGTTAAAATCGCCAAACACAAATATGTGAGCGAACGGATGGATAGAGATAGCCTTGTCTATGCTGTCAGAAATGCTATCGAGTATTGCACAGTCTTGAGAGGATGGAGAGCGATAAAGGAAGAAGAGATAGCTTACAGCATTGAGAAGAGATAGCCGGAGACACATGTATGATTCGAGAGACAACTCTAGCCAGCGGGAGATGGTCCTTGACGTAGACACCAAGGCCGTGCATGTGGGGTTGAGAGTCTGTTTCTGAGGAGAGGAAGGTAGCCGGGAATCGAGAGATCAGAGGAGGGGATAGACGAGACAAGCTTGGTCTCACACAGAGCCAGTATATCCGGGCAGTTTGCAGTGAGGAAAGATTCCATACTGCAGAAATTGGTTCTAATGCCACGGATGTTGGAGAACGAAATGTTGAGGGGTTTAGATGATTTTTGAAGGGCTGGTTTAGGTTTACTTTTTCGATCTTTGTAAGTCATCATGTGGAATTATGGTTGGAAGATGAGAAGACCTGAAGTAAAAGTAATGTGGCCTCAGAGTTGCCCACTGGAGGTGACTGCAGGGACACCTTTCCATGCGTGACATGGCACTACAGACATCCCGGTATTATACAACTGTTGATCAGAGCGGCCGCTCAATACGCTACGCAAGAGTTAGGGCTCCTAACTACCAGTCGGAAACAGCAACCAGAGAATTGTCAACCGTGTACCCTCAGAATGAAGAGGTTATGCCACAGACTGCACACATCACGGAAGAAACACAGAAACACCAATACAGAGGCCAGAGAGAGAGAAAGAGAGTTCCGGGAACCTCTTCCTAAAAAATAAACAAGGTGTGAGCCTCTACTCGTGTCCAAGAGAAGGGGGAAGAGTGTTGACCGAGCGGTTGGAAAGCCTCCCTATTCCTATTACATATAACACATACAAGAACAACAAAAACAACAAAAAGATAAGAGGGGGACGTAGTTAGCAAAGTTTACAGGCTGACACTAGATGTATGTTCTGGGGGATAGGAATGGCATTTTATTTGTATTTTGCCCTTTCACAACACTAAGTTTTAACTTAAGTCCCATTGTCCTATTCTAAAAAAGAAATTAAAAAAATATGGTTAGCCAGCTTTATGGATATGGCATAACCGCCAACCGACACATGACAGCAAGTGTTCATGTTCGTCCGCTTTCATTCTCATGGTCACTAGTGAATGTTCAGGTTACCTTTATCACCAAGCTTCTAGTTTCAATGAAAGCAGAGCTGGGGGGGGGGGCAACGGGCATTCGTCCCCCCACCAATAGTGGGCTTGGTGTACTTACTTTCAATAAAATTAAAAACAACGAGGAGAAAGATACGGCTAAACAATTCCACACTGGAATTTCATCTAGCAAGATATTCGGCCACCTAGAACATAAGAATACTGACGACGTACTTTCGCCTGCTGTCAAAGACATTTTGTTTTTTGTTTTTTTGTTTTTCGAAGAGGGATTTCCAACTAAACAAATATACAGGGTTACAAATTAGGTTAGAATAATTAGGACAAAAATAAATATTTTAGATTAGTCAAACAGACTGAGGGAAACAAAAATTACAGACTGGATAGGTTGGCAAATACAGAGAGAGACAGACAGACAGAGAGAACTCTTTGAATGAGTTTCGGGTAGGGCGAAATTATACCCACTCATGGCTGCAAGTGTTCATGTTTGTCCGCTAAGTGTAGCTGTGTTCTGCATAAAATATCTCCTTTGTCCAATTTGAATTTATATTCTTTGCTATCTTTTAGACTGGAATATATACACAAGAAAACAAAATGTCAAAACAGTGAAATGTCATGAGGAGAAGCCATAAGATTAAAAAAGTGTTTCGGGTTTCCACGATGCGCAAAAGGCAGGAACATTCGCCTGACACTGCGTTGTTCTATTGCTCAAAGAATCCAGGCGCCTTACTCGCAGATAGCAGTGAATGTGTTGGGAATCTTACAGGAATTCCTAAATAGCCTTGAGCTTGGATGATATCGAACAAATCCTTCGGACCACAACCTTTGTGCTGAACAGAAAATATGTATGGAAACATATGAAAAGGCATTCTTTTAGAATTAATCTACGTACCATTTTTGTTTTGGGTTTGATCATACTTGCGGATTAAAAACATCCACGAGTAATGTACACTTCTTAGTAAAGTCACACCGAGAAGCATGATAAAGCGGTATCAAAACGATTTTCTGCGTAGATGGTCGCGTCGGAACCGCATATAGTTCAGCTACTTGTGTCCTTTTGTCAGACAAAAAAAGAACTTAATATATCGCTGATGACATGGTTGAAAGCGCAGAAACAAAGACGGGTGGCCTTACGCCAAACCTTAATAACTTCATATATAGGCTAGGGGAGGTGGGTTGACTTTAAGATATGTTAAGCATTGCTGGGTTACTGAGTAGGATGAGATCGAAATTTCTATTCACTAACAAGGGTCAACTGGAGTGAAATATCTATCCTTTGCACGACACATTAGCGAAGTGCCTCACACCAAGGCTACCGTTTAGGAAGATCAACACCGTGGAGCATGATAGATAAATATATGTTAATACTAGTTGGCTGCTTAATTTCAGGTAAGGAGAGTCCAATTAAAAAAAATATATCATTTGCTTTCCACAAAGCCTTGTGCTTTTAACTAATATAATCACTAAACTGAATGCGACTAAATTTCTAGAGTTTTCATAAAATTAGTTGGGGGGGGGGGTAATAAATATAAAAAAATATTTTTTTCATGACTTTAAAAAAAGAAAACATTTATAATAATTTCCATCATTTGTGAATAGTTTCTGAAAGTTTCATTAACATCCGACAATTATTTTTATTTTTGCAAGATTTTCTAAATTAATGTCTGTCATCCAAAAAAAAAAAGGTGCTGAAAATTTGTTATTTTACTAGTTCTCGTGGAGGTATCTAGTTTAGGAAGATCAGCACCGTGGAGTATGATAGATTAAATATATGTTAATACTAGTTGGCTGCTTACTTTTACGGTATGTTAACATTTTGGAGCGTATTTAATATTAAATTATGCATTCAGTGAGGATCGAACTCACTATTCCCTAGGGAATGTCAACCGGACTAGACCCACTAACAATTATTCAACGCCGAAGTGCCTGATGCAAATTCTAACGTTTAAGAAAACCAAAATGGTGGACAGCAGCAGTCAGATTTTTAAAAAAAATGTAATGTTAATTGGTTGCTTACTTTAACGATAGGTGAACATTTGGGAGGATTTAATGTTGCACCCAATGAGGATAGAACTTAGTATGCTGTAGTTAAATTCAACATGGCTACGCTCATTAGCTTTTTTTTAAGCTTTTCACCACAAGCAAGGCTGAAAGCCACTAGCACTTAGAGGATGTGGAGAAAGATAGTGGATCGATCAAGGCAAGGGGGTTACAGAAGATTTGAAGCGAGAGCAGATAGGAATGAAAGGGGAAAGGATGTGGAAATGGGAAGTGGATAGATCAAGGCAACTGGAGATGTCGATTGACGTTACACTTAAATAGTTGGAGATTATATTTGTCAGGGAAACAGGAATAAGGAAGTGAGTTCCACAGGCAAGATGTGCAAGACATGAAGCTATTGGAGTAGAAGAGACGTCTACATCTAACAGTTTCAACGGTGAAGGGGTGGGAACGGGATGCCAGCCTCGTAGGACGCTTAAATTCATGAGGCCTGGGAACCAGCGAAAGCAGATCATCGGAGCAATTACCGTGAAAGTATATTTTATTACCCAATATTGAAATACCCTACATCTACTTAAAAGTTTATAAAAACGAGATACTGTAATCTTTAACACTGTCAGACAAAATTACACTCGATGCTGGTTCGATAGATACTTTTACATGCCAACCGTTTTGAGTTTAAATAACGCCGAAGTATATATAGTCCCTCCAGTCAGGATCGAACTCTTTATTTAGTTGTAAAAGATCAACCGGACTAAATTAACTAAATATTACTCCAGAATTAGGTACCTCATATGCAGGTGAACGATTAAGAAAACCAAATACAGATAATTGTGACATTGTCAGATTTCTTCTTCTATGTACCATGTTCATTCAGGACGTAGGCGATTATGACTCTCCACAATTTCCTGTCCTTTTCAGCTCTTAATAAATATTGGCTTTTTGTTATCTCTCCTAAACATTGCCCAGCTATCCGTTTACACAAGTTTGCAGTTTAGGGTCTGCATTGCATTCCTCTATCCCTCTTGCCTTCATTTTGGCCATTGTGTGTCAAATTTTCCAGACCCTCTTTCCTCATTATGTGCGCAAGAAATTTCAACTGTTTCTTTTTGATGTTAGATATGTGTCCTTTTCGTTTCCATTTTGTCTAAAACTTCGTCGTTGATCACATGTTCTGCCCATGGTATTCTCAGCATCCTTCTGTAGAACCACATTTCTGTTGCTTCAAGTGTCATCTTCATCTGGGAAGATATTGTTTTATTTTTAAATTCAAGTTTCTGGTAATCAGCTATGACACATTCGGCCGAAATGGAATATTCAACAGGGAAATATTTCACTCTTAACTCGATAAAGTTAACGCCAGAATTTATTTTGAATTTATTATAATAATATGAATAATAAATAAATAATTAGAACTGTATTCTGTTATTTTTTGTCACACTAAAGAAAGTTTAATATTTCTTGCATATTTGATTTTACATGTGTACTTTTTGGGGTTATTTTATGAAGATTGCTGGATGGTAAGAACAGTGAGAATTAAAAACATTACTTAGTATTAATATCTGTCGTCCTGGGTACGACGTTAAACTACATCCAACAGCAAGGCCTCTGATCAGGAGGTTTTGAGGAAGCGTGGAACCACCTCTTAATTGCTGGTGTTCCCAGGTCCACCCTGACCCGGGGTGTTAGCACCTGTTGGGGTCCCAGCTATGGGAAAATATAGTGAACTTCCAGGTCTTTTCCAGCACATTGAAACAAGGATGTTGCCAACTACACTTTTTTGAAACTATGATGTTGCCATCTATACGGTTTTGATATATTTAGTAAATACTGGATCTGGCATTAAATAACCCATAGTGGTTGATATGCCATAAAACCCCAAACAACCAAACCAATTAATATCTGTAGTTGAAGAAATGAAACTACGTACTAAGTAGATTCCGGCATTAAATAACCCATAGAGGTGTTGCTATACAGCTAAACAAAACCAAGCAATTATCTGTCCTCCAACATGAAGGCTTACATTGGTGACGGTCACTTTGTCGTTGATTAGGTTTCCTCCGCTTTGACCTTTGTGCCATTATCGCACTAGCTGCATAGATAGCAATGAAGAAGAGTTTGTACCATTATGCTTTATGGCTGTTATCCCATACAAGGTTTCATCTGCCCTTTGACGAGTTTTGGTTTTAGTTCGCCTGTACTTGAGGTAGTCGCTCGTCTTTGTCCCTTTGCTGGAATTAATTATAAGAAGTGGATAAAGCAGGGGTCTATACCTAAACGCTTCACCAGGAGTTTGATAGGTTTTAATACCAGCAATACATTTTTGAAGAAAAATAATTATCAGTTGATATTTTTCCGAACAGACTTGTGCTGTGAAGGACAGGACTATTCAGGACAACCTTCATATGGTACACTTGATCATCGAGCAAGTCGACAGTAAATCTGTGGTGATCAATTTAGATCAGTCCAAGGCTTTCGATAGGCTTACGCGGAAAGTTTTTCGTCCACGAGGCCAGTTCTGTCTGTAGTAATGTGTTACCGTCGTTGAGGAACGCTGAAACCAATGTATAATTTTGCTTGCTAGGGGTTATGAGAGTCGTGATTTGGAGGACACGTCAGAATGAATTGTGAAGTTCACCTCTTCCTAAATGATCTTGTTCTTTAAACACCAGCTTAAAGTCAAGATTAGGACGGAAAGACGGGGACTCACTCCATCAGAATTTGACAAAAAATGTGAGATTCTTGCGCGTTTGTGTCGAGTAAGAGGGGCTGATTTAGAATAGCACTTTGATGCCGGTTAAACATAAATATTTTGTTCTACCTGAATTGAACTTTGGCAACCCAGTCTAAAATTAGGTTAGTTTAGGTGTGTTTTGTCTTTAGTTGCTTCTTTCAGAGTTAACTTATCTAGGGGATATATGCTAATTGGATCCATTTATTTCTGCCCCAACTTTCTTTAGTTTAATTCCACCTCCCCACCCCTTTTAGATGACCAGAGATGTCAGTTCTCTGGTAGATGCGGGACACCTTTATTTTGTCGGGTGTGTTTTTATCCTATTTGTTTTTGTGTTTGAATGAGTGTGTGTTTGAGTGAGTGATTGGACGAATAAATGTTTTATATTATGAAAGTCCCGAATTGATTTCGTCCACTTAGCTGATGTTTTTGCCACAATTAAGATCTGTGAAATGGTATTACTAACACTAGTTATATTCTTGTAAATAGCTTATTTCATTTTGTAAATACACATTGGGGTTTAGATTTTTTAAATTTTAGTCCTCTCCCCAAACCCCATAGACAAGAATTGTACATACTGGGACTAGTTAGAACTTTATAGAGATTCTGAACTATTATGGTGGATGTAATAAGTATGGTAAGAATGTGTTGTTTTGGTGTAAGGAATAGTGTGATATGTTTGGGCCAGTGCTTGTGACAAGCTAAGTTCGATTATGAGACAAAAGAAGACTACGATTGTACTCCTCTTTTGGCCTTGTGCCTCGTTTTTGTATATTTTTACAGAAGAATTATTACTCTTCTTTGAGTTACTTAGTCTTTTTTTTAAATTTACGCGCATTACTAGAGTGTCATCAAGATCTCATCTATTTACGGTTGAGCTGGCTAGATGTAACCGTAAGATCTATGCTGACCATTTCATTTGTCGCAATTCTTGGTTCTGGAACTCTCTTCCAGCTCGATGTTTTCCAGCTAACTTTAATCATCAAAAATGTAAACGCAATGTCAGTCGCTAACTACTGTCCTCCTGATTATTTTTTGCACTCAATAATTAATAACGTTTATGTTTCTAATTTTTCTGCACCCAGTAACCCCATGTGTCTTAGTGGTGAACAAAAAAGAGATATAGATATATTCTAAGACTTTATTTGATTATATTGATATTTAACCATCATAGAACAAGAACTAGATTGCAATATTCCCAGGTACCCATTCAACAAATAACCCATTAAGAGCATCTGTGATCTTCGACACAATCTTAAAACCTGTTGACAATGCTAAAGGAACAGTTTATAAAGTCAAAGTCTCCTTCAATTACATACTACTCGTGTGATATAATGATATACAAAACACTGAGATTTTCTCTAGAACACGGATGTTACGAGAGATGTACTGATGCGAATTCCATCAAGGAATGCAGAATAAAAGTATATAATAAGCACAATTATATAAACAACAAAAATCTTCTATTAATATAACAGTTTGTACCCAAATGTATGCTAGGTATTTCAAATTATTCGGAAACACACATTAGCATAATCGTTAACTCACATTCTCTTTGAGTCTGTTTAAACAGATCATAGGAGATGGCAAAAGGAACGCCCTTTCTTTATTCAATATAGCTAATCTATACTTATTAGCTATAGCCTTGGAAAGTAAAAATCTAACTGAAATATGTTGAAAAGCTTACAAGTTTTCAACTGAAATAAAAAAAGGCGAACCTTACACAAAATTCTCAATGTATATGTTTAACACACACCGTCCATTGCTTTTGATAACATTATTCATCAAACATGCATCTTCGTGCCTGCAAAAAAACAGTGTTTCAAAAGGACTTTTTTTTACCTTTGACCCCACTATTACATAAACCAACTTTTTCCCGGAAATATTTATTGTTTTAAAAGCGATTAGAATTGTAGCAAAACCTAAATATATGATGAAAGGTAATATATATATATATATTTGTCTTCTTGAGAATTTACAAGAAAAATATTAAATTTATTTATTAGTTTCCTCATTTGCAAGAAAAGATTATATTTGCAACATTCTAAGAATTAATACAGTTAAAACTAATGCGAAGCAATATTTATAATTTACCAATTTATGAAGAAATAATTTTTTACTGATAAACATTTACTAACTTATTAAAATATGTGAACCAACTATAAGTTTATCACTATCAATTACCATTTTATAAATTTTGAATAAATTGGCAATTAGCCGATGTTTTGCCAGCCATTCAAATAATCAATATATTAAATAAACAGTTAAAAAAAAACAATAATAGTGTTAATTATTGTTTTCAATTCTCAAGAAAAAAGAAAATGTATAAATGTTTTATATGACTAGGTTTAAGTACAATTTAATGCAACTATCAGCAAATTTTTCGATATCATATTTATAAAATTCTTTCAATTTCAATCTGAATTAAAGGCTGATTTATAAATTGCTAAGTGGTTTTATATGACTGTTCTAAATTTTTAAACATCAGATCACCATTTCGATCAAGCTACGATAGATAAACCGTTGTTTTCAGGACCTCTTGTCCCTACGAAGGCGTTGTTTAATTGAGTGATATGGTGACGCCTAAAACGGTGATGGAAAAAGAATTTTTTTCTGTTCACTAAGGATGATTATTCTTTGCCGAAAGCTGTTTTCATTCGCGGAAGACTTTGACACCAAAATTCAACGGTGACGTGTTAGTTTTCCTTTAAAGTTTCCTACTGGGCGATTTGTCAGGTTTACCATCAAATAAGTTCGAATGAAGCTCACCCTTCAGCTAGGGCCCAAATCTATCATCGGCACTAAGCTCAAAACAACGCTTGAGAATTATCAGTTTCTCATCATCAACGAGAAATATCCAAAAAAAGTGCTTAGAGACTTTTATAGCATTGTTCACTCGAATACATGACACAAAAGGAACTGTTGTAATGGGATAAAGGTAGGTAGAAAGCTGTGCAAATTATGAGGATATGTCGGATAGACACGATTTACACTAGACTTGAAGTTAAAAATATCGTGATTGGGAAGCATTTTTTTTCGAAGTCTATAAAATTAAAACTTCCGAAGAAGAAGCTGCCCGAGTTAAATTTGAACAATGGGATACCATTCGAATGGGGTCGATTTGATAAATTGAACACGACAGGTCGGGTCTTTTCTGTGAAGTTCTGAACTAGTGAAACTAAGAAATGTAGCTTATCTGCTCTTTTGACGTGAAAATACCGAACAAGTAGCGATAGATAAGCAAAGTTTCATCTGTGGGAAAAAAAGGGCTGATGTGTAGAAAATAACTCATTACCCACAAGACCGAGTAATTGCTGATGAAGTCACTCAAGGTTGCATAGTAAAAACTGAGCAACATCAGTCAGATATAGGAACAATACTCCATTATCACTCTTTTTGTCACAACGCTAAAGATTGGCGGTACATACATTTGAAGCAGTAAAAGAAGTCCATTCGTCTAACATCTCTAGGGAGGGCACAAATATACGACATCTACTTGAGGTCCGGAGTGCGCTTTAGTTTCAATAGAGGTTTGAGGCACGGAGATTCCTCGAGAGTACAACCTCTCATCAAGACTGGAGTAAATTTAGGGTCTTCTCTCAAACGATTAGGACCTTTGAAGTATATATATCAGGCTTCCTTTCACTGAACTGCATATATATATTTACTAAAGATCTGAGAACACTCTAGAGAAGGTCGTTAATATAAAGCACAAAGAAAGTATGACAAAAAAAGGACCTTCGGAGATGTCAGCATATATTGCAGATGACCGGCTATTAACGATGATTTTCATTTTCATGGATTGACATGATATTTGAAATTATTCTCACAGAAATTCTATTGCTAGAGAATTTCTATAGCAACCTCCCATGGCACATATCATTAAATGCCTTCACACTCTCTGTTTTCGAGAAATAAGATTTTATTTAAGCTGAGAATTCTAGTGTCTTTAAATCCAGACTATTTCGACGGTCTTCCATTGTCCGCTCCTTAAGACTACAATCTCATGTTCTGAAGCGAGAAAACCAACTCATAAGAGTTATTGCATTCACTTCCATCCTTGAATGGTACTTCGTCCGCCAAGGCTGAGCGCTTCTTTAGTATCACGGAAAGTTCCGCTGTCATTTGTCTTCATTGTCCACTCGCGGAGACTGTGGAAAACAGTGAGCTGGCAATAAAATCATAAATAATTCAGTTAAAGTGTTAGTTACACGAGGCGAAATTGCATGTAATGTCCTGTGTGCCGGTAAAAGTTTAAAAAATTGAACATTCTTTTTTTAAAAAATTATACGTTGATATATTGGTTGCAGACTGGATGAATCTGCTCGATTTGTGGAGTCTCTCCGGAAATTCGTTCTGTAAAAAAGTGAATTACTCCTCCTCCAAATCTAGTATGTCGACTGAAAGTTTTTTTTTTAATTTTTAAAACGAATCTTAATAAGAAGGTGAAGGCAATGTTTACCTTAAATGAAAATGAAGTTCCTGTTTTTAAGCACCAACGTAGTGTATCTTTTGCAGTTGTGCATTAACAAAGAACTTGATAGATTAAAAACTCTAGGAGTTATTTCACGTATTATTCTGAGTGGGCAACTCCGAAAGTGTGTATGAAAAAGAACAATAAGAATAATCGTCTATACGTAGATTTTTATACAGAATTTTCTGGCGATGGTAACGATATATGTAAACTCATTTGAGATCTACGACCGTACACATGTCTGTTACAATCCACAGAAGAATGTTTTCTTCTAAATTAAATGGGGGAAGATTTCTTCAAAATTAACATGTCAGAGATATACTTACAATTTGACGTGGATAAAAAAAATATAAAACAAATTATTAACAAATAACACACGAGGGTTTATGCAGTTTTAATAGGTTACTATTTGTGGCCAAAATGTCACCTAACATCTTCCAGTATGTAATGGATACAATACTAACTGGCTAGATTTTGTCGTGTATTTGGACAACGTACTCATAAAAAGCAAAAATAAAGGTTAACATTCAGAACACGTATAAGTATTCCAGAGAATAAAGGATTACGGGTTCAAACTGAATGAGGAGAAATGACAATTTTTTAAGAGCAATATCAAATACTTGGGACAAATAGTCGATTCAAATGAATGTATATCAGGATCCACATTTAAGACGAGCGCTATTTTAAATATGTCTGCTCAACAAACGCTGCTACATTACAACAGTTTCTAGATCCCGCACGCCATGACAACCTTTATATGCAAAGCATGCATGAATTGAGAGCGCCATTAAATAAATTACTGAAAAAAAGGTGCGGTGTGGAATTGGTCTGATAAATGTCAAAAGTATTTTGAAAGCATAGGAACATGTTAGCATCTGAATTTTCCTTAACGAATTTCAATCCTGATTTAATAATAATAATAGCACCAGATGCTAATGATTGTTATTGGATCTTTTATTTTCATAAATGTAACGATGGTAAAATACACGCAGTTTCCCATGAATCTACAACGCTAAAAAACTGCTGGAAAAATTGTTCAAATTGCAAAAGCAGCATTAGGTATTTGTCTTACAATGAAAAATATCACAAAATTATACAAAGAAAATTCATTCTGCAAATAGATTACCACCACTTATTAACTATTTTTGGTTAATACTACTAACAACGTAGGGGAGAGATTTTACTAAACTATGATTTTAAGCTGGAGTATATACTATCAAAGAAATTACTACATGCAGATGGTTTGTCTAGATTAATAAAATTTAAAAACCCTTATAGAAGACGACGGTTGCTTCTTTTATTTCTGGAAATGCGATAAAACCTGTTTTGCATAATACAATATGAGAACTACCCGTGGCTTTGGATGAAATTAAAATACAGTGTAAAGCGGATATAAGAGACCCTGATATAAGAGAAACTCGGATATAAGAGAGATTTTCTCTGGTCCCAAATTAGAGCCTGTGTTAATATATATATAACAGACCAAACCCGGATATAAGAGACTTCTTCTCCGACCCAACAACTCTCTTATATCCGGGTTACACTGCACAAACCATGAAGGATACCTCCATTTTAAACATGATGAATGACATTAAAGTGAGATGTAAAGGAAGAAAAAATAAACCAAATGTTAGTAAAAATAATACTGCTTTTTTTTTTCCATTTGATATGAATTGCATATGTAGGCCGAAAGTAGTAATTCCTGTTTCTTTACAAAAAATAATTCTAAAGCATTTTCACGTTGGGCATTGCGGTGATGGCAACAATGAAATAATTTACGAGAAGTTACATGGACTGATCAAAAATGGATCAGGATATTCAAAATTTGATTAAGACATTCATAGGTTGTGTAAAATTACCACCTGTAAATTTTCAACTCTGGTCTAACATTGATTAACCTTGAAATATGTTGCATATTGATTACGCGGGACCATTGAATGGCACGTATTATTTGATTGTCTTCGACAGTGTTTTTTCTTTTCAAAATGGCATGAAATATTCCAGCGTAGAAGATCTACTGCCATTGTAAATGTAATATTTCTTCATGAACTGTTTCCGAGGTTTGGAGTCCCAGACATTATAGTGACTGATAATGGCATTCAATTTACTTCGAGTGACTTCTAAAATTTTCGCATGTCTATGAAGTTGAACATATGACGCCACCATATCAGCCAAGATTAAATGATTAATGAGGCGTTCAAAAGGGCGTTAAAGAAATCAAACTTTAGAATGCGGAGGAATTAATCCTCCAACAATTTTTCAGTATTTATAGAATGACCCCTAACCCTAATATTGCCCCGAGGATGTCACCAGTGGAACTAATTGCTACCAGGAAAATTAAATCGATGTTTGACAAATTATTACCCGGCAGCAAAATGAAATGCTAGTAAAGAACGGAATTAACGGTAACATTTTTCAAACAGGTATATAGTGTTTTTGTTCAGGAGTTGCAAGACAGGAAAAAATTCTGAAGACGGTGCAATAATAAATCGCATTGGGAGAATAGTGTATATGTTTCAAGGTGGAAATTGGCGATATATACGTCATTTAAAACAATTAAAATCAAGTGATTTCTACATCTATTAGTGAAACATGGACTCAATCAAGTGTGAGTAGAATGTCGTCTCAAGGGATAGGGGCAAAATTGGGTCCCAAAGGCTTACAGTTTTCCAGTCCTATGCTTGCCGCACGGAACTACTGTATTCTCTATGTTCTTGTAATTAAATTCTTCTTCATTCAACAATTCGTTTCCGGTGTTTTCTTTAGTATTACTAACCAGCAACTATGAGCGTCATACTAACGGCATAACAGAAATTATAAAAAGGAGACATTAATTCATGGCTGTGTAGAATTTAATGTAATCTTTGCCAGTTATTATTGGTTTATATAGAATTTAATCCTTACCGGATACGTCACCCTTTTTGCCTTGTACCAAACTTAATATACAACCCTTATTCGACAAACGTTATCTCTCATAACATGGCTTGGCCCTGATAATATGCTTAGTATGTAAATTACGCATGCTTACATGACCGCCATCTTTTGAAAGAACGTTGTTCATTTAATCGTTTATATGACCGAAGATTCCACCGTAGATGTCTGCTACTTAGAGGGTGAAGTGGTGCAGAGGGAAAAGTCGAGAATATGCCAGGAGGAGAAGTCGCTTTGTGAAAATGATGCTTGTGGCAGAAAACGCTAACCGAACACAGAAACAAAATAAAAGTCGACAAATCATATTGTAGCAATGATCAAAATCAAAAGCAAGTGTTTCGCGGCTAAATTCCAGCGTATTTCACGTTTCAATTCCGATGATAAGTTACAGGCGCTGGGTTTTAAATTGTTTCTCTTTTTTGTAACGCTTCTCTTTGATTGTCTTGTTTTATATTGTTTTAAAATTCTGTACATTTTTTTTCTTCGATCAAATCTAGCATCTTTTATGTCTATCTTTGCCTGAACTCTTTTCATTTCTTCTTTCTTGGTTTTTGTTTCTTTCTTTG
>OZ038480.1:95044323-95054323 GCA_964036315.1 Acanthosepion esculentum | reverse complement strand
AATTTTCGATGAAAAAATAATTTTTAATACAATTATTTGTTCTATCTTTAATTGTAATAGATTTTTACATTTAAGTTGTTAAAATATAAAATTAGTTAAAAGCCGCATCGACTTTCGTAAATGTCCTTATGAGATAGATATTTTTACCACATTGTATATTGTATCGTTTTGATTATCAGAAGACCCGCAGTAATTAAGAAATCTAATTTTGTGTTTATAATCGGGCTGTACGGAAGACCAACCAGAATACAATTAAATTGTGTTATTTGAGTTAAGCATTTTTCTCTTCTGTTAAGGCCTTTACTTTTGCCAAACACTTCTGGAGAATTTAATTTGGTTTTTCAATTTCAACTGAGAAGGGTACCTACAAGTATCAGTATCATCTTATGAAATTTATATGATCTTATTTTTATATTAATCTCAGTTATGACATTTTTCCATAAATGAAATATCAAAATTAATAATAAAATGAATGGAAATACAAATAACACAGTAAAATGTAGTAAATGTTCATAAAATTATAGTATTTTACGTACACTTCTGATAACATTTCATGAGAAAGGTACCTATAAATTAATAAGATACTTTTCTTATGAAATTTAATCTCACTCTCAACCGTCTTATTTTAATTTATTTATAATATATTTTCCCAAAAATATTAACCGCAGTATATTTTGATAAGAAAAATATTACGATCAATTCATTTTTGTAAAAAAAAACATATTACCATCAATTATTTTTGTAAAAAATATTACCAGCAATGTATTTTGTAAAAATATATTACCAGAAATAAACTTTTGTTAAAACATATTACCAGTAATATATATTTTTTTAATAAAATATTACGAGCAATATATTTTTTGTAAAAAAAACAATAGTACCAGCAATAAAAAATTACCCGCAAAACATTTTTATACAAAAAATATTACCAGCAATACATTTGTGATACACTGAAAAGATTACCATTAATACATTTTCGTAAAATATATTACCAGTAACACATCTCGTAAAAATAAATATTACCAGTAATACATTTTTGTAAAAGAAAAAAATGATTTATATGATATTGATACTGGTAATATATTTTTGTAATAGAAAATATAACCGGTAATACATTTTTTGTAAAAAAAAAAATTATTTATTTCCAACAATATATTTTTGTGAAAGAAAAATATAACCGTTAATACATTTTTGTAAAAGAAAAAAGATTTATATATTACCAGTAATATATTTTTGTAATACAAAAATATAACCGGTAATACATTTTTTTGTAAAAGACAAAAAATGATATATTACCAACAATATATTTTTTAAAAGAAAAGTATAACGAATAATACAATTTTTGTAAAAGAAGATTTTTAGCAATTAATTTAAAATAAATTACCAGCTATACATTTTTCTAAAAAAATACTAATACTCCAAAGAAAATTAAATTTCGGGATTAAATGACCCGGAAGGAGTAGATATGCCACTAAAAAAATAAAAAAACAAACGAGGATCCTTGTGAGATACGAATCTCTTTAACTAGTAACCATATTTTTTTCAAACGTCGAATCATACACAAGGTTACAATAGTGAGGTCAAACGATAAATTTCGAAATTACTACGCTTGCAAATTTGATTTGCATGAAAATCTAAGAATAATTCAAGACGGCTCCTACCCGTCTCTGTGGATTAGTTTTAATAATTAATATAGTTAAGTCCATGAGATCGCTAAAAAAAGAGCATAACATGTTGAAAGACACCAAACTTTTATCGTCTAAATGTTTATGTTATTATTAAGAGGAAAGACCAAAGTTTTTCTAATTATTTTTTTAAAATTTTTCCTTCTTTTTAGAACATTCTAAATTTTGATTAAATTTTTTTTTGTATCACCGGAACTAGTAAAATAACATACAATTTTTAGGAGGTTTTTTTTTCTTTCTTTTTTTTTTTGTATGACATACATTAATTTGGAATACTACCCGAAATACATTTTTATCTCATGTTATTCTATTTCTTATATATTATATATTTCTTCATTTATTATATCGTATCTTTTAATATTCTATCTTATTTGCTAAGATCATCATAAAAAAGAAACTATAACAGTTCACCATCCACTGCGAATTAAACTCCATGAAACAGTAAAATGGTTTACAAGACACACTTGCCGTAGAAAGGGACATTGAAAGATATACGAAATGCTGCTGAAAAGGTCACGGCTTGACCGAAAAAGGAATCCATTTGTTCAGATTTTGAGAAATGAATCGTGCTGCTAGCTTTTCAGCATATAAAAGATTAATTTAGACAAACCTAAACTCACAGTTACAGTGTATTTACTGTGAAAAGAATTCGTTAAATCAGGCAATGAATTTACGGTATGAAATGTTAACTATTGATATACTGTAGACAATGTCTTTCTTTCTTTCTTTCTTTCTTTATGCGTGCGTGTGTGTGTGTAAATCGGAGAGAATTACAGAAACAATAAGATGGAAAAGCTTTGGTAAACAACAATTAACCGATAAAATGGAAGGAGATACTTTAACAAGAAGAGAATGAAAGCCAATTGAAGCGAATGAATAAAGAATGGGACTGGTGGGGAGAGAAAACGAAATTAGGAAGAAAGAAAGAAAGAAAGAAAGGAAGAAAGAAAGAAAGAAAGAAAGAAAGAAATGAAACCAAGTGGAGGAGAGAAGGGAATAAAACAGAACAGAATTCATCAAATATTATTTCTTACAAATGAAAAGAAAAATGTCTGAAAAAGAAAAGAATTGATGCCGAGAGTGCATCATGACAAAACAGAAAGATAGCAACCTAGCGACTATTAACTGATATAGAATATAGCATGTACAGAAAGAGAACTTAATTCTTCTGATACACGGAAGCATCCCGGCCTCTGATTTTGTTCACTACAGCGGTTCCTCTCTAACTCAAAGACAACTCATCGACGTGAACGGTGCAACAAAAATCAAAACCAGAAGAAAAAGATATCTTGTTCTTAACCGAATTTTCTAGTGGAGTATGAAACCTAACAAGAAATGTACAATTATGAGTTCCCGGACTCAATGGTTGAGGAAGATTAAAAAAAGAAAAAGTTAAGTAAAACCTTTCAATATCTTATGGAGATATAAAAAATTGTGTACGAGCAAAGAATATATATATATATATATATATATATATATATATATATATAAAGTAGAGTGCATGTGTGAGTCCAAGCAACTCCTATGCTCACACTGGTCCGATTTCAATGGTTCATATCTCATTCAATAGCCCTAGAAATGTTAGGCGCAAGGAACGATTTTCTTTGGCTTCAGATTTAGGTTCGCAGATTATTCGATGTTAAATATGTATTTATATATTATATTAGCCATTATCGTTGCATTTATGGTTCAAGGAAATTACTTGTATCCATAATTCCAGCTAGCTTAAAATTTTAAATAGTTAGAGAAACATAATAGCTAATAAGTAAAACCTATATTATGGAATCTATGACAGATTGTTGCCTAAAGACACAATGCATATATATATATATATATATATATATATATATATCGGGGTATTTTGTGAGTTTGTGGATCGGTGTGGCAGTACGTATATTGTTAAAATTTGCTATATTGATAGGTGAAGACTACTCAATATAGCCTGACAAGTGGACTGGACGATTAAATAAGAGTATATATATATATATATATATATATATATATATAAAGTTAGATAGCTATAGATAAATAGAGAGATAAACATAGAAAGAATAGTGCTGACAAAGAAATCATTGTATTTACAAATTGTTTATATCTACTAAAGCTATGTTCATTATAATAATTATTATATTCTTAGGTGGTTAATATGTAACATTAAATAACTTAAATTTTAAGAAATTTCACTCACAGAGAGACACACGCACAGAGACACACTCACACACACGCACACACACACACATATATATATTTATATATATATATCAGTTTAGAGAAGTATGAAAATACATTGAAAATAAGACAATATGGCAAACAGATTATAATTCTTTTTTTTTGCGCCTGATGCTAGCCGAATTCAAGAATATAATTTACACGAGATAGCTGAAAAAGAACGTTCTTTACAATTTATACGTCAAGATGTCATCTCATCGCTTTCAACCCTATCAGAGTACATGGGAATTCTTTAGACATTAACACATGATAATATTCACATAATTTAAAATAATAAAAAATAAATAACTCTTAGATAGAACGGTTACCCCCAAAACATGATTCAGCAATCCCTTCACATGCCTGCTGATATGACTATCTTC
The DNA here is from genome assembly GCA_964036315.1 of Acanthosepion esculentum. Lineage (NCBI taxonomy): Eukaryota > Metazoa > Mollusca > Cephalopoda > Sepiida > Sepiidae > Acanthosepion > Acanthosepion esculentum. Next base: position 95,050,047 of record OZ038480.1, on the reverse strand, counting down.
CAGGCGAAATTCATTCTTTTTAAATATTTTTCTGGTCACATAATTTAACTGAAATCAGATATCTTACGTGTACAAGTAATCGATCAATCACAACTGCAAGGGTATCAAATTCATCCTGTCTATGTTCTTCCCACAATTATCAGAATGTTTTTTCTTACTGTCCCGGTCGGTTTCCTTTGTTTAAATGCAGTTCAGATATTTAAGGTTTTGTGCCGACTGGGACTTTCAATATTTGGTGGAAGTTTGGTGGTAGCTTCCCGAAATGGACATTTCCTTTCCAACCTATTCCTACTTCGATTCTAATAACTTCATTCCTTTTCAATATCATCTTTATTTATGTAATTCTAAACCTATAAAAAAATATATACTTTTGACCTAGACACGCCTACGAAAGAAAAATAAACGAAATGTTCTTAGTAAAACCAATACGAATAACTAAGATGTATGTAACATACATATATATATATATATATATATATATATATATATATATATATATACTATTCAGCATAAAGTTATAAGTCCTCATTCTAGATTAAGTTAGTGTCTATTTACATATCACATTTATTATATGAAAAAATATATACATATATTTATGCACACCGTATGCAAGCCGCTTATAAAGAAAAAGCTCATATATATATATATATATATATATATGTATATATATGTGTATATATATATATATATATATATATATATATATATATATATATGTATATATATAAGGGAGGATGTGTGTGTGTGTGTGTGTGTGTGTGTGTGTGTGTGTAACGAATGCACGGCCGGAATTTTCGACGGATTTGCACCAAAATTTACATGCAAATGCTCCAAGACCGTCTTTGCATTTCCCAGCACCCATCGATAGTGGAAATAATCGATTTTTTCATGCTTCTACGACAGTTTTCATGTAGTTTGCGGCCATTTTCTACTGGCCAGAGTGAGAGCCTATAGCTGGCTGTCACGATTAGTCAGGAATATTCTATTGGTCAGCGTGAGAGCCAACAGCTGACTGACACGAATATTAACTAGCTTGTAGCACGTAAAAATATCGATAGCTGCATTCGTCACAAGCGGGGAAAATTTAAATCTGCATGGCACTTTACTCCAATTGGCTCATTCGCTTGCTTAAACTCAACGTTGATTCTGATTCCGCAGAAGTGGGTTGGGTGTGAAAAAGTATTTGTTGTTAACATTCTTTTTCATTCGGTTTTCCAGTTACGAGTCCTTTTTTAAAGCTGATCGTTTTGTGTTCATTTTGTGTTAGTTCTTTTTCGTAACAGATTTAATGTTTAGTATAGAGCTTAGAAAAAAATTCGCAGTGTGAGATAGGCAAGAAGTAAGGCATGTAGCAACATCAGCACGGCATAGGGCACTCCTTTAAAGGCAAGGAAGGGCCAAAATATTTTAAGTCAATTGATAGCGATTGCTGTATGAGTCGTACGATTTTTGAATCAAGCACGGGCAAGCTGCTAGTATATATATATATATATATATATATATATATATATATATATATATATATATATATATATATATATATATATATATATATATATACAGGTAGTAATCGATTGGTATAATCCAGGCGAGTCCTATTAACATAACATAGTATTTGAAATATGTTAATACTGACTCACAAAAAAGCGCTCAATGTTTACTTTCATTAAAGTTTTTTTTACATTTGGAATTAAGATACATTTAGTCAATGACCATTTTCTTCTACGAATTTTAATTTTAAAACGGTATCAGTTTGTGTTGGGGTACTCTACAAAATACTGCAATTTTAAAATTAAAATTTGTAGATGAAAATGTGTTGGACTCTCCCGTCTTATTCGACGTATGAGGGTCAAACAGCTCAGTTCCTAGGAACCGACAGCCAGCCACCAGCACATATGATTTTATTATAGTGGTGAAGTCTTTGTCCAGAACAAACCACACTTTTTGAAGGCCCGAATAAAGAGACCTGGTGCACTGCGAGCGACAAGGTCCGCAAACGACCGTTTTTCAGTTCAGAGTTGTCCTTCACCTAGACCAGTTGCCATCCCAGGCTATAGAACCCAGTCTCAACTGCTATTTGCCCATAACCGGAGGGAGAAGAAGAGGAGTAATACCTTTCCCAAGGGTATAGTACGTAAGTGAAATTAATGGATTTGACTGGAGTTCGAACTCCGCTCTCCGATTCCTCAATCCGAGCTGCTATCCACTACTGCACCTCCTATGTATGTATGTATGTATTTATATATCTATATATCTATATATATATGTGTGTATGTGTGTATGTGTACGCGTGCTCGTGTGTGTGTATGTGTGTGTGTGAGTGCGTGCGTGCGCGCTCTCGTGTGTGTGTGTGTGAGTGCATGCGCGCGCTCGTGTGTGTGTGTGAGTCTGTGTGTGTGTGTGTGCCTTTAATACAAGATGCTTTCGTGTGGTATTATCAGTTCTACATTTGTGGTACTTCATCCATACATACAAATTTCTATTGATATATATTGCTGAAAGCACATGTATGAATAATTTTCTGAATACTTTTTCTAAATCATTGACTCTGCACAAAAAACTGTACAGGGCTTAATTAGACTCCTTAGGGTAAACCATTCCCTGATCCCAGGCTTTACGCAAACGAGTAACACGTATAAATATAACACTTTCAGTGGCGTTTATAGAAGGTAACCAAAAATTTTCTGTCCGTTTTTTGATTAGTCATTGAATGAAGTTGAAATATATACGAAATGCGTGTAGCAATTGTTTTCAAATTCGGACAGCCGGAAGTAGAACCATCAGACGTTATAAAAAAAACACGCGCACCGTGCCTGGCCATCAGTTATAAGCCGGACAGCTGTGAGAACGATGGACGTGTCTAGAGATCTCGTTCGGGGCTGTTTGCTTTACGACTTCAAGGTGGGCTTATCAGCAGCTGCATCTTCGCCGCATATGTCAAGCGTTTGGTGATAGTGCTGTGGATGAACGTACTGCAAGGCGTTGGTTGTGAAAATCCAAGTCGGGAGATTTGTTTCTCCATGATGATCCTCGCAGTGGACGACCACAGGTCTTGAATGACAGAGTCCTGAAGGCGGCCATTGAAGAGGACACTAATCTAACGTCTGAACTGCAAGACAGTTCAACGTTTCCGATGAAACAGTTAGACTTCACCTGCACCACCTAGGTAAGACGTACAAACTGAGCAAGTGGGTTCCGCAAACGCTGTTGGAGATCCACAAGGGACAACGAGTGGCAACCTCCGTATCGCTGCTTTATCGCCACTGTACCACATCCTTATTCAATCGAGTGCTTACCAGTGATGGAAAGTGGGTTCTGTACGAAACTCCCAAGCATTCCAGACATTAGTTGTCTCCTCCTTATGCTTTGTGTCTGGTGGACAGGTCATCAAGTGGTTCATTATGAACTGCTACTAATGGGCCAAACGGTTACTGGAGACCTATACTCGCAGCAATTGAAACGTGTGCAACAGGCATTGCGCCAGAAGGAGCTAGCACTGGTGAATCGCAAAGGTGTGATTTTCCTCCATGACAACGCCAGGCCGCATGTCGCGCGAGTGGTCAGGGATACCATACAGCAACTTGGGTGCGAGACTTTGTGCCATCCACCTTATTCACCTGACCTTGCGCCATCCGTTTACCACCTCTTCCATTCCCTGGATAATCATCTTCGTGGGAAATCCTTCACCATTGAAGCAGACTTGCGCAAAGCCCTCACGGGCTTCTTTGCGTCAAAACCCCCCGAGTTCTACCGCAAGGGCATTGAACAGCTGGAGACACGTTGGCAGAAGGTGACGGATGCCGATGGCGATTACATCGAAGACTAAATATAAGTTACACATACTGTGAAGCGTTTTCTTTTTTTCCTTTAAAAAAGGACAGAACTTTTTTGGTTACCTTGTAGATAGACGCGCCGGGTTTACAATTCATTGCGCTGAATCGATTCTGAATCTAAGTATTCAATTGCACCGCAAAAATGAACGCATATAAAGGGCTTTACCTGGCATATTTACTACATCTTTGTCCAGACATTACAAAAGGAAACTGGTGTCCGTGCGTATGCACGAATATGTCTAAATGCTTTTGACACCTTTCGTCAGTTGCTTTGAATCGCTTTATTTTCATCTCAATGCCCAGGCCGTTTTTACATTTTACGACCTCCAAGTATACAAAACGAACCCGAGGTAACGTAATAACATACAACGAGATTTGAACTCGTATTTGAGAACCTGCCTGATTCCTTTAGGATCTGAAGATATATTCCTACTCAGAATAGAAGTTATTTCTTTTAATCTTCTCACCTCAATAAAGGTAAGAAAACTATTTTCGCCACGAACTGGTGACATGCAAGACAATATTTCCACAGAGTGGTTATGGGGAGGAATCGGTATCGCAGTCGCTTACACGCTTAACAAAACACAATAAACAAGACCACTGTTGTCAATAAAATGAAAAGCAAAATAAACGTTTTAATTCTTTCTTTGCAGCCAGTACCAAATGGTCCAGGGCCCAGTACCAAATGGCACGTGGACCGGTATCAAATGGTCCACGGCACGGTACCGGTCCACGGTGTAGTGGCTGGTGACCGCAGCTCTAAGGTACAAGGGCTTAGTAAGTATGAAAGAATCAAAGAAAAACACATTATTAAGGAGAGTAGAAAATAATGGAGGAGGAATGGTGGAGTAATGGAATCGAATCAATTACATTCACTTACGTGCTTCGGAAAAGTATGAATCCTCCTCTTCTCCTCCCAGCTATGGTTAAATAGTAGAACTGGCCAGTTTCTATAGACTTGGCAACTGGTCTACCGCAGAAAGAAATGGCAACCTACTGTGGGGAAAAAATTGTACCTCGTCAGTCAAATATCGAAAGATACATGATCGCCTAAGCGTGTATGACACATGGTACATAACCGACTGAGACAATAAAAGAACAGGAATTTAATTGATATAAGTTGAAGATTGAAAATTCATTTAAATTTTTGAAGATGAAATTTAACTGGAAAGCAATAAGCCAGAATATCGACAAGCGAGATGTGCGAGAAAAGAATCGCTTAGTTATATCTTGGCATTTCAACAGTTCTACGCTTAAATTCATACATTCAGGGTACAAAAGAAGAAAACTTACCAGGAAAATATTTATAGAAAAGGCCATGGAAGCTACATTACAGTGGTGGAAATGTGACTGAAGCCGAGATGTCAGGTCAGGATCAATAACATTGCAGATTATTCTTCGGATTTTATCAAGTATCCGTAAATATATAGCAGGAGCACCAAACTTACGGTTATATCTAACTAATCAACGGTAAAATGATGAGACCTAATTACCAATCTAGTACGGTGGTTCATGTCTAGATACCATAAAGCAAAGTTCATTAGAACAATCACCTTGGGATTATATCTTGAAAAGATTCCCTGGAAACTACATTACGGCAGTGGGAATGTGACTGAAGCAGATATATCAAGTCAGGATCAATAACATATTCTATACTGAAATAAGTAGCAGACGCATCGTAGTAGGTGTGACTGCAATATTCAATGAATGAACTAATATAGTCATATTGTTACATATTCTTCAGTCTGTTACTTGTATTTCCAGTCACGCACATTAGATCAAGCGTAAGAATGAAATCGTACCAGAAATTAAATAAGATGCTGATGTAATAAATTAGAATTTACCTAGCCTTGTGCATGTCAACAAATAAAATTAAATATCCGACCTATAT
>OZ038480.1:95006823-95039323 GCA_964036315.1 Acanthosepion esculentum | reverse complement strand
TGTTTACTTGAAAATGTCTTTGGAGTCATTCTCGTCACGCCACAGTTTTAATATCGGATCTTCATTTAGACAAGGAATTTGCTATCAGTTTTTTAATTATGAAAATATAGAACCGTTTAAAATCCAACAAATGATATATTGTCCTCATTTTATTTACCTAAAGCATTTTCAATAACCAAGCGCTTCAAATACTTTAGTCTTGATTTTCAGCGGCATATCAAGCACTCCAAATATTTTCACCTCGTCTTGCGTTATTCACTTCCTGGTTGAGTTTTCAATGTCTATCTGGACAATCTCCTCAAGGACAAAGAAAAGATTTGAAGGAATGTGGTTCTACAGAAGGATGCTGAGAATAGCATACCGGTAAGATATTCGCAACGACGAAGTTTTTGAGAAAATGGAAATAAAAAGACACATAACATCGAAAAGAGATAGTTGAAATTTTTAGAGCTCATAATGGGGAAAGTGGGCTTGGAAAATTTGATACTCACAAAACAGAGGGACAGTGTGATACAATGCATAACCTATCTAGCGAATTTGAGTAAATGAATGAGGGACCAATGTCTTTAAAATATACCAAAAGACAAAATTTAAGAGCTAAAATGACAGGAATTTGCGGAGAGACGTGATTGCCAACTTTGTGAAGTTTGTCACATAGAAGAAGAAGGTATGTTTTTTGTTTGTTTGTTTTTCAGCATTTATATATTAGTAAATTGGCGTAAACAAGTAAACATGTAACTTTATAGAACTAACATTTAATTAACATTACCTTCTCAAAAACTGCCTTGGGATTATTTTTTTGCCATCTTGTACCTTAGATACTAATAATGGAGACGTGTAAATTATTTCAATAAATCATTTTGATTTAAGCATAAAGTTTTTGAAAATATTCTTGATGTCGTACCAAAGTTTACAATTAGTCTTTCAAGAATGTTATTGAAGGCTAAACATTTCGCGAAAATATTTGGCGATATTCCATCGGTACCAATTACTCGTTAAGATATTAATATTTCGCCATGGCATTTGGCAAATATTTTCCAAACCGTTCCAAATATTTCTAATATCTTATCACTAGATTTACATTAGTCTGCTGTGCATCGAGCTACTGAACTAGCTTTTTTTTCTATTTTAACTTCCGCAATATTCGCTTCTGAGACGTTTGCATCTTTGCTTCCATCAGATATTGTGCATTCTCAGCTTCGGATGCATCGGATGCATCTCTGTGAACAGGTGTAGGACTTCCCCAGAAAGGGGCAAATTATTTACTTCACTTAATTAAATTTACCTATTTGACTGCCGATCAAAGTAAACCAATGTCTACCTTTTTCGGTCTCGTTCAAACCAAACATACGTTTACTTTTCTGCTTCCCATGCAAGCCAAAACTCTGTACACCTTTTTAAATCTCAGGCAAATCACGATAGGTTCTAGATAACTTTCGTGCAATTTAAATTTGTCTGTTAATTGTTGTGTAGGATCCACCTAATCTGCATAGGTGACTATCAACTATATAAATAATGGTTGGTACCGGAAGACGAGGGAAAGGAATCACGAGATCCAACTAGAGACTCTGATCGACTGCGACTAGTCAACACATTCTCCAGGAACGTCTTCCCAGAAATATACAGAAATACTATATGTACTTATTGTGTACACTTTCTTGTTATAATACATTCTTGTTCTAAGTACATTTTGTGTTGCATTATTATTCCATGCCTTAGGTGAGATTCAACATTGAGTCAAGACTCAACATTAATGATTCGCATTTAAACCAAACCTTTGTGAAAAGCAAGACTATATACATTTTTGACTCTCATACAAATTAAAATTGTGACTACCTTTTCGCCTTTTTTACAAAACAAAACTGTCTTATTGCCTTTTCAACAAATGAAACCTATGTCTACCTTAATGAATCTTATGCAAACCAAACGTGTTTCTATCTTTGTGTCTCACTTTTAAACAGAACCTATATATATTTATATATATTTCAATGTCGTGCAAACCGGAACGATGCCTATTATCTATTGGTTATCACAATGAATGTATCCTGCATTAAATAACCGGAAGAAACGATTGATATTTCCGTAAAAAACGCTAAAAATCTAATATCTTAAAAAAAACAGTAAAAATCTGTTAGAATTTTCACTCCAAATGAATTTTCAGTCTTGGATAGTATTTAGTTTGCGATTAAATCGTATACGAGGTTTGATAAAAAAATACCAGTACTGTTGCTATGGTAACGGAGATAAAATTCACAGAGGAAGGCCACTTGGCACAGACTTACCCTGAACTCTGTCGTGCACTTCCGTTGTTTGTAGAAATGCTTGGAAGTTAGTCTGACTTCCCGAAAGTGTGGCTGTCTCACCACACCAGAGATTCCATCAGTGACCATGGCTTCTGCAGCAATCATTGACTAAGAGCAACATTACCCATGTTCTACAACCACCATATTCACCAGAGCTCGCCTCTTGCGACTATATCTTCTAAATTCAAATCCAACTTGAAAGAAACAACATTTCAAGACGTCGAAGAAATCCAAAAACTACGCGGAGGCAGCTGCTAACTATGCACCAAAAGGAGTTCCAAGAATGCTTCCATTAGCGGAAACGACGCTGATTAAAGTGTCTGGCTTCAGAAGGGGATTACTTGAAAGGAGATTAAATGCCGAATTGATAAGTGTTGTAGTTTTCTTTTTATAGTACAAGTTTCGATACATTTTATCAGACCTTGTATACTTATCGTCTATTCCATGACTTTTGCCAAAATGCCAGTTCATCACCTACTCTGTCCGGGAACTGTTTTTTTTCATTTTTTTGCTGCTTTTATTCACATTTCTGTTGCTGTGAAATATTTATGAAACTGACACCTGCTGTCGACGTATATATCTCTTTCCAAAACAGTATGAAATGTTAATCGCTATCGTTTGTGTTATAAACCGAGTAGCTTTGTGTTATTTACAAACCAGCGTTGATATATAGTAGTAAATAATGTGACATATTTTATTATATTCACTGCTGGCGTATTTAGCTCTGTTCATACAGCAAAGTATTCGATATCAGCTAAAATGGCGCCCTCTCCCCTTGAGGAAATGAAATGAGCGTATTTACTGTCATTCATTTTCAGTATATATCCATTTCCTGTTTTCTTTTATTCCCAAAAGTGTGATGTGAAGGATGTCAGTTTTTTATACATGTCCCTTCCATCAGCTACATTTTCCAATTTGATTTGTCTTTGCTCATCGCATTGATCTGTTATCCTTTCATCGAGCAGATATTTTACACTGTCGGCGGGGTCTTTGTATACGCCAACTGCAGAGCGGTAACACCGCACACAAAAATTAGTGCCACTTATCGGCTGAGGCATGCAGGAACAAAATTTGCCTTGTGATTGAAGTATAAAAGCGACAGATGCCTATCTAAAGTTTCAAATATCATAAAATGCATGGTTAGGTAATGTGAAAGGAATATGTAATAACTTGGTCTACTATAATCTCTAAGATCCAATGTAGATATACGTATTTCGCTCGGACACCTCGACAGAATGGAAAGAATGACTAGAGTAACAAATAAATAAATACATAAATAAATAATAATAATAATAATAATAATAATAATAATAATAATAATAATAATGAGAACATCAACAATTCCCGTTGTAGTTGGAGCCCTCGGACTGGTTGGAAAAGATTCCAGTAGACTAATTGAAGAGATTCCTGGAAGCCCATGCCTTAAAGAAATACAAAAAAAAATTGTACTGACATTTGCAGCACACACATTCCGAAGATCTTTATCTATGTAAAGTTTGCGCGATCGTTTTTATTTTTTACAAAAATGATTATTGGAAAATATCAAGAATCCATTTTTTGACCTTAGGTCACTGGTTGGGATCTGGAATGAAATGTGTATATAACAGAAATCAAATTATATAATAATAATAATAATAATAATAATAATAATAATAATAATAATGACTAAAAGTATGAAAACTGAAGGATTATTAGGGCCCTTGATTTGACTGGAGAAGATTCCGACAGACCCATTGAAGGGATCCCTGGTAGCCCATGACTTAAAGAAATACAACAAATTGTTATCACAAGTACGCCATAAAGCTTTTAAGGTTGTTTTATTTATTTATTTTAAATAAGAAAAATGTTCAGTTGAAAATGTCATGAAATTAGTTCTGACTCTGGACCCGGAAGGAAATGGTATCCAAAATAAATCAAAAGAAATAATAATAATAATAATAATAATAATAATAATAATAATAATAATAATAATACAAAGCTAACCTAATGGGGCCAATAAATGAAGGCTTTCAACACCTTAGCTATACCCGTTGTAACATACAGCTTCAACATTACTAAATGGAAGTTGAATGACATTAAAAGATTGGATGCCAAAACCAGAAAAATGCTTACCCAAATGAGGATGTTTGTTGATAGGCTGTACGTACCAAGTGTTTTATGAATCCGAGGTCTAATCCAACTTGAACTAACACTAAAAACTTCAACAATCGGATGGGAAACCTACCGCACAAAAACCAATGACCCTATCCTAGAAATAGTAAAACACCAAATCCATTCCATCAACAAAGAAGCTGCACTTTTCAAGTAAAAGCTTAATATACCTGAAACCCTACAAACAAAAAACGAAGCGAATACAATCTAAGCCAAACGAATAAAACAGAAAGCAAAACAACTTGGCCAAATGAAATTACAAAAAACAAACTGGGAGGCCAAGGCCTTGCATGGCAAATACAAGAACGAAAGAATCAGACGTGGACCAACAGAAAGCACATAAGTAGCTGTGCTGCACCGGGTTGAAAACTGAAACAGAAGGCCTAATTATTGCAGCTTAGGACCAAAGCCTCGCAACGAGATCCTTTAACTGTCACATAATCAAGACTGAACTAACACGAAATGCAGGATCTGAGGAAATATGATAAAAGTGTCGATAATATTATCTCGGGATGTCGGAACTGGCGAAAAATGAATATACTCGAACATAACAAGGTAGCGACACATATGCACTGGAAGTTCTGGAAGAAGCACAAGATCGAAACCACTTGGAGATCGTATGACCACCCACCAGACACAGTTCCCCAAAATAACGATATAACTGTCTTTTAGGACATACCAATTCAAACTGACAGGGGAAATAAAAGCCAAAAGTCCTAACATTATCATAAATGACAAGAAATTCAAGAATTATATACTTGTTGACATAGCAATACCATCTGAGACAAACAACTCCGAGAAATGGTACAGATACGAGGACATGGAGATCGAGATTAAGAGTATGTGGGGAAGGAACACTGAGACTGTAGTAACAGTAATCTTAGCTCTGGGCCTCCCGAAAAAAGGAATGAACAGTTTTACTAGCAGTGTCCCAAGTAACGTAAATATATAAATTGCCCAGAAAATCGCCCTACCAGGAACATTCCATATACTAAGAAAATGCTATCAATTAAATGACAATTGTTCTATAGTGCCTAAGGACCATAGTTTGAACCTGGCTCTACATGATACAAAGCAGGAAATAATAGTAATAATAATAATAATAATAATAATAATAATAATAATAACTGGCCGAAATTTGAAACTACATCATTGCTTCGAGTCTCATTTATATAAAATATCTAACGTAGTCAATAGAAAATACAAAAAAAAAGACTTGTAGGAAAACAGAATATTTAATTACCACTAGAACGAGACAAGCTGAATGGCAACACATGTATAGGTTTACCCCAGAGGAAAAGAGAGAACAAATCGACAAATCATCTTCACCTCTCATTTACGGATCAGTTATTACGAAAATCTGCTGGACAGCTGAAGGCCATTGATCAAGTATGTTCCCGATTACCTCTTGCATAAATGTGATCACTTTAAAAATAAAGTAACGAACAACAGTAGCAGATATACCACAACCATGTTCTGATTATATCATAACAGTAGTCATAATTAGAAAAATGAGTGGATTTAACAAACATGTTTACTCTTTCATTTTTCATAGTCTGCATTTTATAAACACATCCAAGCACACATCCATATATATATATATATATATATATATATATATATATATATATATATATATATATATATATATATATATTTATATATATTTATATATATATATATATATATATATATATATATATATATATATATATATATATATATATATATATCCCTGTGTATGTGATAAAAATATAGTTTAGTGTATGCTATATTTATGAGTTCAATTGCTCAATATCCGGGATAGAGAGTATGTAAACATAAAGGTGGACATTGAAGTCAAAATCTGTTTCATGCTTAAACACAATCTTCTGTTCATACTTATATATATATATATATATATATATATATATATATATATATATATATATATATATGTCTGTGTGTGTGTGCGCGCGCGTGCGTGCGTGTGTGTGTGTATCAGTTATTGTGTCAATTCTATTAGTTATTAGAAAAATAGAAAAATAATCCATACCTTATAAAAGTAGTTCACTGCTGAAGAAGAAAGTTCTGAGATGATGGACTTTTAAACTTTTCAAAAAGATAACGGAATTCAGTGGAACGGAAATGCGATCAATGTATTATCTTATATATAAAGTACAGTGTATGTGTGTGTCGAATCAACTCATCCGCTCCAACAGGTCCCATTTCAATGATTCATAACTCATTCAAAAGCCCTAGAAAAGTTAGGCGCAGGGAGCGATTTTCATTGAGCTCACATTCAGGTTTGCCAGATTATGTGAAGTTAAATATATATATATAAATATATTATACTAGCCCTTATCGTTGCTTTCACGGTTCAAAGGAAGTAACTCTTATTATCCTTTTGTATCCAAAATTGCAGTGCACGTTCTATTATAAACTAACTTAAAACCGCTCCTGTGGAGGCCTCTTGGTTTGGCCATCACAATAGCTAGGGGGGAGTAGATGCGATAAGCATCAATAATTATCAAAGATAAAATTAATATAGTGTAAAAAAGGGAAAACAAAAATTAAATTTACTTAAATATCCAATATTTGAAGAGTTAGAAAATCATCATAGACAATTAAGTAAATCCTATATTATGAAATCTATACAATAAATACGGAATTCTAGCACAATTACCCAACGAATTGTGGGGTTAAAACGCATTTTACTTGTCCTTCAACAAGTTGGCATCTATTTGTAAAACTTTCCTTAACTATAATAAGCCAATTTATGTTCATTTAAATTTTTTGTTTCAAATATTTCAAGTAGTGAATATATCTTACTTTGCGAAGCGATTGCAAGCGGGCGAAGACTGCTAGTTTATTACATATTCATAGTTATTAGTGTCTTGTTAATGAAAAAGGTGGATTAGGGACAGACAATACAGAATGGGTGACAGGAAAACTCATTGAAAGATTCCTTGTCGTATATTCAATGATTGAATGTGGAAAGGCCTTTAATGCGATTTATGCATAATGTGGTTTTCCTGTTTTATGCTATATTGAAGTAAATTTACTATCACGGAAGAAACTTTGTACATTTTTCAAAGGCCTAAGGATCCAGGGGTGTGGCACACTCTCATGGGACCTTATCTATAACGACAGAATGAACTCATTCTAACACACTATATACTACGCCTCTCAAGAGAGAGTGACGTATACGTATTGGTATTGGTATTGAATCGAGTAGAGCCAATAGTAGTTCACTCCAAACCAGACTGACAGTCATACTAACGATTTCTACATCTTGTATTATTATTATTCTGTGTAATATACCTTTGTTATTTCTACTCTTGTGTTCGTGTTGTTCTTCCTTGGTCCTAACCTTGGACCATAACACACACTATGAAAGACTTTACGATAATCTGTCCTAGGTATACTGATATTTCTACCTTTTATTTTATTTAAAAATTTGTTAATCCTTGTAAAACATAGGGACCTCTTTCGCATCTATTCTATTCCAGCTGAAGAATGTTGATTTCATTGAGAATAGAGGAAGTATAGTCAGTCAGTACAGACGGGATTATTTTATATGTGATGGACGAAGATGTTATTGGCCAATATGCGTGTATGTGGGATTGCAATTTATTTGTCTTTTTATAGAATTTTCTTAATAGAAAATAAAAATCCATTGATGTACAAGAGTAAAAACATGCAATGATAACAGCAAAATTGCAATATGGTTACTGAAAAATTAGGTTTATAATACTCCGAAATTCATACCCAGATGTCCTCAAGGACACATAGGGTTTGGTTCGAAATTCCAACCACCTGAAGAAGGCCGGAGCGTACAACGGCCGAAACGTTGTGACAAATATGGCGACAAAGATGAGGACAATAGTCCGACTAATGTAAATACTTTACAAGAGTAGTTCTCTGCTGAGGGAGAAAGTTCTGGGAGGATGGACTTTAAAATTTTCAAAACGATAACGGAATTCAGTGGAACGAAAATGCGATAAATGTATTAGATATAAAAAAAACTTGTAAACAGAACATGTCTTGAAAATTACAAAATTTATCTTTGCTATAATGATCCGAATAATAATGTAAGTACAAAAGATAATTAATATATTCTGCATATTACGACTTTTCTTAAAATAAGATTACGGTCATCTCATATTGTAAATCCGGTTCCCATACGATCACCGGAGTTAAGTAACGTCGAGCCTGTTCAGTATCTAGATGGGTGACCGCTTGAGAATAAAAGTTGATGTAAGACTGGACGTGCGGATGGTATAATGAATAATGGCTCGTTAATTGTTAATCGGAGAGTCGTTTTCCAATTCTAGTTGTGTTCGTTTTCTTCTCTCGGTAGCAAATATATATTAATCCACTTCTTCTCCCTCAGCTATGGGTTAATTTGTAAGAATGTTATCACTAAACCATTATGATTTCTAACCCCCTTCCACCAAAAACTCGTACAAGCTAAAAAAATCTTTTCTAGCTTTAAATAACCTGCAAGAGATTGATAAGCCGTGGAAAATGATTGAATGAATTTTTCACTCAACCAAAAAATGAAAAGTTAATTACAAAGAGGGATATTTTCCATTTATAGTGGGAATAATCTGATAATCTCAAATTGAAGCAACAGAAATATCGTTGTAATGCTGAGAAACCTATGGCAACATTCCAGGGGGCAGAATATGTGAATAACGTGGAAGTTCTTACAACAATAGGAACTAGAAAAATGCTACTCGTAAGAATTCTAAATTGAAGAAGTAAATTTCTGAGGTAGAAGGCTTGGGGAATTTAACTCTCGCGGGGTGAAAGATGAAACCTAGAAAAGCAGGGGGAAAACAAAGAGTAAACTGCTTGACGACTTTGAGTAAAGAGATGGCAGAAAACAAATACATATATTTTAAATTGGTTAAGATTAATTATAGCAGCAAAAAAGCAGATACAGAAATCAGTGCCGGACATAGAACAGCCAAAATTCGAAAGGAAATCATATAAAAATTAAAAATTCATAGTCAAACAGGTCAAAATCGATTTTCGAGGCTACTTCCAACAAGGCGTCAGCACCTGTACACTGTTGAATGGGTGTTGTAGCATACCTACAGACGATAATGATTGTACCGCCACCCGATTCCCATAAATACAATAGTGAATACTGCACGTGGTTCACATTTGGAGATTTGTCTCCGGCTGTGCTGGTCAAACTCTCTGCCAGATGAGGCTATGTCGAAGTGTAGAATCTCTTCTCAGCAAACAGCTACCCGACCCCGCTCTATATAGGGTCTACGGTGAATTTTTATCCGAGCCCGGAGGCTCGGATACCCCACATTAAATTGGCCTTGTGCCACATCTGACCTCGTGAGACGGTTAGTAGATATCCTGCAGTTGGAGATTCATTGTGGAATTCACTTGACTTCTAGCAGTTGACTGCGTCTTCTACGTGCCGCTGGTCTATCTCATATATGTTCTTATCCTAAGTATTATCGTTCATTACCAACCTTCAGTAACCAACAAGGTTACAACATTTTGGCGACGAGGATTACAGTAGGATAAAGATCAAATATCCCCAAAATGGAAACAAAGATGACACTGAGAATAAGGTATAGACATTCAAAAATCTAGAACACATAATGAAAAAGGTTAGGAAATTTTCACCCCCAGAGGACATAATGAATTTCAACCCCAGATGACATAATGAAATGCAAGAGGGACAGATTGAAACAAAAAGTAACGTAACGTAAACGCTTGTGTAAATGAATGGCAGCAGCCAAACTTTATTAAGATCTACGAAATATAGGAAATTGTAGACTGTCATGGTTTCCAATGTAGTGAATCGTTACATCACATAGAAAGAATATAAGAACAGGAGCCACTACTGCGCCGAACGCGGCACAAAATAATCACAATATTTTTATTACGCACTTCATCTAATAACCGTAACACCGGCTGAAACATTAATAATCTTATCGAAGCCGAAGATCACAATAAACCCAGTCCAATTGATCGCATTATCATCGAAACATTTCTGTCAATTTCACAAGGTATCAATGATCCTAGTGTTAAAAATGTTTCTGTTGCATTAACTCTATGAATGCTCCTGTTATTTTTGGATGCCTGTTGAATGATTTAGAGTTGATTACAGGTAAATAATTATTAACGTTATTTCGCTTCGTGGCGAACAGCGTTTGTGTGAATATTAAAAAGAAAGGGTTAAACGTTAATCCCTGAAGGTGTAGTATATGTCAAATGTCCTTAAATAATGATCTACTTATAAAGGTTTTCTTTTTAAACGTTCTTGACAAAGAACTCCCCATAAGGCATAATAAAATAATTCTGCCTGAAAGGAATAATAACACATTAGCGATAAGCTCAATACTTCTGTTTAAGATATTCAATTTTATTTTTATTTTTTTCCGTTAAATCAATATACCATATTTTAGAAGTAAGTTGCTTTCAATTGAATAAATATTCAAGAATTTTGAAGGATAAGAATGTTTATAGTATCTGCCACCGGGTCTAGTTTTGAGTGAACGAGAAAAAAGAGAATGGTAATACTTTGTATGCTTATTTTTAAGGCAAGCAGGCAGGCTCTTTCCACTTGGGACATTAGCGTCACAGTATCTTCCGACGACTCTTCAGATATGCGCCGAAATAGAATTCGTTTAAGTGTGATTCTTTAAAAAGTTGACTCGTAATTTAACTGTTTGCGAATTAAGTAAGTTCGTTCCTTCCTGGGGGCTCAGCAATCTCGCACATGATCTTAATTGAAAGCCACCCCCGCAAGAAACACATGAAATGTTTTGCGTGTGTGCGTGTGTGTGTGTTTGGTCCTCCAATATCTGCATTACGCATTAATTTATTCGAAATAACGTTCACTTCTTGATCATTCTAAATTCACATTTCGAGCGTGTACATTTGCAGTGTCCATTATTTTTTTTCTTTAGGAGGTGGTATGGGCTATCTTGAACGATGTCTTATTTTGCCTCTGTGATTCGGCCCTTGTTCATTTCTACTCAACCATTTAATATTGCTTCACTACACGGTGGAGTAATGGATAACGGCTCGGATTGAGAAATCAGAGAGCAGAGTTCGAATTCCAGTCGAATCCATTACATTCACTTACGTGCTAATAACCTTGGGATAGTTATGAATCCTCTTCTCCCCACAGCTATGGGTAAATAGCACAACAGACCGGGTTCTCTAGCCTTTGATGGCACCTGGTCTACCGCAGAAAGAAATGGCAACCAACTGCGGGAAAAATCTGCCTCGTCAGTCATGTATCGAAAGATACATGATCGCCTACGCGTGTATCACGCATGGCACATAACTGGAAGATTTTAATCCTGCCATATTATTTGATTCTTCTATTCCCACCGTATTCTTTTATTCTTACCGTTTCATCCCAACGAATAAGGTAGAATTTGAGCTGTTCAAGCCATTCCTTTATCGGGCTTACACTAAAAGAATGCACTGAAAATAAAGTTCATTGAATGCATTACTTACGTGCTAATACTCTTGGGAAAAGTATGAATCCTCTTCTTCTCCCCACATCTATGGGTAAATAGCAGGATTTCTATTCGTTAGATGGCAACTGGTCTACCGCAGAAAGAAATGGCAACCTACTGTGGAACAAAATCATCCTCGTCAGTCATGTATCGAAAGATACATGATCGCCTAAACGTGTATCACGCATAGTACATAACTGACTGACTGACCTATCAAATGCTTGAATTCTCACCACCTAGATGAGAGCAAGTCCTTTTTAACCAATTGCAATATGAAATACACCTCTGTCCCAAACTGTGTTAACGAAACAATATAAATTGGTTCAGCAAGAATGAACAAGAATTGACATCGAAGGACGAAATAAAACAATAACAGGGATATGTCTTTAAGCCAAGAAACAATGGATACCTGAAGATGGCCAGATGGTACATGGTCGAAAAGTTTTGTCGATAATGATATCTGTAATCATAAACATGACATGGGTAGTTCGAATAAATTAAAGTAAACGGACAGTTCCTCATCTCAAGAAGGAAATGCAAAATATATATTTATTATTTCCTTGACTGAAAATTTGAATTCGTTTTTTATTTTAATCATTTCACCCCAAACAAGACAGTAAAGCCACTGAGACACAAGGTTTTAGTGACTGTAAAAGAGTAATAAAAACGAGAAACATTATAAAGGGACGAGAATAATAAAAGAAAAGGAATCAAGAAGCCAGTAGATAACGATAGATGTTGCCTTTAAATTTTTTAATGTAAAAGTTGAGTGTAAAGTAAGACGCTAGAAGAGAGTTCCACAAGCGAGAAGTGCGAGAGAAGAAAGTGTTAACATAGAACTTTCGGTTACATCTAGGTAATTCAGCTCTGCATTGATGAAACCTTGTTGTCAATCTAGTACTGCTCTTGAATTCATAAAGTCTAGGTACCATAGCGGAAAGTTAGAACAATTACCATGAAGATATTTATAGAAAAAGACACAGGGGAGTTCCATGAAGGTGGTGGGAAAATAAATGAAGCCGAGATGTCAGATCAGGACCAATAACAATGTGTATTTTTGTTTGCATTTTATCAAGAATATCTAATATTCAAATCAAGGAGGAATGGTAGATTTATTTATTAGTCTAGATTCTAAAGTGAAAAATCTCGTACGACACAGTGAACCAACTTTCCTAGAAGCAGACCTAGCAACGGATTCAATATATCCTAGTATGTTTCAGTACCCTTATAAATAGGTATCATCAAAAATCTTCTAATAAAGAAATGCCACGATGAAAAAAGTAAATAAAATTTTATTGTCAAAATGTTTATGTTATTATTAAGAGGAAAGACCAAAGTATTTTTGATTATTTTATAACATTTTTAAAACTTTTAGCACGTTCGAAATTTTGGTTGAAAGTCTTGTTTTTCTAAGTCAGTGGTTGGAAATTTAGCGTATTTTTTGCGGTAAAAATCACACTGATTTGGAAATTCTTGAAAAATTAAATAATTGTCAGATGTTTATGAAACTTTCAGGACTTATTCACAAATGAAGTAAAACAAAATTTTACTCGGGAAATCTTGGTAAAAATATATTTGTTTCACAACTCTTACCCACACTTTCTTAATTTTATTAAATTTCGCTAAATTAAACTCTCAAGATCTTTGTATTTATATTAGTTAAAAGCAGGATTCCTTAGAGAATTTAAATCAATTTGTTTTTATCTACATGAAACAGCATTTACCATATATCTGTTCTGAATAGTAATATAAAGAATGCAATAAAATTATGACATTATTTAATTATAATAGCTTTTAATTGCTTTTATATATAAGGTATATTAAGGGTGCCACTGTGTTAAAAAAAAATTTCGATGAATAATGAATCTTTACAAGAATTGTTTTCATTATTTTTTAAATTTTAATTACAAAATTTAATAAGTTTCAAATCTTTAAAAATCATGTATTATTTTCAGCCTTTTAAATGATATTATTAAGAGTAAACTATATTTACTAATCATCAATGGAAAAACTTAATACAAATCATGCAATATCAATGTTATTAAATTAAAAAGAATTTTGAAAAACCTCAAGGCATTTAGAAGACAACACATTTAATGCTAGTTACTGACTATAATGAGACTGGCAATTATTTTTACTTTATATATATATATATATATATATATATATATATATATATATATATATATATATATATATATATATATATATATATATATATTTTAAATAAAAACAGACCACTTTAAGGTTCCATATAATAAATTATTTCACCACAGCCCTTTTAAAGGACAGCGGATCATCAGATTTTATAGATTTTATTTCCAAAGGTTGAAACGAAAAATGAAAAGAAATTTACACATTTATGACGGGCAGTAATAAGTAAATTAACGAAGTGAGGGGGTAGAGAGACATGATTGAGTTAGATGTAACATTGCTATTCTAAGAATTACTGCCCGTCATAAAAGTGTAAAATTCTTTTCATTTTTCGTTAGAACCTTTGGAAATAAAATCTGATGATCCGCTGTCCTTTAAAGGGGCTGTGGTTAAATAATTTATTATATGGAACCTTAAAGTGGTCTGTTTTTATTTAAATTATTAGCTCTGATTTACATTGAGCTCTTTGGATTCTATCCTCCTTGGGTCTACCCATACGGATTACCTAGTTTTTCGTAAACTAACTAACTATATATATATATATATATATATATATATATGTGTGTGTGTGTGTGTGTGTGTGTGTGTGTGTGTGTGTGTGCTTACGTGTGTGTGTGAGAGAGAGAGAGAAAGAGAGAGAGAAAGAGAAATCTTTGTCTGTACCCGTGTGTCTCTATGAGGGTATGTGATGCTGAAGTATGCAATATATGATATAAATATGTAGAATATGTGGTGACGCGTTATACTTAAACAGCAATTCGTTTAAAACCAAATACTGGAGTCACACCGTTGGCATTGTTGAGTTAATTCAAACTCACTGGATTGCAACCTTGTCCATCGAAGAAGTCTAGATGATTTTGTCAGATTACCCAGATAAAAATACATATGACAGGCACCAAATAAAATTGACCAATGCTCAGAGAAGCATAGACGGAAAACATTCAACTATCAGGAAAAGCATAAAACATTGAGATTATATTAAATATTCAGAAGACTGGTGAAGTATGAATGGCTATGGAAAATGAATCGAATATTAGCAAGTGATGCAAAGGCATGAAAACGTTTTGTTTCAATTATTGTTCTTATCGTGCTCCCACCATAGCCAACAAAGAGATGAGATTTTCTTATCAGTATATGGGTCCATTCTAATATATATATATATATATATATATATATATATATATATATATATATATATATATATATATATATATATATATGCATGTATGTATGTATTAGAGAAAATACATAATAATCCACGTTGATAGAACGACACGGAGATACATGCAAACATGCAATCTTCATGTGCAAACTTACTGATCGTTAGGTCGTTATGAAAATCTCGTTCTCGTGGTGTTGATTTAGAATCATGTGTTAAGACTTTTTTATTTTATTATTTTTGCCCATAATATTATAATATTTTTTTAATAATTTGTATCGTTCAAATTCTTAATTTCGAGAGCCGTGAAATTAAAAATAAAATTTTAAATAATTTGAAGAAAAAAAATTACGTAAACACTATATTTATCCAGGGGGATAACTCACTTTTTTGCATATAAAAACCTTCTTTAGAATATATTATTAATGTAATGTCTGATGAGATAAAGTAATCATATACTGACATAAATATATGCATAAATATATACATAAATACTTATATAAATATAATACTAAAATTATATACATGTATATATATATATATATATGTGTGTGTGTGTGTGTGTGTGTGTGTGTGTGTGTGTGTGTGTGTGTGTGTGTGTGTGTGTGTTCAAATATACAGAAAAATAGGAAAGAACACGTTAGGTAAAAATCCGGAGTTCTTTAGTATTTTTGATTTTATTTATTACAAAACAGTGTTCCATATAAAAATAGAGCTTAAATTATAATTATTTAACAAAAATATGAATCCTTCGCTACATAAGAGTTCTCATGTTTTAAAATAAGAGCCAAAAACCTCCATATGATTATTAAAATTAAATTGAATTAAAGTATCAAGCCATGTTTCATCCTCAAGCGAAAATTTAGGAATAAGCAAACTTGAAATTTACGGATCTTTATAAGCATGTTCATTCGTAAAATTAATTACTATGGAAACGACTGGAGCGACCATTTCGATAAGGGGCGTAAGTGTCAACAATTTGTATCAACATGTCAGTCACCTTCGGAAAGAGGTCAAGACGAGGCAGGGCCGTGATGTCCATTTCAAAGCGAATGATGGCATTCATATACGCACATCGTCTGGTCCGTCACAGCGACATATAGCTGTTGGCACCATCGTACGCCGATAAGTGTCCAAAGAATTGATTTTTTTTCTAACGAGCTGTTTCGGACATAAACGCGTCGCACTGAACTACAATTAGTATTATTGAACATTTCATAAAGTGTTTTTTATCTTATGATTGGTTTAAACTTTTAAATCTTTTATTAGACTATGAAATTTAAATTTTTTCATGCTAATTATTTAATGCGAAAATTTATTGATATCGCCAAAAAACCGTTAACTCATGTCTATGGTTTAACAAAATTTTTATAATTTAGAAACTTAATAATGTGTAGATTTTCATGTAGACATAAAGAGCATGGGTCATCTCAGGTTTTACAAGTTCTTGTTCTATTTATTATTTTACTTTTTGGTGTTTTATTCATTTCTTTTAAAGTCCAAAAATATTTGGAAGGAATGTCTGATTTCCATTTCTAATAATACTGAAGGAGCTTTTGTGTTGTCTCCATCCAACTTTAAATTCATTCTTCTTGGAACCAATGGATATCCTTTCAGTGTTAGAACACTCAGTGGGTGAGATATTTGTATACCACAGATTTTGACGGTCAGTCTTCAGAATTTCTACAATCACATACTTTTTCATTATATTCCTATGAATTTCAACTGGTTTGAACCCTTCAACAACCAAAAACTTGATAACTGACCGCTGTTCAATCCTAGAGCATGCTTCTTGGTCGGCTATCTTTGTTAATAGCCAAAACTCTCAAAGTTTATTTTGAATCTGCAAAAGAAATTAAATCCATGTGAAAAACAAGTAAAACAAAAAAAATAAAAAAGAGTAAGCTTCTATCTGTATTAGAAGTTCTTATATCGAAAAATTCACCTTATTTATTGAATAACCCTCATATATTCTTTAGAATGGATTTATGGGGCGCAATAACCCTACGAAATATTTATCTTTATATTCTTTAAATTCTTCTATATATATCTATGTATATAGAATGTTATACCTCCGTTTGCAGGTCGACTTAGAGATTCATGGTTTTCCCATTCATCAGGTATTGAGAGATATGAACTGTTCAATACGATTTTTTCTGGGTCTAATGAGAGCAATGTTACTTTGTATGTGGATTGAAAGCTCAAGATTATTAAATTTAATATAAATTCAAAATATAGAGTTTTATAGGGAGATATCGGAAAATAAACTAAGATATAGATGAACTTTGTTAAGATATAAGACCGTTAAATTTGAAAAGAATCAGTGTTCTAAGGGAGGCAATTTACAACAGATACGATAGGAAAGAGAAAGACAAAGAAAAATATTTCAAATAGAAATAATTAAAAGTAAAATAAAAAAGTGAAATATGTATTAGGTAAAATAAATAAATAAAATAAAATAAATATGAAGAAACTGTGGAAAGATAATATAAGTAATGGACTAACGGGAAAGTAGACAATATGGTATTGTTATTCGTTGCGGTTGTTTACAAAAACATTCTTTGTTTCGTGGAAATAACTTTATATTCTATATTGAGTCAACGGATAAGATTATTGTAATACAAACTAAAAATAAATGGTAGTTACCAAATAAAAAGTCAGAATGGACAAAATGAATGTAAGGTAAGAAAAATATTAAAAGCTAAAACAAAATAAAAAATAAAAAGTTAACGCTAATTGAACACTGGGGTGATTAAAGGGAGGTAACGTAATAGAAAAATATTTGAGCCAGGTTAGTGGGGGTTATACAGTAGATGTTATGTTAATTAATCTAACCATCATCGAAATATTTGAGAAGAAAGCTTTTTGCGTGTGGTCATAAGCTCACTTCGATTGTTAAGCAGGTTAGCATTGTCAATGTATCTGAGAATAGTACGTTTCTCCAAGAAGCAATGGTCAAATTTTTCTCCGTTTCCGGTAAACGGTGTGGTTTAAGCGTTGAAATCCCAATTTACCACAGGTGTGTAGTTATCTGTCTTAATTTCCTAGACCAATTTAGAGAGTGTCGTGGTATTTGAATATTTTTTATGAGTAAGTATTATTTTATATTGGTAATACCGGGTTTTCCAGTGGTTAGCAGTAGAACAAAAATAAAATTTAGTCTCGCCATTATGTTCAATTCTAGTTTTGTAAATAACGCCTTTATTCCTGCATTTATATATATATATATATATATATATATATATATATATATATATATATATATATATATATATGTGTGTGTGTGTGTGTGTGTGTGTGTGTGTGTGTGTGTGTGTGTGTGTGTGTGTTTATATATATATATATATATATATATATATATATATATATATATATATATATATATATATATACCGACACATACGAACAAAAAATAGCTGCTGAAGCAGATAAATTTGACAAGGAAATAAGAAACTAATTAAAAATTAAAACAAACCGTTGTATAGACTCATAGTCTATCAGCCAAGAACATCAAAACGTTATGGTCTTCCTAAAATCCACAGAACTGGTATGCCATTTCGCCTCTCAGGAATAGTCAGCAACATCCATAAATTGGCGAAAGCCATAACATTCTAACCCGTCTCCTTGGAACAATCATATAAAGAAATCAGGAAGCCGAGTTGAACAACTAAGCGAAATAAACGTGACGGATAAACGTATGGACTACCTAGATATAAAATCTCTCAACACCAACGCCCCTGTCGAAAATGCCTAAATTTTCTAAAAAAAAAACTAACACAATCAAAGATAAAGTTCTCGCTACCAACAGTTAAAATATTAAAAATCTGCCTTCTCATCACTAATCAATTCTACTTCACTTTTAATAATGATTATTACAAACAAAAATTTGGATTGCCAATGGGATCACCTCTCAGTGGAATGATGGCATGTGTCTTTTTAGAATAACTCACATTTAGTTCTTTCCAAAATATTTCACCTAAGCAATCAACATACTTCCATTATATTGATGATGCTCTACTTATATGTCCCCATGATATTGATTTACCCGAACTAATATATAAACTAACCATAATCGAACACACATTGGAATTTACATGCGAAATGGAAGAACAAAATCTCTTACCCTTCCTAAGTATCAAGCTACACTACGTTAACAACAGGTGAGATCTCGATGTCCACTGGAAGTCAACCAACAAAAACGACCTTATAAATTTCTATTCTCACCATAACAAAATAAAATTCGGCATAATCATCAGATTCTACCTAAGAGCACTAAGGACATGCAGCTCAGATTGTTTACACAAAGAGGAGAAACACATTCTAAACAGTTTCAAACTTCTTTAGTACCCTATTTTTTTATATCCAATGCGAAACAAAAGGCCTATGAAATATTCAAAACCCAAATACAACCCTTCGGGAGAAACCCAATGAATCAAAAGAGAATATATTATCCTACCAACAAGCACTATCACATCTACAATCGAAAACAATCTTACTAAACTCAACATAAAACAATAAAAAAATTAGTCAATACTAAACAAAACAATATGCTAAAATCTGAAGGAAGAGTTTACTCCAACGCCCGTAATAATTGTCACAAAAAACACATAGAAAAAAACTCAAAGAATCTGAATAAAAGATTATATGAAGAGAAAAGTGACATTTTACAAAACAATATATCAAATGCGTTGGTTTCCCACCGTAATGTGACTGGCTACAGTTTTACATAAACAAATGCTACACTGATCAAAAAATAAATTAATTCGCTACGACATAGATGTCTAGAGAGTGCTTTAATCGCAAGGTCAGCTAGAATAAATTTGCGGCCTGTCTCATACATTTCACCATTCCTGGCAGATCTTCAAATTTCAAAGTGTGGAATACGTACTAACAAAAGTGATTGAGAGAAAAAGTAAAAACGGTGTAAATGAATTCTCATATATATATATATATATATATATATATATATATATATATATATATATATATATATATATATATATATATTGGTTTATCAGTAATGAAGAAAGAGCCTTATTCATTTACTAACGATTTCTTCTTTTCAACATAATCACATCGTTTTCATTACATTCAATACACCACAGAGCTTACATAGATTTTATAAAAAGAATGTTTCATTGAACACCCAGCTATTGAATAAGGCAAGCAGCGGTCTTATCCGCCATCATATATATATATATATATATATATATATATATATATATATATATATATATATATATATACGGCTACTAATGCAATACTCTTCGATAAAACGAATCGAGTTCTCTCAGTCACTGGCGTGTTTATTTAAGAATAAAATACATTTATCTCTACCGTGCGCTAACGGCTTAGGGGTAGATTCTCCGACTAACGCCAATTCAGCCGGGTTTCGATCCTAGCTAGGGGCAACTGGACGTCTAGCAGCATTGATGAGCTGTGATACTGCGAAACAATCTCTCTGTGGATAACTATATATATTTTCTTGAGTGATAATTTGAAATCGATTCTATCCATATTTTTTATATATATATATATATATATATATATATATATATATATATATATATATATATATATATATATATATATATATATATATATATATATATATATATATATATATATATATAAAAGTGGACATGGAAGTCAGCACTTAGAGGCGACAGTCTGTTTCATGCTAGTGCAATCGTCAGGCGACTAGTGCTGTTATTTTTCTCGGCTGTTTATATAAGGGTCAGTGGTGCATTATGGGTAGTATATTTTGGCGGGTACTTTTACCGGAAGTCGCTTATTTGTTTATTTATTTATGTCAAATTATTTTGCTTGTTTTTTTGTTTGTTTTTTTATTTTTATTTTATCTTATATATTTATTTATTTTATTTAAAAATAAAAATAAAAAAACAAACAAAAAAACAAGCAAAATAATTTGACATAAATAAATAAACAAATAAGCGACTTCCGGTAAAAGTACCCGCCAAAATATACTACCCATAATGCACCACTGACCCTTATATAAACAGCCGAGAAAAATAACAGCACTAGTCGCCTGACGATTGCACTAGCATGAAACAGACTGTCGCCTCTAAGTGCTGACTTCCATGTCCACTTTTATATTTACACACGCTCTATCTCTGATATTGAGCACTTTACCCCATAAATATAGCACACTTTAAGACTATATTTCTGCATATATATATATATATATATATATATATAGCTTATCTAACTATTTTTATAGCTAGAAATATTTTTAGTTTGTAAGAAGTTTTCGGAGCTAATAATAATTTATTGATACAGGACGTAATGATTAACCCATACCTGGATTTTGAAGAGGGGGATTCTGTAACTTTCCCATATGTATTTACACGCAAACGAATATAAAAAAAAAACGAGTTGAATTCTAAATAGGGTCTCCGATTTTCAATTCCGAGTCGTTATACATTGTAGCACATGCACATCCAAGCTTACAGCATCCGATATTACCAAGTGGTCACCTATCTAAGTACTGACCATGCTCGATGTTGCTTAACTTTGGTGATCGTACGAGAACCAGTGTTTCAAGGTGACAGGGGCAGCCCAGTCCTCACTTTCCATTCTTGATAGCGTTCTAAAGAGTGTCAGAAACGTTGTTGGAGAAGAATTATTTCCCACCCTTCAACCTCTTCACACTCACAGACGGGATGTGATGAGCCTCTCATTGCTCTATCGCTACTTCTATGGAAAGTGCCCGGATATACTGCATTGCTTGATTCCGCCAGGTCTAACCTTCACGGCTACGACCTGCCATACGTCTTACATTGTAGAAAACCACACATATTCCATCGACGAGTAGCAGGTTTCACTCAGTTTCTTCCTGCAAACCACTGCCCTGGCGAACAAACTCCCAAAAGGTTGGTCCCCCATCACTATAATTTTAACCTGTTCAAGTCTAGAGTTAACCATTAGCCCCACTCCTATCCATATGAACTTCCCTTAACGTAAACGTCTACCTTGAATAGCTCCCGGGTATTTTGATCCTTACCGTTAAATAAAGAAGATATAACCGTAAAATCATTTGTGTTTTGTGTGTGTATATATATATATATATATATATATATATATATATATATATATATATATATATGTGTGTGTGTGTGTGTGTGTGTGTGTGTGTGTGTGTGTGTGTGTGTATGTATGTATATATATGTACGTATGTATGTATATATATATCTATATACACACTCACATATATATATATATATATATATGTGTGTGTGTGTGTATGTATGTATGTATGCATGTACAATATAATTTACATTTGCGCATATGTATATATATATTCATCTCTCTGCGTATACATAGTAACAGATTGCGCTCAAATATTCGTTTACACCTTCTGAGATACCTTTCGATATAGCAAATGTGGATGCCCTTCTATCTATGTCGACAGAAACGCTTCTCTCTTTCTCTTTTCTTCTGTTTTTTTCTTTCTTTTTTTCTTTCCTCTTCGATACTCGCGAAGATTAAATCAAGTGATCTAGCAGTTGTGGCATGCTTATCAGATTATTCGGTGCACTCTGGCACAGTAATTTCAATGAACATGTTTCGATCTACTGTTCCGGTTAGAATCCACCACGCAGATTCTTTATTGACAAAGCTAATATCGAAACCAGAAAATTCTTCCAGTCTTGCCAATTGGTCAATGTGCTGTGTTTGTTTCCGTGAACATAAGCTAATTCAAGATTAATCAGATCGTGTTGAATCCGAAGCATGTTATTCAACCATTGAACTTGTATAGGTTAGCGTGACTTTGAAATATTCAATGCCAAAGCTCGATTGCTGGTCATATTATGAGATTCAGCTTCTTTTCCAGAACAGAATAAGTAAGGGTTTATTCATGTATGGAATGTCTCTTCATAGGAATTACTCATTCAATAAAAATTTCGTTGGCAATATTTGATGTTAGCTGGTGTTGTTTTACAGATTAACTTAGATGAAAATCTTTTTCGCTAGAACTCAAGAATAAATGAGTATTAGTTAAATTTATGGAATAACATGCGTTTAGGTCGGTACAATATTTAAATATTGTTTCTGAGTTACTTAATAATAATAATTTTAGTAAGGTTCCAGTTAAAACAAACTTAATCAATTTAAATTTCTACATTTTTTTCTTTCTTATAAAATAAAACTTAATCAATTCTAATTTGTTACATAGTTTTCATTCGTACAACAAATTAGTCAATTTTCATTTCTTACATACTTCTTCTTTCTTACAAAAAATTGATCAATTTTAATTAATTTCATATTTTTCACTCTTACGAAATGAACTTAATTTTAATTTCTGACATATTTTTCTATCTTACAAAAATGTTAATCCATTTTAATTTATTACATATTAGTTTTCTTACAAAAACATTAATGAATTTGAACTTCTTACATATTTTTCTTTCTTACAAAAAGGTTAATCAATTTAATTTATTGCATATTTGTTTTCTTACAAAAAAAATTAATGATTTTTAATTTATTACATTTTTCTTACTAAAAAACTAAATTAATTTTATTTTCTTATATATTTTTTCTTTTTTACAATAAATCAACTTAATCAAGTCTAATTTCTTACATAATTTTCTTTCTTAAAAAAAACTTAATCAATTTTAGTTGCTTACAGTTTTTTTCTTTCTTACAAAAAATTGATCAATTTTAATTAATTACATATTTTTCTTTGTAACAAAAAACTTAATTTTAATTTCCTACGATTTATTCCTTCTTATAAAATAAACTATATAACTTTTATTTTCTTACATATTGTTGTGGTCCAATATCCTCTCACCACTGTTATGGTCCAAAGGTTAGGACCAAGGAAGAACGAACACAAAAGTAGGAATAACAAAGATATATTAAACAGAATAATAATAATACAATAAGTTGAAGGTGTTAGTATGACTGTCAGTCTGGTTTGGAG
This sequence comes from Acanthosepion esculentum, assembly GCA_964036315.1. NCBI lineage: Eukaryota > Metazoa > Mollusca > Cephalopoda > Sepiida > Sepiidae > Acanthosepion > Acanthosepion esculentum. Next base: position 95,015,125 of record OZ038480.1, on the reverse strand, counting down.
TGAAGTACTATTGTCTCGACTCGTTCTTATATTTAACAACCCTCCCACGTGGGTCGCATGTGGCACAAGGACAGCTTAATGTAGGTTCTTGGAGCCCGTAGGCTCGCCCCAAAATATGCCCATTAGAACCCGTATAAACGGGTTCAGGAGCTGTCTACCTCCCCGGACGACACTTTGCCCTGCGGCAAAGCCTCGTCCGGGTTCCTCTCTGTCAAAGCAGAGAGTTCGATAAGAGTCGCGCACAGTCAGAGACTTGACTCGATCCACTGTCTCTCTTGAAAGGCGCAATCTTTATACTATCAGGAAGAGTTCATTGTCGTTACAGGTAAGATCTCATAACACATATTTTTCTTTCTAAAAAAATAAATCAATTTTACTTTCTTATATATTTTTCTTTCTTACAAAAAAAAACTTAATCAATTTTAATTACTTACATAATTTTATTTCATACAAAAAATGATTACTCAATTTTAATTTCTTCTATATTTTTCATACTTACAAAAATTTAATCAATTATATTTTTTTACATATTTTATTCTTACAAATAAAAACATTAATCGATTCTAATTTCTAACATATTTTGATTTTGAAAAAAATCTTAATTCCTTACATACTTTTCTTTCTTACAAAAAACTTAATCAATTTTAAATTTCACATATTTCCTTCCTTACCCCCCAAAATTTAATTAATTTTAATTTCTTACAAATTATTGTTTTTTGCAAAAAACCTAATCAATTTTAATTTCTTACAAAAAACATTAATCAATTTTAATTTCTTACATCTTTTCCGCCAATCATTTCACCCCAAACAAGGCAATGAAGCGATTGAAATGCAAAGTATTATGAAACCTGAAGAAATCCGAGAAAAGGATTCTGAAAATAAAGGACAATACAAAAATAGGATTCAAAGCGAAAGATGACAACTGACGATGAATTTAAATTTTTGACGATCTTAATTGCTAGAAAAGCAAGCAACCGGAAGAGTTTTCCTTAAACGAGAAGTGTTAAAAAGAGAGAAAGAGAGAAAAGAATATATCGTACGCTTACACATTTCCGTTTCTACAGTAAAATTATGAGACCTAACTGCAAATCTATTAGTATAATTCCATTACTGAAGTCAAAGTCCTAAAGTGGAAAGCTCTTCAGAAAATTAAACATTAAAATGTTTACAGAATAAAGCACAGGGAAGCTCTGTTACAGCAGTGAGAAAATACGTGATGCCAGGTCAGGATCGATAAAATTGTAGATAATTATTTGGATTTTGTCAGGAATCTCTAGATGCATAGCAGAAGCGCCTGACAAGATATGACAACAATATTCAATGCAAGGACGAATGCCAAGCTTATAAAGTTGTAAGACACGTTCGACTGAGAATATTCTTAGCAGCAAACTTAGCAATTAATTCAATATAAGCGTGCCAATTCAATGAAAGGGAACCGTGAAACCAAGAAGGCAAAATGAATTATATAGAACGCAAATAATTTTTCTAAGACGAAAATAGTGAGCTATTTAATATTGTTTACTTAAATACACAAGTATACTATGGATTACCTGAATCTCTCTCTCTCTCCCTCTCTCTCTCTCTCTCTCTCTCTCTCTATATATATATATATATATATATATATATATATTATATTATATTTTTAATACCTGCAATTGTAAAAGATCTCGATTTGTATAACACCTTCAGCAATGTACAGGCCGTTGTTTTCTGTTACGTTTGAACGATATATATATACATATATATATATATATATATATATATATATATATATATATATATATATATATATACTCTGCGTGCCAAATTATTATCGAGATAACTTCTTTTCTAATATTTCGTAAAAGCCTCCAATCAATTCAAACGAAATTTTCAAACGATGTTGGCAACCGTAACCTGCGCAATCACCGGGATTTTCGTACTGATCTGCGCAGTGTAAAAAACTGGCGCCATATTTGTTATCAGCACCGTGATTTGAGCGTGCCAAATTATTAGAAAAGTGTAAGAATTTAGTGAAAAGATGGGCCGTAAAATCAGTTTAAGTGATGCTGAAAAGAAAAATATCACCTCAGAACTCTCAAAAGGTAATTCTACCCTAGAAATTTCTAAGAATGATAGGGAGGTGTCATCAAACCGTGAAAATTTCACCGCCGACCCTACACAAGTACGCAAAAGGGCAGATAAAGGCAAGCCGAGTGTTATTTCACGTCGTCTCATGTCACGACTTAAACGAGAGTCCACGAAGAATCCTGGACTTACCAGTCAAAAGCTTTGTAGTCGCATTGGGGATCCTACTGTGTCTAAAAGTACTCGGTGTCGGTATCTGAGGGAAATAGCAACAACAGTCAGACCTGTATCGAAGCCTCCATTGACGAGAAATCAAATTCAAAATCGATTGAAATGGGCCGAGAACAATATGAAGATTGACTTCTCTAAAGTTTTGTTCTCAGACGGAACTCGAGCAACACTTGATGGACCAGATAGATGGTGCAAAGGCTGGGTAATGAACGGACAAAATCGCCATCAGCGTTTGAGACGCCAACAAGGCGGTGGGGGCATAATGATCTGGGGTGGTATTATTGGAAAAACATTAGTGGGCTCACGGAGAGTACCAGATGGTGTCAAAATGACTGCTGATGCAGGCATAGCGTTTATGAAGGAGCATCTTGAACCGTGGATGAAAAGACAAAGAGTTGCCTTCAGAAGGGCCCTTGTTTTTATGCAAGATAATGCTCCCTCACATGCTGCTCACAAGACTACTGAATATTTGAAACAGTTAGGCTTCGATGGACCTCGGAAAATGAAGTGGCCAGTAAATTCTCCGGATTTGAACCCAATCGAAAACCTTTGGAGCATCATGAAGCGAAGACAGTACAACAACGGACGACAATTCAGGAGCAACGCTGAGTTGTGGGAAGCAATTCTTGACATATCTCGCGGCATTACAGCATATAACATCCTACAATTAACAAATTCCAAGGATCGTCGACTTCTTCAAGTAATTTCAAAACAGGGAAAGCATATTCCCTATTAATTTGTTTAAAATTGTGCCTTTGTTTGTATCTGTTATTATTTGTTTGATTATCTTATTTATTAGCTTCTTTTGATCATAAACATTCACGTGCAACATTAATAAACGTTTTGTTTGCTCCATTCTTGGAATTTTACTAAAACTTTCTAATAATTTGGCACGCTCAAATCACCGTGCTGATAACAAATATGGCACCAGTTTGTTTACATTGCGCAGATCAGTACAAAAACTTCAGTGATTGCGCAGGCCATGGCTGCTAACATTGTGTGAAAGTTTTGTGAGAATTGATTGGACGGTTTTTGAAATATTAGAAAAAAGTTATCTCGATAATAATTTGGCACGCAGTATATATATATATAAGTTTTGAACAATAAAAAATATTAAGAAATTAAACTTTTCAGATACTCTGGGTTGTATATTAATATTGTTTTCTTTTATCATTTCAATTAGTTTCCTCGACTAGTTTCGGTCGGCATGGCATCATCTGGAGAAGAAAATCCCTGCTTGTTAGTAGCAGTGAACTACAGGTGTGAATGACTGTCTCTGAAGAAAGTGTATTGTATCCATAGTTTTCATTCGTTTTTTTTTATCGTTAATTTTGATCAGTCATTGTGTTGGCTAAACGGCCTCTTTCAAGTTGTTTTTAAAATAAAGTCTGAGAGATTCCTAAGTCTCAGAATTCCCTCCTTGGTCATTTTGATAGTTTTATTGGTTGCTGGAAAGGAGATGTGTGTGTTAAGTGTATGCTATCTTTTAGTTTGTTGGAGTGTGTCTGATGTGTATATTTGTATATAATTTTGTGAGTATGCGTATATGTGTGCGACCTCAACATCTCTGCAAGCATACCGGTCTTGTGAGAAATGTGGGTAGTGCTTGATTTATGGGGTTACATATTAATTCTATCTATGTAGCTAAATTTGTGGTTAAGTTCATCTGGACAAAGTGTTTTGGTGCGCAAAATCCATTTGTTTTCATGTTCCTCTAATATCTATCTAAGGTTAACTTTTCTGTCTATTTCTACTTTTTCACTTATAGTGAATTTTAGATGGCTTTTGAAATTATGTTTTTCTCGACGGAAATGTTGTTCTGCAGGTATTAATCTTTCGTATGGAGCCGACTTGATTCGATTCGATTCTGATAATTATTAAAAAGACATGAATGAAAGTTAGGAAGAAAATAAATAAAATCGATTCAGTCATTTTTTGGCTACCATCACATTGAAATTAGCAGATAAACATCAGTTAGGAAAGAAAGGGCCATTCAGATTGTCCCACATATCGTTTCTGGCATTTTGTGCATTCTAATAAATTAGATTATGACTTCTACAGTTAGAGTCGTGGTAGTTTTTAAAGTAGATTTAGTGACTGAGCTAGTGAACGAATTGGTATGTCTAATGTGGTTACAACATACGCTCCCTTTATTGTTACATGGTTGGGCAAATCCTTTTTTTTACTTTTGGTCTATTAAGGATTAACTTATCATCTAAAATGTGGTTACTACCTATGATTTCCTTAAAGTTCTTAGGACTACGATATGCTAGAAGACTATTTCCCAGCGACTTTTGATTATTTGAGATATTGAAGGAAGTGTTTACTAGAGGGATGCGTTTGGATTTATTTTTAATTTTATACATTAAGGTGTCTTCTTTAGGTGTGGAAATTGTTTATTTATTTGTTCCGTGATTAGGTGTTGTTTATAGCCACGTGTTGTGAATTGATGCTCGAGTTTTTTAGTGTGTTTACTTAGATCTTCATTGATAGAACATATACTTCTGAATGTAAGTGCTTGTGAATAGGGAAGGTTCTCCCTGAGGTGATTTGGGTGTAAGGACAAAGTGGACACAGTTGTGGGTGTCAGTGATTTTAGCGTGTAGTGTCATTTTTGTTTTTAGCGATGTAGATGCGGGTGTCTAAAAACCTTAACGTATACTAAACACACACACACACGCACACACACATACATACATACATACATATATATATAGACCCTGACGATCTTCCTAAGTGAAACCTTGGTAGGTGTGTCTGGCTCATTAGGTTTGACTAGGTTTGCTCTACTCTTGTATTGAGCTCTTTAGTTAGTTGTTTACTCGTATCGGGGTTTTCTCTTTGGGCCTTGAACCTGTATCTGTGCGATTATTTTCGACAGACTTTCATGTTCTTGGCTCTTTCTTTTTTTAAAACCTTTTTTTCCTTCGTGATTGATTTGGCTATTGTTAAATCAAGAGTTCGAAGGTTTTTCGACACGAGTATAGTTACCTATATATATATATATATATATATATATATATATATATATATATATATAGATAGATAGATAGATAGATAGATAGATATATACTATGCAGGAAAATGGGTCATATTCTATATTTAATACATTTTGATTTATCGATTCTTTGGTTTAATAAATCCTCCTAAATCAGGATGATGGTACTAATCCATTCATATATGGCGAACAACCTCTTAGAAAGACATACAAGACACAAATTTTAGTAGACACTCCGAAATCCAGAAGGTTGTCACAAACGTCTGGTCTATAATGAATACACACACACACACACATACACACACACACACACACATACATATATATATATGTACACATATATATATATATATATATATATATATATATATATATATATATATATATATATGCATGTGTGTGTGTGTGTGTGTGTGTGTACGTGTGTGAAAAGCTGACCAACGTTAATATAAAGTTTGTAAAGACAGCAATATTTATAATATGATTCGAAGTTAAGAGATGACGCATTAAAAAGACATGAATGAAAGTTAGGAAGAAAATAAATAAAATCGATTCAGTCATTTTTTGGCTACCATCACATTGAAATTAGCAGATAAACATCACTATTCTGTAAAGGTTTCCCTGGAGACTGGATATAATTCCTCGAAATTCTGTGCAGCAACTATCATAAAATAAGTAAATTGACTAAATTCACATAATATATATATATAGAGATATATATGTATATATATATGTATATATATATACATATATATATACACACACACACACACACACATATATATATATATATATATATATATATATATATATATATATATATGAAGAAATATAGTCTTAAGGTGTGCTATATTTATGGGATAAAGTGCTCAGTATCAGAGATAGAGCGTGTGTAAACATAAATATAAAAGTGAACATTGAAGTCAAGAGGCCTGACGATTGCGTCTAGCATGAAACAGACTGTCGCCTTTAAGTGTTGACTTCAATGTTCACTTTAAGTATGTATGTATATTACGTATATTCGCACAGTTGAATTATCTTATGACTGTTGGTGCATATATATATATATATATATATATATATGTGTGTGTGTGTGTGTGCGTGTATGTGCGTGTATCTGTGTGTATGTGTGTGTGTAGCATTTCAGAGAGAGTGTATCTGTAAAAGGACAATATGAAAAAGGCAAAAGGCAAACTTATCATATCCGACGCATTTCCTCCTCCGAAGGACTCTGACAATTCAAACATAAGGATTTATATTTTGACAAATATTTACATACAACAGCAATAGTGTTATTGGTCTTTCAATTTTTTGTTCTTAACCTTAAATTTGCCGTGGTATAGTCCCTCAGAGGACGAAAGTCACTAGTGGTTTCCGTGCCTATACTGTTGATATCAACATAATTTTAATGAACACTCTTCTCCGATAAATGCAAATGTTGAAGCATTGCACAAGCATACACGCCATTGTCTGCTTCCTTTACCATATTTTTCTAGGATCGTACTTATTCTGCATGGTTGCTATCCTACCCTTGACCCCATCATTGGACAGCGCTTGCATAGGTCTGCGCCAAAATTATCCGGTCCATTCATCCACGTTATCCGATCATCTCTTTCTTAGACGTCCTCTTCTCATCCCTCCATGTAGCAGTCCGTTTAGGATGGCTTCACCATCTGATTACGTAACCATATGACATCATCTTCTACTTCTTTGTGATGTTCAACGCGACTTTATACCCATCTATATAATTTTATATATATATATATATATATATACATATATATATATATATATATATATATATATATATATATATATATATAATTATAATATTTTTAAAAAAATATGATTCCTTCGCTACATAAGAGTTTTCATGTTTCAAATTCCCAAATTCTCGCTTGACGAGGAAGCGTGACCAAACACCTTAATTCAACTTAATTTCAAAAATTATATTAGGGGTCTCGGCTCGCGCTTTTGAAACATGCGAACTCTTATGTAGCGAAGGAATCATATTTAAAAAAATATTATAATATAAGCTCTACTTCTGTATGTAGCACTGTCTTTTTAAAAAAGCAAAATACTAAGGAACTCCGGATTATTTACCTAACGTTTTCTTTCCTATTTTTCTGCATACCTGCATATATATATATATATATATATATATATATATATATATATATATATATATATATATATATAATTAGACAGATGGATATATATATATATATATATATATATATATATATATATATATATATATATATATATATATATATATATGTTTGTATATACTTATTTAGACACACACACGTGTGTGTGTGGAGTGTTTTATCTATGTATTTCTGGTTATTTACACTATTTACATTGTTTTAACTTCGTTGCCATATCCACGACGTTTCAGTCGTTGTACGCTCCGTTCTTCGTCAGTTCACTGGAAATTTCGAATTGAATCCTTTATTTCGTCCACCAGGGTAGAGTGTTCTATTTCTACGTGCCATGCTACTTCGTATCAGTTATCTTCGTTTAACTGAACTTAGCAAATTTGCTTGTTTTTTTTTTTTTGTTTTTTTTTTTACCAATTATGAAACTTTCCGTCAAGTCAGTGGATTCAACCAACGCATTTATCGACTGTGCCAACAACAGTCCGAACAATATAAATAGTGTAAACAATTAAAACACCCCTCAGAAATATCGTGATGCATTTCTGGATCATATAACAATCTCTATCAGCGTGATGTTTTATTTACTGATTGCATGCTGTAAGCATTTGACAGAGGAAGTTATCGAATGTAATGAAATTTGATATTGAAGAGCTACTTGAAATGGAAAACTGAGATTGTAACCCTGGGGAACCAAATGTTTCACACAATTCCAGGCATTTTTTCAAGAGTGTAAATTTTGGTTTGTTATGTAATAATAATAATAATAATAATATATATATAGCGGGTGCGATGGGTAAATTGTCACCATTTTATATTTTTACTTTTGCGCATGCGTGTTGATTGC
>OZ038480.1:94984323-95004323 GCA_964036315.1 Acanthosepion esculentum | reverse complement strand
ATCGCAAAGATAGATAGATAGATAGATTGAGAGAGAGGGGGGAGGGAAATAGAAACAGTTATATAGGTATATATGAATCACAAAACAAAAATGCATGTAAAACTATACATTTATTGCTGCATAAAAACCACATCTACACTCTTGTTTTCAAATTTACCTTGAGTTAAATACATACTGCAAAATCTTTCCCTGGATATTTTTATTATGATGATGTGCATGATTTTGTGGGAAATAGCATTGCATTTATTTAGAAGAATTGTTCAGAAATGACGTTTATTTAGAAAAAAAAATCCTTTTTAAGTAACAATTTTTATTATGGAAGCCATTAAAATAGCTGTAAAATTGTGTTTCAAATAAAAAAAATATAATTCCCAAATTTACCTTTCCTGGCTGTGTGACATTTAAAACTGTATGACATTGTATAACATAAATAAATTGTTTGAATTTACTCTTATTTTCTGTCTGTCCTTATTCAAATACGGGTGTACATTTTTACTGCAAATAACCACAAAAGCAAACAAATATATTTTATCGAATTAATAAACTTGGGTTAAAGGGAACGTTGGGGTAGCACCAGGAATTGAGTAACACGTCGCAGATAAAAAATTTAGCTTTCTGTAATTTAAATTTCTTGATATAATGTATGAAATAATACACATACATAACTACTACCAACAAAAGAAAGTTCAATTTAGAATTTAATTTACATTGTAAATCGACCTCCCATCTCTAAAAAACGTAAGAATTATTTCCCCTGAGAAATGAAGGTCATATTCAGTTAAATTCGATAAAAATACAACATAAGTATATATCCTGGATATCTGTATAAATATATAAACATACAATTCTATATTACAAATTTAATTCAACTAAAATTGTCATATTTATTCAACATCCTAAAGCAGAAATGGCTCAGTCATTTTTTTCTTTAATTTTTTCATGTTTTTATAGACGTGCATATGTTTGCCGAGGAAGAGCATTTCCCTTATAAAAGAAGATATTTGAAAAAAAATCCAGATTTTAAATCTATTAATGCGCTTTCTAAAAAAACTTACTAAGGTTAGTTATTTTCTCTCACTATAAAAATGATATGCAATTATTTTTTTGATTAGTTAACACATTCCTCCTTCAAAAAAAGAAAAGAATAACAATAACAACGGGAAAATAACATTAATTTAATTTCGTTTAAAAACATATAAAAATTGTATCACTTAGCGCCTCCCATAGCTGCCTTCTTTTTGATTACTTCGAGAGATTTTCGAATCTATTTTAGAATGTTCTCACATTTAAATTGGAACGCTTATCGATATTTTTCTCAGCGACAATTTTTTTTCTGTGAATATAAATACAGTTTTCTCAAAAGATTTCTACTTTTGCTCTGGCTGAAATGTAATGTAAATATACGATACACTCGTGTTTCTATTAAAAACACACACACACACACATACATACATACATACATATATATATATATATATATATATATATATATATATGGAGAGGAGTGAGACTAGAAGATTCATGAGCTGAATTTTGATTGGAAATTTTGCCAGTAAAACTATATGCAATCTTTTGAGAGGTCTCGTGTCATATTCTTTGTTTTGGAAAATGAAATATTTGTATCGAATATTGTGTGAAACTTTGACTATACCATATAGCAAAGAAATATATAAAACATTATAGAGTGATATTTAAAACAACAAAATTACAAGCCTACTCTCATGCCCTCCTCCTTGTTTGCATCCTCTCTAAGACCTCATCGTTGCTCACACGTGCGGTCCATGACATCCTCAGCATCCTTCTGTTTGCACTGTAACAGCAGCAAAAAACCGGCATGATCGAGCTCAAACTTCGATCACGTGTCCATAATAGTATCAACTATAAAAATGTATGAGCAGAACGCTATATAACAGACTTTCAGATATGCTATAGCGAAAGTGCGGATAAGTTTTTAATTTCCTTCGTAAAATACATATGTAGTAAGAATTAATTTGAGATTGCCAAAACAAAGCATGCCCCCTATTTTCCCCACCCCGCTCCAGACCGTGCGTTGTTTCGATTTTTCCTTCATTTCATTCGTCGTTTTGTTTTTGTTCATCTTCTTTCCTTTATATATATGTTTCTCCCTATTTTTGTTCTTTTTAAAACAATTTTATTTCGTTCAACCATTTTACTCTTTATTTACCCGTTTTGCAAATTGCCTTACATCATGTTCTACCTTTTCACCTTTTATTATTGTCCTTTTAATATATTTTTAGAGATTATCAACCCTTTTTTATTATTTAAAACCGAAACGTATTTCGGATTCTCATATTCAAAAGTCGGCGTATAGAATCATCGGATTTTCCGAATTATTAAACTATGGGTAGATTGCTCTACAGTTTCTATAATATATAGATTCATGCACTAGTTGCCTACTACCGTGTTCAGAAATACTTCCTTTATTTTTAACGATATTTTTCTATGTCTTAATACTTTGCTTACTTTCTAGAAGGCATTTTCGCTATTACTATGCGCCTTCGGATTTCTCTATCATTTTGCTTTCGTCGACAATGACTACACTGTCTTGATAGTTACATTAGTGTTCCTGCTTGATTTTAAGTCCCCAATATGTAATTCATATCTGAGGCCGTCTCTTTTGCTGACGACCATGCGTTCTGCTTTTTTTCAGTTAATAGTCATTTCCTCTCTAGCATTTCAATCCTACTTTTTCTAAGATCTTTCTCGGTATATCTTCTGAGTCTTCCGTTAACAGATTCATGTATCTATCATACGTTTTTAAAATTATATTCGTCGATATTATACCCTGTATAATCTTCTATTTGCCTAAGGTCTATATCGTTATATATGTTGAATAAATCCAGGCCAAAAAGCGGCACATGGAGTAATAAGGAATTTAGTATACAACCTGAGACATGAATGCATGGTGACAGTTGTAAAATTGTACTCATACATTCTTTTTTTTTAATGTCATGTCCTTTCAGGGCGTACGCGATCATGGCTCTCCACCTCCCTCTATCGCTATCAGCAAGTTCCTTCCCTTGGCTTACTCCTCCAATTCAAACTTCATCTCTCACCTTCAGTGTGTGGCTTTGTAGACTTCTCTGAGCGTGAACTCTAGTCTGATCTAAGAGAATATCTACCTGTGTTTTTCTGTTTATATTTCTGTATGTCATTGTTCTATTTCAAATGCATCCACATTGTAGGAGCATCTGGGTTGATCACGGGTTCACCTCTCAGCAACTAAAAACTGAATCTCTCATACGCAACATAATTGTCTATTTCAATTCAAACTTCATCTTTCACCTTCAGTGCGTGACTTTGTAGCCTTCTCTGAGCGTGAACTCGAATCTGATCTAAGACAATGTCTCTCTGTGATTTTCTGTTTATATTTCTGTCTGTTATTGTTTTATTTCAAATTATAGGCGCAGCTGAGTTGATCACGGGTTCACCTCTCAGCAAATAACACTGAGGAGGCAGATCTGCAGTTGATGGCTACGAGGTTATCTCCAAGATCAGACCATCGATACACCTAGCTTCTCCGCCGTGAAAATGAGAGTAAAATATATTCTGGTGTTAATTGCGAATAACTCAGTAATTGATAGAATATTGTGTGAAACTTTGACTATACCACATAGCAAAGAAATATATAAAACATCATAGAGTGCTATTTAAAACAACAAAAATATCAATCACATTCGTGGAGTTTAGGCGACCATATTTTGCATATGGGGATGATTTTCATTGGTCAGAATGGAAATGAAGAAAGTCAGAATTGCCCTGTCAATATCAGGGTTAAAAATACGTTGATCGATACAAATAAATTGTTTATCCGAATTAGAGGAAAATGTTGATGTAGGAACTATCTCGTACGGATTAGAGAAACAAGTTTTACTAAATAGACAAGGAAATGGTTCTATCCGGCTCAGAGAAACATACATTGTTGGTATAGGCAATATTGAATTGGTCTTTCTTATTCAGGGAAAAATATATCTGGCATCGATAAATTCCAGCTGAGGTCCGAGAACAATAACACAGAATTCCTCATATAGCAAAAGACAAACATTTCGAAAAAGAATGAAACCTACTAATTTTTCAGTATTGTCGAAAATAACATCGTGTTAGCTAAAGAATTATCTTGATGTTTTCGAGCTGGTTCAAGAAAATTTTAATCTCTGACAGCAGACAGTTTACTAAGCATATGTTTATCTATATAATACTAAAAGTCTGTGATTGCGTGCGTGCTTGTGTGTGCGTCCGTCTGGCGCGTAATGATTTACGAGTTGTTTATACAGTATTTTTATTTTAACTTTCTTCAAATAGACAATTTTTTTAATTAAAATATTTTTAAGTTAAATGCAGACACAAAGAGACCCCGCTTTGCTGTTTCGTCATTTTGTTTGTATAATTTTGAATATTTCAGCTTTCTTTAAACAAGCAATATTTTAAATATTTAAAAAATATTTTCTGGCATATTTAAAAATTATTTTCAAGTGAATATGATTTTTAAAAAATATTTTAAATGAATAAGCTTCAAAAATACGAGTTCTTATAAAGTATTTTTATTTCAACTTTCTTCAGACAATTTTTTCATGTTAAAATCAACTTCGATGTTTTAGAATTGAACCATCGGGTTAAATGTAGTCTAGTATAATAAAATCTTCTCACCCGAGTATAACCTGATTGATTGATTATTGTAGGACTATACTAAGGCTATTGTTGTGTTTTTGTCATCGAGGTAAAACCTACGATAGCGAACGATACATTTTAAAAGTAGTGTTGTCTCAAATCTGACCCTGAAAGTAGATTTGCCTTTATTTTAGTAGAAAAGCATGTATCTACTGATCTTTTTCCTCATATATAGAGGCGGGGTTAAAATTAGCGCCCGATTTCTGTTTTTACGGAGTCAGTTGATTGTTTGCCAACTGGATCACGCAAGAGAGTAGAAATAAATGAAAACTATATTTATTTAATATTTTATACTGGGGAAAATTATTAAGGATCTTTAAAGAAGCTGTCTTACAAACAGAGTTAAAAAAAGGTGCCATTCTAAATGCTGAAAATAAATAATATTCTTATTTTCATATAGTCTTATCTATTCGCGAATATCTTTGGCTCGGTTCCAATCAGTTCACGTAAGTTATATTCAATTCTTCATTCTGGCTTCTCTTTTTGCAAAGAAATTCTCTGCAACTTCATGTTCGCAAATGAATCCATTTTGGATTTTCCTCTTGTGTTGTCTCTGCAAATTCCCACGCAGTTATTCGAAGCATACCAGTGACTCCTCCATAGATTCTCATTTAGCCTAGGTATTTGTAAATAGCGTTGGCACCATTCCACGTGCTACGAAATATATTCTCGAGTGTTAATTTTATCTCGTATATTTTCAAATATCTTTGGAATCATTCCCGTCACTCCAAAGACTTAACATCCTATCTTCATTTAAACGAGGAATTTGCTATTGATATTAAATTATGCGAATATTTTACATTTTCAAATCGAACAATTTATTTATACTCGTCATTATATTTCTCTAAAGAATTTCCAATATCATTGAGGCCGCGGATATTTTCTGTTAATTCAACCCAAATAATGTAAAGTTATTTATCGCAAATATTAATTCACTCAGAGAAATTTAAAATTTTAAATCAACGTTGTTTTTTTCTTAAATTTTTGGCACTCTTTTGAAATAATGAATTTTAAATCAAAGTTTGTTTTGCTTGCCATGAACCTTCCAGATAGAACGGCCTCCGTATTATTGGATACAATCTGAAGTTTTATTTTACCTGGGATTACGATTACGTCGGATATTTGGAAAGGGATAAATCTTAGAAGAATGATTCCAATGATATTCCTCTGACTGTAAATCCCAGTACGAATTTCGTTGACCCAGAAACCTGAGCTCACATGGAAACAATCAAAAGCACCTATCGGAACGACACAATGAAAACTAAGTCAATGTTCGGGACTCATCGCAGCATGATAAACTCTTATTTGTTTCGGATTGTTGGAAAGGATATACATCTTTAAAGAATGATCCCGATTTTATTCCTCTGACTGTAAATCCCAGTACGAATTTTGTTAACCCAGAAACATCAGCTCACATGCAAACAAACGAAAGTACCTGGTGAAACACCAAAATAAAGAATAAGTCCATGTTTGGTACTCCTCGCAGCATTGTGAACTCTTATTTGTGTGAGTTCCTTTGGAGACGTAAGGCAAAAAATAACAATGAATGCATTTTTGAATCAATTTTACATGCCATTTCTGAATTTTTATGTGAATTTTAGTAAGTATAATTTTTTTTTTTCATTATGAGGTGTTTAAAAGAAAAGATCCGAGTGTACTCAAAGTGTTCCAAATACTTTAGTCTTGATTTTTATTCTTCATTTTCTCGTTGTAAATGCCTTTGGAGCCCTTGCAGTCACTTCAAAGTAACATCCGATTTTCATTTAGAGGAGTTATTTACTTTTTTGTCAGTGCCATGCATGATACACGCCTAGGCGATCATGCATCTTTCGATACATGATTGACGAGACAGATTTTTTTCCCGCAGTAGGTTGACATCAAAAGTCCAATTGCCATCCAAAGCTATAGAACCTAGTCTGTCCTGCTATTTACGCATAGCGGGACGGGAGAGAAGAGGATTCATACCTTTCCTCGTAATAAGACAGTGTGTGTTTATGGAGAGTGAATATACGTATACATACGCATGCTGACAAAAACACCATCAAAAGCGATTAAGCGAATGTAATGACTGGAATTCGAAGGGAAAAATTATAGTTGTTCCAACGAGAAAAAAATGTATATTTTAAAAAATGTGAGAAGAATAAAATATATCTATACTAAATATATATATATATATATATATATATATATATATATATATATATATATATATATATATATGTATCAAAGGCAATTTTAGGGGAAAGAAGCAGGAACATATGTAAAAATATTTTGTTTTGTTTGATTTGTTTCATTCTTTATTGATGAGAATACACATCTGCACGAATGAAAGGGTTGCTGTTAATTTTTTTCATAAGTTTTTTGTGTATATAATCTAGCAGAGTTTATTTAGATACTTCTTGTTCATGTTTCCATCTCTTTCGTTATTAAGTATCCTATATTTTAAAAATAAAAGATCTGTCAACAATTGTGAAGCGGCTAATGACCTGGAACAAACGTCGTCGGACGTATTATATACTTTAAACTATATATATATATATATATATATATATATATATATATATATATATATATATATATATATATATATATATATATATATATATATATATATATATTGGGGCAGCAGATCATTATTTAAACGTATATTATTAAATATAACCGGCAATGAATGTCTATTATCTCTGATCATGAGCCGTTCTAATTTTGGACATTTTTTGTTTTTATTTTCACCAGAAATTAAAGCAAATATTCGAACCACAGAACGGCTCATGATCAGACATGATAGGTATTCATTGTCTGTTATATGTAATAATACATATATATATATATATATATATATATATATATATATATATATATATATATATATATATATATATATATATATATGGTTGAACGTTTTTCCCGATGTCTTCTGCTTACTGACAAATATGTATTGTCTTATCATTGTTCGATCTATGCTAACTGCAGCATCCCGTCAGCCATTTCGTCACCACATTCCCCATGCGGTACCATCATGACTATTAATAAGGGCTTGTCCCTGCGCAGTGCTAACTCTTACATTTCCCCAACCCATTTAATTCTGATATGCAACGAAAGTAATTTGTCAAAGACTCATTTACATCAGATACCGGCTTATTCCCGTCGGTCTCTCCGAGCTGAACGAGAAGAGAAGCTGTCACACTGTAAGTCGCATGTTACTTGGAGATGACGGGATCTACGCTGTACTGGTTCCGATCACTTATGCCTTGTATTTTGAATTATTCATCATTATGCAATGAGCTGTATTTCCTTTCTGATGCCTTTAACTGTGCCTCTGCTCCCTGTCGATCTAGGCAAAGTAATATTTCCTTTTAAGTACGTTTTCATTTTCAAAGTGAATCATTTTCAGAATTGACCTAGAAAAGCGATGTTTGTCATCAGAAATTAAACCTACCCCGATTATATATATATATATATATATATATATATGTATGTGTGTGTGTGTGTGTGTGTGCAAATATATAGAAAAATAGGAAAGACCGTTAGGTTAATAATCCGAATTTCTTTAGTATTTTTGTTTTTATTTTCAAAAGACAGGGCTCTATACACAAGTAGAGCCTAAATTATAATTATTTTTTTGAAATGCGATGGAATCCTATTTTTATAAAAATAATATATATATGTGTGCCTGTGTGTGTGCGCTCGCGCGTGCGTGTGTGTGTCTGTGTTTGTGTGTGTGTTTCTGTATATATATATATATAGTTAGTGAGTTAATGAAGTTATTTGGTGATCCGTATGGATAATTCCAAGGAAGATGTAATCCAAAAAGCTCTATGGAAAAACAGATCAAATGTTAATTGCATTAAGAAACTTTACATATTATTATTTAATTATTATTTAATAATAATTTGTTAATTTTTAAGCCTGGAAAAATTTGTCACCCATATTTTTGTGTGAAAATGGATATATATATATATATATATATATATATATATATATATATATATATATATATATATATATATATATATATATATATTCATTCTTAGCCAGAATAACGGTGACTACAAACTAATAAATTCTGCATTTGTTGGCTGTGGGTAATTTTCCAGGTACTTATCAATGTGATGTTCCCGTAAATGTAAGTTGGCTCCTGTACATGCTCAATAGCTTTTAAACTGACGGGTGGGGTGATTTTGGAGTACCTCGAAATATACCGTGTGTTCAGGTTCTTGTCGCTCCTCTCCATATGTCTGTTATGTTTTTTACAATATGGTTCCTCTTGTAAAAGGCTAAAGCGCCACTCGAATTAGAGGGTTACCTAGTAAGATTTACAGTTTAGGGGTATGCATGGAAGATAACGGTTAACTCCATACTTGAACAGAATAAGATTGTAGTTATCGAGAAAGCATACTCGTGGTATATATATATATATATATATAGAAGTTAGTGGATTCTTGTAACACAAAGTGTATGAAGGTGGTTCCTACAATATGCGTGGTATGGTCTTAGCCGTAAATGTTAGAACTGGTGAATCTAATGAATATAATTCTTCTGATAGAATAGGGAGAGACTTGCCTCATTTTATTTGCGGGAAAGAGGTTGTAAGGTGTAAAATAATTCATCATTCACAAGGATGCGTGGACGCTTTGGACTTAATTGTGACTGGAGAGTCTCCTCTCCATGTATGACAACAGTACTCTAGAGGAGAGATCAAGCGTCAATCTCTGGTCATCTAGAGGTTTAGAGCTGTACCACTATACCCTTGCATTATCAGCGTAAATATTCATAAATGATCGACGTATACCCGTATAAAGATCATTTATTTAATGTAGAATGCGAGAATCAGGACAGAGAAGAGAGATTTGTACCGAGCAGAGAGTTATGAATTGAGAAGTGGGATTCGCAGGACATCTATATAGATCACTTGAGTTTCAAGAACACCGGACGTTAATAACTACCTCCAGGAAGGACTTGATAATTCTGTGTTTCTATACCTAAATGGCTTGTGCAATATCCCTCTATGCCACCCTTTGTCAAATCCTTTGAAATATCTAATATGTACGTCGCTTAGATGATTTGTTTTCTCTCAAGTCACACTGATTCTGTCAATAACATTTAGGATATCAGCATGGGACCAAAACGATCGAAATCCGTACTGCTTGTCGCTCAAGAAGTTTTCACTATTGATGTGATCAGCAACCTTCTTGTTGATTATAGCTTCAAAAGTTTTGCTTATGACACAGAGGAATCTGATGGTTCTAATTTGTGACGGAAGTGAGCGCTCACCCGCATTCTTGAAAACAGGGAATACACTAGACAGATTCGTCAAACTAGAGAAAGATTTCTTCTTGAAGAAACGGTTTAAATAGTTTCACTAGGCCAGTTTAATATTCTTCAGGACATTAAGATTTTATGTGAACCGGTAGTCTTCTTACAGTCAAGACTTTTGATAAGGCTTGAAATTTGCCGGGCTATGATAAAAATAGAATTGAGTGTTTGTTCTGTGAAACGTAGGAAGTCGTGAACGGGACGGCATTTCAGTAAGAGGCAAATATCTTGGCGCAAATCTTTTCATTATCTGACGGCGACTGGATGACCTCACAGCCATTTATGAGAGCAGGCATTGATGCTTTGTCTCTATTCAATATTTGGTTAGTGTTTTTTCCGGAATTTCAGGGATCCAAGTTGTTTGCATTTGACTTTGGTTTAGATTCTTTTGCACAGATACTCTTTGTATTTTCTAGAAATCTCTTGCAATGATTGCTTGCAGTTCTGAATGCAAGTTTCCTAGTTATAGATATTGTAGAAGTGGTTCCGGTGCGTTATGGTTTCAGAAAATGTCAGCGGTGAACCATCACTGGCTTTCGACTTTTTCTTGATTTTTCTCTGGGGTATAAAACGCTCCATTCCAGAAAAGATTCATTCCGCGATGAGGCGGATTTATGGGCAGTATGTTTGAAGAAGTCTGGCAGAATGCTTCCCACCATGTACAGTGCTGTTCGATAAAACTGACTCACCTGATATTTTTTTTACTAAATGTTCTCTTCTCCGATGAAACGAAAGTTGAGCTAAATTCAAAAGATAAGCGATCTAAAATCCTTAGAAGTTTTGAAAGCTCTTTGAATTTGGCAGTAAGTACTGTCAAGCATCCGTTTAGTATAATGTTCTGTGGATGCTTTTCTTTTCATGGAACAGGTTTCTTAAAACCTATTGAAAAGACCCTCAGGAGCAAGCAGTACAAGAGAATTTTAGAGTCTTGTTTGCTCCCTTCTGCTGAAAGGGAGCAAATCGACCCTACCAAGCTCATTTTCATGAAGGATAATGCTCCCTGATGAGAAGCAGGTGAGTGTTATGACATGGTCGCCCCAATCTCCTGACCTCAACCCCATAGAAAACTTATGGAGCATTATAAAGTACAGGCTCTCGAGAAAACAGTTGAGCAACAAAGAGGATTTGATTGTGAATTTCATATCAGAATGGAATTCAATGCTTGGAGATTAGATTTGCCAGAACCTAATCAAGGGTTGAAAAGGTTATTCAAAATAAAGGAGTACCCAAAGATTATTAAATATTTCGAACTATATTACCTGTTATAAATAAATTATACCTCTATTATTCTTTATTTAAAGCTTTTCGGTTATGATTCTATTGATTACTAGTTGCAGGAAATAAGTGAGTCACTTTTTTTGCAATGGTTTTTCCCTAAATCTCTTTTATATCCAAAATTATAATTATCAATAGAATACCTTAGGGTGAGTAAACTTGTTTAGGTGGTCGGGAAGGCGTCTTTTTATTAGTAAGATTAAAAATTAGTTTGACCCCAAAAACAATAGGCGAAAAAATTTTGAAGTAAAAAAATCAGGTGAGTCAATTTTATCGAACAGCACTGTATGATCTGGACCTGTCCCATTAGTTTTTCGTGTACCGAAAAGTTGTTCTATGCAACAGCAAACATCAGCGAATATCTTCTTGTTTGCCATCGATTCTAACACTGAAAAGAGAATGATCTGATGCGCCCAGCGTATAGGTGAAATTTCAACGTAATGTTTTACAGGGCAGGATATGTGTAAAAGTATAAGCAGTTTCACCTGAAGTTCCTGTTGCATCGGAACGCAGGGGGATGAAGAGTATAATTAAATTTCAGTCAGCTGCAAGATCGATGAACTTCATACAGGGTGCACTCCATTTTCACAAGATCTCCTCGTGAACTTAAACAAAAACTACCCCATACGGCTACAGACAGAAAACCATAGCTAGAAAAACACACTTCTCAGAGTCTTATACAGGTTTTTCCACCCACGGACTTAACCCTTCTGACTGAACTTTATGGAAATATTCTTCATCTGATCAGGCAATAAGGCGCCAGTTTGGCATGGTCCAACTGCGATGATTTAGGCGAAGTTGAGCCGTAGCAGCTGATCACGATCACAAGTCCAGTAACTCATTAGCGTCGAACGGCTACCACATTCGACGCAGCAATGGGTGTGATGGATCTTTCCCTCCCCGCTGTATTTTAAATTAAGACATTTCATTTTGTCATTTTTCATTCTCTTTGGATGCCGATTAAAGCCTGATAGCACATAGAGTAAGACGGATGAATGCATTTTCCAAAGGGATTTTTCAGAAGTGAATGGAACTGATTTGGTCAGAATTTCAAGTCGACACGCATAGACCCATTTTTCACAGTCGATAAGCTTTACACATTTCCAGAGTAACTGAAGTCCTGGTGTAATTATTTTGTTTTTCTAAATACTGAATATAAACCCCAGTCAAACTAAATCGTCATTAAAAGTTGTTGTTGCGTATATGTAAGAGGAGCAAATAAATGCAGATTATGTATGTAAGTATCTATCCAATATTTCACTTTTTTAAGTCATTATTTATCTAGGGGTTGCAAGTTAAGGAAAAGTCCTTTAATTAGCTCTTTTTAAGTGTGTCCTTTGTTGAATAAAGAGAGATTTGGTAGCTCCAAATAAGTCTCGATTTAGAAATTTACGAAGAGTAATTTTAGAAGTCTGAAACTGTTTCTTCTTGTGAAACTCTTCTCTTGCTTTTTTCTTTCCAGTCTACTTTGATCTTCAAATATACAGTGTAACCCGGATATAAGAGATCCGGATATAAGAGAAACCCGGATATAAGATAGATTTTCTCTGGTCCCAAATTAGAGCCTGTGTTAATGTATATATAATAGACCAAACCCGGAAATAAGAGAAACCCGGATATAAGAGACCATGATATAAGAGAAACCTGGATATAAGAGAGATTTTCTCTGGTCCCAAATTAGAGCCTGTGTTAATGTATATATACAGTGTAACCCGGATATAAGAGAGTTGTTGGGACCGGATAAGTCTCTTATATCCGGGTTTCTCTTATATCCGGATTTGGTCTATTATATATACATTAACACAGGCTCTAATTTGGGACCAGAGAAAATCTCTCTTATATCCGGTTTTCTCTTATATCCGGGTATCTTATATCCGGGTATCTTATATCCGGGTTACACTGTATATATATATATATATATATATATATATATATATATATATGGAAAAAGACTTAAAGAATAAACATACATAGAAAACATTCAAAAACCTACAATACCCATATAATTTCGTCCACAACGCAAGAAGAAAGACATACAAAATATACAACCGAAACAAAAATAATAACATAATCCATAATAATAAATTACACGAAAGCAGATGCATAATACTAGCAACCAACTCTATCATTTTCACTAACCAGAACAACCTATCCCATCTAAATAATCTTAAAATAGTCACAAATACTTCCCAAACATTATGGATATACTCAGATCCTCAAACACTAATAGCAATAATATTTCTGAAGCAGGCATTTATAAAATAAATTGCAAAAACTGTTCCTCCCAATATATTGGAGAAACAAGTAGAAATTTGAAAAAAACGCATTTATGAGCACAGAAGAGACCTCACAAAAAACAACTTAGCTAATGCACTAGTCATACATAGACATAAATCCAACCACAAATTTTGATTTTTAAAATGCTACACTTATAAAAAAGAAAATAACTCACTCAGAAGGAAAATCCTCGAGAGTGCCGCCATTGAATATTACCCAAATATATATATATATATATATATATATATATATATATATGTGTGTGTGTGTGTGTGTGTGTGTGTGTGTGTATAAACATAGATAATAATATCAAATCCGTAAGTAGTAAGGATAATCCAAGTACGTCTTTTTAATATAAAATATGAAAAAAATAGATCCATAGACGGCTCTATGCATTCATGTACAGAGCAATAGGATATGCATCAAGAAGGGGAAAAAAAAGCTTAATGCATCATCGAAAAATTCGGTAATAAATTTATTTCGATAGATAAGTTTTTAATATCTGCTTCATAAGACAAAATTTACAACATGGTTTAAATTTATCCAGACAATTTATTAAAAAAATGTTTAAATTAAATTACAAAGGAAAACGTATTAAATGTCTAAATTACTTAAAATAGAAAAATTTTGCTGGGGATATCTATTATTGTAAAATGGAGTGGTAGAAAAAAAAGAAGCAAGGTTTTAGCACAATGAACAGGTATAGGTGGCGAAGTACAAATGCCAGCTAGTTAAATGCATTCAAATTAAATCAAAATTTATATCACCTTCATCTACTGTACCTCAATCTAATAACAATCATCATCATATGTATAAATAAAGAGAGGGGCGAATCCTTGAAGCTTTCCACCGCATTATCCTTAACATCAAATGGAGGAAAACTGTTACCAAAGTTTTTGAATAGGTGGATGTCACATAGCATTGAGGCTATGCTATTAATGATGGATAAACGTACAGCATGACTTGTCTCCAGGATGAACGACAAACGCCTACCGAAGACTGTTCATTAGGAACTCTCCACTGGACCTTGTGAAAACAGGGCACACAAAAAAGGAATAATTACTATCCGTATTACAAAAAACAATACAATCAGTACTTGTTATTAGGTTGGTGCAAAAATAATGTCGTTTTTTGACGTTCAACTTCATGTGAGAAAACGACATTATTTTTGCACCAACCTAATACATTGACAATATTCTCTATTGTGAGCGAGCCGAGAAGCCGGAGATCTGACGAACTCACTAATTATCAAGTCATGTCTTTCCCCTAAGAATAAATGCAGGGCTTGCGGTATTAGATATGACATTGAAGGGAAAAAGAACATGTGGAACGTAAAACCTCGGAAACAGCTACGGACACACTTTCCGTCATCTATCTCTTCACGTAGAAAATATCAGTTTGTTTGGAATATCAGATTTGGTCGGCGTGTGATGTTATGTTTTGTTTGACGTTATTTTTTTAACGTTTTTTTGGGGGGCGGGGTCAGGGAATTCGAATATTGGTACGCTTAATTTAATTTCAGGTCAATCCTGTGTATACTACACAAAAACAATTTTAAACCCAAAATTAAAACCTAAAAAATCATTATTCACCTATTGTACAATAATTCTAAAATTTCTCTCACTCTCTCGCTCTCTCCATATGTACATACACACACAATTATATATATATATATATATATATATATATATATATATATATATATATATATATATATATGTTTTTCCTCTTACTTCATACATACATGCACACACATACACACACACACACACACACACACACACACACACACACACACACACACACACATATATATATATATATATATATATATATATATATATATATATATATCAATTCATACAATAACCCTATTGTAAGAAATTTCTATGGGATAAACAAAAAACTCGGTATTGAATCCCCCTTTACTTGTAGATCTAAGAAAATTGTCCAGTGAGGGCAAATGCAGATCTAATATGGTTATTTCTCCCAAAGAAAATATGAAAAATTATAAAGCTTACATTGGAATTTCTGCTGGGGAATGGAAACAGAGATTTTATACCCATAGGCACTCATTTTCTAACCTTAAACTAAAACACCAGACATCTCTTTCAAAGAATTTTTTGGAATTGAAGGAGAAAAGTTTTAACCCACAGATAGTTTAGAAATTTATAGGTTCTTCACGTACTCCTAATAGTCTTAGAGAAAGGTGGGAATTATGTTTAGAAGAAAAAATTAGAATAATAAGATTCAACAATCAAAGTCAACTATTGCATCAGAGGAATGAATTTGTGTTAAAATGTTGGTATAAAAACAAATTCAAATTTCCATAATATAGGACATTAGCTACTATATTTTCATATTTACTCCCCTCTACCTCTTCAAATGTCGAATGTATAACTAATTCTAATTTCTATATCCCCCTCTTCACGCTATATTAATTATAATTTATAAATTTTTCCCCGACACTAAGAACTCTCTTTCTTTTAATCCGTTAAATCCCTCTATCTATATATTTTAATGTTATTTCTAACATCCTTTTTATTCCTCTTTTAGATTTAAATTAATATTTCCTTATCCATATAACTGCAAATTAATATCATAATGTTACTATCCGTGTTTAATTTTATGAAACCACTTCCCTTTAAGAAAAATACATCCAACCTGCCCTGACAACGTTCTCTTGCCTTTCGTCTGACTGAAACATGGAAATGGATAAATTCTGTATTACTTTTTTCGACCCTTTTTTTCTATCTTTCACGGTAAAATTTCTATTTTTGACACGAACTCAATCCATATATGGATTGATAAGGAAGACGACCTACATTTTCGTCTACCGAAAGAAGCTTATTCCCTATATTATGAGGTGATTTGGGATTTTACTGTTTATTAATTTTACACACACACACACACACACACACGCACACACACACACACACACACACACACACACACACACATATATATATATATATATATATATATATATATGGCGAGAATAGGATGCTGGTGGTCCAGAAAACTTTCAACGCTTTTCCGCAAAAAACTCATTGTTATTATACATAGTGTATTATGTAAATAGTGTATAGAGAAAAGAAATGGCTGCATATATATATATATATATATATATATATATATATATATATATATATATATATATATATATATATATATATATATATGTGTGTGTGAGTGAGTGAGTATGTTATTTACGCTGCAAGGATTTTTTAATACGTTTATTTATATAATACCGAAAGAGTCTACCGGTTCTGTTATTTTTTTATTATTTTCTAACTTACGATGCATTTGTTTAATGTCTGAATTATCTTTCCAAAGATAATGTATTGCATACATCCGAATAATTTACCTGCAGCAGTACCTCTTTTATGCAAACTTCGTTTAAGACAAGTTAAAAGTTGCTATGTTTAAGTTTTTTCACGTGTTCTTATAATTTTTAACCATGCAGTGTGGATTTCTATGACTCCATTGTTTATCATGTTTCTCTGTCTCTCTCTCTCTCTCTCTCTCTCTCTCTATATATATATATATATATATATATATATATATATATATATATATGCGTGTGTGTGTTTGTGTGTGTGTGTGTGTGTGTGCTTACGCGTGTGTTTGTGTATGTGTATCTATACATACAATGAAAGATGCAATCACTTAAATAGACGTACATTTGAAATAGGAATATAAACATACTGATACATATCAATATAGGCCTCTGTGTGTTTGTGTGTGTTGGGGGTGCATACATATAAGGGTACAAACTTTCAATGCTTGCTTGCATAACCTATATATATACATACATATATATACATACATATATATACATATATATAAATATATATATACATACATATATATATATATATACATAAATATAAAAGTGAATCTAAAAGTCAACACTTACATATATATATATATATATATATATATACATATATATGACAGATATTATATAATATATAATATATAGGTTGACAGAATTTATATATTTATATCTTAATGATCTTCTTCAGAACAAATGCATGATTACCTGTTTTTTCAAAATGTATGCTAAAAATGCGCGCCATTTTTCTTCTAAATCACATTCAAATTCCCTTTATTTTCTTATGGTTTTGGTCGAACATGTTATCTCGCACCTTCACTGAAAACTGGCACTGAATTCTTACGATTTCATTGCTATAAATGAATTCATTTCTATTTCCTTCCTTCCTTTCAACCGGAAATGCATTACCTAAAAACGAGAATTCAAATTCGGCCAAATTGCATAATACATGGCATTAATGAGGCATATGCTTGTAAGCACGCAAATGGCTGTTTGAATTTATATATATATATATATATATATATATATATATATATATATATATATATATATATATATATATATATATATATATATTACCTGAGATACCCTGCAGTCTCCAGGAACATTATATTTAAATATAACAACAAATTAATGAATTACGTCTTGCGCTAAAAAGAAAATAGAAAAAAAAAACAAGGAAATTATTTGCACGATTTGCTACTGTTTGACAGGATTTCTGGGGGCGCGTTACTACATCTAGTTCAAATTGGTGCCATTCTGAAAATTTGTTGGGTGGATCCAAATTCAGAATATCCAAAATTGATCTGACCATTCGAAAAGCATGGCGGTATGTCGCAGAATAACAGTCGACGGAATATGTGGCCCAGAAAACTGAAGGAGCTTAGGATTCTTCCCATGAACGTCTACTTCGTGGAACCGACTCCCAAGAGGAGACTTCCCTGACTACTACAATATTAGCTTGTTCAATTCTAGGGGGAAACGTTATCTTCTAAACATTTCCATATAAATTGTGCCACTTATTCTATAACCCAAATCCTCGAGTGACTTTAAGGCCTTGTACAGGATAGACATCATTTAAAAAAAGAGAAACGTAGGGCAGAAGAAGCCTTTCAGATAATAAAGTATTAAAACAAATAAGAATCTGCCTGGAAACAAAGAATCGAGTACTAAACTCTTTTGTAATATATAATATATTCTCTTATATATCTAAAACCATTATTATCGCCAAAAATCAGTAAAATTGAATACCAAATATCCCGCTAGAAAAAAATAGCCTTTATTCAACAGGTGAAGAAATTTGAAGCGATGTGGACGTAGTCCTGTCGGCATTTTCATCTGTTTGGCGGCTGTGCTTATGATGATTGGAGTATGCATTCTGCGAAATTAGAACAATTTAAGTTACACTGGTTGTGGCTGTAGTTATACATACAGTGTCACTCAAAAGTTTACAACACATTTAAAAAATATGTTTTTTTAGGTATTTCTAATACAGTTACATCAATTAAACTTCTACTGTTCGTAGAACATATGTTTAGGTATTCAGTCAAACAATCAGAACTCTTTTAAAAATTCAAATAAGTATTCCACTAAGAAAAAACTATATTTAGTAACTCAAAAGTTTACAACACATTTTTTATTTACAACAGCATTTTTATAAAAGTGTTCAAATTTTACTAGAATGTTCCAAATTAGGATGGGGTTGTTTTTTTTTAGAAAGTCCCAAATTTATTTTATGATTACTATTAAGAACTATTAAAAGTATTGCGTCATTCTTTTTCTGTCAACCGTACTTTAAACATTGACAAAATGGGGAAAAGCAAAATAATTGATCAAGACCTCCATAAATGTATTGTTGATCTTCATACAAATGAACTTGGTTATAGGAAGATATCTAGTCAGTGCCATTAAGTTCGGTTGGTACGATAGTTTGTCACTGGAAGACGTGTCATTCCATTCGTCCCCCAAACAACCCTGACAGAGTAAAAGAGAGTACGGATACAATTAGTCGTTCAATTCGTCAATATGACATGTTTTCGAGGACACCAAGGATAAAATGACTTCTTAAGCGAAAACACGTTCTTGATAGACTGGATTTTGCAAACGAGCATTGTATCAAACCTGAAGCATTTTGGGGAAAATGTACTTTGGTCAGACGAAAGGAAAATTGAACTTTTTGGCAGAGATGTTGTGGCAAAGGTATGGAGGAAGAAGGGTACTGCATATTTGCCAATGAATAATATCCCAACAGTAATATTTAGAGGCGAATCGATTATGATCTGGGGTTGCTTTAGTTCCCAAGGTGTAGGGAAAATTGAAATAATTGAAGGGAAGATGAAAGAGGCTATTGTAGGGATAATCTGAAGAGAAATTTACGTCAGAGTGCACATTTGAAACCAGATTTGTCTTTCAACAAAACAACGATCCTAAACATTCAACAAATCTTACGAAATCATGTTTAAGCTTAATTAGAATAGACGTATTAAAATGGCCAAGCCAATCTCCAGATCTCAATCCGATTGAAAATTTATGGAGAGAGCTGAAACTGAGAATTCAAAGAAGGAATTCGCAAAACCTGCATAAAGGAAAGGAATTTTGTGGTGAA
>OZ038480.1:94959323-94976823 GCA_964036315.1 Acanthosepion esculentum | reverse complement strand
ATTATTTTTCATTAGCTTACCAATGAAGCTTTCGCTTTACTTATTTGTTAGTATTTTATAATGTCTCTCCCATGACCCTTGAAACTGTTCGTTTTATATACTAGTACATAGTTTAATTGTGATATGAAATAAACATATATAAACCGACGATTTAATTGTTCCTGGCTTAACGTTAGAAATATTTTCGGTATGTTAGCAATTGCGGGCTTACAGTAAATGTTTAAATTCTTCCCGGCTGTAATTTGAAGTGTTACTCTACTTCTTTAGGTGCGGTGTCCCTTTAGGACATAGGTAATCATGGCTCTCCACAATTTCCTGTCTTTTGCAGCTTTTAATATATTTTGTCTTTTCGTTATGTCTCCTAAATCCTATTCCGGCATCCATTTACTCAAGTATGTAATGCGGTGCTCTCTCTCTCTCTCTCTATCTCTCTCTCTCTCTCTTGCAGTATGCTTTGTGAGTGTCCGATTTTCCAGGCCCTCCTTCCCCATTATGTGCTCCAGAAATTTCAACTGCCTCTTACTGATGTTAAGTGTAAGTTTCCATTTTCTCTAAAATCTCGTCGTTTTTAGGTCGATGATATCCTCAGCATCCTTCTGTAGAACCACATTTCTTTTGCTTCAAGGCTCTTCTTCATCTATGAGCAGATTCACTGCCATATAAGTGTACATACATCCCGTAAAATTTTTCACTCTCTTACTACTCTGCTTAGCTTCTGGAATGCATCTTTGGCTGTCCCAGTACATTTTCAGAATTCCGTATCGCGCTTTTGTTAGAACACTTACCAGATATTTAAATTTTTGTACTTGTTTGATTTTGGTATCTCCGCTATGTAATTTGCATTTCGGGGTCACCATTTTGCTAACAACCATGCATTCTGTCTCTTTGTAGTTTAACCTTTTTTTCTCGCTTTCGTACATTATATTCTATAGGCGATTTTGTAGTTCTCTTTCCGTGTCTGCCATCAACACTGTATCGCTTATGTTGTTAAGATTGTGGCCACCGATAATGAATCCTGGTAGGACATTTGGTTTTCTCAGAATTGCCTCGTTGTATAGGTTGGATAAGACAAATCCTTGTTTTACACACATTTTATTTTTATATATCTGCTGAACTCGTTTTCTGTCCTTACGCAGGCTGTTTGATGCCAGTATATGTTCTTGATTATTCTAGTATCCATTCCAAATATGTCAAGCTAGTTGAGCAGAACGGACAGATATTTGTGTCGTATTTTATCGAACGTGTTTCCGTAAATCTGTAAAATACTTCCTTCTGTATTTTTGTTACTGTTTTTGATAACATTCTGAACATGAACATTGCGTTTCTTGTTTCAGTATATTACATGAACCCGTACTGTCCAGGTCCTATTTTTGGTCTGTTTCCGCTTCGTGCAAATTTTACTCAGATTGCCAAAAGAAGAGCAATCGCCGCTAGCTACTTGCGTGTCGAGGATGTCAAATCAAAAAAAGGAGCGGGTATATAACTGTTTGGTTACTGCAGTGGCTGATGGCGGAATGACGGATGCGCTTGGTTAGAGTGCATTATGCCTTTTAGTATATGGCAAACTTTTAAAGACGTTGGAAAATATCACAAGCAAAAATACGCTGAACTGGAATGTCATATGTAGTCACCTATGTGTCAGTGACTGCTGAACGATCGCCTCACGGATAAGGAAGAGACTTGGGACGGCAGAAATGTGGTTCTTCCGATGAATGAATTGAGAGACCATTTAATGCATCAGGAAGTTTTTACGAAAACTGGTTCTCAAAGGAAACTGCTACAAATATTCTGTTTCTGAAAACGCATAGAGAAAATCGGATTGGGATAATTTAACACTCACAAGACACATTGAAAATAATATCAGAAGGAAAAAGAAGTAAAAAAAAAACATTAATAGCAAATAGTCCTGGGTATGATTATACACTACATCCAGCAGGGGCACCTCGAGTTGGTGTAATGGTTAACAAGATTATCTCGCTAGAACTATTACGACTGAGTAGTGAGTTCGATCCTCACTGTGTTCCCCATACTTTCGGCCTTGTGCCACATCTGAGCTACGCTTGGAAAATCACTACACTACATCCAGCAGAAAAGCTTCTGATCATGGAAATTGGTGGTTTTGAAGAGCGTCGAACCACTTCGTAATTGCTATTGGTCCCTGGTCCACCCGGATCAGGGGTGGTAGCAATTGTTAGGACACCAGCTATGGAGAAAGTGTTAACCCCCAAACAAGAGCAAAACACTATGAAATTATAAAAATACATTTTTATAGTGAAAATACCAGCAATACAATTTTATATAAAAATATTACTAACAATTCATATAATAAAATTGCCATTACATATTTATAACAAAATAAACAATATTATATTTTAATTGCCGTTGAAGGCATATAATTTCGTTCAAAATATATTTAGTTGAAGCCATATATTTGTATACAAAATATTTAGATTAAATAGCGAATAGAGGTTGATATGTCGCTAAATACAACCACTCAATCAGGAATAAGACTGATGAATCGAATGATTGACAGATTTGATTTTTTACAGCTTATCTACCTTTTGCAGGTAATTTAAAGCAGGGAAATATTTTAGATTGTAAGAATTTTTAGGATATAATAATGATTTTATTGTTACCAATTCCTTACTAATTCATCCATAGCTCGACGTTGGATTTGGATTCATCCCTTTCCCAAGCGTAAGTGAATATAAAATCCGAGTGAAATTGAAACGCGTCACTCCGATTTCCAACTCCAACCCGTTAACCATTACACCAGCGCGTATCTAAGCTTACATCAGCTGGTATTCCCTAGCGGTCATCCACCTAGGTTCTGACCAAAATCAGCGTTGCTTAACTTTAGTACAAGATTCGGTGTTTCAACGCGATATGGCCGTAAGCCGTATAAGGACAAAGAGACATTGTAAATAGTCAGAGGTTACTAAGGCTAGCAAAAAACAGGAAATCGTGGAGCGCCATGAATAGGGAGGTATCATCCAGAGTTATATTTATTATCATTTACGGTTGTTTACTCGATTACGAGTAAGTGTACCAGCAAGGTCGGCTAGCTAATTCCAATTGCAGGCGCCTGCTCAGGCATATTTGGGCTTATTCAATACCCACAGAGGCAATCAATGGCTGATTCTGCAACTATGCTGAGCCGACCTTAGTTAAAATTTCTGGTAGAGAATGCATAACTTGGCGCGATCACCTGTTTGAACAAAGCCAGTGTGCAGAAATCCTCAGTCACTATGACTTGTGACCTCGTGCTGGCAAAAAATCGACGACTTCTTAAATTTACGTTCACACATTTTTATTCAAATCTCTTTGATCAACCTGTAATCTATTTGTCAGAGGCTTGCAAAGAGTATTGCGTCTCTAAGTCAATATTATCTCCCCCATGACAAATCGACTATGGCTTGATTCGAAACAGAGTTTCATGGTCGGAACTCGTACTTCCTCCTCGGCCACGTGCCTGTTTTGTCATTTTATGATATAGATGAATCGTACTAAATTATTGCATATGCTCCTCAATCTCTCCATGTAATCAAATTTTCCTTTCAAATTAATCGTCTTCGTTGGTGTGCATGTACTAAGAAAATAAGGAAACGTACTAAAAATACTAAGGAAACGTCTTAAAATAATTTTTTTAAAATCTAATGATATTGGCATTGTGAAGAATTTCGTCTCCCTTGGGTGTCAATCTTTAGCAGTGAAAACGAAATATTTCTCACGTCTTTTCGTCCCACCATACAAACGTGATCTGTTTACTGTCTTTTCTTTCCTCGCCGTTCATGGAAAAAGATTTGAAAACAGAGCTGTTAAGGGTTTGAAATTTATTCGTCTCTCGAGGAATGTTTCTATGCTCGGTTGAATATGTTTCTCTAATTTCATGGCTTGAATAATTCCTTAATGACTTGAACAGATACTTAAATTTCTGTCAAGTAAATAAATGTTTAATCAAATTGTCTTCGATTTAAAAAAAATAAATAAATGTGTTTGTTTTATTCCAACGTATTTGTGTCTCTCTTCAGATAGCGTCATCCACATATCGAGGAAAGGGTTAAATTTATACAGAACCAGATCCATTGATAATTATAGTTGTTTGTTCTTGTCTTTTGGGGTTTTTCTTTGTTTTTGGTTTGGTTTTGTTTTGTTTTTCATTTGATAAATTTGAAATAACTGAAAATCTCTTTGTTTTATATTATCACATTGCAAGTTTCCTAACTGGCAGGAGATCGTTTCCAGAAAGCAAGAAAACTGTTGCCCCTCTCTATACGTATATACATTGGGTCCCGAAGTAAAAAAAAAAGAAAAAGAAAAGATACTATGATAAATAATATTAAAAGGAAGATGACATAAAATAAAATTTCAAACTACATAGACATGCATGAAATTTATCTTTTGCTAACATCTGCTTTTGTATAAATCTGTAAAAGCGTGCTCACGCATATATATATATATATATATATATATATATATATATATATATATATATATATATATATATATATAAAATTATTTAAAAAAATGGAAAAAAAATCATTATTATACGTAATGGATTAAATCCGATAAATATTTTCTATTTATGGATGCATCTTATTTGTGTAAATGGTCTGTTCTTAATTTAACAGTATTAATTATATTTACAGGTCACAATATTCAAGAAATCTCGTAGAAAAATATGCGTTCCCCGACAGAAATCGAATCTGTATCACTTAAGAAAAGCGCCATTTGATCTGACGTGCTGTAATCGATTCATCCACAGAGAACTTCCGGTTTAGTAATTTCAAATTACTGCTTAGAAACAAACACATTCGACGACCTTTCTTGCTAATCATATAATTTATAAGTAGTAACACACAAACACACATACACACAAACACATATATATATATATATATATATATATATATATATATATATATATATATATATATATATATATATATATATATATATATATATATGCTGCCATGTTCCTTTCTGAATACGCTATATACATAATACACTATGTATAATAACAATGAGTTTGTGCGGAAAAGGTTTAAATGTATTCTGGGCCACGAACAACCTCTTCTCGCCAGTGTCAAACAGAGAAAAATGGCGTGGTTTGGACATGTTAAAAGGCACCACAGCCTGTGCAAGACCATCATGCAAGGCACCGTTGAAGGTGGACGTAGGAGAGGAAAAACTGGTTGGACAATATAAAAAAATGCACCAGAATTGTTGATCGCTGCCGTTGATAGACCGTTGTGGGAGAGATTTAGTGTGGCTTCTGCATTCGGACCCCCCCTACGATTAGAAAAGTCAAGGGGGTGATGATGATGATGATGATGATGATGATATAATCTAATATAGACATAATACACTACAGACATAATAAAAATATATGGATACTATACACATAATAACCTATATAAATAATATACGATATACATAATACACTATATATATAATATACACATAATACATTATATACATATATATATATATATATATATATATATATATATATATATATATATATATATATGTGTGTGTGTGTGTGTGTGTTTATATAATAGCTGGCCACTCGTATTCGAGGATACCCTTCTATTAGGGTGGCTAGCAATTCCCTATTGCAGACTGTTTCTCAGGCACATTTGTGTTTGTTAAACACCCAGAGAGCCAACCTGTGGTTTACACTGCAACTATGCTGAGTAGACCTTACCTAGAATGATCCACAATCTGAACAACACCAGCACACTCAAACTCTCGGTCACGATGACTTGTTCCGTCTACCCAATTTGCGTCTACCCAATTTCACGCACAAGGCTTGCGTCAACCCGCGGTATGGTTTTCCGACACTTTCAAAATGTGCCGCACGCTAGAATCGTCCGCCCCTACAGACCGATAACATCAGGATGTCTCTTTCCTGACAAATCGACAATAGTGAGATTCGAACCCGGAAAGCGAACGTTCTAACTAAACGGTCACGCGATATATCCCACGCTGATATTCGGGTTCCAAACTAAGGTCGATTTGTAAATATATCAGAGAACCTGAAAATAGTATATATATATATATATATATATATATATATATATATATATATATATATATATATATATATATATGTGTGTGTGTGTGTGTGTGTGTCTGTCTGTCTGTCTGTCTGTCTGTGTCTGTGTGTGCCTTAAACATTCTACTCAACAATGAATAATTAAGCAATTATATGTACCAAGATTATGATGAGATAAATTTGGAAACCAGTAAGTAGTGTTGTTGACTACATCCTGTATGTGTGTGTGTGTGTGGTGGGGCTATGTGTACGGGAACATGTACGATAAAATGTGTGTGTCTGTACGTATGCATAAATATACATGATAAAACAAGCGTAAAATTACAGGTTTAGCTTTACATTGATAACTAGCGGTCTTCTACAAGCTTGACACATGGCACTTTCCTAGTACGCTATTGATCTCCATTTATGTTTGTTTGAAGCGTTAGGTAATATCGATACAGAGCTTCTGATAATTGTCTACTCGGAGAGTATTTACCTTGCATTCAGATGTAAGAAGTGCGGTTGTCGCCCTGAAAACCGCATTGCGATGAATGCAATATTTATCGTGGGAAAAAACATATTCAATAAGGGGAAATAACTCAAGACGGTTGACTGATTTCCGGCCAATACAATAGTTCGAACGCATGCTTTCCTGCACATATATATAATCAGTTACCCGCACGATAGTTTTACAATTTTTCCCTTTGATATAAAAGTAAAACTGGAATCCCTTTCTCTCTCTGTCTCTATTTGTCTGTCTGTCTCTGTCTCTCTCTCTCTATCCATATATATATATATATATATATATATATATATATATATATATATATAAAAGGAAGAGATTATAGTGGTTCCAACGAGAGAAAAGTGTGCATATTATAAAGAAGAGAGGTACCGCAAACGTTTTTGGTCGTAATATGGATTTTTTTTTTTAAATATTATGTTTTATTTTCCATAATTTTACTACACGTGTTTCTGGTCTCGGGACCGTCTTCAAGTAAAGGGTGGAGATTTCCACATATTATATAAATTAATTAATTTTTTTCTCCTTTATGTTTATCAATGTTAAATATTCTCGATACGAGACATTTTCTATTTTTGTGTTAGTAATCCGAATGTCTTTCCTGAAATGGCAGTAAAGAGTTCTGCGCGAAGGGTCATAAAAAATTAAGTTCGGTTTGAGAAATGATGAATTAGTTGTTGGTATCTTATCTTTTAATGTTTTAATGACCCCTGTGTGTTCTTAGATCTATTTCCATTTTCGTGTGTTTCTGTCAGCATGCGTGCATATATGCGTGTGTATATTCCCCCTCCATAAATACACACTGTCTCACTACGAGGAATTAGTAAACACATTTGTACACACACACACACACATACACACATACAAACATACACACCATCCCACCACAAGGAATCAGTAGATACACACATACACACATACGTACACACACATACTTCCCAAGTTACATGGAACCAGTATACACATACACACATATATACGTACATACATACACATGTACTGCCTAAGTTGTGTGGGGTTTGTGTGCGTTCCCGTGGCTTTTGTCAATATGTGTATATGCATATATTTTCCTGCTCCACAGATACCCGCATGTGAGCGTGCGTGCATGTTGGTGAGTTATTTGATCACTGTATTTGGTCACTATGTGTGCATGCTGTGTGCATTTGCGTGTGGGCTTAGGATCTATTTAGTTCCGGGTTAAATTTGTTTATGAAGTTTTTGTCTTGTATTTGTAGGTAAGAATAATTGTCTGTTTGATATATTAGCATGATATTAAATTTACCCTGGTTACATTTGAAGATGTGTTGTGATACAAAAAGTTTTCTGTTGTCTGGTAATTTTATGTTGCTCTTGTGTAGGGAGACCCTGTTGTTCAGTTGCTGACTGATACCTATATATGACTGCTTGCATTTTGTGCATTTAAGTACATAAATCACATTTTTGGAGTTGCAGTTTAAGTTTATATTTTTATTGAATGTCGTTTTGGTGTTTTCAAAAGTGTAAGAGTTTCTTTCCATGATGATGTCACAAACCTCACATCTTTTTTTGTTGCATTTTGTGACTGCATGTATTGTGTGTTGGTTAAATTTAGATGAGGTTAATATGTTTTTTAGGTTTTTAGATTGGAGTTTGCTTTTAATTATTTTGGTTGTTTTTAGTATATTTTTCAGTTTATTATTCTTGCTAAATAGGTCTTGATTTTTTGTAATTTCTGTGAATAGTTCTGGATTGTTTTTGTTGTATGTTGAGACATATGCTAGAGTTGGTTCAGCATTACGTTTTTTTTTATTTCTATTTATTTTCTTTTCTATTTCTATATATTTTCTTTTCTATTTCTATATATTTTCTTTTTATTTCTATATATATTCTTTTCTATTTCTATATATTTTCTTTTCTATTTATATATATTTTCTTTTTATTTCTATATATTTTCTTTTCTATTTCTATATATTTTCTTTTTATTTCTATATATTTTCTTTTCTATTTCTATATATTTTCTTTTTATTTCTATATATTTTCTTTTCTATTTCTATATATTTTCTATATACATTGTTATGGACTGACAATTATGATTACCACGAAACCGACTATCGACTTTTTGTGTAAACTTCAATATCCTTTTTCATATTTACATACGCGCTACCCTTGATATTTAGCACATTAACATAAATATTACACACCTTAAAACTATCTTTTATCATATGTGTGTGTGTGAGTGAGTGTATATATATATATATATATATATATATATATATATATATATATATATATATATATATATATATGACGGGAAGATTGCGTTAAATCACGAAAAGCTCGGTATTGACTTCAGTGTCCATTTTTATATTTACACACTGTCAATCACTCACATTATCACTGTTACCCATAAATATATCATACCCGAAAAGTGTATCTTTATCATATATATATATATATATATATATATATATATATATATATATATATATATATATATATATATATAAAGATATATATATATATATATATAAAGATATATATATATATATATATATATATATATATGTATATATATATATATATATAGATAGATAGATAGATAGATGTAGATATAGATATAGTTTATGCATGTTTGTATGTGTGTGTGTGTGTGTGTGTTTATATAAACATTCCATTCAGTCTTTCGTAGAAATGTCCTGTGTATAATGTTAAACTCTATCTGGAAGTAAAGTCAC
Organism: Acanthosepion esculentum; assembly: GCA_964036315.1. Taxonomy (NCBI): domain Eukaryota; kingdom Metazoa; phylum Mollusca; class Cephalopoda; order Sepiida; family Sepiidae; genus Acanthosepion; species Acanthosepion esculentum. Next base: position 94,967,543 of record OZ038480.1, on the reverse strand, counting down.
TGATTGGGGGTGGGTTTTGAGGAGCATGAAACCACCCATTAGTTGTTGCTTACAGGTCCACCCTGATCTGGGGTAGTAGCACCTGTTAATTAATCACTAAACTGAATTCAAAACACTGAAAATATATAAATACATTTTATAGTAAATAATTCCAGCCATACATTTTAATAGTTTATAAAACGACATTAACAAAGCTCGCAAGGAAATTAAACTTCGATGTTAAAAAAGTGTAGATTAATGTCTAAAGTTTAACATGATGCGTAGCTGCATATACATACATATATATATATATATATATATATATATATATATATGTTTGTTTGTTTTTTTTTGTGTGTGTGGGTGTGTATCAACAAAAAATGTCATCATGAAACTGCCTGATAAATATAATATTTGATTTCACTATTACTTAGCCATGAAAACATGATCTTTTCATATAAAATGCTTATTAATTTTGACTATATCAAGCAGCGCATCCTGGATATGACCATAAACTACATCCAGCGCCAAGGCCTCTAATTGGGAGGTTTTGAGTAGCGTGGAACAACCTCCTAATTGAATTTAATAGTAAAAAAAAATGTAAAATTGCCAAAGGTCTAAAGAAAATTAAATTCCAGCATTAAATGACCCATAAGGTGTTGATATGCTGTTAAAGAAACGAAATCTCAATATTTCGTAGAATCTGATATCGACTTACCAGGAGAAAAATTATCTTTTTTATTTATTTTCATATATCATTTTTATTTCTTAAATGACACTAATTTATGAGGCAAGATTTTTTGAATTTTCTTAAAAGATGGTAGATTCTGACGTAGGCTTATCTGAATTTATCGGGAAGTTAGATATTAATGCGAATTTTGTGCTGTCTTATATGCATAGCGATCTATTTCCGTTTGGATAGGGACATGTAAAAGTTTGTCGAAATAAATTGTAAATCCATAAAATGATGTTGCCTATTTATAGCATATTAGATGCATTGATTTTCTCAAAATATTTTATTGTATATTTTTTATAATTATATTTATATTATTGCATATTTATATGTATATTATTGTATAATTTATTTATGTAAGAATGATTAGATGGAGAGAAGGAGGTAGTCATCAGCCCCTATAGAGCGAAATGAAAAATACTGGATAAGGAAGAACACTGAAGAGTTAGCTGTCTGAAAGAATCAGCGCGTATGCTAGACTTTGAAGACCTCATTGAAGACCTAGCATAGAAATAAAAACAATGAGGGAACTTCTATAATAAACAAGGAACAATAAATGATTGCAAGACTTCAACTGCAGCAGCAGCCAGCCAAAACATGTTCGCACCAGTAGCAGTCAAGGCATGAAAGACAGCGGCGCCACCAGCAGTTGCAATTCTAACCAGCTGTAGGTTATCCAGATCGATATACACCTGATATTCCATATGACACAATGACCGAAACGTTGAGATAACAGCAACAATAATGACGGCAATAGTCCGAATACGAATAGTTTAAATAAGAATAATTACAGCTTATGTTATGAAAATGAAAACAAAATGGCTGGATTATTGTTTATTCTCGAAATCTTTTTTTATGCAACAATATGAGAGTTTTTTTTTATATGATTGCATTATATATAAGCTCTGCTTTATTAGCAAGAAATCAGTAAAATAGGTTTTGTTGAATTCAACCGTCGTGGTCTGTCTGTTTAATTATTTACTGCATTTTTTTAAGTTTTCGAATATGATATTGTATAACGGATGCAAAGTTGTGAATAAATTGGCCGAATTAATTTCGACGGACTCAGACGTTATCAAAGACTGGATGTTATCAATATCTTAGACAAGAGTTTGTTGGCTACGTCTAAGTTTTTTTACACGTCGGAATTCTAATTAATTGAATTAATTCTAATTTCACCGGAAAAGGAACAAAGCTAACGACTGGCCACAACCAGTGAACTGATGTGGCACGTTTTCGTCATGAATGGAAAAGTTTTGTGGGTATAAGTGCAGTCCAAATAAATGATGATTCTTCTTAAGTGTACTAACCTGACATAAGGTCTTTAATTATGATCCACATTACATCCACCAATATAGGGAAAACTTCCACTTTCCTTACTGACCATAATCCGTAAACATCCAGTTTTAAATTATCATAGTTTCGCTGTTTTTGTTGTTTTCCTCAACTACTCTAAAATCTTTAGGAAATGCAATATCTATGACGATGCATGTTCTTTCTGCTTTATCTACCAGCGGAATCTGGATTATGAAATCACACAAAAATTTGTACTTTCTATTTTCTAGAATTTGTCCATACTATATTTTTGCCCTCTCAAAATTATTATCCAAATTATAATTATTATTATTATTATTATTATTATTATTATTGTAGTAGTAGTAGTAGTAGTAGTAGTAGTAGTAGTAGTAGTAGTAGTAGTAGTAGTAGCAATAGTGGTGATAATAGATAGGTCTCTCTTGCAACGTAAGTAATATCAAAACATCCCAGAACCAACCGAATTGAGGTCACTCAGTAATGCATCCATTATAAGAGTTGAGGACTTAGAATACCTTGGATCACACATAGTAGATTGCCAAAAAGACTTCAACAACTGCAAAGCTCTTGCACGGGATAAGAATGTCAAAATCCAAGTCTTTCAAAATTTGATTGAACCAGTCAATTTGTATGCTTTGATATATGGGCATTGTAGGTTTTTGGCATCTTAATCCCACTCCTCGGCACTATTAGCCCATTAAACATAAAACAAGCAGGTTACCTAAACAATTTAAAAGCATAGACATTAAAAACAAATATATGGCTAGTTTAGACATAAAACGTCCCTATAGAGAAATTCTTAACTCTACTAAAAAAAAAACTAACAAAAGCAAATATTGAATCACTTATACCTACGCATAAAATCATAACAATATGCTAGCTAATAACCAAGCAATATTTCTTTACTTTTGATAACCAACTTTGCAGACATAAATTTGGTCTACGTATAGGATCTCTTCTTAGCAATGTTCTTGGTTGTCTGTTTTTAGATTTTCTAGAAATTGACCCATTCAAACACATTCTACCTCCAAACTCTTCCTATTTCAGATATATAGACGACTCACTACTAATATATCCATAAATTGCTAATTTAACAGATCTTCTCAACCAACATAACAACGTTGAACCTACAATGGACATCACATTTGAAACTGAATCCAACTACACTCATCCCTTCCTAGATATCATGTAACACAGAAACAATAACGAACTTAATTTTGACGTTTATAGGAAAGCTACCAACAAAAACCTGGTCAGATTCTACTCAAACCACTCTTCTAAAATTAAATTTCGAATTATTATACGCTTCTATTTGCGAGTGTTAAGAAATTGCAGCCCCCAATATTTACATAAAGAAGAAACATAGATAGAAAACACATTTAAAAACCTAAAATACCCATATCATTTTATCCACAACACAAGAAAAAAGCCATACAAAATATACAAGCGTTAAAAATAACATACATAATAATAAATTATATGAGAACAGATGCATAATACTACCGATCAACTTTGTCACTCCACTAAATAGAATAACCTATGCCATCTAAACAACATCCAAATAACCGGAAACACTTCCAAAATGATTATGGATATAATCAGATCTTCAAATATTAATAGCAATATTATTTCTGGAGCAGGCATATATAAAATAAATTGACAACACTGTTCCTCATAATACATTTAAGAAACATGGAAAGATTTTTAAAAATCGCATCTATGAGCACAAAAGTGACCTCATAAATAGCAGCTTAACAAATGCACTAGTCATACATAGAAATAAATTCAACAACAAATTTAATTTTATAAATGCTACGATCATAAAAAGAAAATAATTTACTCAGAAGGAAAATTCTTTAGAGTGCCGCCATTGCATATTATCCAAATATTAATCTACGCCCAGATTTTTTTTCCAATATCTCTATCCTAACAGAATCACTACTCCAAACCAACGTAGAGAACAAATATATTAAGAAATCAAAAGAAAACAGTTGAATTTACCAACACAACAATACAAGCAACATTTCTACTTGTTAAAATATTCTCTTCAAACATAATGTAATTTTTCAGTTGACCATAGGAATATACATCAGCGTTTCCAGTTGCTAACGACATTTAGTTTGTTGATTATAGATATTTTGTTTCAATAAATTCATTTCGTTTTTACTGTGAAACGAGCCGGCTAAAACTACACAGTTTTCTTATTTCTGTAACTTTTTACTATAAGAATGTATTCCTTATGTATATATTGTCTTTTTGTACAGGTTAATTATGAGAAATGTTTATACACACACACTCACATATATATATATATATATATATATATATATATATATATATAATAGAAAATATTTGTCCTCCGACAAGAATCGAACCTGTATCCTACACGGAACAGTTATATAGACAGACATGCTATATTATTTGTCTACTGATGAAACTTCTGGTTAGCAAAGTCAGATTATTGTTTTTAAACAAAAGATTTACCATGATTTTTCTCGAATGCTCAAATTATTATGCAATTTCTCGGACATTCAGGCCGGTAAATGTTAATACTATATCTATAAAAATAACGTATAAACAGAAATTATATTAAAAGAGTTGTCAGACTCAGATTCATTATATATATATATATATATATATATATATATATATATATATATATATATATATATATATATATATATATATATATATATATATATATATATATATATATATATCTGTGTTAACACACCCGATTGATTGAATTTTACACTTCGATACGTGTGAAGCAACTACAAAACGTAAATCTCAATACTTTTTTATATTCAAATTTTCATTCTAATATAAACTGTCCTCAGTATAACAATAAACTACATTCGGCAGCAAGGCCTCTGATCGGGGGGTTTTGGGGAGCGTAAACCCAATTCTTAATTGTTGCTGTTCTCAGGTCAACCATGACCTAGCATCGTAGCCCCTGTTAGAGCCCTAGCTATCGGCAAATACGGACCCCGCAAACTGTGGTCCAAACACTATGAACGTACAAAAATAGATTTTTATAGTAAAAATACAAGCCATACTTTTTTGAAAAAAAAAATATATTACCAGGAATACATATTTGAAAAGGAAAACACATTACCAGCAATGAATTTGACTCTCGACAAATCCCACTTCACAAAAATATGTCAATGAAACCTGATCTACAAACTGAATTTTTACAAAGAATACATATTCTATTCATATGAACGGATCCTATAGCATTAAATGACCCATTGAAGTTGATATGCTGTAACACAAAGTAAACCACACAAAATCTAATGTAAAAATCTGTATTCATAAATAGTTATTAGTAATAAAAGTAGCAGGATAAATACAAAAATAAATAAAGAATGTTTAAACTATATATATTTTCATCTCTTGGGCCATTCCTTAACATTTTTCTCATCTTGCATCTTATTTTATTTCTTGCCCATCGATTGACATGTTCTGACATCTTCACCTCAAGTGTTTTTCCCCGATCAGCCGCTGATAGTTAGCTATTCCTAATTTCAAATATTGATCAGATTACACCGACACCGTGTCACCGTGTTTTGTTTACTGGACCTGTCCTTTGTATAATTAGTGGAGGATGAATTATCACTCAATCCGCCTTTAACTTTGCTTTCTTAACTCTGAAGATATTCCGCACTTATTCGTAGTATTAGCCCAATTGAAATATATCAATTTTAGGGCCCAACTTTACTATTTAAAGAAAGCATCGTCATGTAGATATTTAAGCGTTTATACTTAATGTTTTCTTATGTGTACCTCGTCCCTTCAGGACATAGACGACCATGATTATACATAATTTCCATTCTGTTGTGGCTCTTAACAGTTTTTCACCTAGCTATTACACTACGCGTCCACTCGATGCATATATCTCAATATGCCACGTGAGGTATAAGTTGTCTAAGTACACATTCTTCGTTATCTCTTCAAGGAATTCTCATCTGTCTTCTTTCCCGCTTCTGAGTAGAAATATCATTTTTGTTACCATCTATAAAAAAAAACATCGAATTCTTCTCCCTCATAGTGAAATTGATAATTTAATGACTCGAAATCGATCACTGTTTTGTTTATGGGGAGAAGACCTCTCTGTTGATTTAAAAGAAATTTCAGATCGGAAGTCTTATTAAAGTAAAGGAATCGAACTTGAATTATAATTGGAATCTGGGTAAAGCACATTCATGTTAAGGCTTATGCAAAGACGACGACCTAATAATCATAAGAAATTATAATGGCTAAACTACAGAAAAAATAAGGAAACAGATTATAGAAGTCTTTAATACATTAGGATTAAAAATAGGCATAAAACCCAAACTAAAAATAAATTTAATCTACACAACAATACATAAAAACCAAACAGAAAATAAAACAATAATCCTATATACATTTAAAGAAAGCTCTAACCACCCTCCTAATTTATTCAAACTCATACCCAAATCTATAAGCAAATGAACATCAACAAATTCCAGCAATATAAAATTATCCAACGATAAGAAAAAACTTATGAAACAGCATTAAGTAAAAGCACTTATTCAAAGGAAGTAGAATATACAAACGCAAACAAAACGAACACAATAGAAAAAAGAAACATGATCCTGCTCATCCAACCATACAATAATACACTAAAAACAAAAATAGGAAAATATACTTCAAAATAATCCGAAAGCATTTCACCAAACATTAAAAACTATTACAAATCATCAACAAAACCACAGTCAAAATCAGTTACAGTTGCCTGGATAACATGTAGAAAATAATAACCAAACACAATAAAAAAATTCTCCAATAAAGAAGAATAAACACAACAAAATTAATCTGCAAAACAACAACAACACATGCAACTGTCGAAATAAAAACAATTGCCCACTTAACAACAAATGCCTAAACAACAACATAATATATAAAGCCAACGCGATAAAAAATGTTTACAAAGGAGCTAGAGAAACAAACCTCAAACACACACAATACAACCCAACAAGAAAAAGAATATCAATAATTTATACAAATAGCATACACCACAATTTACCACAACTACACTCTTTATCAAAAACACGAAAAATAACTCTAACGTATCCGCAGATACACATAGAAAGACGCAGCTGCGTAGCACAATAACAATAAAGCAGATGTCAACAAAGAAGGCGAGAAAAGAATGAAAGAATAATTCAAAATAAAAAAGAGAGAAAAAGGAAAAGAGAGAGTAACAATTAATCAACAGACGAAAATAAAACCAACACATTTACACAACAATAAAACTACAAGGAAACCGAGAAATATTAACAGTCTAAATCTGTTCTGACGAGGAATTTCATCTATGCAAGTACGAGACTTCAAAGTAAACATGAGTAAAGTGAAAACATGTTTTATTACGACATCTATTAATGCTCTAATCTTCGATATTGAACACTCTACCACAAAACCTGCTAGCCTTAAATGGTTTTATCAGAAAACTAATCAAAGCCAGCTTCATAAACAGTCTTCCAAATTATCACAGCCCTGTGCCGATAGCTTGGGGATAGAGACTCTGACTGATGCCAAATTCGATCCTGTCTTGAAGCAATCTGATATCTAACTACGCTGATGAGCTGCGAAACTGGCTTGTATGTAGATATGTATCTATGTATCTCTCTATCTCGCGCTCTCTCGCTCTCTCTCTCTATCTCTCTCTCTCTCTCTCTCTATATATATATATATATATATATATATATATATATATATATATATAATTGGATATATGAATATCAAGACGAAAAACGTAGTTGTAATATTTGGTTCACAGGAGGAACTTCCTCAGACAAATAATAGTTTTATTATTGAATCAATCTCTCTCTCACACTTACACACACACACACACATATATATATATATATATATATATATATATATATATATGTGAGTGTGTGTGTGTGAGTGTTTATGTGTGTGTGCATGCAAAACCAAACGCCAGTTAGATTTTACAACGAAACGATACAACGAAACGATACAACGAAACGATACAACGAAACACAATATTTATATTTTCAACACCATAGAGATGACAGAATTAGCTTATCTCGTTCATCGTTTTTTTAGTTTTTTTTTTCACATTTTTAGTTACAGGAACACTATATATATATATATATATATATATATATATATATATATATATATATATATATATATATATATAG
>OZ038480.1:94924323-94954323 GCA_964036315.1 Acanthosepion esculentum | reverse complement strand
CACTTTAGAGAATTCTTATCTGGATATTGCTGAAATATTTTCACCGCTAAAGTTACAACAAGGAATGAATAATCAAAATTATTTATAATGTAAGACATTTGTCGTTGGCCATTGAATATATGATAGGATCTGGTTAAACTGAGCCTTTCTTTCTTTCCAGTTGCTAAATAAATAAAATAAAGTAACGTTTTGGATAGCATACACGACTTTTCTTTCTATAGAAATGGCTAAGAGTCGTCTTTCCACATATGAGATGTTAGTATCACTATAGGTTTTAAGAGACAGGACCTGAAATCTGTGGACATCAACACAGAGTCCTGGGAGAGCCAGGCAGTCATACGATCCGAAAGGAGAGGAACCCTGACCAAGTCAGGGGAGGAGAACCTGACAGAAGGCGACACGGAAAGGCGGGCCCACAGAAAGCAAAGTGACAGCTCCAACAGACCAAAGACAGAACACACATGCGACCGCTGCAACAGAGATTGCCACTCTCCCATTGACCTCTACAGTCACATACGTCGATGCTCCAGCCAAGCAAACAACAAGGATCCTACCCATGGTCAGCCCTGACCGACGGAGGTCTACATACATGTGATAATTTTATAATTTTTACCTCACTCCAGGTCTTCTATCCCGCCCCTATAATAATATAAATTATTCAAATTCATATTTTAACACATCCGGTCTGCTATAAGTAGAGATTCTTGATAAAATCCAAAGAATCTGTAATGTTATCAGTCTCGACCTGGCATCTCGGTTTCAGTAACCTTCCCACTGCTGTAATAGATTCCTGTGTTTTCTATAAATATTTCCATGGTAATACTGATGTGCTTTCCTCTTTGGTACATATACTTTAAGAATTTGAATGCAATACTAGATTGGCGTTTATGTCTTATAACATAACTTTAGAAATTGTTAGATGCAACTGAAAGTTCTATGCTAACAGTTTTTTTTTTCTCGCGCGCCTCTTGCTTTCCCATCAACTTTGATCATCAAAAATTTAAATGCAATGTCAATCGGTATCTTTATTGTTCTCTCTCTTCAAGACTGATTTCTTTTTCTCATATTCTTTCACACTCAGTAAACCTTTTCGTCTCAATGGCTTCATTCATTTGCTTGGGGTGAAATGATAAAGAAAAACATTATTATTTTTTGAGAGTGCAGCCCGCCAACAAAGCGACGATATTTTCATTATTTGCAGACAGATTATTGTCCATAACTTTATTGTTGTTATGAACTTTCGACCTTTATTTCTACTGGCCTTCATCAGGAAAAATCTACAAATCTACGAACTCCAATATACTCACCATCACACAGTCTGATAAGGGTATAGTAGCCAAATGTCTGCGATATGGTGAGGAGTTTTGATACAAACACGGAATACCCTTGCAGATGGGCACTGTTGCAAGTACCTTCAGGTTAATTAACCCAGTTTGCTCAGAATTTCTCTGATTGATACTCTTACTAAATATCTATATGTAACCTCAAGTCGTCTTCGTTACCTCATTGCTAAAAATAACAATTTAGAAATATTTTGATTCTTTCCACAAAACCTGTCCACGAAGAGAGATTTAATTATGTTTTCGAAGTAATGTTTTGCTATTACTAATATTTAATTTTATTTACGTGTTTTTTGTCTTCTGTAATTTCCCGCTGGTTAATAATAATAGGAATGCATTGTGGCGTACTGAAGCATATTTAGGCGAGATGAATTTACTCATAGGCTCCAGAAAAATCAAAGGAGGTCATGTCCAGCTGGGTATGGCCAGGAAATTGATAATCAAATATTTGGTTGTGAAATGGATTTTTACAGAAGACAAAATTCATGAAAACAAATCATATATATGTTAAAAATTCTAATCAAAATCAGAAGCTATGAGAGTCATACCTAGTGTCATATCACAGCATATTATTATTATTATTATTATTATTATTATTATTATTATTAGCAGCAGCAGCAGCAGCAGTAGTAACACTAGTATTGATATTGTTAATGAAATTATCATAAAAATATACTGGCAACGTTCGTCGGTACAATCAGATCAGGCCTAAAAACTGGCTACATTGGTGTAACCAGAAAACTTATTGTATATAAAAATCAAGATAGTAATATACCTGAACATAAGGGGAAAAGTTATGGCTTCGATTACCTAAAATTAAGCGTGCTACTAGATGGGCAACTTGGTCACGCCCTTCTACCGTTGAACTAGATTGATGCAACCGTCTCTTTTATCCTAACAGCTTATTTTCCCGCACTTCTCAACCTTGTAACCCCCTTCCGATTATTTGCTTCGCTGCCACCTACGATCTTCAAAAATTTAAAGAGAAGGTCAATCGCCATCTTCTGTTTACCTGAACACTGTTCCTTTATTGTAGTCTCCTCCCTTCTCCTTAATAAGGTTTTCTCTTTCACTCCTTGTAACCTCCTGTGCCCTATGCTATTATCGCCTTGCCTTTTTTTCTTCTTTTAATCATTTTACTGCAAGCAAGACGGAAATGTCATTAGTGCACAGGGGGTGTTTACAGAGAAAGGAATGTCAGAGAAAAGACTGAGTTTTGGGAGGATTCGGGAAAGGACAAAAGGTGAACAGAATTCAAGAAGATAGAAGGGGGAGATGGACGTTGCATTTACATTTTTGAAGATTGTAGATATCAGAGAAGCCAGTAAAAGGAAGTGAGTTACGCAGGCGGGAATTTTAAAGCAAAATGTCCAATTCATTTTATAGTAGAATTACCATCATCACATTTTATAGCAAAATGAACAAAAATACATTTTATCTGAAGTTGAAGGCATATAATTGCGTTCAAAATATATTTAGTTGAAACCATAAAATTGTGTTCAAAATATTTAGATTTAGGCATTAAATAACCCATAGAGGTTTATATGACGCTAAACAAAATCAACGAAACAAACAACCTTTGATAGCTTCGCATGACGGACATAATATTCTACAGATTTAATTATGTTTTCGAAGTAATGTTTTACTATTACTAATATTTAATTTTATTTACGTGTTTTTTGTCTTCTGTATTTTCCCGCTGGTTAATAATAATAGGAATGCATTGTGGCGTACTGAAGCATATTTAGGCGAGATAAATTTATTCATAGGCTCCAGAAAAATCAAAGGAATGAACACTGATAATAGAAAAAAATATTCCAACGATCAGAGATCTTTTTCCGATGCGAGAGAGAAACCTACGACAATTAAAAACACGGAAGGAACAGAAATATTACAATCTGAAGTAAGATCAGCACTGGGTAAGTTGGACAGAAACAAACGATGGATTCGTAACAGAAATGTTCTCAGCCTTAGGCGATTTCTGCATCGACAAGATCAGAAAAGTCATAAAAGAAATATACAAATATTTGAGCCTTTCCCCCAGTCGATTGTCTTTCATCTTCAGTAACCCCTTGAATCTTAGTAGCGTTATCGCCATGCATGGAGTGCAACGATTAAAAATATATGTAAATGGAACTATGAAATGTACTTTATAATAATGGTTGTTTTCGCTCTACTAATTTTACTCACAAGTCTAAACGTGGTATGGCTTTCAGGCACTTTTCAACGTTGACGCACGTGTGGATAGTCACGCTGAAACAAAAGGAAAATAAGAGTTACTCCTCTTGAATCACGAAAGCAACGATAATGGCTAGTGTAATATATCAATATATATTTTTAACATCGCATAATCTCGCAACCCTGAATCTGATCTCAACGAAATTTTCACCATCGAAAGAATATCAGAATTTTAGGAGTGAACTAAAATCACAGACTGTCGAGTTCAAACAGTCAGAATATCGATGACACGAACTACAATTCTACAATGAGTGTTGTGAGACTACCCACCTCTGCAACTCGTTGCACAAAGATATAGACCCCACGTCGTAGAATTTCTGTGCGGCGGATCGAGCGAGAGGCAGGCTCACAGGCAAAAGAAAAACACAATTACAAACTTGGGTAGGACGAAAAGAGGAGGGAAGGCGTGTGACCTTTTTGTGGATGATAACTCTGGGCTGATTCTCGGCTGGCGAAAAAAAATATATATCTTAACTAACAATGTCCGGCTGCTAATGGGTCGCTCTTCGATGTTACGTGCTCCGGCCTAAATCAACTTTCCTCGAACCTAAACTAAGTCTAACTAACTAACTGCCGTGACCCAAAGCGCTCCCGTATATATGCAGAATCCTCTTTCATCATTTCCGGACAAGGGACACCCACGAATAAACCCATAACATTTTCATGACCATTTCTCTCTTTGAAGAAAGTGGACATAAAAATATTTCTTAGCCTAGCTGACTCCGATTCAGGGACATTAAATTCAGACCCTTTTAAGTTTTGACCAGATCCGGTCTTTTTCCTATCTTCGTATTTTGACAAGTACTTAACACTTATCTACCCTTTTGGCCATATGTCCAAAACATGGTTTTATCTAGATTCCTAATCTAGTCATTGGGTCTTGAAGTTTGATACCCAGGTCAAATCTAACTAATCTTCTCGCACATATGTGTGCGCGCGCACGCACATACAGATGTGGGGGTGTATATATATACACACACACAGAGATGTGCGGGCGCACACACACACACGCGTGCGCATATATCCAACTCATAGTGTCACAGTGTTACATATTGGAAAATCTTTAATAGAGGATGTATTGGCATTCTCGAGTATGGTAAATATGGCGCAGAGGCAAAATAATTCTACAAAACCTCATTTTTAAATTATAAATGATGATTATTCTACGCATTTCCAGACATATACTTAAACATTAATGTTTATAAAAAAAGATCACCACCTGCTTTTGATATTGTGATATATCAGAATAAATCAGTCGCCTCAGCTGAGATTAAACTCATCTCTTATTCTACAGTCGTTTGCTGTGTTATCAGGTTAAGTTCTCTGTCACTTATTTTCCATAGTTTATTTTTCTAGGAAAAACTCATAAATAAATTTCAGATTTACCCAGACGTTTCAAGGGCCTTTATAGAATGACCAGCTTGGAAGGGCCTACTACAAACTGTATAGGTGTCAACGGAATGTAATCCTAATAGCACCAACATCAGCCATTTCCTTCCTTGCATTCAACACGAACTGGTCGTCATGCGAGATGGCTACATTTGGGTTGGACTCAAGATTTATACTAAGAAAGATCTTGCAAACAGCTACAATCTCGTCCTTACATGATACTCATGTGCGGAATATAGATCATATAACTGTGGAACGTACTTTCAGAATTCTCCAGAAATGCTATAGATTTAAGTACTGTAACTGAAAACTTTTTTTTATATACAGAACCGGATCACAAAGAAAATAACTCGTTTTTCGTACACTGACCGTTTTTTTATATGCATATATATTAGCCAATCAGTGACGTCATATGAGACATGCGGTTTAATTTGAATTTGCAGATTATTAAAAATTGATTTTAGTGTTATATCCCGTGCTAGGGGAATAAATAAACACCAGGTGGATAATAGAAGAAAGGTTTATTGTACACAACCAGTACAATATGAAATCCGGTACAGTTCTACACACAGGTCAATCTAGTAGTGAGTGCCATTAATTGGAAGGTCAGACGTGCTTGCGTCGTCTTGCTCTCACTCTTCCTCAGTCTCTCGTAGACAGTTGAATTTATAGGTACTTACTACCTATTGTGTAATCATTCATGGGGGTAACTGGTTATTCCATTACATCACTTAGCTACGAAAGTTTTGAATATTAGTGCAGAATATGTTCAACAATATTTTCCCTCCTTAAAATGGATATTTAAAAATTTGGAAAATATTTATTAGTCAACAAAATTGAGATTAATAAATCTAATTTAGGGGGTTTTCTGAGATCGATTTCTGTCATAGAATGATCAATTTATAGTTCGCTAGCAAGTTCTTTTTAGTTAACCTTGACCAGGTATTTGTTATACAGAACTGAGATTCTCACACTTAATTACTCACTTTTTTCATATATTTATTCGAGTATATAATATTACAACAAAATGTTTGCGATATTGACACATACAAAACATGCGGACGAAGATTATTTACAAGAGTCAACAGTAGCAAGCTAGATTTCCCTGTTTATATCATGCACGTAACTGTTCTAATTAATACCCACTCATAAAACAACGTACATCCGTGTCACATGCATTTTTACATGTAGACATGTTCTGTTTATCCTATACTAACATAAATCATTCGGCTGTACTGTTAAAAAGATATATATATATATATATATATTTTGTGCGATGTTGCTTCGCAAAGAACCTCTCTAATTCATTTCTTTCAACTTAAAAGAAAACTTATATTCAAATATTAAAACAATTATTCAAATTTGTAGAGCCGTGTTTAAAGATTCACTTATTTATTCGTTCCATGCACGCATATTCCGCTACAAAAATACTAACATGGCCACATATCTCAGGGATGAGTTAGCTAGCAGGCATGATCTAACAGTGGGGATTCAGCGTTGTATTCAACTTGCCCCTTTAGCTACCTAACAGGAATATAACCATTAATAGAAAGTTGAAAAATATCATGCGTTTTGATGCTGTTATAAGACTGGGGACCACATTGTTGCCATTGGCGTACACATAATCATTTCTACTCGTTTTGCCTAGAAGTTTTCTCGTATTAAATTTCTGTTAAATTATCTTCTTACTTCCTCAGCACTTCCTCATCTCGCGTCCATACAACCACCTCATTCACTAACTTTCTATTTCCATGGCTTTTCTGCCTTGCATTCGGTGAATAGTAGTATGAGAAAAAAACTAAATAAAGCTCTTCAAAGATAAGCTATAACATGTCGAAAACCGGAAGCATTCAGAATCATCGACCATCGAATCCATATTTGTCGATCGATAGCTACATTGAGTTGTCCAATATTCGCATGGTCGCGAATCGATTGACGCGACGAATTTTCCTCGGTAAATTAGATCTAGTGGAAAAGGTTTCCGGTGTTTACTACAAGCAATTGTTATCTATATTCGATATCTTCTTAAATCCTCCACACTTCCTCCTCTTGCGTTCATGCAACTATATCACTCAGGAACTCTCTACCTTTTGAGGTTCTTATATTCTTTCTTGTATTCTGTGAAAAAAAACCCTTAAACCCACATAAGCAAAATTAGTCTAGCAGGCCGTAGAATATCATCAAAGCCGTCACAAAAAGAATCATTTCTCTTCTTCCCGCCAAATTCTTTGCACATGCTGTTGCTGATGGGGCTAAATTACGTCATGAATGCCTTGAGATCACCAGTGCCATCTTGTCCCTCCAGCAGAGCGCTGGAACACCCTCCAGCGCCAGATTAATATACTGGAAGTCCTGGCGGCTGACGTCCTTCCAGTGGATGCGTGGTCTTCCGTGAGGTCCTCGCTGGTTTGCAAATTGCAAGTCGACCTGATAGATGACTACGGTAGGGTGGACATCTGGTCGTCGCAGGACGTGACCGATCACGAGAACACGGCACCGAGTGATGATGCTGACGATGTCTGGCTGGTCGGTTTTCCTGCGGAGCTCCTCATTAGACATAAGATCAGACCAGTGTATCCCCTCGATGGTCCTGGGACTAGGGAGACTCGACGTCATGAACGATAAAGTAAACGTTATCAGAAGTTCTCCTTTTGAAAATGCTGGCCGCTCCCATGTTGTACTAATCAGCTACAGAATAACCCATCCATCATGGAAGGAACGACGACATTTGCAACTGTTTTTTTTTCTTTTTCTTAATATTTCTGTAAAAAAAAATGATATTACAGATTTTAACCTTAAATTAAACTTGTAAGTGTTTGACCAAAACGTTATCATGAGAAGAA
The DNA here is from genome assembly GCA_964036315.1 of Acanthosepion esculentum. Lineage (NCBI taxonomy): Eukaryota > Metazoa > Mollusca > Cephalopoda > Sepiida > Sepiidae > Acanthosepion > Acanthosepion esculentum. Next base: position 94,946,513 of record OZ038480.1, on the reverse strand, counting down.
AAGTAACGAAAGATAAATGAATAAGTTTATGAGTTTGATCGACACTTAGAACGATAATACATCTTCCAAAGTAAAAAGGTGTAAAAAGTAACAAATATCTTCCCGTTACTATAGACATTGTATACTTATGTAAAGACTTAATACATATATTTGTATCCCGACATTCATAATTTCTCGAAGCGTTATTATAATGGATACTTCTTGTTTGTAATAGACGTCCCATTTTTATTTATTAAATGTTCGGAGACGTAATACACACGGTTTAAGAATGAAAATAGGGAGTCTAGTTCAAATAGAAAGTTTCTTCGATAATAATGTTTGAAGTAATAACATAATTGTACATGTGTATATTTCTGCCAAGTTTAATTTTTGATTTTTCTAAAAATCTTATCGCCAAACAATAGCATTTATTTGGTAACTTGAATAACGAGAAAACGTTTGCAAAACGTAACTATTATTATGTAATTGGAAAGCAATAAATATTTCTTTATCTTCTTGGATCCGAAAAAATCTCTAAGGAATTGTTAACCTAATAACATCGGCCTATTTTTAAAATCCTTTCCCGCAAAGTAAAGCAATAATACCACGAAGACGCAAGTGGTTACTGAGTAAGAGAGTATATAAGTTGAAAATCACTATTAAGGAAGGAGAACAATACAAAAACAAGAATTAAGAAGATAACGATTGATATTGCATTTAAGTTTTTGAAGATCAACTTTGACAGGCACACAAAGCCGGGAGAGAGTTCCACAAGCGAGAAGTGCGAGAGAAGAAACTGTTAGCATAGAACTTATATCTAGTTATTTCAACTGTAAAATAATGAGACCCTGCCACCAGTCTAGTACAACGCGTATATTCATAAAGTCTTCGTACCACAGACGAAAGTTCACCAGACCAATTACCATGAAAGTATTTACAGAAAAGGCAGAGGGAAGTTAAGTTACGGTGGGAAGGTTAGATACTAAGTCAGGACCAATAACATCTTCTTTGTGTTTTATTAAAAATTTCTAAATATATAACTAAGTACTAGATCAGATATCTTACTGATTGCTATCGACACTAAAACCGTGTTTTTGCTTTAAAAAGGCGAAATTATAGGGAATTATTGCTTGGGATTTGAATAGACTAATGAAGGTTTTCGAAGGTTTTCAATAACTCAACAAATCAGTGTTTTGACAAACCCTTTTAAATATTAGTGACGTACATTTTGTCAAGCCGTCTGGTCAAAGTAGAGAGTAGAGGGAAGAGCGGCCTCATGCCTTCCCAAGCTTATCTCTGACAAGTACAAACAATGTACCTCAGACAGAAAGTCTAGCGAGCTCCACCGATTACGTTTTTAGTAGCGTTATTTACCATACCAATACAAAAGATTTTACAAGCATTAGCATTCATAAGCTTGTGCAGAGTGTGAAGATTGTGATATCTCGATTTTTCAGTTGTGAAAAGGCTCCTTGTTTTGAACTATACTTGTTGAAAGATCACTCCTTTTATTTTTATTTTTCGTTATTTCGCGACCCAAAATCAATTTCCTGCATAATTTTGCGAACGGTGTACGCCATTGTACCATTTTGCTTTAGAATGGATTAACTAAATGTTCCTGTTTTTTCATATATGGACACGTGTAACTTAACATTAAAACTATGTGTCTGAGAAAGAAAGAAAAAAACCTTATTCCTTTACACTTAACGAGGCTAACAGTCGCGAAAAAGAAACCAGATATGGATGGAAAGTACATTTCAGTTACGTACTGACGCATATCACGCTAATCGACAGCAGTGAACTGGGCAGTAGCCAGGAATGTCTTAAAGCAGAAGAACGTCAGGTGTGGTGTTGTTTCTCTTGTGACGAGCGAAGTGTAAAGGCGGATCAGAAGGCCAGATTAACGTCGTTTAAAATGACAAATTTGTGGTTTTACGCCACATAAACTTGGCAGAACGGTATTAAGCGCTCTTTCGACAGTCACGTAGAAATTTCTTACAATATCACCAACATCGCCCTAACGTGTGCAGGCGGCAAAAGGGGGTTGGGCAACAGACGGTGATGTTCATGAAGCTCCGTGTGTATAGCTCCAGTTTCACTTCTCTGCTGTCAAGTATGTTGTCTTAAAACTACTGCAAAAATGCAACCATACTTACGATATTTGGAAATCATGTGAATAGAAGAAGAAAATCCTTATCCGTTTGGATGGCTAGATGGTGTCAAGGTTACCGGCAGTGCATGTGGCATCGTGATGTCGAGTTCAAGTTCCGCCTTAAACTGTTGCGTTCACTTTTGCACTAATAATCTTGGGGAAGAAGTAATCCACGTCTTTCGCCCATGCTATATTTTTAATATCTGCGACGACGATGTTCTCTAGGCTTTAGTGGCAGCTAGTCTAGGAGGATGTCTCTCTGATTTCAAACTCATAGAGAAGACTAAAAGATGTCACGGTCTTTATTTTTTCAAAGACAGTAAATTAATGCACAAATGTCAATTAATAAATGATAAAGAAAAGAAATCTGTGGAGAGTCATCTGTGGAGAGTCATGTTTTTTCTGTCCTTTTTATAATTTTCAAAATTATCTGTTCATTGATATTTTAATTGATTCTCTGGAAAAGGAAATGATACTATGCTTTCTAAAAAGGCAATTTGTTAAATTATTTTTAACATGCTAAATGAGGCATATACAATAATAACTCTATCAAATATAAGGTTAATGGAAAATGGATTAGGAAGACATGAGGAAATCCTTGCAGATATTAAGGAGCTTGAGAAACGATACAAAATTGTATTGTCTCATTCACGCGGGAAATTTATTAAAAGTATTTTTTTAGTAGCTGTTTATATTCTCTTTTAATTATGTCACATTATTTTTGAATAACAATATTTATTTCTAATATAACGTTTTTAAATAAGTGGGTTTGGGTTAAACAAATTCTATTTAGAATAATTGAAAATAAAATGTAAAATGCAGTATATACATATATTGATATTATATATATATATATATATATATATATATATATATATACATACATATATATATATATATAAAAGTGAAAATTGAAGTCAACACTTAGAGGCGACAGTCTGTTTCATGCTAGACGCAATCGTCAGGCCATTGACGATAGCGTCTAGCATGAAACAGCCTGTCGCCTCTAAGTGTTGTCTTCAGTGTTCACTTTTATATTTACACACGCTCTATCTCTGATATTGAACATTTATCCCATAAATATAGCACACCTTAAGAATATATTTCTTTATATATATATATATATATATATATATATATATATATATATATATATGTGTGTCTGTGTGTGTGTGTGTGTGTGTGTGTGTGTGTGTCTCTGTGTGTGTGTGTGTCATTCGGAGACAGTACTGTTTCACTGTATCACAGCTACGAGACATCCGAATACCTCAAGCCAGGCTTGAAACCCAACCGATGTGGTGTCAGTTAGAGTTTCTATCACTGAGCTATCTTCATTCGACAATATGAACTAGCTAAATCTAGCCTATTGTTTTTACGAATATAAACAAATGCCAATCAGCCATAGGGCTCGATTCATTTTACTTAAGAGCTTTGCATTAGCGCAGATAGCTGTTGTTTATAGAATTAGCTTGTCATCCAACCGAGCTCAATTGAAATATATTTTCATGAGCTAAATTATGTCATTCGCAGTCAGTACTATTTCGCTGTATCACAGCCCCTCAGTGCGACTAGACACACACACACACACACACACACACACATATATATATATATATATATATATATATATATATATATATATATATACATACATATATATATATATATATATATATATATATATATAGACAACTTTAAGGTTCCATGTAATAAATTATTTCACCACAGCCCTTTTAAAGGACCGCGGATCATCAGACTTTATTTCCAATCGTTTCAACCTTTGGAAGTAATGTCTGATGATCCGCGGTCCTTTAAAAGCCATGGGGTGAAATAATTTATTACCTGGAACCTGAAAGTGGTCTGTTTTTATTTAAATTATTAGCTCTGATTTACATTGAGCTCTCTGGATTTTATCCTCCTTGGGTCTACCCATACAGATTACCTTGTTTTTCGTAAACTATATATATATATATATATATATATATATATATATATATATATATTGACAGCATGTTTTCTTCGAGACATGTTTCATTGAATAATTTAGACAAGTTTTGTCTACTTATTTTCAATTGAATCTTTCCATATTAACGTACAAGCATTTTGGTGAAATTATTGTTGGAAGAGAGACAAATACCGTGTTGATACATATTATTTATTCCGAGTACTTTGGATATTAGCAAAATATCATCATTTTCCTCATTTTCAAAGACAAAATTGCTCTGTTCATCTGAAAGTAAAAAAAATATAACTTGTGAAGTGAAGAACGTTTGAATAGCGCTTCAGGGGAGGTATCTAAGTTATTGAATTGTCGATGTTTTTCAGATAAATATATATATAAATCTTTTAGTACAGACATCGATAGTTTAAACTGTCTACTGTAAACATGTTAAAACATTTGTCAAATATTAATAATTAATTTTATTAAGATTTCCTCTCAACATTTTAATATATATAGCTTCAAGAATATTTAGCTTGTGCTTATTATTTTTATGAATAATTATCGATGTATTGTGAGTAAGAATTATTATGAATTGCGAATTTAAACAGGTATCGTGTTGTAAATGTTTAGAAATGTTGGCGCATCATTCAAATAAAAACTCAGCTGCTGAGACAACGTGGTCGAAGTGTTGCCAACATATCTATTATTTTTTTCAATTGGAGGTACAATCTTACACAGGACATTTAAATTTATATAAAATGTTGATTCTCTGCAACAAGTTAGTAGGTGGGAAGAGTCGTTACGAATGATTAAATTGGATATACTGGATTTAGTGTAGTATGTAATTAATTTTATTTTGTTTTCTAGTGTCCTTGGTGAATATGTTAGTATTTATGATTATTTTAGGATATTTTCGTCTTGTTCATAAAGTACCAGGAATCCAACCAATAAAGGATTAAAATGGCTTCTTGCGAATGAGACCTGTAGGATGAAACTTTTTCGAACTTTGTGGACTGGAGCTCTACAATCAAAACTGATAACTATAGAGAAAATAATGCTATAGTCAGAATTTTGTCGTTCCACACTACCTAAAACAAAAGGTTAGGACGGAAGATTCGTCCATATTAAAAAGAGTGAAAAAAGTTACTGGACTTGAGAACGCTATTTTTTTCTAAAAAATTGTGCTAGGAGAAATATTTTATACGTTTCCAACGACAGTGGCACAGACTGCTCAGTCAACGAATGCCAAATATTTCCATATAAGAAAAAAGCTAATATTACCATTTCCATTGTTACAGAGGGAGTCTGAAATAATGGCGTCTGACATGAAAGTTCAGATAATGTATGAGTGAATTCCTCCATCTAGAGAAAACTACACTCATTAACATTCATGGAAAGTTGCTTAACACTTGCGGAGAACAAACAATGGATTTAAGCAAAGTTATGCAGGAGCAATGTGTTTTAATAGTGGCGTCAGCAATGTTTCTGAAAAGTCAGGCTCCAGGTCCACATGCAGGGGCTGTCCTTCATCTTGTGCTGAGAATGTATAGGCTATAGTAGTTCTTGTGCGGACATTGATCGTTTCAAGCGGGAAAGTTATCTCTGTCCAACGATGATATTCTGCTCACTCTAACAGCTGCAATCAATAGATGTTATTAACTTCGATGCGTTGCCGGTATAAATATTTAAAAAGATCTTGAATATTTAGGCAGATATCACTTACTTGAGTCATTGCGTGAAACACCTAAGCGGACTTCCCATATATATATATATATATATATATATATATATATATATATATATATATATATATATATATATATGTATATATATACAAGTATAGGATTGGTATATACGGAATAAATTCCAATAACCAACAATTATTATTCTTAAAAAAGTGCTCAATACAGAGTAGAGCAGATATAATTATTTTTTAAATATTATGCAGATTAGGTGGATCCTACACAACACTATTCTTAAAAGAGTGCTCGATACAAAGTAGAGCATATATAATTGTTTCTTTAAAAATTATAACATAAATATGTTATAAAATCACTACAAAAATAGCCATTTTGTTTCAACACTTCTGGTGTCTTTTCAAGTGATAATGTTTAACATCTAATATAATTATATATATATATATATGTGTGTGTGTGTGTGTGTGTGTGTGTGTGTGTGTGTGTGTGTACACACGGCTATAAAAGTAATAGGAAGACTGAAAACAGTCGTGCAACAAAATAGTGTTCAGTAAAAGAAATCAAAGTCGAATAGCTAAGATATTTAAGAAATGGATAAAATTCCTGCCCACCTCGCATCCTGGGTTTCGAACGCAGGGTCTCCTCATCCAGACGGGAGGATGTGCAAACCAGAAAAACTACTCCAGTATAACAGAACACCAGAAATGAGAGGGTAAAAATATGAGGAGAGGGCGAGAGGATAAAAATAATGTAAAAAAAATAAAAAATAAAATTTTAAAAATATGACGATAAGAGGAGTGTGGGGTTAAATTAATGACGTCATTCGCGAAAAAGGACAATTATTTCCCAATTATTTCTAATATAACGTTGTTAAATAAGTGTTTTTTTTTAATAGAAAGATTTAAGACAAACTTGACATTATTTGCTCGGACAATGAACACTAAATGATTCCTTAAAAGAAAATAGATAATATTACGTTCAGCATATGAGTATTAGATGAATCTTTATACATAAATATAATATTTGATATAATATATGGTGATATAATTAAAAAAAGATGCAATGGATATTGCAAATAAAAAGGGTACTTCTGAAAGGGAAGCATTCCTCACAGTTAAATATCACGAAGAAGACTTCCGTAGTCGTCCTTTGACATATATATATATATATATATATGCAGAATATATGTATGTGTATATATATATATATATATATATATATATATATGTGTGTATGTGAATGTATATGTGCATGTATATATTTATGTATATGTGAGAGTGTATGTGTTTATATATATATATATATATATATATATATATATTTAGTTTACGAAAAACTAGGTAATCCGTATATTTTTCTAATTGTCTATTTCATATTAAATCCCCAAAATTTGTGTAATAAAGTTTAAAAAACAAAAAAACTTAAATCGCTAACAAACATCAAATTAAATTCCTTATAGACTGTTTAAACATTCAAATTTATATCAAACAGTATAATATTTATGAACTCTCAAAGCAAAACAAAAGCGTCTGTTTCGGGCCTTTCATTCCAAAGAAAGTTAGTGACACTTTCTCTCATGACTTCTTTCTCTCTTTTTCTCTTTATGCCTTTTTCTCCTCCCTTCCATATCAATATATAACTTCCGTTAAGTTAACCGATTTAATGTGTCAATGTCTTGACTTACTCAAACAATTGAAATTTGAAAGAATAGAAATTTTACATCTAACTCAATCATGTCTCTCTCCCCCCTCACTTCCTCACTTCGTTAATTTACATATGCTTAGTACTGCCCGTCAAAAATGTGTAAATTTCTTGGTATTTTTCGTTTCAACCTTTAGAACCTCTGATGATCCGCGGTCCTTTAAAAGGGCTGTGGGAAATAATTTATTACATGGAACCTTAAAGTGTTCTGTTTATATATATATATATATATATATATATATATATATATATATATATATATATATATATATATATCAGCTACCTGATGACTGCATATTGCATGAAACTCCGTCGATGTGGTATGTTATGTACATTTATTAATATATACATAATAGCTCTATTATTTGCATTGCCCACTCTTCTGTTTATACCAAAGTATATATATATATATATATATATATATATATATATATATATATATATATATATATATATGCATTTATGTATGTATGAGAACACTTGGTCATACAATTATTTTTATTTACTTGTATATATTTACATATATATATATATATTAGCATATATATGTGTGTGTTCATATATATATATACATGAATATATTTTAGCATATATATATGTGCATATATATATATATATATATATATATATATATATATATATATATATATATATATATATATATATATATATGTTCCTACTGATTCTCGATGTCAGTTTCGGCTTTTGATAACGAATGTTATTCGATATCCATGTTATTGATTATCTCGAAGCACTGGTTTTGATAAGGCAACGAACTCAAGAACCAGTTCAATATGCTCATGTCATGTTATCCTCTCCACGATGACAATATCAGAATGCAATGAATAAATAAATTAATATATTTTTCATATTAGTTTGGTACAAAAAGTTCCACCACCTACCACTGCATTCTTCAAAGGATAACTTATAACTAACTCTAGTCAGTGTTTCGCTTCTTCAAAACACTCATGTCTGGGAGTTGAATGACAGAACAGAGATTCAAAAAAGTTTAAATTGCCAAACATTACTTCGAATAACCAAGTTTTTCAGGATCGCTAATATTGCTGTTTGAATTGTTATCGCATGTTAATCGAACATCACACAACCAAGAGATATACATTGCACACTACTTCAAACAAATGTTTTGGTTGGAAGTCCCCTTGAATACCGGAAAGAGCGATAACAGGTAGTGGACACGAGAGTCTTATTTTCCTGAAAAATCGTTTTCATAGAAAGATTTAAGACAAACCTGACATTGTTTGCTCGGTTAATGAATACGAAATGTTTCCTTATAAGAAAATAGATAATATTACGTTCACCATATGAGTATCAGGTGAATCTTTATTAATAATTATTAATTTGTGGTTTATAATGTTTCCTTATGAGAAAAGAGATAATATTACGTTCACCTATGAGTATTAGAGGAATCTTTATTAATAATCATTAATTTATGGGTTATAATAGTCAAAGGTATAATATTTGCTTTGATTTACCAATAATTGCTTGGGTTATTGTAACGAAAATTGTAAGAGTGACTCTCACGGTAATATAGTCTTACAAAACCCAAATATTTTTTTTTCTGATCTTTACTTTTGTTGTACCTAGGGTTACTGAATGAGGAATAACAAAAACGGAGGTTAGAACATCAACAAAATACAATACTCGCCAGCGGCGTGAAGTAGGTAAACCACTGCTAGTGGTGGACTACTTAGACAGCATATTACCTCCACTTACAATAGTGTCCAACGTCCTATCACTGCATCTAACTAACGCCTTTATCCACATGTGTCCTTGTAGTGTAAGTTTATAAATAAACCCCATTAATTCCTTAGAAATATATATCTTCTTTGATTCTTTGAATATGCTCTTCTTAAATATGTTGCAATAATTATTGTACCACCAATAAAAAATGTTTTAATTTATATTAAATTAAAGGCGGCATTTATTTATTAAAGCGTATATAGTTATTTTTTTGGCGACGTTTAACTTTAAGCAAATCTAAAACTCACATAATAGAAAAACGACATCTGCTCGCAATAAGACTGTCAAAAGGACGTTTTTCCCCCGCCTTTTTAACTAACTTCATTCTTTGGCAATGATTATTGTTTTAAAAAAGCGATGATTATAACTGTAATCCGACCTAGACATATGAAAGTGAATTTATACATTCTCTTTGTTCTTGAGAATTGTCGAAAAATAATAGTAAATATATTAGTTTGTTTACATGTACTATTTATTTATTGGAATGGTTGGAAAAACATCAGCTAGTTTGCACTTTATACAAAATTTATAAAATAGTAAATAATATGTATTTCCTTATTGTTAATATGTTTTAATAATTTAGGAATTTTGTATATATTTATGAATAATGAATTGTTTTGTGCTGAACAGTCAGCCCTATTTAAAAATAAAATTAAATATATATATATATATATATCCTAGCTAATTTATTGCATTATTACGAAAAGACGACAAATATGCTATTTAATCATAGTTTTATAGTTTTTGTCCTTCGCGTGTAAACATTGGGTTGGTGCATAATTATCAGGTGTTTTCGTAGGCGAGTGATTTGTTAATAAAAATTTCAGTTTTGTTTACTTGTTTTTTAATAAAATATTTTATTTTCAGCTTATAAAGATGAGTATCGATAATCATATGTTCTGGAAAAATCATTTAAAAATGTTAATGTTACATATCTTTTTTCATAAAAAAATATTGCTTAAAAAAGCTTGTTAATTATGCACCAACCCAATACGAAATGATGTCAACAGATCTAAGAAAAGTTTTGGAAATAAAAGAAAACGTTACAGAGCAGATGAGCGGTTCAGTAATGGGTTTTTCCAGCAGGCGTGAAAACCTGACTTTTATGATATCCTAAGTAAGACATCTTCCTTTACGGCTTTCAAAAGAACAAACTATCCATGGCAATAACCTCTTCTTATATTTCTGATATGTTTATGGCCCCTCGTGGGAGATAAGTGTTTCTTTTCATTTCCTGGTACATTTTTCATTCTTATATATAGGAACTGATGGCTAAAATATTCCTTATGCAGCCTTCGCCATCAGCGTTCACTTTGTTATTTTCATTTCTTTGCATCTTTTTTTACCTTGTTTCAGATGCGAGCCTATTAGATTCAGGACAATTAGGCAGGACCAAAAAATCGGAAATGGAAACATTATAGAAACCTAAATGCCATCCTTAAACATTTGTGTATGATTAGGATCTCTTAACATTATATATATATATATATATATATATATATATATATATATATATATATATATATATATATATATATATATATATATATGTGTGTGTGTGTGTGCGTGTGTGTGTGTAGACATAAATACAGATATATAGTTATACTGTTTATATATATTTATATATTCAGAAGGAAAGGAACTTATGATATTTCCTTTTCGTCTGGATTTTCACATTTTATTTTGATGCACACACATACATACATATATAAATAAATATAGATAGATAGATAGATAGATAGATAGATGTAAGTGGCGAAAATTTCTAAAAACGATTCACTTTTCAGAATCTGAACTCCTTAAGGTAACCTAGAGATATTGACCAAAACACGCACACAGACACACACACACACACACACACACACACACATATATATATATATATATATATATATATATATATATATATATATATATATATATATATGTACGTTTTTTTTATAGATACAAAAATTTAGTTAAAATTTGTCTGTTAATAATAAACAGTATTATCTAGATTTACTGGCCTGTATGTCCGAGAAAAATATATCTTTTCTGTCAGGAAACGAACCTGTATCGTACACGGAACCGTCATTTGACGTTGCTAACCAGATGCTTCGTCTGTAGCTAAATGGTATAGCACGTCAGGCTATATGACGGTTACGTGTAGGATACAGGTTCAATTCCTGTCGGAGGACATATTTTCTATGAAGATTTCTCGGACATTCAGGGCGGAATATGTTGTTAATACTGTTTATTACAAAGAGCATTTACTTAAATATTTGTATCTACAAAAATAAGGTATAAAGGGAAAATATATTAAAATAATTGTCGAACTTAGTTCATTTCATAATATATGTTTTCAGACACATATATTTTAAGACATTTTTATGTTTAACATTCTTTTTATAGATACAAGTATTTAAGTAAATGCTCTGTTTATAACAAACAGTATTAAATGACATTTACCTGCCTGAATGTCCGAGAAATCTTCATAGAAAATATTTGTCCTCCGACAGGATTCGAACCTGTATCCTATACGGAACCGTCATATAGTCTGACGCGCCTTTACTGCTTTTAAACTTCAATCATCCATGAATCTCTCACGTACATTCATATCTGCTTATGGCGTATCAAATGTAAACAAATGACGTCACACATTATGAAATGGACAAAGTCCGACAATTATTTTTCATTATTTTGCCTAGCGAACGATCCTCTGTGGCCGAATCGGTAAAAAAGCACGTCAGGCTATATGACGGTTCCGTATAGGATACAGGTTCGTATCCTGTCGGAGGACGAATATTTTCTATGAAGATTTCTTGGACATTCAGGCCGGTAAATGTCATTTAATATTGTTTATTATATATATAATTGTCCATTTCATAATGTGTGACACACATATATATATATGATAGAATATAGTTTTAAGATATGTTATATTTATGGGTTACAGTACTCAATATTAGGGAAATAGCGTATGTAAATATAAAAGTGGACATTAAAGTTAACAGTCAGAGGCGGCAGTCTGCTACATACTTGAATGCAATCGTCAGTCGATATGATATTTTCTCCTCCAGACAGATTTTACAGGTTTTGGCTTTATTGTTGTAGGCTGATTTTGTTTTCATTATTTTCCATGATAGTTCTGGTGTGATTTGTTGTTAGGTTTCATCTTCCAGATATATTTAAAAAGTATTGTTCTGTTCGCGTATGTAAAGGCGTATGTAAAGGCGTATGTAAAGGATGTTTTTTATGCAGAGTTCCTTTGTTTCCAGTATCTCTCAATTACTCCATTGCATATTTTTCTTCATTATCTGCTGATTTTACAGTGGCTTGCTATATTATATTGTTTTGCAAGCAATTGCCACTTAAGTGACATTTGTTCTTTGTTCTGCAGTTGCACTTGTGTTTGATTTGTGCGATGGGCTGTTGGTTGCTTTACGCTTGTACATTTGCATTATTTGTTCATGTTAAATGATTATGGTACATGTTTGTTTATTGATGGCGAGTGGTTGGATAATGTGTGTATGGACAGTGGTTGGATGATGAGTGTATGGACAATGGTTTATAGTTAGGTTTTCTGTATGGTGCATATATACTTCTGTCGTAGGTAGAAACTGACATCTAGAAAATTTATTTAATTTAGATTAGTTTTATATCTATGTCGAATCTCATATATTTGAAAACTTTTATGATTTTTTTCTGCTTTGTCTCTTGTTTCTTACGGTTTCGTAATAATATGAGACCGTCTTTACTGTAGAGAACTGTATCATTTGTATCAATTATTTCAATTAGTTCGTGTAGCAAATTTATACCTATAGGCTGGCAGGCTTTTGCGCAGTCTTTCTATTGCAATGTCGAAGGTGCCTTCTTTCGTTATCCGGGTGTATTCCTTGTAGAATAATAATGATTTTCGGGAGTGTTTACTGATTTTTATTTCGCTTGTGTTTATTTGTATTTGTTCTTGAGTTGCTTCAAATCAACTGCTAGCCCACTTCTTCACCTGGTGAATCTGAATTCGCTTCTCTTGACGCCACATGATCGAACAGTTGTTTTTTCATGAATACGGCGGTCCATCGAGTTTAAACGGCGAATGCAATAGCAACATCATCTGTACATCCAGACTGGGCGGAGCTAGAATTAACAATACACATTTATAGCCATGTGCCCGACTAAACAGGGTGTAGGGATTTTGCACAGACAAAGACATGCACACACATATTTTTGAGTTCAGTAAATTCTTTTCAATTGTATTTTTGATAGAGTTAGTGGTTAGAACAATATATTTTCTAATTCATTGGGTTTGTCAGGAAGAGCCGCTTTTCTAATTTTTTATAGCGGCCCCCCATGACAAAACCAACGAATCAAAAAATGTTTCAACCCACTAAATCTATCATATATATATATATATATATATATATATATATATATATATACCTTTAAGAATCAGGAGGCCAATTAAACAACGCGACCATGGTTTCGACCTGACGGTCTCTTCGGGCGATACTTTTAAAATTACAATTTTAACGCTTTATTTCAAAAAGTGACAAAGAACGGTACATAATTAGCTTTCAAAAAATAACGGTCTGATGATGATTGAAATAAAGGACATTGATTGTAATAGAAAGGAAGGGTTGAAGAAGGTTTTAAAAAAAGGAATGGAAAGGAACGAGAATGCAAGAGTATTGTAGATGTATAAAGAGAGCAAGCTAATATGTAATTAATTGTTAAGGAGTGTGAGAGGGTTAGCGTGTCTAAAGTGTAACAGATTTTAAATTAGATTTTGTTAACTGGGTTCATATTTTTATGTCAAGGCAAGGGCTTCAAATTTCGGATTTTTCGTTTCAAAAATGTTTTGGGTCCGGGAATGCCATAATTGCTAGCTTCGTTGTCTAATTCAACTCTGACCATTAACCTCTCATATATATATATATATATATATATATATATATATATATATATCATACACTGAAATCACTTAATAAGGAAAACTTACTCCGAAATAGAAAGAAATGATATACTTACAAACTCTAGGATAATTTGATGAAAACATTTTACCATTTTTGTAATACTGTAATTCCTGTAATTGATTCGATTCTCAGTGGCCATTTTTCTAGACTAATCTTATTAATTTTTGAACATACAAAAGTTTCTATGGCAAAACCGGTTTAATAGTGCGTACCAGTCTCTCGTTTTCAAAACTGCGAGCTCTGAGTATTTGAACACAACCAAAGAATGACAATCACACACTTCTTATAAGCTATTACATTTGAATAATAATTTCGATCCACACATTTGTTCTACGGTTTTGAATTCAGAATTCATCGCGGCTTATGGCCGTATAACTTTGAAACACTGGCTCCCGTACAATCAGCGAAATTAAACATCAATTCTGGTCAATACCTAGATGAGTGATCGCTTGGGAATACTATGTGTTGTAAGTTTGGATGTGTGAGTGATTTGATGGATAACGACTCGGAATTAGAAATCGGTGAGACAAGTTACAATTCCAGTCGGGTTCGTTATATTAAAGAATTCACTTACTTACAAATAGCTTTGGAAAAGGTACGAACCTGCCTCTTCTCCCCCAGCTATGGTTTAATTAGTAGGTCTTGTATAATTATTATTATCTCCAAAAATTTCTTACAATGTGGGATTTAATTAGACTGCAAAAGGTTGATAAACCTTGAAAAACAAATCAATTAAATTCGAGTTGGTCTTTTATAATCCCGATGTCTCGTCTTGTAGAATTGTGTCTCAATAGCCGTTCAAGGCAAAGATCCTCATTGAGAGTAAAACCTTTTATCAATTGAATTTTTTTTAATTTGCCGGAGAAAATATATCTCTACATAAGTAGGTGATGGTGGAACGTTAATAGCGTAATTTTGGAGGTATCGAATGTTACACGCCAGTCGTTTTCCCCATTGTGCTGTTAGAGCGGGGTCAGAGGAGAAAAGTTCTGACAGATGAAAAAGTGCCCTCTGGCAAAGGTTTGCTCCAGTACCCCCACCCTTTGCAGGAGAAACCACCGTCTAACTGATCCTGTGTGCTTTGACCGCATGATTGTGAATCTTTTCGTAGCCAGGCGGTTTGAGCATGACTAATAAGTTGCTGGTTTCTCCTGCAAAGGGGGACGTCGGCTCAAATTCTCCTGGAGCGCATATTTCGTCTAATGATTTTCCTCGAATATGCATGCCGCTAGACGAAATAAATAGTGCGTAAAATAAATGGAACGTCTACTCAAATACGGGTCAGTCAGTTATGTGCCATGCGTGATACACGCTAGTCGATCATGTATCTTTCGATACATGACTGACGAAGCAGACTTTTTTTCACCAAGAAAGTTGTCATTTCTTTCTGCGGTTGACGAGTTGCCATCTAAGAAATAGAAATACTGCTATTTACCTATAGTTTAGGGAGAAGATGAAGATTCATAACTTTCCCAAAGTACATAAGGAATGGATTTGATGAACGTTATCTTCAGTGCATTCTTTTACTGTAAGCCTGATTAAGGAATGGCTTGAACAGCTCAAATTTCTACCTTATTCGCTGAGATGTAACGGTAAGAATAAAAGAATACGATGGGAACAGAAGAATCAAATAATATGGTAGCAATAAAATCTCCCAGTTATGTGCCATGCGTGATACACGCTTAGGCGATCATTTATATTTTGATACATGGCTGACGAGGCAGATTATTTCCCGCAGTAAGTTGCCATTTCTTTCTGCGGCTATATATAACCGGATCTGTCCTGCTATTTACTCATAGACGGCAGGAGAAGAAGAAGAGGATTCATACCTTTCTAAAGGGTATTAGCACGTAAATGAAAGTAATGAATTCGACTGGAATTCCTGCATCCGAGCCGCTATCCATTACACCACCGTAAGTAGTTATAAAAAAAGGGAATATCTGTACAACTTTTCAGGCACAGACGGGGGATGCTCCGAAAATAATCATAATTGATTTCATTGAAAACTGAAACATATCCACGAACACGATAATACTATTAATTAGAAGAAGTTTTCATCTGCAATTTATTTTTAATGTTATGTTAATTAAGGACATAGACGGTCGTGGTTTTTCATAGATTCTGTTCCTTTATTACATTTGGAATTACGATAACTGATTAGAAAATATAGGGGAGAGATTTCTAAATGACTTCTTGATATTTTTAATTCAGCAGTGCCCATATCCTAAAATATATTATTAAAGGAAATTTAAGATATTGAAAAACTATATAAACTATATATAAACTGTATATACTATGCCCATTTATCTAGAATAACTCGAACATAAATGTTATATCTCTGGCAGGAAGAGTCATTTTTTTTGTGTCTTGTCCAAGCCACCCTCCCAAATAAATATGTGATTACACCCCAAATTAATCACACACTATACTTAACTTACAGTATATAACTAGAAATGTTTTACCCCTCATTAGGTTTATATTTTAAGCTTGAATTAAGAATAAGACTTGAGAATTGGAGAGGTAGAGCTAAAATTATCTGATGCTAAAAGAAACTTATCTGTCAAGGAAAAGGTCGACCGACAGGCCTACTCATTTAAAATAGACATTATGGGACACTGGGGTTGATGGCTACTTATCTAGGATGGAAACGTAAGAATCTAAGATTCTGAGGAGAGATCATCTTGCGCTTGTAACAGCATTAATTTCTGAGAGTGGCCATGAAGCAGAACAAGTGTTGCTTCGGGACGGCACTTTGTCAAATCGAATAGATAGGTTTGACGTCCGGCTTGTAGTTTAGCGCCGGTTCAGGACAGTGTCAAACTGACAGTGAGTTATGGCCAGGCGTACGCGAGAATACCTTGTGGTTATTCTTGACTTTAAGTTGCGAGAGCTCTTATGATGGCCGGGAGACAACAATGAGAGAGAAGTGTCGAGAGACGGGAAAAAATTATAATATCCAGTTCAAGGAGATTGGATCCAAAAGATTATGAATGGAGGGATCAGGTTTTGCCAGGGTTGGACAGACATGGACGGGGAAACAATTATTTTCTTCGAAGATGCTGTGGATTTTACGAGTATAAGATTTATTGCAATAGGATTGTTTTTGCTTAAAATATTTTTAAGATTTAAAGATCGTTTGACTGGATCTTTAAATAAGAGAAAGTTGCTACAGCATTTGTTAAAAAAGGAGAACTAATTTTATTTTTTAAGCTTTATAGATAATGGAATTATATCTGAAATATTTGCAGTAACTGTATATATATATATATATATATATATATATATATATATATATATATTTCAGAAATGAAAAAGTATCAAAAAAATTATATAAAAAGCTGAACTGCACTTCCTTGTAAATTTTTATATATATATATATATATATATATATATATATATATATATATATATATATATATATGTGTGTGTGTGTGTACGTATATATATATACATATATGGTCTTTTATTAATATTTAGCACTCTTACACTTTTATATATATATGTATATATATCTACATATGTATATATATGTAAATGGTAGTACTCGTTTGGAAAAAACCTCGGATAGCTCAAATTGCAGTAGAACAAATCGGTACCCGAGGAAAAATGGGGAATAAAAAATAAAGAATGAAGAACATTAATACAAGACTAAAACAATCGTCCAGTGTTTAACCTCCAAGTCTAAAGAAAAAAAACAAACAAAAACAAAACGAGTAAAAAGTCAACTACATAAAGTGCTTAATACACTAAGTAAAACAAACCTAAGATAAGATAATCCTAATGAGCCAGGCAAACCTACCTAGGTTTCACCTAAACGGATCTGCAGGCAGTACCCTGAAGATCCATTTAGGTGAAACCTAGGTAGGTTTTCCTGGCTCATTAGGATTATCTTACCTTATCTTATATATATATATATATATATATATATATATATATATATATATATATATATATATATTACATGGAACTAGATTTAAGCTTTTTATTTAATATATATATATATATATATATATATATATATATATATATATATATATCTATTACAAGGAACTAGATTTAAGCTTTTTATTTAATTTTTATATTCTTTTTTTATTTCTGGACATAAATTATATAGAAATTGTCCGAATTTTCTGTATTTCACAGCGATGATTATACTTTTACATTTAATTGAATCTATTTTCAAATGATGTCCAGGATATTGTAGCTGTATTCACAGTTGATGTTACTTGGCTCTTTACATATATATATATATATATATATATATATATATATATATATATATATATATATATATATATGTGTGTGTGTGTGTGTGTGTGTGTGTGTATGTGTTTGTGTGTGTGTATATATATATATATATATATATAATGCTTGTATTAATTTTAACCTCGTTTTTGACGTGGATGGGGCTATTATATTTGTACTGTCAACGTAATGCTGCGGATAGATTTTTACAATACAAATATAATAACCTAAAACATTCCCATAACTCTAAATAGATAAATAAAAATCCATACATTCAGATGAAAAGTAAAAATAAAACCATCCTTGATAATGCATAAAGTATACCCGAAAGCGCTTGGACATACAGAAAATTCACAAAATTTCTACATAATTTATGTTCAGAAAAGAAAAGAATTATGCGAACACAAGAAAAATTAAATAAAATCTTAACCGCGGTACCTTGTCAGATGTCTAAATGAAACCTGTATAATAGAGGGAATGCTGTCTAATTACACAACTAATATATATATATATATATATATATATATATATATATATATATATATATATATATATGTGTGTGTGTGTGTGTGTGTGTGTTTCGTTAAAGGCGACTGATAAGGTAATGCGAATCAGTTTTTTAATTAATTTTTCATGTGTTTATTTCTTTTCTGGACATAAAGTGTATTCAGACTATCCAGATGTTCTGCATTTCCGAGCGCTTCCGTGTATACTTTTAGTCATTATCAAGGATGATTTTATTTTTACTTTTCGTCTGAATGCAAGGGTTGTGTGTATGTATATAGAGTTATAGAGATGTTTTATTTTTCAAATACGGTGAGCACATTTTAGCCGTGTTCGTAGTTAATATTATTAAGCGTTGCCGTTTACTTTTTTCTTATAGGGCTTCCATTATTTGTAATCGTTTTTTACATGTGGATTAGGCTATTATGCTTGTATTTTCTACTAGTATATTTCGGATGAAGTCTGGTAGGTTTGTGTGTGTGTGTGTGTGTGTGTGTGTGTGTGTATGTGTGTGTGTGTGTGTGTGTGTGTCTTTAAATGAGTTCTAATAGAGCTGTGGTCAGATAGGTGTAAAGTAAGGCGTCTGGATAAGCATATAGTAGTGTGACTGATGTAATTATTTATGATTTTCGTTTGATCAGGAACACAGATTCTTAAGGGGAATTTGGGTTTGTATCATCCTTGATAATGTCTAAAAATATAGCCGAAAGTGGCTTGAAATGAAGAACACTTGGACAATTTTGACAAACTTTGTGTCCAGGAAAGAAAAACTTGTACGAACATAAGAAAATTTAGATAAAAAGCTTAATCGCATTAACTTGCCAGTCGTAAGTAATTTACTGTTGTGGACTTGTTAGGGCCAGAAATAAGACACAAGAGAGGAATTGAGTTAAACAAATATATTAACAGAAACAGTAATACAAACATATACAAACGAGAGTGTTACAGCAAGAATGTTCGGTCCGACTATCAGAGTTAAGTGCTGTAAAGTTCATCCTCCCAAAAGGCAGTACATCCTCATATTTATAACTGGGAGAGTCCATGCGTGCGTGGGTAAATTATCATATTTACAATCGCCCGATGAAATGCATTGATACACATAAGAACTCGACGGCAATAGCGATCTTAACATGATTTTGGTGTAATATCCTAATATATATATATATATATATATATATATATATATATATATTAATGCCTGTTTCATTAAATAATATAGACAAGTTTTGTCTATTTATTTTAAGTAAGTTCCTTTCATATTGTCTGATAAGCTTAATCACATTATTGTTGAAAGACGAAAGGAAAACACCACATTGATACATGTTTAAATCCAATCTAAGCTTTCGGATCACATAAGCTATTACCAAAGATGACAATTTCATTAAATCAAACAACACACAGACGAAACCACAATGATAGTTCGCCCTTGCTGCTTGAAAATTTTAAAAGTAACGACAAACTCGTGCACTTTAGTGCAATTTGTGCCCATGAGAAATAGACAAAATTTAGTTGACAAAACAGAATTTTACACAGGACACAGTGCAAAGAAAGTGTTCAAATTCTGGAGGATGTTGTATACAGAACATTCTTTGAAAATGAAATGTAGTATCACCCGTAAGCACCCAGGAACAAATAATATAAAATAATAATAATTTTAATTTTAGCTAATTTACCGATGAAACAAAACTATTTATTCAAAAATTTGAAATATTTAGTAAAGAAATAGAACTTGTCCATATTATTTAACGAAACATGTTTGAGAGAATACTTGCTACCGAAATGCACAGTTTCTGTCTTTTAGATCGCGTGTAAAATATAAAATCACATGAAGATCAAATTAGATAAGAATTGTTTATGTTGTACTTAAAACTGTTTGTGAATTGTCATTTGGGTAAATGACTTACACATCTTGTAATGCGTAAACTGAAATTGGAACCTGATATTCCCAAGCGGTCACCCATCTTAGTACAGACCAGGATCGACGTCGTTTACCTTCGGTGATCGTACGGGAACAGTTGTTGCAACGGGATGTGGCCGTAAAGAAGATAGGACTCAGCATTAATTATAAGAATACATAATATAAGAAACAGCCCAGTATATGAATTAGAAACTGAAGTTACTACCAAAATGAAGCAAGACCAACAATTTAGATATGTAAGAACATGCGACACCGAAATCCGAAGGCGAATTGGGATAGCGAAAGATGCCTTTCAAAAGCTGAGAATTACAGATTAATTATCGCGCTAAGATTGGCTTACAGATGAAACAAAATACAATAGGAACACTTAAGGCGGAAACAACAAACAATGGTTGGTGTATCTAACGCATTTCTAGCAAAACGGATATAGGAACTTCACATAATATATCGTCTATATCTGTTGGGAAGTGTTTGAACAGAGGAAGGAAATTGCGACAATGTTATCCGAAGGTACATTGGGATAGCGGAAATGCATTATAAAAGATAAGCAAGCAATTAAGGAACCAATTTCGTTAATATCATTCGTTCTATTTGCCATCGAATGTTGGGCAGTCTCTTCACAGATGAAAAAGACACTGGAAGCAACCGAAATGTGGTTCTACAGAAGGATGCTGACAAAATCATGGACTGACAAAATTTTTGAGAACATAGAAAAAAAGAACAGGAAGTTACTTAACATCAGGAATGGCAGTTGACATTTCTACAGCACAGGATGAGGAAATAGGGCTTGGAAATTTCGACACTGACAAGACATATCAACAGTAAGAGGAACAGAGAAAGCCAGCGCATACCGTACAAGCTTGTGTAAATTTTTGGGAAAGAGGGTTTTGAAAATTTGATACTCACAGGTCATATCAGAGGCAAGAGAGACAAAGGAAAACAACGTATAACCTACCGTGTCAGCTTCCGTAAATGGTTCGTGTAACAATGTGTAGGAAAGATAACAAAAAATACAGAAATTAGAAAGCGCTAGAAAGGAGAGAAAATTGTGGACCGCCAACATCAGGTAGAGAGACGGCAGAAAGAAGAATAAAATGAAGATACACGGAATAAACAGTACAAACATGTACACACACAATTATATATATATATATATATATATATATATATATATATATATATATATATATATATGTATGTATGTGTGTGTGTGTGTGTGTGTGTGTGTGTGTGTGTGTGTGTGTGTGTGTGTGTGTGTGCATTTAGGCATCAAATTCTCTTTTAGGCATCTCTGATTAAATAAATTACAAAAATTATGTCTGCTAATTATTTATCATAA
>OZ038480.1:94901823-94921823 GCA_964036315.1 Acanthosepion esculentum | reverse complement strand
ATTCGCCGAAAACAATGGAATATTAGGACACCAACATTTCATAATTGCGGGTCCGGATCCAGCCCGGAATGATTTTACTTTGCTCACGGTGTCGGCCTCATTCCGAAAAGGTATGATATGTTGTGTTAAAGCCTGTAGGAGTAAAGTTGAAAAAGTGGAACACAGCGACACACTGGTATTCGCGTTTAATATATAAATATATCTACAATGAATAAACTAATAATAAAAAAGAAATTGCCGACACTCAGTAACATCAACTATGAACCTGGCCAAAATTTGCTGACCGTGTTTGGAAAATAAATCATTCCTATAACTATAGACACTTACATAAAAGGCATACATTAATTTACAAATTATCAATAAAAATCACCCTTGATAATGGCTTAAATGGTAGCCGAAAGCGCTCAAATATGCAGAACATTTGTCCAAAAAACATAACACTTATCGAACACAAGAAAAATTAAATAAAAACATAAATCGCAGTACCGTGTCAGTCGTCTTTAATGAAACCTGTATAAAACAGGGTTTTCTACCGAAGTACACAATCATATATATATATATATATATATATATATATATATATATATATATATATATATATATATAAGTATGTATACTGGAATAGGAAATGTATTTTTGTGATTTTGCTTTCGATGGAAGAACCCAAATATGTCCAAGGTTCCGCTAACAAATCTTTTAATCGCATTTTTATCCTACCGTGCTCGCTTACTTTTTGGAAACCGTTAATCTTTCCCGTCATTTGAAAGCTAACATCCCGCCGATTCAGCTGACGAGGAAGCTTAAACTCTCTTTTTTCATCCTCACTGAACGGTCACTGATGGGTGAAAGCGGATTGAGTCAACTTCGTTCAGCTTTTCGAATGTCTTCCCCGTCTCTCTTTAGCCTGTTTTGATTCTTTTATAAAACAAATCCTCCCAAAGAACGACGCAATAGACAAATCACATGCACACACACAGATATATATATATATATATATATATATATATATATATATATATATATATATATATATATATATATATAATCATTTCCCTCGGTCCAGGTTTAACCTTGGCTCGTCTTGGATGATCCCACTCAAGACCGTCAATTTATAACACTGAAAGGAACTGCGGAAAAGTTCAGTTACATTGTCCGTATGCCATCGCTCAAATTACCCTCCGAAGCGCCGGGAAACAAAGAGGATCAAGAGTGAAAGGCAAATATTGATCTTTTGACCAAAGGCCCGAACACAGTTCGTAAGCTCTGTTATGGGCTTTGAGTCAAAGCTAAGTGAGTTTTATTCCTCTATGCCTATTAAATGCGCGTAGCTTAGTAAGCTCGCGTTAGCTGGCTAGGCAAACGAACAGTTTTGAATAAAATCAGTGCAGCCAATATCTTAGTTATTTTTCGCCCCTGACGCGTCTCCAATTCTCTCTCCATTCCCCCGTTCTCTCTCTCTCTCTCTCTCTCTCTTTCTTTCTTTCTGATATATATTGATGGAGTCACGGGGGAGTAGTGGTTGGCGTCTCGGATTGAGGAATTGGTGAGCCGAGTTCGAATTCTAGTCAAATCCATTACATTCACTTGGGAAAGGTATTAATGCCGTCTCCGCTTTCCAGCTATGGGTAAAAAAACAGGACTGACTAGGTTCTATAGACTTGGATGGCAATTGGTCTAGGGGAAGGACAATAGAAGTCAAAACCTGCGGAGGGTGATTTGGGGACCTTGTGGCACGTAGTGCACCAGGTCTCTGTATTCGACCCTTCAAAAACTGTTGTTGGTTCAGCACAAAGCTTTCACCACTATAATCAAATACACACACACACACACACACACACACATATATATATATATATATATATATATATATATATATATATATATATATGAAGAAATATTGTCTTAAAGTGTGCTATATTTATGGGATAAAGTGCTCAATATCAGAGATAGAGCCTGTGTAAATATAAAAGTGAACATAGAAGTCAACACTTAGAGGCGACAGTCTGTTTCATGCTAGATGCCATCATCGGGCCCGATGATTGCATCTAACATGAAACAGACTGTCGCCTCTAAGTGTTGACTTCTATGTTCACTTTTATATATATATATATATATATATATATATATATATATATATATATATATATTTGTATATTGGAGGGTGTCTATTTTATGTATGTTTATGTGTCTCTTCTGATATGCACAGATATGATACATATATCTCTCAGTATACCCTATTTAGAGTTGCATAGCTTTCAGTTTCCTATCATACAGTCTCTTCGAAATCTGGTCGCGATTAATTGAAAGATTGTCACGCTATTCCAGAATGCATATTTTTTTTAATACATGCGCGTTTCTATAAATGTAAACAAGTCCTGCCCTTACCGTATGATCTTGTTGAAATACTTACTGACGTAACTGCCAAAAAAAATGGAACATTTTTTTTCATGTCACATGTGCTCGGTGAGTTCCTATGACATGAAAAGCAAAATGACTTCAGAAAAGACAATGATGTTGAAGAAGAAACCCTAATTTTTCATGTATTTTTTCGGCATATTCTTCAAATAGAATATATTTTTTCAAATTGAAGAAATTCATGATTATTGTTTGAAAGGTTTACAAAATGGAACTCCAGATCAACAACTGCGTATTGCAACTGGAGAACTTCTTTTTCTTTTTTTCCTGTTTTCGTACTTGCGGTTACCTTGGAATGGTTAGCTAAAACAAACCTGAATTAAACCCATTCAAAGTTTTATTGCCATCTCCAACATCAAATATAGAGTATTTAAAATTTTCAAACTGGTGTCTCATGCTTTCACAGAAGTCATCTATAAATGTCAAAATTTAATATCTGATCGTGTCTCTCCGCCTATGAACACATCTGGATATATTCAATTTTGCTGATAATGATTATTTCGAAGTGTGTATTTTACAAGAGTAGAAAATAAGTTAAGATTTGTTATCGGTTTAAAACACAAACCAAAATTGGCCTACATGCAAGGAAATTTGTGGTCCATTTTGTGTTGCTACAAGGTTCTGTTTCATTTAAAGTACGCATCTATTATGAAGATTCTGAATATTTAAACGCATTAAATTCGAAAAGGTCTTGTGGAATCAAGAATAAAATTGGAGTCTTCTGGAGTGGAAACACATTTCCACCTCCTGACTCGTCTGTGCTTCTTATATCGCATTGTGCTATTAATGATCTTGCAAGATCTAATCAGAGTTGGGTAATTTCAAATCAAGCAGACGATAACTTTCTGTACGGAGCTTGATAAGGAACTTTATTAAATCTGTTTATATTACAATGCACTTTACTTACTCGGATTTCTCTGTTATTCCAGCTTATATAAATCGGCGAAACGCGTAATCTGAATGGCTTTTCAACTTTGTCTCATTATCTCCACTTTTGTCCGGATATTAGAAGACTGGACACAGAAATCAACTCCAAATGGTTACAGTCTGTTTCATGCTCGAACGCAATCTTCAGGCCTTGATGTTTGTTTAATAATGTGACTTTATATGTTGATCATTCGGGCGTTATTGATTAAGAAGGTGATTTATTCTTTGTTTATTGTGCTATTTCAACTGCTATTGCATGGAAGTGGACGGTTATTTTTAATTATTTCTAATTTTTATCAAATTAAACTAATTATGAGTCGGAAAAACGGTCTTTGCTGCCCTTAATGACCCCATTAAAACATATATCAATGAATATGCGTTTATGAATGAAAGAGACTGTCACCATTGGTTGTTGAAATCTGGGTCCACATTGCATATATTTGCATACGCACTATCCAGAAAGTTAAATACATTTACCCCATATATATATAGCATACCTGAAAACTATATTCTATCATATATATATATATATATATATATATATATATATATATATATATATGTGTGTGTGTGTGTGTGTGTGTGTGTGTGTGTGTGTGCGCGCGCGCGTGTGTGTGTGTGTTCATATATGAAGAAAGATTAACTACAATTAAAACAAGTAGCCGAAAGCGCTTGGGACAACGGAAATGCAAGAATTTTAGAAAACGAAATAGAAAATTAATCAAACTTTCCTTGTCTGTCATATTCAACGTAACATCTTTAAAAGATTGGTTGCTGTCCAAACACACATACGCACGCACACACTCACACACACACACATATACATATATATGTGTGTGTGTGTGTGTGTAGATAGATAGATAGATAGATAGATAGATAGATAGATAGATAGATAGATAGATAGCTTGTGAATCTAGGGTATTAACATTGCATGGTTTCACTCAGTATCTCGTCTCAATACGATCCTCTGAACAACTTTTTATCTGACTCAAATCTCAGTTCAGTTTGTAGCATATCTGTTCAGTCGCTGTCGTAGATAAACGCTTTCGCTTTCAGTAAAGAAAACACAGCACAAATTACTAAAAATCAGCGACTATTTGCTGCAATTATCTGTTAACTATTCCTTTACAGCAGAGTTTCTCAAAGTGGGTTCCGCGTAACCCAGGGGGTCCGTAAATGAGTGTCTGGTGTTTCGTGACAAAAGTTCAGAGTAATAAATGTTTAACATGACACATTAACAAGGTTGGTAAATAATTTCTAAAAGTAGTTGCCAACATATTAGATACTTCTATAATGTTGTGATGTATCTTTTAAAACTTTTCTATATCAATATAAGTGAATGATTATTGTATCATGCTACTTCTGAATTGAAAAGTAGTCATTGATTGTGATATCATCTGTGTGTTATGGAACCACATAAATTTGAAAGTTAATTTTCTTCCCATATTGGAAAAAGTTCTGGCTATTAATTGACTCTCGTTGGCGTAGTTTTGGTGTGTATACTTTCCGGTTAAAAACAACACCAACCTAGTTATGTGAAAGTGGATTTCCTATTACACTGCTTTAAAATCTAAATATCGAGGTAGACTTAATTCTAATGCTGACTTGAGAATCACAATCTCAATTATAAAACCAAACATTAAAAAATTATGTGACAATATGAAACAGAAGAATCGTTCTCATTGAATGTTCAAAAAAATTCGGATTACGTATGAAATAAATTTCATGTTAACATTGTTCGTAATTCTGTTCCACGTGAAGTATGAAAATTAAAATAATCACAGTTTTTTATTAAAAATATATCAATATATATTATTAATTTAATTGATTTATGAACACACTTATTATTTATAAAATTATATGAAAATTTTTATATTACTGTTATATATCGTACCTATGCCCCAATCCTCATAATTATGTTGGACACTAATTGTAAGTGGGGATAATATGGTGTCTAAGTAGTCCATCACTAGCTGTGGTTTACCTACATCACGCCGCTGGCGGGTATTGTATTTTGTTGATGCTATAAAGATTACTATTTCATTTCCAATCTCTGTTTTCGTTATTCCTCACTCAGTAACCTTTTCTAGGTTACAATTACGATCATATAAAAGTATTAGCATCTGGGGTTCCTCCCAAAATTTCTGAACCCAGAAGGGTTCCGCGTCTGAAAAATTTTGGGAAACAGCTTTACAGCATTCCATTTCTATGCGCACTTAATTATGTAATAAGATTAATTAGTCACAGTACAAAATTAAGGAATCACTTTGTATTGACAAATCATTACATGGTTCCACAATTATCAGTGGTTTTTATTTCTGCTGTTTCAATTAGCCACTGTTTCAAGTCCCCCCAAATTAAACAAGTATTTTTTTCTTCTGAAACAATTCGTGCAGATTACTCGATATTCAACGAGGTCTCTTCATTTTACTGTTGAAATTTCTAAATGTAACTGTAAGTTCTATACTAACAGCTGCTTCCCTCGCACGTCTCACTTACGGAATTCCTTTTCAGTTTCTTGCTTTCCATTTCAACTATGATCTTCAGATATTTCAGTGCAACGTCAATCATTATCTTCTGTCTCCTTGAATCCTTTTTTTTAATGTCCTCACTCCTCAATGTTCTCTCGATTTTCTTCACGATCAGTAAACTGGCTTACGGCCATATCAAGTTGAAACATCGGTTCCTGTACGATCACTGGTCTTTGTCAGTACCTAGAGGGATGACCACTTGTGAATACCAGGTTTTGTAAATTTGGATGTGCGAGTGGTGTAATGGACAACGGACTAAAATTGTTAACAGGAGAGCCAAGTTTCAATTCCAGTTCGGTTCGTTATATTCACTTACGCGAAAATATCTTTGGGAAAGGTGTGTATCCAACACTTCTCCCCTTCCCGGTTAGGAGTAAATTAATAAGACCTGTACAACTAACTCGTTTTTATCTCAAAAAAGGATTTTTATCTAAAAAATATTGGATTTAAATAACCTGCAAAGCGTTGATTAACCGTAGAAAACGAATCAATCAGACTTAGAAAACCCCGCGTCTTAATTAAGTTGTTACCTTGTTTGAAGGAAATTATAAAAAAGTAATAAAATAAAAGATTAAAAATGAAAGTAATATCACGTACTAAGATTACTTTTAATACATTTTGTTGTACTTACTCTTTTATTTTATTAGTCGTTATTTATGTTAATCTTTTATTGTGACTAGTTTTGAAATTTTAAAAATATCTAATTTATATGCATAAGGAAGTAATGGATTTATTGTTAATCCGATAGATTTATTACTAAAAACGTCACAATAGTGGTTACTCGTATGTGAAAGTGACGCCCCATTTTTATTTTTACTCCAAACAGTGCGTATTACGTCTGTGGATCGGTGTACTCAAGAAATCTTAATAAATAAATTGTGCTCTCCGCGCGTCTAATTCAAATGCAAGTATCCACCTTAATAACATTTGAAGTAATAAAAATGTCGGATTAAAATAATTCCATTAATTCTTTAGAAATTGCTTTGTTTACGTGTCGGATACAAAATTGGCCAGATATGATCTTCCGAGAAAAAATATTTTGGTGAGGAAGTGTTCTTTCCTTAAAAGGGGTAGTAGAGCCTAGGTGGAATGCGAATATCTTCGTCGGCGAGTGATAAGGTAGACCAAATCAAATAGTGTTTTCTACTACACAGGAAGGTGCAGAGTCTTCACCTGGAAGAAAACAACTTCTCTTTATTATGATTTCTTGAATACACAGGCCGATATATTTAATGCACATTATTTAAAGCAAAAATTAAAAATTAGGTGTTCATTTCAAAAACGAGTACCTAAATAGAGATACAATCATGACCATGCGAGATAATTCCGGACATGTATTCAGCGAAAGGGATTTAAAGCAATCGGACACAGCATCCGGCATATGCAAGCATTCTCATTTCGATTTCAAACGTAACAGTTATACAGATGTAAAGAAACGATTTCCAGGCGGAATTCACCGCCAATCAAATAGATTCGGAGATTGGCCGCTTTCAAAAAGCGCTGACTCCAGAGACGTAAGCAGAGCGATACACAAAAACTTCAATCTCTTCGTCATGGTTCTCAGTCTGTGATCCGTAGGGGGTCTGTAACACCCTTTTCTGAGAGGTTTTTGGTCAATTCCGATATATACCCTTGATCAACGGTGGAAGTACAGGTTCCAATAGTGGTTAGCTCGCTCTAATAGGTGCGTACGTAATGCAAGAACTGCTGGCTGAGAGTATATGGCCGTCTCACTCTTCTTAACACCTGATTATTACTCTAGGGCGACGTTGAGAGTGGGAGTGGAAATAATTAATGGC
Organism: Acanthosepion esculentum; assembly: GCA_964036315.1. Lineage (NCBI taxonomy): Eukaryota > Metazoa > Mollusca > Cephalopoda > Sepiida > Sepiidae > Acanthosepion > Acanthosepion esculentum. The sequence continues at coordinate 94,914,151 of OZ038480.1, read as the reverse complement.
TACCATTGTTCACATTATGACCGAAATTGATGAGAACAAACTGATCTCTCTCCCAGGAATCTATTCGTTTTGTATAATCTTTGCTGAGAGAAGATTTCTTGAATCTTTTTTCTGTTATTTTAAAGTACCTATGCAGAAATCTTTTAGAAAGTATGTTGTTTTTTAATGTTTGTTTTACGGTATAATTTGTTTTCCATGATCAAATTCTCTCAAAGAGTTCAGACATTGAAAATTATGTCAGAAGTATAAAGCGGATTATTATATTCGTCATAGTCAGCAAGGACTATCATGTTCTACTGTTATAATTACCACTCTATTCTTTTAAGTAGTTTAAGTAATTATAAGCACCAATTTATTTTTCTATAACTTTTATGAAGCAAAACATTGAATTCTCAAATGAGGTGAACGTGCGTGTGTGCAATGGATAGAGGCTTGGAATAAGAAATCGGAGATATGAGTTCGAAATCCAATAAGGTTGGTTCCAGTTACTTTCGCAGAGATTCTTTGGATAAAAGAATGAATATATCTTCTTCCTCCAGTTAATTAGTATGTTTGCTTGGGTTTTTTTTTTCACCGAAATTTAATTTAGAAAATTAGTAAGGCACTCAAGAAGGGGCATTAGGAATTTTCTTTACAAAAATTGCATAGGTGGTAATTTTTATTCTTTACAAAAAATGAATTGCTTGTAATTTTTATTATTTACAAAAATGAATTGCTTGTAAATTTACAAAAAATGAATTGCTGGTAATTTTTATTATGTACAAAAATGAATTGCTGGTAATTTTTATTATGTACAAAAATGAATTGCAGGCAATTTTTATTATTTACAAAAATGAATTGCTGGTAATTTTTATTATGTACAAAAATGAATTGCTGGCAATTTTTATTATGTACAAAAATGAATTGCTGGCAATTTTTATGATTTACAAAAATGAATTGCTGGTAATTTTTATTCTTTACAAAAATGAATTGCAGGCAATTTTTATGATTTACAAAAATGAATTGCTGGTAATTTTTATTATGTACAAAAATGAACTGCTAGTAATTTTAAAATATTATTTCTTATAAAAATGTATTGTTAGCAATTTTGTTTTTTTTTACAAAAATGTATTGTTGTCAATTTTTATGTATTGCTTGTATTTTTTTAAAGATTTTTTGCAAAATGTATTGTTGGCATGTTTTATTCTTTCATCTTTTACTAAAAGGTATTGCAGGCAGTTTTTATTATTTACAAAAAGTCACTGCTGGTAATTTTTTAAAGTTTTTACAAAAATGTATTGCTGCTAATTGTTATTTTTATTTATTTTTTTACAAAAACATATTAGTGGTAACTTTTTTTTCCATTTGTTACTAAAATGTATTGCTGGTAATTTTTATTTTTTAGAAAACTTTATTTTGCTGATAATACATTATTTTTAAATTTTTTTACCAAAATGTATTTCTGCGAATTGTTATTTTTTTATTTTTTACAAAATGTTTTCCTGGTAAATTACTTTACTATAAAAATATATTGCTGATATTTACATTATAAAATATGTATATATATATATATATATATATATATATATATATATATATATATATATATATATATATATATATATATATATATATATATATATATGCCGTCATAGTGTTTTGACGCCAATTTGTTGGTTCAGTATTTTCTCCTTAGCTGGGACTCTCAAAGATGCTACCATGTTGGCCAATCTCCTCAAAGTTGAAGAAGAAACCTGAAAAACAGAATGTGGGTCTACAGACGGATGCTGAGAATACCATACAATGAACATGTAAGCAACAACGAAGTGTTAGAGAAAATAGAAACAAAAAAGGACACTTGTACTTAACATCAGAAAGAGAGAGTTGAAGTTTCTAGGGCACATGACGAGGAAAAATGATGAGGACAAGAAAAGAGGGCTTAGAAAAATTGAAACTCCCAGGGACATAAATAAACAGTGCATAAACTACCAAACAACAAAATTTACTAAGAGCTACAAAGGACAGGAAATTATGGTGAACCATGACCCCCAACTTCCTGAAGTGACTTGGCATCTCGAAAAAGAAGAATCTCAAACAAGATCAGGTAGTGAATTCTGAGAGAATTAAATATGAAAACAATAAAATATATATATATCAATGGTTACAAGAACGGTAATTCTACTGAGAAAGCTTAAAATATAAACAAAATGCCAGTTTGTCTTTGACGCTATTTGTATTTCGTTTTTAACAAAACGTTTCACAACCGATATAAAAATGGTTTACTATAGGATACCTCAGTATCTGTCTATATTTCTGAGATGAGGTATTATGTACACTATTTACATCATTCGGACTATTGTCCTCATCTTTGTCGCCATGTTCATTACAACGTTTAGGCCGTTGTACGCTCCAAAAAGTGTGAGTTCAATACCCGGCTAAGGCAGTGAAGAACTTGCAGAGGGGAATTAACAGGAGATAACTGATAACTGACACCCATTAAACATGGCACGTGGAACTAGAACAGTCTACTCCAGTGAGCGAAATAAAGGGTTCAGTTCGACATTCCAACCACCTGAATAAGGCCGGAGCGTACAACGGCCAAAATGTTGTAATAAATATGGCGACAAAGATGATGACAATAGTCCGAATAATGTAAATAGTGTATAGGATACTTATATTTTTTTTAGTTCCACAAGATCAGATTTCTAAAAATAGTATTAGCCAAGCCAGATACACAGGGTTAAATAATCGTCATTAAATTATTAAGAAAGAAGTTTGATTCGAAAACTTCCTTCCAAAGAGCCACTGCTTTATGGAACAGAATCCCAAGAAAATGCTTTTCCGATCATTACAACCATTCGCCCTTGCATGGAGTATTGCTGCCATATATGGTCTGGAGCCCCTTCTGTTCGCCTCGGAGTTCTTGATAAGATCCAGAGACGGTTATGCAATGTAATTGGCCCTGATCTGGCATCTCGTCTGCAGTCGCTCTCTCACAGACGCACATCGCCTCTCTCTGTCGTTTTTTACAAATACTTTCATGGTAATTGCAACGATGAGCTGCTTTCGCTGGTTCCCAGACTTCATCAATTCAAGCGTCCTACGAGGCTGGCATCCCACTCTCACCCTTTCACTGTTGAAACTGTTAAATGTAGCCGTCTCTTCTACTCCAATAGATGCATACCTCGCACCTCTCGCCTGTGGAACTCCCTTCCCTATGCCTGTTTCCCTGATAGCTATAATCTCCAACTATTCAAATGTAATGTCAATCGACATCTACAGTTGCCTTGATCTATCCACTATCCTTCTCCTAATCCTTTCCTCTATCATTCCTATCTGCTCTCGCTCCAAATCTTCTGTAACCACTTGCGTGCTAGTGGCTTCCCGCTTTGCTTTGGGTGACATTCTTTAAAAAAAATTACACTTCCAGAGCTATGTCCAGCTGTTATATAGAGATCCTATATATCCTCCTCACATTCACCTTTTACCTGCTCTTCTTCGTTCATGAAACAACCTCTTTCAGTAAATCTCTACATTGAGTTGTTCTTGAGCCTTTTATTGCGGGAACAATGCAGTCATTAATTATGAATCAAGTGAGAAGTCACAGGGAAAATGTGAATGACTATAAAACTTGAAAGAAGTGTAGGGAAACGAAAAAAAAAACATGAAAGGTGATATTTGTAAGAAAAGACGAGAGAATAATTTTATTCATTTTGAATTCACTAGAAGATCTAAGTGAATTGAAAACATTTTTTCTTAGCCACGCTGCTTTATTCGCATTTCCTGTACATGATTAGATTTCGTGATGACATCAACGTAATTTCACAGTAAACTGCCACAGTTTACCGCCTTTAAGCACAAGCACGCTTTTATGTAATAGATCGATCGTCTTTTGGAGTTTCCGTTTCAAATAATCATGATCGTAGATCATTGTAAATTCTCTGCTAATTTTAACAAAGGCGATGAACTTGAAAAGGACAAAAGTTCAGTATATAAGATTTCATCTGATATGGGTAAATCAGATAATTCTAATCTTAGACAAATGGTTTTCTTTTTGCTTAATTAGTTTGTTTCATTTGTTGGTGCTATGTAAATTGTTCGTCAATTTGAACATCATTTTTGGATATTTGCACTTTCAAATAAACAATGTTTTTGTGATTCCAAAGACATTCTTGTAAATACTTTCTTGTGAAAATCATGAGACAAAGTAGAAAATTTATTGACGCATTTTGCCGGAGAGCGTATGACCATTTGGCTTCCTCAGTTTAGAATGAAAGAAAGTCAAAACTGTGCGTGAACGCAAATGCCTTATGCTAATTTTATTTCGGATATTATTATCATCCTACAAACACAAAGAGTTTCTCATAAAGGTTTCCTTGTAACTTCCATTTTTTAAGAAATTTTCATTTAACTGAAGGTCGAAGAGTCCCTCAAGATAGAGGGTTACTGAATAAGGTTGTACGAACGTAAGAGGAGTTAGTAAGTATAGCTTATGATCATGTAGGATAAATAACGGTTGACTCTAGACTTGAATAGTTTAAGATAGTTGTGATCGGAGAAACATCCTCTGGGGAGTCTGTTCCAAAAAAGGATGAATGTTACTCGTTTCTTACCAATGGAATATAAAAAGGAACGAGAACGATACTCTCCTGTGTATGATAACATGGCACGTCTTAGCTATAAATCCCTGAACTCTTAGAATTAGGGAACGTATGTCCATTTAAATAGTGATAGAATAGCGAATGCCTTGCATCGTTTCATCTGTAAGAAAGGAGTTGGAGAGTAAAAAATATTTAATCGCAATCGCCTTTTGAACGAAGTTAAGCCTGGTTTTGGCAAGCTCCAACCTATATCTGGCAGAAACAATCTATGTTTTCTCTCCTCTAACAGTTGTAAAGACAGAGTGTGGAAAGTACTTTCTGGAACGGTATACGTAGATGATCATTTTTCCAGCCTTTTCAAAAAAATGTTTTGTTTCAGTGTGTCGTGCGAGACATTTTTTCTCTCTAGTACCTATCCTACCATATCTATCAGTCTACCATTCATCCATGGTTAAAATATTGTTGCCACATGTGTGCCAGAGTTCATGCTATTTATATAGATCTCCTTGATAAAATCCAAAGAAAAATCAGCAACATTTTGAGCCCTGATGTGGCATCTCGGCTTCAGTCACTTTCTCACCGATGAGATGGCAGTGTTGATAGTAGACAAAGTACGAAAACTAAATGAATTCTTACACAAGGTCGTAAAAGAATGCAAGAACCAGACATCAGTTGCAAGAAACAAAATGTATGACTGTCGCAAAAAAAAAGAACAGCCCAACATGTGAATTACAAATTGCAATCACCAAAATCAAACAAGAACAAAATTTAAATATCTAGGAAGGGTTTTAACAGAGATTGGAAAATGCGACACCCAAACGCGAAGTCGCATTGTGATTAGCGAATGTTATCTTCCAGAAGATAAGCAAAGTATAAAGAAACAGGAAAAAATCTTTGGAAGCAAAGAAACTACTACTGAAAAAAAAAAAACTGTTATGCAATAACAGTCCTCCTATATAGAAGTTAATGCTGACAAAAATCTCGTCACAGATGTATTACAGACTTGAGGCAGCAAGAAGAATCTTTGTTTGACTAGATCAAATCAATTACGCTTGAGTTCTTGTTTCGATCTGAGTGGTTCACACTTTCAGCCTTGTACCACGTATAATCTACGGTTAGTAAATCACTAGTCGAATATGGATCGTCTCTGAAGACAGATTAACGTTGGCATTTAATGGATTCAATGGAAGTAAGAACATTGCCTGATAGCCGACAGTTTCTATTTATCTTGACTGAACCATAAACTGTTTTCTTTACACCTAAACTATCCGGCAAAACTTGCTTTTATTTGAAAGAGAATTCTCCGATGTTTGGAGATATATGCCATGGAAATGTTCTCCACTGACTCAAAAAAAAAGTTCATAATTAAATTGCCAGGCGTTCTTCAGATTATGGATTTGCGTATTGGGTTTCACTAAAGCAGTGTTATGGATAATAAAATAGTAAATTTTCAGTCCAATGTTTCTAATTTTAAAATGCATATAACTTATGTGTTAAAGATCTTTAATTTTTTATTTCAATATTTACATGCGATAGGTGCCAAGAAGAAGCACACACACACACACACACACACACACACACACACACACACACACACACACACACACACACACATATATATATATTTATATATATATATATATATATATGATAAATATAGTTTTAAGGTATGCTATATTTATTGGTTAAAGTGATGAATATCAGTGATAGAGTGTATGTAAATATAAAAGTGTGCATTTAAATCAACTCCCATATATATATATATATATATATATATATATATATATATATATATATATATATATATATATGAGAATATAATGAGCAAATAAGAAAAGTTTATCAATATAACATGCTTCACTTTTTAAAAACTTCCTCAGATAATGAGTTTTATTCTGGTACTAACCTAGAAGCCGTCCTTTGGAGGGCTTTTGAGCCTACGGCCTTTTACTTTCAACGTCCGATGTACGTGAAAGCTATAAGAATTTAGAAATAATAGATTTATTTTATCTTTCTTCTTATATGCAACCGACCTCCGTAGTTTGTTTACATTTATTTTAAGCCCAATTCTTCATTTCTTTTAAAATCACCATTCACGTAAAGTCACTCTTAAAAGACATTAGGAAACCCGAACTATGTAATATTTCGAGTGCTTGTAAAAGAAAAAAAATCATATGAGCAACGGACCGTGTCCTGCTTAGGTTTTAATTAGGGTTTAATTAGATAATATTATTTGCAATTGCGACGAAAAGCAAAATTAAAGTTAAACGTTTAATAAAGAATAGTTTTTGAAAATCTTTTACTCAGTTCGAGATTTAAATTTAACTTGAATTTAATTGTTTAAATTTTATTCGCGTGTAACTACAGTCGTTACTGACTGTTTTAGTGTAATTAAGTCTGTTAAATTACAGGAAGGGAAATGAAGAGAAGATGACGTCTTTAAAGAGCCAACACTCAATGATATCAACTAAGAACACGGCCAGAATGTGCTGAAGGTGTTTGGAAAATAAAACATTCCTATAATTCTAGATACATAGATGAAACAATCCATGGATTTAGATAAAAGTAAACAAAATAAAGCATCTTTTGTAATGGCTAAATGTATAGCCAAAATTGCGTTGATATACAGAACATTCGGACAATTTCTACACATATATATCCAGAAAAGAAGAAAATTTTAAAGGACACAAGAAAAATTAAATAACATCTTAACCACAGTAACTTTTGATTCTTTTTAAATGAAACTTGTATAAAGGAGGGACTGCTGCCCAAACAGCTTATATATATATATATATATATATATATATATATATATATATATATATATATATATATATATATATATCAATTATGTGGTGCAGGTTCAATTTATATTACCGGAATCATTCATACGAAAAGCAGATAATGAAGTTAATGATATAAATGGCAAGAATCACTCTTATTAAAAATTGTTTGCGAGAGTGATTCTTGCCATTTATATCATTAACTTCATTATCTGCTTTTCGTATGAATGATTCGCGTAATATATATATATATTATATATATATATATATATATATATATATATATATATATATATAATGCAACGTTCAAATTAACGTATGAGTTACGCAAAACTGAAAACAACACTGGCATATCATTTTACCAGATATATTTACCAAATATTTCTCAAAGATATCTTAAAATACGTACGAGTAAATTCATTCAATAAATTCGCCATTGGCTTCAACCACGTGCTTCAGATAACTTCGGAATCTCCATATTTTCTCTTGTGTAGGATGGTGCAGAGTTCGGTTGCCAGACATAGGGTATTCCAGCAGCCACCTTCTTGACCAAGGGCAGCACGACCTCCTTAAGGCACATGATATAGGCTTCCGTGTTGAGGCACAGTGGAAAGGTGAATGAAGAGATAGCATCGACATCACTAGTGATCACTCCAAACACCTTGGTAATCACTATTAGACTTATCCAAATCTTTCCGAATCTTCTGAACTGTCCTCAGATTGACACCCAATCACTCTGAAATGTTCGTATTGGAGCTTTCGGCGTAAATACCTAGCATTACAGGAAGCCGTTTCCGAAATTTCTAACGGAGTGTAGTGGGTCATGGTGTACCTTTTCTCACAAACGGCGCCCAACTAACCCTACTATATTGTGCAGTCGACAGAAACAAAAACAACGTGCATGCGCGAAATTAAAAATATTAAATGTCAACAATTTTCACATCGCACCCTATATATACATATATATTATATTTCATTTATTAATTTATATATATATATATTTATTATTATTATTATTTTATTTTTATTATTATCATGTTCATATTTTATCAATAGTTATAATATTTTTTGTTATATATATATATATATATATATATATATATATATATATATATATATATGTGTGTGTATATATATATATATATATATATATATATATATATATATATATATATATATATATATATATATATATATATATATATAGGTGATTATACTCGTGTCGAAAAACCTTCGAATTCTTGATTTGACAATAGCCAAATTAATCTCGAGGGGAAAAAAAGGTTTTAAAAAGAAAGAGCCAGGAACATGAAAGACTGTCGAAAATAATCGCACAGATACAGGTTCAAGGCCCAAAGAAAAAAACCCGATACGAGTAAACACTAACTAACTAAAGAGCTCGATACAAACGTAGAGCAGACCTAGTCAAAACCTAATGAGCCAGGCTCATTAGGTTTTGACTATATATATATATTAGTGTTTTAATATACATTTTTCTTATAAGTATATTATATTTTTATTAGTATCATTACTATTATGGGATGATTATGATCCTACTTTTGTGATTTTCTTTACACATTGTTGTAACTCAGTTTTAAATTTAACCTTCTTATCTCTTTATCTTCCCTTACCCGTTATATTAAGTCTTTTTTTCTGTTCTATTTTCATAATGTAAGCCCCAAAGGAAAACATTTTAGGTCAATTTATTTTTGACATTGGTCATATTTCTCTATTTCTTTTTTTTATCTAATCATAAGATGATCCTGGGAATTTTTTATTACATCTTATAAGTATGCCCTTTTTTTTCATAAGGCAAGCGGGACGTAATGGAGAAAAGCGTATAACCTACCTACCTACCTACCTACCTACCTACCTACCTACCTACCTACCTACTGAGCTAAAATAGCAGGAGAGGGTTTTAGGAGAGATAACAAAAGGACAAAATTTATTAAGAACAATATAAGAAGAATAATGACGTCTCATATATAAACGCTGTAAAATATCATTCCTCTCGTTTGGGCATAATTTCTAGAATAGTTTTCAGCCTGGCAATTATTTGTAAAGTTTTGTCATGTTTGGCACAAGTCTACAATAAATAAGCACCAGGTGAAGATTAATGAATAGCTAAGTGCCCATGGTATAACCTTGCTGATCACCGCATTGCTTTAAATGTGTTAACCAAATTAAACTTGCACACGCACAGGTGATATCTCTGCCCTGTGCTCTCACACAAACACAATTTATACCTCTATGTTCTTCTTTGTTTTTCTTATACTTCAACAGGATTACGGCCATATAAACACCAATTCTCGTACGATCACCGAAGTTAAGTAACGTATGAGCCTAGACAGTACGTAAATGGGTGACTGCTTGGGGCATGCTAAGGGCTGTAAGCTTAAATGTGTGGATGGTGAAATAGATAATTTCTTGGAGTTGTTAATCGGGGAGTCGAGTTCTAATTTCAGTTGGGTTCATTATATTCACTTACGCGCAGATGCCATTGGGAAAGATATGAATCCACCTATTCTCGATATCGGTAACGGTTTAATTAATAAGATTTGTGTCTCTTAATCTTTATTATCTCCAAAAACATCTTACAATCTAAACATGTGTCTGGCTTAAAATAAACTGCAAATGTTGATAAGACGTATAACACAAATCAATCTAATACTTTAACATTTTTTTTTTTTGCGTAGTATACTGATTTTAAAAAAATGTATGCCTACTTGTCTTGTTCCCTGCCAGCGTGGAGGAGAAGACGTCTCTTAGGGAAGACCTTATCGAAAAGAATAAATTGTTTTGCCTGCCGAGACTACCTCGCATGTGAGAGGACATATGGTGAAAGCATAGACTCTTAAATCCAGTTTGCCGGTTATTGCATTTACGTCAATGCCTGCTGTCGTTCATATCTCTTGGTCCCCTAAGTGTTTCGCAGTAAGCTTTCATAATGCACCTGCCATTCTACCTACGCGAAAGAAACCAATGCTGAATATATACAGTAACTATATACTTTTTTCTAGGAGGGTGGAGAAAGTACTTTATTTCCAATAAAGTATTCGCCATGTGAACGGATATTTATTTCTTGGAAGTAATGCGGATGCTACTTGACTGAAGTCCTGGTAAAAAGGTACGTCCTTGAACATCTGGGGAGGATTATCTTTGAAATGGCCTTCTGTTGAAGTGTTGAACCTTCCGAAGTAATGCCTTTGATCTAATCATAGAGATTACCAACGTCCTCAGCAGAACCAACTGCGGCAAAACCAAACTTTTATCTCTTGTGGCACTTGTCTTTAGTAAAGAAAGCGGGAATGGTGGAAAACCTTCTCCTTCGTATAAGGTAAATTTCCTGAGAAATAATTTGAGTCAGTAATGCACCCAGCTATGCTTCTCCAGATTTTATTCGAGTGGAGCAGACCTCGTGGTTGGGAGAGTAGCATATCTGGTACGAGTTGTTCCTCTTTGAGACGCGATAAATATTGATATTCAAAGCAATAAAGTCGCTCACAATCAGAATATTGGGATAACAAAATGTCCTACGCACAATCTGCATAGAAAAGGAACAAAGCAAACGTGTGTGTTTTATTCTAGTCAAAGCAATTAAAACACTATAGCTATATACATATGTTCAGTTAATTAGACATGTGGAGTAAATTAACAGAAAGAGAACTGAAAGAATTACGAAGTTCATTGTGCCTAACTGAGGTCACGAATTAAAATCTGACTATGACCTCAGACTCTCAAAGCAGAAATCATACACAATCCATCAGAGACTGATATAGACCTAACGCAGTCAGTCAGCGGTGGACTTCGACCGCACACATTCAATTAGATATTTTATTGTAGTTATCGAACATATGTACGACAATTTTCAAATATCGACAAATATTATTTATATTCCTATAGCAGTTTCCTATGTTATCACGAAGAGAAACTGTTGCAATTTTAATGATATGCTAAATAATTAGACTGCAGCAGTAAAAGTAAAAATTCCATAAATATTTCTGTAATTGAAATAGAGAAGTTAAGGGATTGAACTATGCAATTCAATGATTTTTTATGAAAATGGCTACAAACAATAATTCGTGCCTGATGAGTTTTTAGAACAATGAAACTTTAAGTTGCACTTCTAAGATATATATATATATTTATATATATATATATATAACTTTAAGTTGCACTTCTAAGAGATTTATATATATATATATATATATATATATCTGTGTTTGAATTAATATATATATATATATATATATATATATATATATATATATATATATATATATATATATATATATATATATATATATATATATATATATATATATATATATATATATATATATATATATATATATATATATTAATTCATACACAGATTTCCTCAAGGGCACATGGCACAGTGGACACAGGCGTTGGTTAGATCCAGTGACAGGACCCAAAGAGTGTGAGTTCAATACTCGGTTAAGGCAGTGGAGAACTTGCAGAGGGAAAAATTAACAGATAACTGATAACTGACATCCATTAAACATGCCACGTGGAACTAGAACAGTCTACCCCAGTGAGCGAAATAAAGGGTTCAGTTCGACATTCCAACCACCTGAAGAAGGCCGGAGCGTACAACGGCCGAAACGTTGTAATATATATGGCGACAAAGATGAGGACAATAGTCCGAATCATGTAAATAATGTATATAATTCTTAGTTCTGTCTAACCAGATTGAGCACTATTTTGTCTATACCTTAGATTGAGTAAATAATTATTTGCTTACCTATGTATGCAAGCTAACGCGCGTATATACGGTTGCTAACATCTAGTTATTTGGTTTATCCACGTCAATACCTATCTATATGTATATACACATATGTATACATCAAAGGTTATTGGGCAGAGTTGAAACCGACCAGGAAACAGTAGTATTAAGAAGTGCTCAATACACGTATGAAAAAATAAAATAAATAGATAGTT
>OZ038480.1:94891823-94896823 GCA_964036315.1 Acanthosepion esculentum | reverse complement strand
AATTTGCATTGCTGCGTTAGTCTGCACGGCTATTTTCAGTCCAACACACAAAAACCGCTTAGTTTCACTGTTTCTTACCGTCTTTTCACCAGGAAAAAGGTTTTCTAGCAGTAATAAATAGCAAAATGCGCATGATTTGTATTGGCTGGTTTTATTGTCTCCAGTAGGGAAATTTTACCATGGTGGACATATAACCTACGTGGCGTAGATTCTCACTGTAGAAGTTTCGGAGCAAATTATTTACAAGGACATCTTGCCTTCGGGCTAATTGCCGATTCTTCATTGACCAATGAAAATGCACCGACATATCCTTATTTTTTTTTTATTTTTTGGCAGACTTTTGGCCAATAACTCACCCTATATTTGATAACTGTTTATTAGTTAAGATATATTTTATCTTTCGTACTCATTAACCTTAATGTATTCTCGATTTCGATTCCTTGATATTTTACGGCTTATCAACGTTTTTCAGATAATTTAAAGCCAGAAAATGTTTTTAGATTTAAAGAATGTTTTTTTTTTCTGATAATAATGCTTTGCTTATACATGTCCTACTAATTAACCCATAGTTGGGGGAGAAGAGGTTGATTTATACTTTTTACAAGCGTATTTGCGTGTAATTGAATCTAACAAACCGGACAGTAATTGGAACTTGGTTCTCCAATTTCCAATTTGGAGCCGCATTGCATTACACCATCCACACATCCATCACCTGGTATTCCCAAGCGCCCACGCATCTAAGTACTGACAAGGTGTGACGTTGCTTACCTTCGTTGATCGTACGAGAAACGGTGTTGCAATATCATTTGGCCGTTGGTTTATACTATATTTTACACATTCAATATTACAAACACTACAAACCATGAAATATAGATTCTGTGATTACACAACTTGTCTGTCAATATATCTCTGCTAACGAACTTTAGCTAGCTTTGTCAACAGCAGTATATAAGAAAAGTGCGTAAAGTCTCATCATATTTATCATTCTATGTTCTTTAACCACGTGATGCCTAAGCGATATGATGTGTTTTATTTCCACTGAGAAGTGCCCTTTCGTCTCTAGCGAACCTCATGCCTCATCGAACACAACAAAGGGAGAGTACAAAATATACAATATTCTTAGATGTCTTGGCGACATACAGACTTATATAATAATCCCCCCAATCCAAATGAGGAAACGTTTAATTGTAATTCACTCAACATATGCTATAGGAACTTCCAACACTCGGACGGTAGAAAAAGGACTTAATTTATGCGTAGTTATTGGTGTTATGTTGATTTTTTCTCCTTATTTGTGTGTGTGTGTGTTTTCTGTGTGTTTGTGTATACGTGTATATATATATATATATATATATATATATATATATATATATATATATATATATATATATGCGCATGCGTAGAATGTTGTGGTTATTTCTCCTTTCATCATATTTTTGTCTTTATACGCTCTCCCGCGACAGATTAGGCCAAAATTTGAACTCGATGCCCTGAGGAAACACATTTGTTTATTCCATTTGTATTATTTTTCTAATGCAATACCGTCTTGGTTAAATTAGATCCGCGTCCTGGGTAAGTCAATAAACTACACCCAGCAGCAAGAAACCGCCTCTTGATTCCTGGTGTTCCCAGGTCCACCTTGACCTGGGGTGTTAGGTTCCCAGCTATGGGTAAATAGTTAACCCCAGAGTGGGGTCAAAACAGTATGAAAGTGCAAAAACAGGTTTTAATACCAGAAATACTCTGTAAAAAAATTATTGATAGCAATAATTTTTTGAAAAAGAAAATTATTACCAGCAATACATTATTACCAGCAATACATTTTTGAAAAGGAAATATTGACAGAAATAGATTTTTTGAAAATAAATATTTCCATAAATAGATTTTAGAAGGAAAAAGATATAACCAGCAATAAGAATTGTCGGTATTAAATAACCCATTGAGGTTCATATGCCGTAAAACAGAACAAAACAAACAAACAAAAAACAAAACAAATCTAATGCAATAATGTATGTTTTTAATTGTACAATATAAAAAAATAAAATAGTCTATCCATTATATAAGCATAAACATACTTCCGTCAGTCATATCTTTAAAATGTTTCCAATCGGTACAAATACAAAGTAAACTGACCCAGCTTAGATAAATCGAAATGCGTCGTATATTAAGCACTTGACAATATATATCGACGCAGTTTCATCTTCGAATAGGCAGTGAACGTTTGAGTGGATTTATAGCAGATTTCTCATACTAAGTCTCAGGCGATTACATCTGGTGTAAACATTAAAACATTAAAATTTTATATATAAGTCATAATATTACATTTGTATATACAAACGTATTATTATGCCGAAGACGTTTTAAATTAATCTTTTAATAGTTTTGTTTGAATACGGATATGATTTTTGAGTCTAAGGTATATGTTTTTTTGCGTGTGTGTGTGTGCGTGTGCAAGCCTTTCCTTGCTCTATTGTTATTTCCATGGCAAATCTTCAGATGAGCCCCAGTTTAGACCTTTGCGGATAAGTCATTTAAACTCTCTTATAAAGGAAGACTTATTCTCCAGTCTGCGGCCTCTTTCCCATAGGCCATCTACTGCAAGCCTTTCGTGCGTGTGTGTGTTTAGGCCAGGATTTTCGCAAAAGTAATTGTTGATGTCCGCATTGCATCCGAGAAAGATTATTTATTTACACTGCTAGAGTGTCAGATTGATGCAGCATCTCAAGTGGGTGCAAATTCCAGTGTACTGCATGTACCGGCCGGTACCACTGGGGTTGAGGAAGTACTGGCTCCCTGACTCTATTTCTTCTTCCTCATTCTCCTCTTATCCTATGAGTGATGAACCAAGTTGATCTCATATTTCAAGAGCAGATTGACTGCTGCCAATAAATGCGGTATTTGGTTGTGGTTTTCAGCTCGTTGGGTAAAATATACGAGGTTTATACTAATAAGAAATTATTATTTTGGTGTGGATTCGTGTTAATTTTTTGAACTTATCATTATATATATATATATATATATATATATATATATATATATATATATATATATATATATATATATAAGATGAGAACGAATAAACTACAATTCCAACGTTCATAACATTTAATTAAAAAAGAGGGCTCAATACAAAATAGAGAATTATTCTCTATTTTAGGATATTACATCGCAAAATATGTCGAATCCGCTACATATTTGCAGGGATGTAATATCCTAAAATTATATATATACATATATATATATATATAAATACATATATATAAATATATATATATATATATATATATATATATATATATATATATATATATATATACGGCTAGACAAGTAAAGAGAAACATTAAAACTTTTTTTAGCATTTAATCGGGATAATTTGAATACTAAGAAATTAGTCAAACACTAGCTGGTCCACAGTTTGAGACTATATTTCACGAAGCTTTGATCGGTAAACACGTAACAAAATTTGGTTATTTGTGTGCAAGCATTAGCGCACTCAACATCTCCCACTGGTATCTCCTAAGTTACATTAGGTAAAAGCATGACAGTGGCTAAAACCTTGACAGAGTTGGAACATGGTAGAATTCTCGATATGCAAACTCGACATGTTATCGCTGGTGATATTGGACGCAATAAAACTGATGTTGCAAATTTCTTAAAATAACACTGAGATATGAAACGAGGCATTTCTAGTGGTCGGCAAAAGAAAATTTCGTCGGCGTTGGGTAAGGGGATTCAACGGGTTGTCCGGCAAGACACCAGCTGATCATCGGACCAGATTAAAGCCCTTACGGGCACAGAATGCAGTGCAAGATCAATAAGACGGCATATCCAAGAGAAATGCTTTCAGTTCCTTAAACCTCTTCAAAGTGAACGCCTCCTTCCACACTCCAAAACAGCCTCGATAAACTTTGCTAAGAATCGCCAAATTTGAGACATGGAAAGTGTTGCTCTCTGATGAGAGAGAAATTAACCTGGATGGTTCAGATGGCTTCCAACGTAACAGTAATGATATTCCACCGAATACAATCTCTATATGACAATTCTAAATAAGGCTCCAGCATGGTCTCTAGTGCTATCTCCTTCCAGGAGTTTCAGTTCATAGAGCTGAGTCAGTCCCTGGCTGGTTGACATGTTGGAGAGAGCATCGGTATTGACTGAAGTCCCTCGCTGGTGTAGCAATAACTGGATATTACAACAGGATAACGCTGCAATCTATAATGTTCTCTGGGCAAAGAAATGTTTCATGGCGAATAATGTGATTCTTTTGGACAATCCTGTGGTGTTCAAGAAACTGAACCCCATCGAAAAGTTTTGCGGATGGACGCCATCTGGAATCTATAGAATTGGACGCCAATTCCAAACAGTGCATGATCTTCGTGAAGCCATCTTCATCACTTGGAATAAAATTCCAGCCAGCCTTCTGCGGATGCTTGTATCAACCATGCCAAAGAGAATTATTGAAGTTACTAAAAATGAGAGACGTGCAACTTACTACCGAGACGTGTTGTTGGGCATTTGCTACTCGGCTTAGGGCTTCGTATGGTATGGTCTTAAACTTTTGACCCGTTAGTATTTACCTTAATTTCCCAGTATTCAAATTTTTCCTATTAAATTCTAAAAAAAGTTTTAAATTTTAATTTATCGTTTTCTTATTTTCATATCTGGAGCTCTACTCAGATGTTTTCCTTTATTTTTCATTAACATTTTCGACAGACGTGTATATAGGATTAATACAAATAAAATTTTTTATTTAGCTGGTTAATACACTATTTATTTGAACTATTGTCCTCATCTTTGTGGTCATATTTATTACAACGTTTCGGCCGTTGTACGATCCGGTCTTCTTCAGGTGGTTGGAATGTCGAACTGAACCCTTTATTTTGCTCAATGGGGTAGACTGTTCTAGTTCCACGTGCCATTTTGTAATAAATATGGCGACAAAGATGAGGACAATAGTCCGAATAATGTAAACGGTGTACATAATACATCATCTCAGAAAT
>OZ038480.1:94789323-94884323 GCA_964036315.1 Acanthosepion esculentum | reverse complement strand
ACATTTCAATTATCCCCCACCGATACATTTACCTACTCTTTCTTTCCTCCTTGTCATTCTTTTTCTTCTCCTTCTTCTTTGCTTCCTCCTCTTCCCTACCTATCATACCCAACGTCGAGCGTTTGTTTATTTATTTTTTTAATAATAAAGAGTTCATTAATAATTTTTCAATATAAAGCTTTGATAAATCAATTGATACAATCCGCCTGACGATATCGAAAGTGTGAAACCAAGGTAACCCGGATCGACAGATCTCCCAGTTTTTTAAATATATATATATATATATATATATATATATATATATATATATATATATATATATATATATATATATATATGTGTGTGTGTGTGTGTGTGTATATCATTTTTGAAAGAATTATTATCCGACATTATTTCTTATTAGTATAAACGTTATTTTTAGTAGGTACAGGTGTTTGAATTACTATGCCTGTTTTTATTTTATTAAATAATAAAATTAATAGCAACCAGCGTAATTTGAGAAGTCATAATAAAAACAAAATAGCGCCATCGGCAGAAATCAGATCAGATTTCTTCAAAGAGCAATTCTACCTATAACCTGTCGAAATGCTAATGACAGATTTTGGCTTCAAAAATAGTTTTCCCGAAATGAAGAGTGTCTCTGTGTGTGTGTGTGTGTGTGTGTGTGTGTGTGTGTGTGTGTGTGTGCAGCCTTGTTTAGAAACCAACAAAAGTTTCTTGTTGATCATTTAAAATAGAAGTACGTTCCAAATGCAAAAGCCACACTCCTTTTTTGCCTACTTAATTAATTCTTAATAGTCAATGCCTGCGGAGATAAAACAAATATCTCATGCAAATAAATTAATAAACAGAGCATTTTTAATATCCTCCACATATATTTCTTAAAGTATTCAAAATCATTAAACAAAATATGATTCGAAATCATTTCTATGATCTCATATCCTATAAATAAAATAAACATTAGACAAATAAATGCAAACAATTATATAAAAATAGTGTGAAAATAATATTAAACTATTCTAAATGAATCACCTACATCGTAATCCCAGACCAAACGAAAAATATCAGAAACCCATTCATATCAACTAATGATAAAATAAATTAATTTAACTAATATATACAAAACAAGTTTTAAAAAAATCCCAACATGACAACACTAAGGACAACAAATAAATGAAATGCAAACAAATTAATGCCGTCTATAAATTCCAATACAAGAATCGAGAATGCTAATCGAATAGCAATTCAAATGTATTGGTTTAATTACTACAACATTGTCACGCAGTTTCTTATGCCACTTATTTTACAATAGCTCCATAAAAACACATATCATCAGCCAAGACAAATGAAAGCCATAAAATGAAATAAGAGAAAAGTTTTACAACCACACAAAGGTATTGTACCAAACAAAATGAAAAATCAGCTTCTTTTCGTAGAGGGATTGAACATAAAATACAAACAACCAAAAAGCAACAAAATGATGTCAAACTTCGTACCCAGCACACTAAATAAATTTCATTAAAATAAATGAATTCTCACGCGCATATGCAAAACTTGCCGAAACACAAAACGCTAAAAGCAATGTGTAAAAAAAATTAAACTGAGCGGATAACAAACTAAAAATCAAAATGTATCCATGGAAATGGCTAGAGTAAAGCGGAAAATCCTTTTAAACGGGAAATAGTCGTCTAAATACAAAACAGAAAATGATTAGAAACTTGGAAAAATAAAAAATAATAATCAACAAGATACCATCATTGGTTCCATAACCGTGTTTTGTTTTCTGTTTTTGAGGATTTGTTATAAAGATTTGAGGCAACGTTTTTATAAAACTGGATCTTTTCCCTCGTGCCGCCAACTCTGATATCAAAAGTATAAGACCCACTTTTAGTCTCCACAAACATATTGGGTAAGATGGATAATTTGTCTTCTAAATAAAGCAAAAAGGGAAATAACACTGACATTTCATTTTAACAGATATATTTACCAAAACTACATAAAAATATCTTGAAACTCTAAAGAGTAAATTTATTCAATAAAACAATAAGATCGAAATAAGCTTCAACCACGGCCTCCAGGTGACTTCGGAATCTTCTGCAACTCTTCTTGGCGGCCTCCTTGTTTATGTTGGTCAATCCTGCCATAATCGTCATCTGCTCAACTTGAGTTTTACAAGAAGTTTTTTGGTCACTAGCTCAACTGCGCTCCGCACATAACACCCAAGTGGTTGCTGTCTGGAAAATTAAGTCGCCAGATGCTGGCTGTTGGCACCTGTAGGAAGCTCTTCCTCCCTTTCGCAGTTTTTTTTTTAAATCCTGTAATGTGACATAGTACCCTGCTCACCGTCACAAAAGCTAGTGAAGGTGTTTAGACAACCCCTATGGATTACTTAATGCTGAAATCTAAATATTTTTTTATGTAATTTTATACTTTCACAGTAAAGGCATGTTTTTAGATATATATTTTGTAGATAAAATGTATTGTTGGCAATGTTACTATAAAAATGTATTTTTTATATATTTTTTTTAGTATTTCATTGATTGTCATTTCCCTATTAAATTGTAGTTTGGGAAACTTTATTATAAAAATATACTGTTATTTTTATTCAGGGGTTCACTATTTGCCCATAGCTAGGACACTAACAGGTGCTACCACTCCGGGTAATGGTAGGTCTGGGAACACCAGCAATTAAGTGTTGGTTTCACGCTTATTAAAGCCTCCAGTATCTCGATAAGTGACCGTGCTGCCGGTGTAGTTTGTCGTTTTACCCGGGGAGGGGGCGTCATGCTGTATTGGATTATATGATAATAGCATAACCTGAAGTATCAAACTTGTATAAATAAGAGATTGCTGCCTAAATGCACCATGTTGTTCGGAAAATGACTATACACTTATAATTGTATGAACAGACATGTTTCAGTATAGAATACAAGAGGTGTATATGAATGAAAATATAATCGATGTTGAATGTGACGCCCGTTAGCATTAATGCGGTCTTGTATCTTTTTTAATTTTTTTTTTGAACACCGCTATCATTTGCTCACTTGAAATATACTGCATGAATATTGTGATCCCTGCTTTCAAATCACCCAGTGTGCATTAGCAATTTCGATATTGGCCAAATTAAAAGCCTGCTTGGTTTAGCGAGCATGGAGGTCACACGTCTTTGGAAATAATTTTCTCCAAAGAACTTCATAGATCTGTGAGATGTGTGTAAAGTAGCGCCGTCCTGTTGAAACCATGAGTCACTAATTTGCTCACTTCTGATCTAACCAATAAGGTGGGAATAATCAGCAACGAATAGCGGTCGCTGCTTATTGTGTTCATTAAGAAAATAGGGCCAGCAATTCGACGACGGGAAATCGCAAGCCACACTCCAACCATGAGAATATGTAGGGGTGTTTCATGCAAAATGTGACGAATATCGGGGGACCACAATCTTGTTTTCTGCTAATTAACTTAGATGGAACCATACTTCGTCGGTAAAAATGTCACAACCAACACATTAGCAGTAAATATCCAACAGTTTCTCGCCCGATATTTTTGCTGCCCTTCCACGTTTTGCATCGCCCACTGAAGCCGTTTCTTAAGAAGGTTATGAACGACATTGCGATGTGGAACAGGTGTATCGAAATATTTATCGGTAAAACGCTCTCGCACCAAATCTGAGGGTCTATCACCTTCTAAATATACGTTCTTCAGTTGTGAAAATCATATAGGGGTGAAATCTGAAATATAAAAAAAATTATGGTGAGAAAAGTGTACAGTAACATTCTAATAAAACAGTATATATATATATATATATATATATATATATATATATATATATATATATATATATATATATATATATATATATATATATATATATATATATATATATACGGTTTTCAGAAAGTCACTGTACACTTTTCTCATCATACAGTGCTTTCTCCATTCTGTTGATGATTCTTCTAGCCTCGATGAATTGCTATAATAATTATCCTAATCCCCCCAAAATTGTATATCATTGCTTGACCTAGCATGTGCTCTGCGATGGGGAAGGAAGACGTTGCTCTTGGGGCACAACCCGTTGGGTTATGAATACTTGGATGTATATCACCACGGAATTTGTGAGTAGCGACGCTGTATTGAGTCTGGTCAGTTTCTTTTGCGTCACTGAGGTCTCTTGATTCAGTAGTATGACGCTTGCGTTCTATCGTAACGGTCCGAGTTCTATTCTCAATAGTGGCTGCGCACTGCTGATGTACTCCCGCTGACAAAACAGCTGTCCTCTGCTTTCTGTTGAAGATTCTTGTAGACGATGTATATGCGTGTGTGTGAGGGAGACATAGAGATTTTAAGTAGCTTATACCCTCCTGTTGTACAATATTGGATTATTGTAGCCAACTTTTACAAAATGCTCTTCATAAATGAAAGTGATAATAAGATTTCTGAAAAACTAAAGAGGATTCAAAGAGTTTTTTTTGTTTTTGTTTTTTTTTTTACTGGGAAAGATGAAGCTCCTGGGAGAATAGTATTAATTATATTCTCCATGAAGGTTATTTCCTAAAATGTGAAAAAAACAAAAAACAAATGGTGTTTCTAATTAATAAAGTGAAATGACTTCATGCAACACTATATAATATAACGTTAGAAAGTCACTGCGTATTTAAACTTCTGCAGTTGTTTCATACACATTTCGTGGATGAAAAAAATATAAGAATCTTAATTAATAAATTCAATAAAAAGAGAATAGGAGTGAAGAATATTTTCTGTGGATATTTTTTAAGTTAAAAATAATCGCATTCCTTCGGAAAGCATTGATTCCTTAAAGTATTGATAATAATTTAGCATCGCTCGAATTGTTTTCCTTTTTGTGGTATGCGCTATGAAAATTTCGTAGTTTCAATTAGTTTAATTTCATTTACTATTTCTAGGGACAAATGTTTAATATTATTAAATACAAACACTACCCTGACAAATACGTGATATTTTAAACAAAGTGATAGGAACAAACTTAATGTTCAAATGTTTTAACCCTTTCAGTTGTTAGATTTTAAGAAGCATTTTACTGGAATAAACTAGAAAGTGGTTACTTTAGTTGTTAAAGGTTTGCTTTGATTAACCCATTAACTGCCAAATTTATTTTATTGCGCATTTTTGCACAGACAGGTATCTTAGGAGTTTATTTACTCCTTATGTTTAATTTCAGTAGTTACCAATGTCGTTTTTGTAGAAACTAGAACATCAATTATATATGTGTATAAAACATCAAAAAATAATATTGATTAGAAATAAAAAAAAATACTTTTCAAAATAGTCATTGTTTTCCTACTCGTGAAATGTAAAATTAAGACAGAAAGTGTCTTCTTACGGCTAATCATAAAAAAACTTTAAAGGCTAAGTCTTTTAAAATATACCTCTGCAAATGCAATGTATGTAAGCAATTCAATGTAAATACAAGGAATAACATGTTGTGGGTTTAATTTTAACAGATGGGTCTCATGGCAGGTAATGGGTTAAACAGTGTCTGAAACAAAAAATGTTCTGAAATTTTTAACTCATTCAGCACAAAAGCACATGAAATATTGCTTCCCTACTTTATCTGTTAAGCACCGAATAAATTTAATTGTATGATGTCCCTTTTTAACATTAGGACCGGGGATTCTTTTAGTTACCTGCATAACTGTTATTCCTATCCGACACTGTCTAGGCGTAAATAATTTGGACGATGTCATTTTTCGATATGACGGGTCCCTCCAGGATATGAGCGATCATGGCTTTCCACAATTTCAAGCTCTTTGTAGCTCTTAGTAAATTGTCTTTTTATTATCTCTCCACAACTCTGTTCTGCCAACCATTTACAAAAGCTCGTTAAGTGTGTTATGTATTATATTCTGTGTCCCTCTTGCCTTCAACCTATCCTTCTCTCCATATTATGTGTCTTCGAAATGTTAATTAGAACAAGTTCCAGGAGAAATAACAAAAAGACAACATTTATTAAGAGCTATAAAGGACAGGAACATTTGGAAAGCCATTATCGCGAACTTCCTAAAGGGACCCAGTACACAGAAGAACAATATAGCATATCAATTTTTTTATTGATTATTTAATGATTGCTTCTTTCGTATTAATAAAGTCAGACATATGCCTGGTTTGTACGAGAGGTCAAAAAGCAGATATAGGCTTTGTTTGTATGAGAAGCAACAATACAAGCATAGGGAAAAGAGCAGAGATAGCTTTGATTCGTCCGAAAGACAAAAATGTAGACATATATTTGGTTTGTACGAGTGGGACAAACTTAGTTATACATTCGATTTCTACCAGAGTAAAAAAAATAGACACAGTTCTCGTTGACCGAGAGGCAAATAGTTAGAAACTAATCTTGTTTCGTCTAGATTTAAAAAGGTAGGCACAAGTCTCGTTTGCACGAGAGTACAACAGTTATACACAATTATGAAGAGGTGGCACAATTTTAGGGCTCACCTCTCATGCGGAGAGGTGAGCCCTAAAATTGTGCCTTCTCTTCATAATTGTGTATAACTGTAATAATCAATGCATGTGTAATAAACAACAACATAAACATCAGTTTAGTCCGCTGAAGTTCTAAAGGAAGAAACATGTCACACGAAAAAATATCCACTTTGTCATTGATTTTCCTAATATTGTTCTTTTATATAAAGATTTATATATCTTTTTCCTGCATTTGACTATATAATAATTATTTTAATTGGACAATATTATTTTCTAGATGTGCAGCGTGTAGCTCAAATGAAAGGGCCTGTTATTTTTATCTATTTATTTTTTTACGATCTTATGAATTCTAAATTTTGGGTGCAGCAAGCACTATATAATTAGTAATTATCACCCTAAAATAAACATATGTTGTATGTAACTATTTTAAGGGGCAATGGACATTAATGGTTTATAGAGAGATTTATAGGGGACATTTATAATTAAAGAGGATTATTAGAATTCTACAATTAATACTGGATTTCTATTTAACCTTTTTTAAATATTTGTCCTAAAATAATATATTATGGATACATATTTGTGCTTATGTTTTTGTTGTAGTTTTAATCGAAGATTACACAGAAAACAAAAATTAATTACATTATATTAACCAACATTTATATCTATTCTTTGTTGTAAAATAAATTACATATATCCCATTCAATGTTGCAAGCTGCTACGAACAGGTTGTGCATACTCTTTACCAGATTATGAAGGTTCTGTCTCTATGAAAAAGGTTTTAATCAATTGGTTTTCTTTAAAAAATTATGATATACTTATATCCGTATAACAAATACACGTTTATTTTGTAATATCTATCTTTAATAATAAAACGTAATAGTGTATGTATCAAGTTGTAAATATTTTTAATTTGTATCAAATTTATTCATCTTAAATTAAAGTTCAATTTAAATGTATTTCAATTATGTATTCAGCATCATATCCAGTTTCTCTTTGCCACTTACCGGGAATCTGTTCCATACATTTTTAGTAAAATTCCGCAGTTTTTGATGGGAAGAACTTTTCGACGAATTTTTCAATCTGGTTTACATTAAAGAATTTTTTAATCATCTCCCTCCAAGCAACGCAATAAAGCCAAGATGCAAAGGGTTGCGGAGTGTGAAAGTATAAGACCAAAGCTGACCATAAATCAAGAAGCCAGAATTGAGTTCCGCAAACAAGAGATGCGGGAGAAGAGACAGTTCGTATAAAACTCACCGCCTCATCCAACCACCTCAACTGCAAAAGGATGAGCCCTCCGCCACCAATCCAGCCCAAAGTTCAGGCATGAGCGAGGAATGCTTACCAGAAGAATAACCTCAAAATCACTTATAGAAAAAGGTATAGGGAAGCAAAGCTACGGCAGCTGGAAAGTGACAAGGCGAGATGCCAGGTCAGGATCAAAAACATTGCAGACACCTCTTGTACTCTGCTAAAAAGCACCAGGTTAGCTGTGGTAGCAATATTTAATGCATATAAAGCGTGTTCAAATAACTTTTTAAAAGTCTAAGCGTCTAATGATTTTTTTTTCTTTTTCTTTCAGATACAACAACTTAAGTCTTTGGCAGTTTCAGCGATGGAAAGATTAACAATAAAACAACGTGTTAAAGTTATCGAAGCCTATTACGAAAATGGACGTTCAAACAGAAATGCATTTCGCGCACTTCACGATTTTTTGGGTCAACATAATCAACCAATCTAGAGTGCAATTGGAAACGATGTAACGTTGTTGTGGAGAGGTTCAATTCCTGCGCGCGATGACGAATAGAGGTGTCTGGATTTTCGGCTACATTCTCGGTGCACTGCAGCAATGTTTTCAGCTGAACGGCGTAAACGAGCACGCAATGGCGTTTTCACATCTGCCACCGACCCAGTTTGTTTGAATTTACGAACAATTTTCCAAGTGCACTCTTGAAACATTGACACGTTCTAGTGGCGTGTTCATTGATATATTTAGGAAAACTATTATATTGTATGATAATATTGGTTTTCAGGGAGGAAAAAGGTAAAAGTTCAAGGGAACTATATCCGAAATCACAGAAAAATGACATGATAAAATGATAGATGATTTCCCCATCTATATTTTACAACGATCAAAAAATATCATAATTAGTTGCTGCTATGTCAGTTTAATATGCCGTGTGGGGTAGAGTAAACAAAACGAGTTCCAAACTTACTTCCCTGCACGATTCTTGTTGGATGAGGCTTTGCTTTTCATCGAAGAGAACGCCATATTTTCTTTCATCCACAGTTTACGCTACCACCACCGTGCAAAAGATTAGTGTACAACAAATTTTATTCTTAATTTTCATTTATGATTACTAGTTCGAATGGTAAATTTATTACAATTAATTCCCCCAAACGGATATTACGTATGACTGAAGCTAATAATTCTGGAACACTAGATTTGTGTATATCTGCAAAAATATTCCAAAATATCCTGTATATAAATACTATCAAATATTTGTGTTGTTTTGTTCTTTACCTATAAAATATTTTAACTTTTACATCTTTTCATGTATCGAGGAAATCAAATGAAAGTGAAATATTGCAGATGAACCGTTGATACGCTTTGCGACTAATTGCCTCACGGCTTTCTTTATAAATAATCAGACAGCCATCATTTTATGAAAATCTGTTTTACAAAACGCGAATTTCGGTACGTGTATTCGTCGACTATGACAATAAACGTGAATAACTGACCGGAATGCTTACTAGAAACGTAATATTTAAACCTCAAAATTTAGTATAGCATAAATAAAATATAGCAATACGTATAGAAAAAATAAAAATAAAAAGGAGAAAGAAACGAATAAACTCGACTATCAATATAAGGAAAGACGAGAGAAGATTTCGCATTAAGACTAAAATTTATAAGAAAATGAAAATAAATAATACAGCCAACTGCAATATGTTCATATTAAAATAAAATATGCATAAGTTTGCTGAGATGACAGCCGCCATTATGCCTTACGATCGCTTACAGTTATCTCCCTTTATTAGGCTTTTTTATTAGTCTTATTCATATTAATATGTCGTTTATAGGATTCGCAAATGCTTGCTCACATGCGATTCCACAAACCCTTGTACATACACTGTTTTTGAATTTCTCATTATTTTTTTTTTTGCGTCTACTTCTGGTTTTTGTAATTGGCTTTTCCACCCTTCCATTTCTGCATGTTGGACAGATCGGTTGGCCAATGGCGTCGCTGTGCTTTCCTTATTGTTCAAACTCACTCTTCATCTTCACTAAGCTCAATTTACAGATGACAGCTCCACTGCAGCTTCATTAGAATCTGGCAAGCATTGAAGGCAGTCGGACCACTTCACCAGTCTTACCCCAACTGATCAGAAGGAATGTTATTCTTTTGTCCTTTACTTTTCACTTACTCTCTCGTAATTTTATCGAATCCTTTTAATAAATGGCACACACGCACACGCAAACGCACACACAAACGCACAAAATGCACGCGCACAAACACATAGACACTCACACACACACACATATATATATATATATATATATATATATATATATATATATATATATATATATATATATATATATATATATATATATGCATTTCAGAAGCTATCCCTCTTTTATACAAGTTTCATTAAAGACGACTAACTAGGTGGAGTAATGGTTAGCGGATCGGATTGAGAAATCGGAGAGCCTAGTTCGAACTCCATTACATTCCCTTACGTTCTAATAAACTTGGGAAAAGTATGAATCCTCTTCTTCAGGCAGGAGAGACCGGGTTCTATAGAATTGGATGGCGACTGATCTACCGCAGAAAGAAATGGTAACCTGCTGTGGGAAAAAATCTGCATCGTCAATCATGTATCGAAAAATACATGATCGCCTAAGCATGTATCACGCATGGCACATGATTGACTGACTGTGTTCGTATTAGTAATTTCTGTTCTGGGCTTATAGTTTGTACGAATTGTCCGAGTGATCTATATATATATATATATATATATATATATATATATATATATGAGAAGGATTGCTGCCTAAATACACAAATATATATATTTGTGTATTTAGGCAGCAATCTTTCTTTTATGCACATTTCATTAAAAACGATTTTTATACAATTTAAATTGTATAAAAAACTAAATAAAAGCACCTTGTCAGTCGTTTTTAATATAAATGTGCATATATATATATATATATATATATATATATATATATATATATATATGGGCGCTTTCATATATTGTATAAGCTATTATCAATGATGCTTTGTACTTTTTTAAATTTTTAACTGAATTATTTGAATATATACTTCTTGAATGATGAAAGATTTTATTTTTTATTTTCCCAAAACTGTTGTGTTCATAATTGATGTTATTGAGTGTTGGCTGTTTTCTTTTTTATTAGTAGTTCTTCCCTTATTTTTCGACATTTTTTACATGTCATTATACATGTATTTTGTAAAAGCATGCTGCGGATAGTTTGAGAATACATAACTTTATAAATCTTTTCGGAGATTAAAAAAGGATAATAAAACACTTAAGGTGAAATGGAAAATTTTTAAAATGTCAAAGAACATATAGATCTTTATATAAAACATGTTTTCTGTGTTTACATGAAACATTGGAAATTATCAGATTTTATGATAAGAACCTCTCAATAAATCAAAGGAGCGAATTACCTGTAAATTGTAAACATAGTCTACGCTCTAACTTACAATTTAGTTAAACTTTGGAATTTGATAATGCTTTTTTCTTATATTTTAGTTGTACTGGCTTACTTTTCTATTTGTGAGTTTTATTTGGACTTAATATAGTTCTGTAATAATCTCTTGTTAGTATTATATGGATGAATTGGTAGTTAGTTTGTATTTTTGACATCTTACACTGATTGCTTGGCATTATTAACCTTTTATATGGGTGATTTTTATTTAACGTTGGCATATTAATTTATTATATAATTCTATACGTTTGAATTATGTATTAGTTTCTTAAAGAGGCCTCTTATTTATCAAATACAAAAAATTATATGTAGGAAATCCACAAAGCATATAAAAAGTTTGCATTAGGTTAAATTACCTCTCTACTCCTCCCCTTTTAATTCTTGCGAAAGTTGACCGTCTGAAATGTATACACTGTAATAATCTGTATCAGTTTTTAATTCAACGTCTGGCTGCTGTCAGTAAATAATTACCGACTATTACCCATTTCTAAGAAACTTTTAACTTTTTTCTTCACTTAGTTTGAATTGAACGTAGGCCATATTCGATTGGTTGATCAGGGTAAAGCCCCCAAGCATTACAACGTTTATTTCGAAAAACGTGGATGTATTTTGATTTTGAAACAAATTAATCGTTCCCTCGTCAGTAATTTACTATCGCCTGAGGAAATGCATTGGCATGCGTTGAAACACGAATGCAATTGTGTAGCGACTTTTACATAATGTTTTAAATTAATGCATTTATTTTTAAAACAGGTTATTAAAAATCTATCCACACTTTGTTTCCATTTCGTGTACGAACTGTAAGCTTGCAGAAATCCGCATTGAAAGTCTCCAACGAAAGATGTGCATTTATCAATAGACGCAACTGAGGTTTGCTTTACTGTAAATTCGTCCGTGGCTGAAAGGGTGAAGGTATGCTTTGCTAGGAGGTGATTTCTATCAGGTAAAACTCACAATGCAGTAGCCATTATTTTCGAGATTTACATTTTCTTAATTCAGATTTACGGTGCCCATAGGAATTTGCCATCAGTTTCACAGTTTGTAAAATTAAGATGTCTATTTTAAAATAGTCTAAGTTTCAAAATACTTTTTTGTTGTTTTTTTCTATAATGATGTTCAGCCAGTACAAGGCCCGAGGGCCACGTGAGGCAGAGGTTTACAGCGTAAGTGGCAAAATTTATGCGGATATGAAGGGAAGATAACTTTTAACCTTAAATTTGAACAGGTTAAGAATGCAGTGATCGTGGAAGCATCCTCTTGGGAGTCGGTTCGACAAACCAACGGTTCGTATGGTAATCAGAAAAATAATATAATTAAATCATTGTATTAAAATTAGTGCAGACTAAATGATAATATGATGTCTTTAATCTTTCATAATTAAGATTAGGTTTTATTTCGCTTATATAGAGGAGGTACGGTGGAGTAATGGATAGCGGCTCGGACTGAGTTTCAATTCCAGTCGACTACATCACATTCATTTACGTGATAATATCCTTGGGTAAATAGCAGGACAGACCGGGTTCTATAGCCTTGGATGTCAACTGATCTACCGCAGAAAGAAATGGCAACCTACTGCGGGAAAAATCTGCCTCTTCATGTCTCGAAAGATACATGATCGTCTAAGCGTGTATTACGCATGGCACATAACTGACTGGCTTTGTCTGTTACCATGAGCCAATGTGAAAATAACGTACCCGACTGGAATTGGAAATTGGCTCTCCTAACGGCTATCCACTACACCACCCCGCATATTCATGTACTTGTTACTCTCAAGCGGTTACCAATTTTGGTACTGACCATGGTTGAGAACAGGAACGAACACCGGTTTTTCGACGTAATATGGCCGCTTAGCTTTTGGACAGTTTCTTAAACGAGAATTTAAATTTTTCTTTTAGTCTCAGATTGACTGTATATTGAGAAGGCAACTTCATGGGGCAGCCGTAAATGAAAGAGGCATGAATTTATTTTAGCTTTGAATTTAGCCAATATTTCCACAGTTTCTATATTTTTATCTCTGTCCCCTAACCCTATCTCAACACTATTATATCTTCACTCAGTTTTACTCAAGCTGTCAGTTTAACACGAAAATAATTGCGCTGAGATGGCAACATCTGATGATTTATATCGGTATTTTGAAACTTTTTATACGTTCTGCCATCGATTTTAATTTTGTGTAATGACAATTAATTTAACGGTATATATCAGATATTCAACAGAATATGAGCAAGGAAAGCGTTTGAAGAAGTATAGGCGAACATAGAAAGTTATGCTAATTATGCAATGGGCTAAGAGACTATAACACACGTGGTATATTAAAGGTAAGATATACAATGATAAAAAGTGAGCTACATAACAGGATTATGTGAACAGATGACAGAACAGGATAAAAAAGGATCACTAATTACTTAGAACATGTAAAGAAAGAAAGAAAGATGAGGAGAGCCCTGAGAGCCAACGCCATGGAGAGAATAGGCTCTTAGAAGAAGCTGATTGGTCAGCATGTTGAAATCAGTAAAATATTAGAAATATCAGACGGTTTCGCTTTTGTCGGACAATGTCAGTGTGCAAATAAAGTCTTGGTCTGTAGCGACTTCGCAGAAATCTGCGAATCAGAAACTAGATAATCAGGAATCAGAGTACTTCCTTTTGAGTATGTGAAGTTCTTACTCCACATACTTAATGGGAAGTTGAGTATGTGTAGTAAGATGTACGTCTGATGGTTCGATTTCATTCTGTTTGCTCAGCCTTCCTTTGCATTTCGTTCTTTCCAATAGGTGTTGCCTAATTAATTTTTTCCTTCGGTAATTCTTCTGTTACTCTCAGCCAGTGTGTATGTGTGTGTGTGTGTGTGTGTGTGTGTGTGTGTGGTAGTGTGTGTGTGTGTGTGTGTGGTAGTGTGTATGTGTGTGGTAGTGTGTGCGTGGTTGTGTGCGTGTGTGTGGTTGTGTGCGTGTGTGTGGTTGTGTGTGTGTGTTGGTGTGATCGGCTCAGTTACTCATAGCCCGAAACGTGGACCTCACATTCCCGTCTGCAATATTTGAGATACTATCCAATTTCTGTCTGGTGATGGTTGTTTTATATCCATCTTTGTTATGTATATCTTTCCAAATTGGGTGAGTCTGCTGTCAGCGGCCCCGTGTTCACTTCAGTTCAACAACGTACCTGGCTTCCCTTGATGGTATGATCTGATATTGAATTGAAACGTCATTCTGGCAGAATACTACACGTATTTATTTTCTCTTTTCTTTCGGGCGCTCATCGCTTTCCCGTATGAATTGTCTGAGAGACTGAGCAATTCCTCTTTGAGGACAGTGGTTTATAACCATCTTGCCAAATACAGTGATTCTGTAATCGACGACTGGGTAGACACCCCACTTCAACTCTGCACCTGACTTCGCTTAGTGGTATGGTGTTCTGTTGAGTGGAAATTCCATTCTGCTACATCACTTCACATATAAGTTCCTCCTTTCAGACATTAACATCTATATTTAAGCAGGAAAAACGTTATTCACTTTAAATTGTTGAAAATCGTTTTAGCCATTAGATCTGTTCAATTCTTCTGTGTAATATATTTTCGTTACATGAAACAAACCAGAGGTTCGTTATATCAAGTGCTGCTCATATATTTGCTTGGATGCATCCAGTGTGAAAAACAAAAATTAAGGAGAGGCCGGAAAGTTTATACCACAAACACTTATAGTAAAAGATCTTTTCATTTTGAATGTTGGTCAAACGTAAAGAATTGTATCAATAAATATCAAGCCATATTACAAAGCAGTATGCAACTTATTGACTTTCATGTGCGCAATAAATCGGAGGAATCTAATAAAACCAGGACAGTTTAGAGATTTCTTTCGAATTCTTATTCTCTGAGAGGTCAAAATAAGTTGGGCCCTCTGGTGCTTTCTCTTTTGATACACATGTTGAAGGGATCTGCATGAAGCATAAAACATAATACTGTGGCCGTATTAAAACAAAAAAAACACACAAAAAAACAATCGAAAAATAGAAGCTAACCACTGCTTCCATTTTTTTAGATATAGGAAAATGACTTGTTTTATTTTTTATCTTAATTTATGTTTATTTTCATCGCAACTCTTCAGATAGTCAATCTACAGTCGTTAGTAAACAAAGCCCATCGAAAGTAGGAATGTTGTTGAAAAGCATGAGAACCTACGCCCTGGAGAGACCTGGCACATAAAAAAGAAGCAGATTGATCAGCATTTAGGAATCAGTAAAATATGAGGTATGGTAGAGTAAAGGATAGTGGCTCGGATTGAGGAATCGGAGAGCCGAGTCCGAATTCCAGTCGGATCCATTACATTCACTTACGTACTAATAGCCTATTAATCCTCTTCTTCTTATCAGCTATGGATGAATAGCAGAACAGAGAAGGTTCTATAACCTTGGGTGGCAACGGGGCTGGAAGATGTCGTGCCCAAGAAACACCACTTCCACTGCGGTATGGGTCATAAAATTCTCGAACGCGCAAATATATGACAAATATATATAGGAGAAAAGTAGAGGTGAGATAAAGTTCTCAGTCTGTAGCTACTTCTCGGGAATCAGTGTACTGGACTGGAAGTTGAATTTGTGGAATAACAATACGTCTCGTGTATCGATTTTATTCTGCTTGGTCAGCCTCCCTTATATTTCGTTCTTTCCTGTCGATGTTGCTTAATTAAAGGTGGCGGAACGTAAACCAATCGAAATGCTGTGTTAAAAAGAAAATCTAGCTTGAAGAAAAACACTGTAAATAAATGACAATGTCGCAATTCTGGTTTCATTTCAAGATATCTCCATTATTTTCCCTCAATTAGAAATTCATCATTTAGAATGGTGTGTTTCTTTTTTTATCTTAGGTTTACGGCTCTATCACTGTGATCCACCAGTTCCCGTGCAACCACCGAAGTTTAGCTGCGTCGTGCCTGTTTAGTGACCGCTTGGGAAAGTAATCGTTAGGTGTGTGGATATGCAGGTGTTGTAATGGATAATAGCTCGGAATTATTAATTGGAGAGCCGAGTTCCAATTCCGGTTGGGTTCGTTATATTCACTTACACGCAAGAATGTCGTATGTAGTGAAACATGGAAGTCTGTTAGAGTTTTGGGGCAAAATACGTTTAAATGGAACATCATTTTTAACTTTGGAATACGGAGAAAACGAGAGTGTTTCGTTTACGACGAAGTAACATGACAAGTCTTAGCTGTAAACGTTTTGAAATAGCGGGACTAAAAAAATGGTGGTTTTCTAAACATAGTCTAGATGTAACATCAGGAACACCCAATGACGATTGAACTCACTATTCAGACATAATTTATCTGGCGATACAAGCTTACTATTACACCAGGTCGCAGTGCCTAAATTATTTTCCAAGCGTAGCTTAGATGTGTCACAAGGTCGAGAACGTGGAGCACCCAGTTAGAATCGAACTCACTACTCAATTTTAATTGATCGAGCCAGAAAAACTTGCTAACCAATACACCACCCCGATGTATCCAAATGGAACTTCAAACGGGACTCATCTGAACATGTGTAATGGAAATAGTGGCAGTGTAGTGTCAGGTTTGCAATGTTGCATTTGTGGCGTAGAGGTTGCAGGGTTGAAACTAAATCCCGCCGAATGCTTATGAAGATATTCATATGCACTTATTTACCAAACCTAGAACAGAGACAGAAGGATCATGTAGCCAGTGAGAATAGTACTTCTTATATTAGCAACTAGCAACATGGCCCGGCGTTGCCCGTGCTTGATTAAAAAATCATACGACTCATGCAGCAATCGCTATCACTTGACTTAAAATATTTTTGCCCTTCCTTGCCTTTAAAGTAGTGCCCTTTGCCGTGCTGATGTTGCTACATGCCTTACTTCTCGCCTATCTCACTCTGCGAATGTTTTTCTAAGCTCTATACTAAACATTAAATCTGTTATGAAAAAAGAAATAAACAAAATGAACACAAAACGATCAGCTTTAAAAAAGGACTCGTAACTGGAAAAACCGAATGAAAAAAGAATGTTAACAACAAATAATTTTTCACACCCAACCCAGTTCTGCGGAATCTGAATCAACGTTGAGTTTAAGCATGTAAATCTTGGTGCAAATCCGTCAAAAATTGCGGCCGTGCATTCGTTACACACACACATACACACACACACACACATTCTGCCTTTTATAGATTAGCAATAATCACAGAGACTATATTGTTAATCATTATTACAATGGTTAATCTACCACTTAACTTACAATGTTGTGAACCTGTGTCATGCCAGTGAGAATCGTACTTCTAACATTAGCAATAATCACAGAGACGATATAGTTAATATCACAATATTACAATGGTTATTCAACCACTTAACTTACAATGTGTCATGGTCTGAGCATAGAACCCCATTCACATGATAAACTATGGACAAAATTGAATGAGAATCCGATGGAATGGACATTTAGACAGAGTTGCGGTGCAAACGGCTGCGATTTATTAGTCCTCTGTGTTTAATAAACGATCGGATAATTTCAAGATATATTCATTCACCACTAAATCAGCAGGAAAATAATGTTGGTATCTTAAAAACAAATATTGTCTGACTTTAGATAAACTCTTACTTCTATAATAATAGGCAGAGAAACTAAACGTTTAGACACTTTTCTTAATGCACCTTTCATTTCTGTAACGCTTATTTTCGCTTGTAGTGGTAGAGTAACGGATATCGGGTTGGAATTGGAATAGGTGAGATGACTTTAAATTCTGCGAAATGAAATACTGTTGTATACACTTTCGCATTAATACCTATGGGAAAGGCAAAATGCTTCTTTTCTTCACCACCGGTCATGGAGTAGACAGTACAGTACCCTCCATCTTTACACATCAGTGACAGCCAATCGACGATAAAGAAACCGTAGAATTGCAAACAGTGTAAAATGTAACAGAAAACCTCATCATTTTTTCCAAAAATTCATGGTCATTCTTAAATAATACTGAAAGACTACAACTTACGTTCTTAACCCTAGATCACTAACCCTGGGTATATAGTAACCAGCGCAAATTTTCCAATTTTAATTACAATTTTCAGTACCTGATTTTCTTACCTAAATAATGTTTTTCAGTTTCTATTAATGTTACCTCAAAGTACAAAGGTTGAAGTGCCTGCATGTAAAATATTTCAAATAAATATTTATATTTAATATATTTATTTGATATATTCAAAATCCGGTATGATATACCCATGGTTAGTATTGGTGTAACTTTAATTGATGGTTAGTGTTCTAGGGTTAAGGATGATGGCTTTGAAAAAGTCAACAGCCGGACTTGATAATGACATTTACTACTACCTGGACAATGAAATGAGTTTGCTAATTCAGGTATTGACTAACACAATCTAACACCTTTTTTCCTTACTATATGAAATAAATTCTTCTGAACCAATTTTCACGTCCTTTATGTTCGATCGTTTTATTTCCGATCTTCCACAGCTGTCACTTGCATTGAAAAGATTTTCTGGAAATGTCGAACAGAAACTTTATCATCCGTCCTTGATCTAGTAAAGAATATCTCCTCATCGACTGCTGGCGCATTTAGGGAGACATGAAATAAATCTAACGAAATTTTACGAGGTATCTGCTAAATTTTGAACATTCTAATTAACATTTCAGATATATCGAGAGCAAAAATGACTTACAATCGGACACACGAAATGAAAAGTGATGCTATTATTGTGAAGCTATCCAGCAAAACTGGAGACTCGTAGATAGCTACGTACTTTATTTTCAAGTTAAATAAATAGCTGGAGTCATCTGGCATTAACAGTTGACAGACATTTGCATACAGGACATTTGTGTTCTGGCCAATTGCGTACCAGACAATTGCGTCCCTGGACATTTGAGTCCCTAGACAAATGCGTCCTTCGATAATTGCCTACCTCTGATAATTTTGTTGAACTGATCCATTTATTTCGCTCACTGGGGTAGACTGTTCTAGTTCCACGTGTCATGTTTTTAATGGATGTCAGTTATCTCCGAAACGCTGTAATAAATATGGCGGCAAAGATTAGGACAATAGTCTGAATAATGTAAATAGTGTACGTAATACCTCATCTCAGAAATATAGACAGATACTGAAAGATCGGTACGGACCCGATACAACGAAAATATGAAGACAAATTGAAAAATACTATCAGAAACTGGCACGAATATCGAACCATCTGCCGAAAGGTTGTAATAAATATGGCGACAAAGATGAGGACAATAGTCTGAATATTGTAAATATTGTGCATAATACCTCATCTCAGAAATATAGAGAGATACTGAAAATAAACTTTTAATTTTTTATTCCTTTTTTAAAACATTTATAATTACTACCTATTCTTTTTTCACAATGTATGGTAACTGTACTTAAAAGCTTTAAAAATTATCAACGGTACGCAATTATCCAGGGGCGCGAATGTCTAGGGACGCAAATGTCCAGGAACGCAATTGTCTGGTACTTAATTGTCCAGGACGCAACTGTTCTAGAACCGGCATTAACATGTCAACCGTAGCCAAGAGAAAGAAATAATCTAAACGTTCAGCGCAGATCACAAATTCAGCGGAGTTTGTCCAGAAGAGTCAGGATGCCAACCACAATCCAGTAACTGAATGAGGATCAAAGCCAGCGCCAGTACCGTGGTGCGAGATATGTTAGTCATGTCACAGCTGTTCATACAAGGATGTACCCTCATATATGACTAACACAATATCAAATTATCTCCACGAGAAGTTTTACGATTATATCATATAGTAACATGTAGCCTGCTGTAGCTCCTGAATTGACTCGTGGTCAAGAGCAAGACAACTCAGGTATTCAAAAATACAATGCTTTTGTTGAGGGGACAACCACGAAGACGTAGTCGCCAAAATAAACGAGAAGGATTATTAAGAAATATTTCGAAACTCAGGGAGGTTTTATTGACTAATCTTTTGCTGGGTTCTAAAGATATATTGATTTTATTTAATTGAATAACTGTTTTTTTTAAATTTTATATTATTTGCAATTATGTGGAGGACCATATATATATATATATATATATATATATATATATATATATATATATATATATATATATATATATATATATATTAAAAAGAAAAGCGTATATATTAAGAGGAGAGAGAAACGGCAAACGGTTTTGACTGTAATGTGTATTTTTTTAAATATTAATATTTAAAACATTCACATGACAGACCAAAGCATTTGCGGTTTCTCTCTTCTTTTTAATATATACACTTTTCTTTATAATATACACACTTTTCTCTCGTTGTAACTACTATAACTTTTTCTTAATATATATATATATATATATATATATATATATATATATATATATATATATATATATATATATATACATTGGTTGCACATATATCCCACCATATTGTGTGTCTTCAATATGCCTCTTACTTTTAATATGACCCATGAATGTCGATGTCTCCAATCCCTCAAATTCAAACTGGTATTTTTTTTTCTAAATATAGAGCGTATTTTTTGTTTCCATTCTCTATAGAATACGCTCGTTACTCACATATTCCACCCATGGTATTCTTAGAACTATATCTCTGTTGACTCAAGTCCTTTCATCATCAGTGAGAAAATTGTCCAGCGTTCATTGCTATATCGGAGGATTGATATTATATAAGAGTTTAACAAGTTTTTCCTTTGTTTCTAATAAAGTTTTCTTTTTATTCATACTTAGCTTTTGGACGGTTTCCTAACAAAGAATTTTGAATTTTCATTCAGCCAAATGATTGACTTTATATTGAGAAAGCAACTTCAGGTGCTAGCCATAAATGAAATAGACAGGAATTTCGTTTAGCTTTGAATCGGGCGTATGTTACCACAGTTTCCATATTATTATCTCTGTCCGCTAACCCTGTCTCAACAGCATTATATCCTCACTCAGTTTTACTCAAGCTGTCAATTTAATACGAAAATAATTGCGTTGAGAGGGCAATATCTGATTACTTATATCGGTATTTTGAAACTTTTGGTAGGTAATTATCTGACAATTTGTAGAATCGATTTGAATTTTGTGTAATGAAAATTAATTGAAAAGAACACACCAGGGAATCAACGCAGACAGAAAAGGGTTGTTGTAGAGTATGATTCTTCAAAGGAAGTCGCGGGAATTGGCGCTGATGACTGGTAAGGTCGGTACTAGATGAAATGTACAGGGTGTTCCAAAATGGTTGGCCCCATTCTAAATGCCCATATCTCGGAAACTACTTGATGGATCTTAATGAAACTAAATACACTTTATGTTGAATGTCATAAGTTTTATTGGTTAAATTTACAAAGAAAAGTACAAATATTTGTTGGTTCTATGACACATTTTCATAAATGTTCAATATGAGCGCCGCCTGTGACTCTGCACACGTCGAACATTATGTTTATTAACTTTGCCACTCGTGTGAAACGTGGCTTCATCACGAAAAACTAGCCGATCATCGAAATCGTCTTCTTCGAGTTTAACTAGCATTTCAACACAAAATTATTTACGTTTTCGCTTATCACCTTCCCTCAAGGTCTGAACGGGCTGCAGCTTGTAAGGTTTAAATCGCAATCGTTTCCTCAGAATCCGCCAAACTGTTGCTTGTGGAATGTGGGTTTCCACACTTGCTCTTCTAACACTCTTCCGAGGACTACGCAGGAAGGCTTCACGAACCTGCTCCACTGTCTCGGCTGATGTTGATGGCCGTCCTGGCGATTTAGATATGCATAAGCAGCCCTTTTCTTGAAATTTGTGGTGCCAAGTCCTAATTTGTTTTGTAGTTGGTGCCTTCTTTGCAAAATTTGTGAAGAAGGCACGCTGCATTGTCTTCGGTGACTGAGTCCGAGCATACTCTAACACGCAAAATGCCTTTTCTTTTGAAGTGAACGGCATTTCTTAACCTGACAAGATAGAAATGCTAAACGTTACACACAAAATTTTGAAACGTTTCTATACAAGCTGTGAAAATTTGAGGTCATTCCAACGAAAATTGTCAAAATTATTGGCCTACGAAATGGGGTCAAACATTTTGGAACACCCTGTATTTCTTTTTTCCCATAGTGCAGAAGAAAATTGAAAAAATAGAATGACGAATAAAATCGAGGTTTTATGATTCAGACTCCGTAACACTGAACCAGCGTTTTTTTTTATTATTAAATCGTCTAAAAGATAATCTGTCATCAATGTTTCCTGGTTTGAAGTGAAATGGATGATGTTTCTCACGCTTCTGGCCATGGCAAGAATGATGGTGTGGGTCAAGCCAACGGAGGGAATCGTACGAGACGAACACTATTCTCATCTATCGAACTTCTCGATTGGGGAACTCTCTTCCAGCTTCTTGCCTCCCAGTCAACTTGCTCTTCGAAAATATAAATGCAATGTCAATCGTTATATTATGTTTTCTTAATTCTTATTCTTTTATTGTCCTCTCTACTTAATAGTACTTTTTCTCATATTATCTAACAGTTGCGTAAATTCATGCGTCCTAGTGACTTTATTGCCTTGCTTAGGGTGAAATGATTAATATATACATATATGTATCAAAATAAATTATTTAAAAAGAAATAAACAAAAAAAAAAGAATACAGCTATATTTCAAAAACATTAGAAAACCCCAGAATATTTTGAAATATTAACCTAATTTTAAGTTTTCTCAGACCACGGAAATAACTTCGTTAAATTATCTTTCGATATTCGGAGCTAGATGATAAAGAAAGGATGGAAGGAAATGGATTAAAAAGACAGAGTATAAGGAAAAGAAGAATGAACTACGATGTCCTACACACGCACATACGCACGCGTACAGGCGTACACACACACACACCCGCATAGACGGGCGTATGTACACATACACATACAGACGCAGACAAAAAGAGAAATCAACTTAACACCAATGAAAAGACCTGATAGATTATTCTTTTTAATATAAGAATAACGAAAACGATGAAATTGGCAGCTAAGACGCATCATGTTTGTTCGTAAAAAATGGCTGATATCTCCTGACCGGTTGATCGAATTACACAAAGGTTTTTTCTACGAAATTCTGAAGTAGATGTGCTAAGTAAACATTTCATATTTGTATTAATCATACGTATCAATGTCAGTCCTCCTCTGTTATACTCCTTGTTAATGAAAATGGTCTCTTCTTCTTCTTCTTCTTCTCCTTCTTCTTCTTCTCCTCTTCCTCTTCCTCCTTCTTTTTTGCTTCTTCTCCTCCTCTTCTTCATCTCCTCCTCTTCTTCTTCTTCTTCTACTCCTCCTCTTCTTCTTCTTCTTCTCCTCCTTCTTCTTCTTTTGCTTCTTCTCCTCCTCTTCTTCTCCTCCTCCTCCTCTTCTTCTTCTTCTCCTCCTCCTCCTCTTCTTCTTCTTCTTCTCCTCCTCCTACTCTTCCTCCTCCTCCTTCTTCTTTTGCTTCTTCTCCTCCTCCTCCTCTTCTTCTTCTTCTTCCTCCTTCTTTTTTTTTGCTTCTCCTCCTCCTCCTCCTCCTCCTCCTCTTCTTCTTCTTCTTCTTCTTCTTCTTCTTCTTCTTCTTCTTCTTCTTCTTCTTCGTCATTCTCCATATCTTCCTTTTCTTTGTGGATAATCTCTTTGCAATCCCTCCCAATCCCTGTTCTGCTTACCAATTACAGAAAATAATTGTATAAGTTATTTGCTACTTTCCTCTCTCTCCCCACTCTCTCCCCTCTCTCCCTCTCCCTCTCTCTCCCTCTCCCCCTCTCCCTATCTCTCCCCCTCGCTCTCCCTCTCCCCCTCTCCCTCTCTCTCTCTCTCTTGCGTTCCCTATGTCATGTGAGTGTTAATATATCCATGCACACTTTCCTCGTTATTTGCCCTAAGAATTGTTATTGTCTTATTCTGATTCTAAGTATAAATGTCCGTTTTGTTTCCATTGCCTCTAAAACTGCTTCCTTATATATTCAGTCCATGGCATCCTCAGTATCCCCCTTTAGAACCACCAGTCTGTTGCCTCAAGTCTCTTCTTCATCGGTGAGGAGAATGTCAGATATTCACTGCCATATAGCAGCACAAATATTCCATAAAGGTTTATTACTCTTCTACTTGTTTCTAACGAAATTTTGTTTTTCTGTTTCTCAATACTTCGCGTAACTTTTGGAAGGTATCTTTCGCTATTTCAGTGCGCCTTCGGATTTCGCTGTCGAATATACCGCCCTATTTTAAAAGCACTTCCTAGATATTTAAATTTTTGTACATACTTGATTTTGGTCTCTGTAAATTGTATTTCGCACCTCGGGCTGTTCCTCCTTCTAACAACAATACATTCACTCTTCTTACAATTAATGTTTAGTCTTTACTTCTCGCTATTATTTGTAGGAATTACTTTATTTTTTTCTTCTCCTGTGGCTTCTATCAACACGATGACATCTGCATATCTTATGCTGTTAAGATTCTAACCATTTCTTGTTTCAGTGTCTTTAACAAAATCGCACTGTTCTTGTTTCCGGTCTAATTCTGCTACGTGTTCCATTCATCAGAATTCCGATGAGTTTCTTCGTGTGGCTAATTAGGTTGATTTTCCGAAAAGTTAGCACACGTTTGCATTTGACTTCTTTGCAGCGCTATGAAAATGTATCTTCAGTTATATTATCAGTGTCCTATATATATATATATATATATATATATATATATCACTTAATATATCTGCTATTTTATCAATGCTGAAATCGTCTAAGTTTGCCAAAATCTCTATTACAATTCCAATTGGACCTGCTCGTTCGTTCCTGTTTAATTTTGCCGATGCAGATCACATTTTAGATTTTAATATTTCTACTCCGTCCTTCTTCTTTGATGTATTGCGGGTTTCCCTTTTACATCGTGGGTGTTCTATTCGATGTGTTTATTACATCTTTGAATAATTTCTTTTCTATTTGACCAGCGTTTCCCCCTTTGATTCCATGTATCCTGTGAAAGAGTATGTATTTTCTAAAGCCAGTCGTTAATCATGAATCCAATGATGAAGCGTCTTCAATTATTCTTCCGTTAAACTCCTGTCTATGTCTCATATCAGTTCGCAGTTTCACTACTTTTTTTTGCATATTACCTTATACACCCAATCAGGCCGAGTTCATTTCTAAAAGTGGGGAAGCATCTAATTCACTATTGTCCTTACATTTTTGGCAATTCAGTTTATACGTCTGCAAAATATTGATTCTTACAAAGGTAAAATAAAAAGGTAACGACAATTGTAAGGCATACAGAAAAGATCAATAATTGAACATTTTTTTGTTTGTATTTCCTAATTCATTATCCGTTTGATTGTTTACGCTTTGTTTATCGATTGCTCTCCAAGATTAGTCACCTTAAATGTAGTGCGTGATATAATCGATACAAGCTGCGCGAAATGCGAAGAAAAAAACATTGATTTTTCTACAACGCCGGGACTAATACGAGAGAGTACTTTGGTCAAAGCAAGGCGAGACATGAACAACAAACTGCATAGAAAGAAAGAACCTAAATATAATGCAGCACTTTTCTTCGGTACGGATTCCATTACACAGCAGTGATTCCTACCTGTCTGTATATAGGGTTACTGTTTATATATGTTCATATATATATATATATATATATATATATATATATATATATATATATATATATGAAGATCAAAAGGTGCTGCAGAGCGAGACATTGTAAGGAAACAGCAAAACAGAATGGGAGAAACGATAGATACAACAATCAAAATATGAAATATAAATAAAACAAGTGAACGCGCAGACTTTTTTTTTCATCCGTATGAATTATGATGGGTATTATTTACCTAAAATGAAAGAAGTACAAGCAACCTTAATCTTCTCGACAAAAGGGAGTATCGCCAATTGTATATTTCGATCTTAAAAATGTATCTGTGTGGCGCAGACAATTGGTTTACTGAAATATTAATATCTGATGTATTATGATTATGAAACTGATGAAAAAAAATTAGAACATGCGGTTTTTTTTTTGGTTTTAGAAATCTAATTCTGCAAGTGTTCTTAGTCATTAATCAGAAAACTGTTTTTTAAATCATTATTTTATGTTTATTTTCAGGTACCATAACACAGATTATCTCAAGCAAGATATTTTTGGAATTTGAAATGAATATCGCTTACAGATTCCTGATTCATAAATACATACGTTTCGTATATATATATATATATATATACATATATATATATATATATATATATATATATATATATATATATATATATATATATATATATATATATATATATTGTATAGTGACAATTTCTTCTTTTTTTTTCAAATGCAGCGTGGTGTATTACAATACTTCTGTCGAATATCAAAATATTCGTGCTAATATCCTTGGGAAATGTATCAATCCGCTTATTCGCCCTCAGCTATGAGCAAATAACAGGACAGAACGGCTTCTAT
Source organism: Acanthosepion esculentum (assembly GCA_964036315.1). Classification (NCBI taxonomy): domain Eukaryota; kingdom Metazoa; phylum Mollusca; class Cephalopoda; order Sepiida; family Sepiidae; genus Acanthosepion; species Acanthosepion esculentum. The sequence goes on along the minus strand of OZ038480.1, from coordinate 94,857,709 downwards.
CGCTTTGGATGACAACTGGACTAGCTCAGAAAGAAATGGCAAACTACTGCGGGGTAAGAATCTGCATCGTCAATCAAGTATCGAAAGATACATGATCGACTAAGTGTGTATCACACATGGCACATAACTGACTGAAGCATCCTGTTGCTGTGGTTACCACAAGACTGATAGAGATTGTTTAGATAGAAATTTAAAACGCGTTGTCTGTCACCATCGAGTAATGCTAAGGGAGAATGTTTTGGAGACATTTTGAATTCAAGCTTCAATTGATGCATCAATATGACGGTATAGAGATAGACGGTCTTGTCTTGGCACCTCGGGTTCAGCAATGGTTATGAATGCACATTAGGAGATGGTAGCGAGTGCATCAAGTTATGATAATTGATATTAACAAATTATACAAAATGAAATACGTAAAAAACAATTGAATTTTATTTCCTGGTTAAAGTTTCGCTCTCTATAATCATAAACAAACAAGCGAAAAAAATCAAAAGGTAATATACAAACCATAGCAAAATCTCTATGAACCCAAAATCAAAAGGTAATATACAAACCATAGCAAAATCTCTATGAACCAAAAATCAAAAGGTAATATACAAACCATAGCAAAATCTCTATGAACCAAAAATCAAAAGGTAATATACAAACCATAGCAAAATCTCTATGAACCAAAAATCAAAAGGTAATATACAAACCATAGCAAAATCTCTATGAACCAAAAATCAAAAGGTAATATACAAACCATAGCAAAATCTCTATGAACCAAAAATAGAAGCTATACGAATCTGAAATACATTCTGTCATATAAAAAAATAATTATGCTATATATAAAATACAAACAATCCTTTTGATTTTAGAAATGCCAAAAGGGATTAATTTATGTATTCATAAATCACCTAGTAAATGATTAAATTTATTTATAAATCACCTAGTAAATGAATCAATTCTTTCGTAAATCCATCAAGTAAACGATTCACTTCATTCATAAATCTCCTAGTAAATAATTCAATTCATTCCCAAATTATCTGGTAAATAATTCAATCATTCGTAAATCATCCAATAAATAATGCACTTTATTCATAAATCACCTAGTAAATGGTTCACTTCATTCATAAATCATCTAGATAATGATTCAATTCATTCATAAATCACCTAGTAAATGATTCAATTCATTCATAAATCAACTAGCTATGCTTTATTTCAATTTATTAAGATGTAGGTTTCTTGTGACATATAATGTTTACTATTTAAGTTAATGCTTAAAGAAAATTATATTTAAAATCATACAAGTTAAATATCTTAATAAAATATTAATTAATAATTTTAATTAAATTCTATTTTTTAACAGCCAATCAATACATATAAGAAAAAATATTTTTATTATGTTGTTGTTTTTCCGCAACATATTGTAATTTTATTTTCCGATATGAAATTATTATAATTACTTTTATTTTAACAAATTCCGTTTCTACAATCTTCCATGATTTGTTCACAGAATTTTATTTTAAAATTATATTAACTGTTCAAACATTTTCAAATTATCCCGAACAAAAGTAGGTAGTTAATATGGTAGTAACTTTTCTATAGATATGTTCATGTATTTTAAACATTTTCTTCATAACTCTCGTTGAGAGCGAAACATTAAGAAGACAATAAAAACAAAAGAACCTATCAAGCCGGTTTCTACTTATTATATAAAGTTAGATAGAAATGTGGCCGGGGGCTTAGTTAAGCTTCACTGATTGTCTTACTTTTTTTTACTAATTTCACTGCAGGAAATATGGCACCCATTTGTATTCAAGTTGTTGAATATTTACGCAGACCTAACTATGGATTTAAACACTGTTAATCTGTGTTTAATATATTTTAACATTGTCAAGAACGTTGCGTGTGACAAGCCACATTTTGGCTGGCGTTAAATATAGTAATCTTCGAAATGAAGAGTGTTTTGGAAGAGCATAGACAATGGTAGGTACTGTACGGGAAAAAATTGTCTTTCTTTTCACTGAAAACATTCTCGAAACAAAATGGAAAGGGTCATTACTGTAGGCGAGTCTAAATGACGACTTCAGAGACGAAATCTTCAAACGTCATTCAAAAATAATTCAATTGGCCTAGCCACAATTACGTTGATACCGAGTCAGTCAGGCAGCATAATGATGCTACGTAAAGTACTGTTGTAATAGTCACTCGCATTTTTTTATTAATAATAAAATATCGGAAAAGTTGAGTGTTATATTGCCAGTAATTCCCCTTTGCTAAATTACGTGATAGTAAACGGATATATACTTTGAACCACCGAGCCATTATAGGACTGCTAATGTTCGAAAATCAAGTTGTGCACCTTGAAATGTTTCTGGTGTCATTTACATCAAGGGGGGCATCTATCGTCTCTTATTTTATTTGATTTATTTATTTCAATAAGAGAGCGCGGTGTCTCGTTATTCACTAAGTTGAGATTAGTACGAGAAATGTCTAGATCGAGTGAAATAGGAGCAGGAAGATTGTTTTAAGCCAATCTTTCAAGTGAGCGGAGCCTGTTTAAGTAGCAGTCTAGAAAACCAGTTGTAATATATTCCACAATGCAGCTTGACAAAAGATCATATTAATAGCATCAAAGGTCATGTGAATGAAACAAGTAATCGATTGAAGTCACAATACGTGATCGATTTATCCTAGATATGCCCATATACATTATATTGCTTCGATTTTCAGCATATATATATATATATATATATATATATATATATATATATATATATATATATATATAGATAGATAGATAGATAGATAGATAGATAGTCATTGAATACGACAGACAAGGTGATTTTATTTAGTTTTGTATACAATTTCTCATGCGATCTAATACATTTTTTCTTCTCAGATGATAAATTATATAAAAAGCTGTCCGAATGTTCTCTTTTTCCGAGCGCTTTCGGCTATACATTTAGCTATTTTCAAGGATTAAATGGCTAAATTTATGACCTAAAGCGCTCGGAAAAAAGAACATTCGTACAGCTTTTTTAATATAATTTATCATTTGAAAAGAAAAAGAAATATTAGATCGCATGAGAAATTGTACAAAAACTTAATAAAATGTCGTATTCAATGAAATGTGCATGAAAGAAGGATTGCTGCCTTAATACACAAATATATATATATATATATATATATATATATATATATACATATACATATATATATATATATATATATATATATATATATATATACATATACATATATATATATATATATATATATATATATATATATATATATATATGTATTATGAATAAAGTCCGAAAACTATATTAAGGCATTTTTATGTTTATACGTTCTTTTTATAGATACAAATATTTAAGTAAATGCTCTGCTTATAATAAATAGTATTAACGATATTTACTGGCCTGAAAATGTTAATTGTAGATATGTGCGAGAAATTCTCACAGAAAATATGCGTCCTCCGATAGGAATCGAACCTGTATACTATACAGAACCGTCATATAACCTGACGTGCTTAATCCGATTTAGCCACAGAGGAGCGTTTCGGTTAGCAAGGTCGATCTTACTGTTTTTATACAATTTCTAGTGTGTTTATTATAAGCAGAGCATATACTTACATATTTGTATCTATAAAAAGAACATATAAACATAAAAAATGTCTTTATAGTGAAAAGTTACTAAACCATAGACATGAGTTAACGGTGTTGGGTCGTCATCAAATGATTTTCGCATTAAATAATAATTAAATAGATTTAAACAAATTAAGTCCATAGTTTAAAAGCCTTAAGAACTCAGCCCAATAATTATTGAGAAAAACCCTTTGATAAAAAAAGCCATGTAAATAAACAAATAAATAAACAGATCAAATAGATAATAATGAAACATAACCTTCTTGTCACTCAACGACTCAAGGCAAGGCCAAAAAAAAAGAAAAAAGACGCCGTCTGACCGGCCTAAACTAAGACCACTCTGGACATAGAATCCCCATTGTAACTTGATACGCATTTTTGGAAGGGGACTGGCCTGTAGATAAAAATTAATTCTTAATTCTTAGCTCTTTAAACCACCAAACTTCAAGGTCCGAAACAAGCCGTTTCCATAGCAACTAATGTTCCAATGATACCGCAATTATAAACACTTGCTAACCAAAAGATAGCTTATTCCCAAATTCTCGCTTGACAAGGAAACGGGTCCAGACAACTTAACTCTACATAACTTAAAAAATTATGTTAGGGATCTCGGCTCTCGCTTTTGAAACATGAGAACTCTTATGTAGCGAAGGAATCATATTTTTAAAAACTAAAAATATTATTATAATATAAGCTCTACTTCTGTATGGAGCACTGTCTTTTTGAAAATAAAGCTAAATACTAAGGAACACCGGATTATCTACCTAACGTGTTCTTTCCTATTTTTCTGCAAATCTGCATATATATATATATATATATATATATATATATATATATATATATATATATATATATATATATATATATAAAAGTGAACATAGAAGTCAACACTAAGTCAACACTCTAAGTTTTAACTTCTATGTTCACTTTTATATTTACAATCGCTCTATCTCTGATATTGATCACTTTATCCCATAAATATACAACATCTTAAGACTATATTTCTTCATATATATATATATATATATATATATATATTACAATTCAAAATTTGAGGCTACTTTAAATAATAGAAAATTATTACATATGGTTAAAACAAATTGACAATTGATATGTTTTTAGAAATTTTATCACAACAGAAAGCATTTTATGCTTAAATGTTGCTCTCGTCAGAATAGCTTCCTTTCGCCTTGATTACTGCAGTACAAATGTTTGGCAATCGTTGCACAAGTTGCTCAAAGTAAAAGTTTGATCATTCACTCCATTCTTTTCTCAATAACTCTAAGAGCTCTTTTTCATTTCTCTTTTTCACTCTTCTGTCAAGTTCATCCCAGTGTTAATTCATGGGGGAGGGCGTCAAAATATTGAACTGTAGTTTATAAATATATACAGTGTAACACGGATATAAGAGAGTTGTTGGGACCGGAGAAGAAGTATCTTATATTCGGGTTTCTCTTATATCCGGGTTTGATCTATTTTGTTTAGGTAAGTATGGCTCTAATTTGGGACCAGAGAAAATCTATCTTATATCCGGGTTTCTCTTATATCAGTGTCTCTTATATCCGGGTTACACTGTATGTTGTTTTACTAATGTTCCCCCAATACAGTGTAACCCGGATATAAGAGAGTTGTTGGGACCGGAGAAGAAGCATCTTATATTCGTGTTTCTTTTATATCCGGGTTTAGTCTATTTTGTTTAGGTAAGTATGGCTCTAATTTGGTACCAGATAAAATATATCTTATATCCGGGTTTCTCTTATATCCGGGTCTCTCATATCCGGGTTACACTGTACATAGCCCAAACGCTACTCAAGGGAGAAGGTTTCTGATTAAAATGTCTGGTATGAACGTAATATCATGAAGTAAGAGGTGAATACTACGAAGTTATAGCGTATAAATTACTCTTGACCCAAGACTTGAAAATGCTAAGATTATAGAACTATCCGCACAGCGGTCTGTTCCACAAAGTAGCGTTTCGTGGGAAGCAGGTTTAAGAGTTGAACGCCCTTCTAACTTTTGGAATATAGACGTATTGGAGGGTGATTTAAGTTAACGGACGTAGCAAGGCGTGTCTTCGGTGTAATGCTCTAAACTGTTGGTTCTAAAGCTTGGAAATCTTCAGAACGATTGTCATGGAAATAGCGATAAAATTGCAATCTACAAAAAAAAAAATTGCCGATTTTAGAAATGGCAAAAGGCATTAATTTATTCATCATAACTCACCTATTAAATCATTCAATTCAATCATAAATTACCTAGCAAAATATTCAATTCAATAATAAATCAACTATAATTAAATTGAGTCATAACTCACGTAGCTATCTTTCAATTCAACCATAATTCAACGAATTATAATTCCATTAAATCCTAAATCACCTAGCTATGATTAAATTCAATCATAAATCACCTATTAAATGATTAAATTCAATCGTAAATCGCCTATGATTCAATTACTTTTATTAAAAAGTAGGATTTTTATAAAATATCACTTACTAATTAAGATAATGCAAAAAGAAAATTATATTTAACGAGATACTGATTGAATATCTTAATAAAATGTTATTTAAGAATTTTAATTAAATTCTATACATATTTTAATAAGTAAACAATGTATATAAGAAATTATATTTTTTATTATGTACACGTTTTATTTTTCTTCAAGATATCATCTTTTTTTTTATTTAATTTCCCGATAGTAAATTACTATATGTACGTTTAATTTAATAAATTCCCTTTGTGCAAACCTCCCTGATTTTTTTCACAGAATTTTATTTTGTCATTTTATTGTTGAAACATTTTGAAATTATCCCGAATAAAAGTAGTGAGTCAATCTAGTAGTATTAGTATCACGATGTGTAGTCCCTGGAAAAGAGGTTTTCGGCTATAAATTAAGCCAACAATACAATTCTGTATACTATCTCTTAGACAAGATAGACTGACTGGCACAAGATGCCACAAAATCAAAATATTATTAAAGAAAGAGTAGTCATGTTCTTAAATAATCAGTTCAGATAGTGACACTCATACGAATGGCGTCCAACTCATTTAGAAATGTTCGAACTATCAGCTATATACAACCTGTTCTCAGAACAATGATTACAGTGACTTCAAGGCAATAAATCCTCTGGGTATTAAACAAGAAAATCCTTCATTAGATCGTATAGATCGTATAGACGGGTGCTTAAGTATCCCGAACATGTTTATCAAATAACAAAAAAACACGTGATCAGAAAACTTCTAATAGCAGTAAAAACTAAAATGCACAGTACATGTAACTAGAGGGGGAAATAAGAATATGATCAAGATGTTGAGTTTCACATTACCTAAAGCAGCGTTTTGGAAGGAAACTGCCAGTTGTTATATAGGAATATATCTCAAGTGTCGGCAGCGACACTTGAGTTTGAACATAGATCGCCAGTAAGCAAACACAGGCGATCCATTATTGAATTAAGTAGACGTAACCATAGAGGAAACGCATATAGGCAAGGTAGCTTGATCTAATTGATCGCTATTTCTCCTCTATCCTCTATTACTATACGGATCGTCATTTCTATTCTATCCTCTATTATTATACGGGCCACTATTTTCTATTCTTTTCTCTACAGTATTCTCTATTTGGATCAATTAGGTGTTACTATTCGAGCCAGTATTATCGAGCAAGTGCTATTAGTGCGATATTATTCGAAGGCGTCTGTCACCAGCATTGTTCAATGGCGTACTATAAGTTATACCTACGATTACAAAGTCTCTACTACAGCGAAAATTACAAAAGTGACAACGAGTAATCGTTGGCATCACAAAAGTGGCAACGGGTTTTCGTTGACATCACAAAACAAGTAATACTTGAAAGAATTATATCACTTGAATGGAGGAACCTATTTTCCTGAAAACCATTTTTAAGAAAAAAGTTTCATGAAATTTAACCGACAGTAATGATAAATATTCGGTCGATGAATGGCGAATGTTAACTCTATGGAAACGGTTTATCACCCCATTATCATTATATATTCTTTATTATTGAAACTGGTGCTTTTAGGAACAGTTGTTTAACTATTAAGCTTAACATAGTCTCAGACATCGCCTTAATAATATGCTTTCATGCAAGGATGGGAATCCTCAACAGGAGTAACTGCCCTTGAGCTCGACTTGTCAAGCATTTTTTTTTTTTAAATCCGTGTCCCAACTCTTACTACCATAAACAAAAAAAACATGCAACACTTGTGTAGGCACATTAGGCGAATAGACATACAAGCAGATACGCGTTAGTTTCCACACGCTCACGAACTTTAACACGGCTAGTCATGTTTCCTGCTTGAAAGGGCTTCGATTGTCAGGCTCCCTGCTAACCGTTGCACAAAGAATGTGGCCGGACTTTGATGAAAAGAAACTTCGTATGAACACAGACGTTACTTGGTCTCACGAACAAAATCTGGCATCAGGGAAGTGGCCTCCTCTCCCTAATGAAGAGTATTATTATCAACCAATCAACACACGCGATACGTAACTTTACGCATTATATATGAAGCTAAGTGTATGTTATCTTCTTCTTCACTTCCTCTCAAAACTTTCTATAATTGCATGTCCATATATGTATATATGTTCTGTTAAAAATATGCGTATATACGTGCGCGTGTCTTTGTTGTTGAAATGTAAATAAATATATCTGACAGAAAATATTCATAATTTAAGAACTGAATGAATTGAAACGGATTTTACTGATGTTAATTTCCTTATAAATATGGAACCTGATTTTTTCAAGTATATACATTCTTCTGAGAAAACATCGAATGTTTGTAGATTTCTCAACAACCAGAATACCATCTAAACTACTGCATTTATTTGTTCTTCTTCTTGTCACTCTCCAATAAAAAAATGAAAAACGACTATCAGTAATGAGGGAAGTAATGATAATCTATATAGAAAAATTTGACTTCCTCTTAGACCGTCAGTCCGTCCATCCGTCACACCCTCTAAATTAGCCATACATTGACTGACCGAAACCAAAACTTTAGAAGTGTAAACAGATAAGAGGGTATAAAGTACAACTGGTTTATACTAGGCTGCGTAGCTTAGTACTATAATTTTTCATTTTTAACATACAAAATGCTTCCACCATTTCATGACTAACGACTGATTTTAAAAAGGTAACAGAAAGCATGCAACAGTCGCCGAAACAAGTATTAACAGACAATTTTGAATCATCACCACGAAGACGCGAACTCTATCATGCTTACAATATATTCGCAAATGAGGACTGAGAGAACTTCAAGAAACTCCGAGTCATGCTATCGACGTTGGATGTTATGTATATTCACTAATATATATATATATATATATATATATATATATATATATATATATATATATATATATATATATATACATGCGCATACAAATATATACATATATATATGCACATATATATACATGCATATATATATATTCTGGTATATATATATATATATATATATATATGCATATATATATATATATTTTTGCATGCATATATATATATGCATATATATATATTTTTGTGTATGCATATATATATGCATATATATATATATATATGTGTGTGTGTGTGTGTATGTGTGTGTGTGTAATTTGGCAGCAACTTTTCATTTAAACATGTTGTGTTGAATGTTAAAGAAAACATCGTCCTACATATTTTATTTTGAATTTTCTAATATTTTCTAATGAGACTTTTTATTTGAAAATAATATCGAAATAAGTATTGTCCGTACGATAATCTAGTACTTTCGAACATCATTGTTCATCTTCAGGGTCAAAAAAAAAAATCTGACTAAAAAAATTTTGACCCTGAAGATGAACAATGATGTTCGAAAGTACTAGGTTATCGTACGGACAATACTTATTTCGATATCATGACACCCTGAAAGTCATTGATTTTGAAATGATTACGCACCGTTGCTGCGCGTCGAAATTATTTAACATCTTAAAGTATTACTTACCATTACATATATTCCATAAAAAAAATCTATTTACCTATTTCATATGTGGGTTGAATCAAAAATCAGATTCATTGATGCCGTAACTGTTTGCGATATTAAGTTTTTCCCCGCTCTGCAATAGTTAGTATTTTTTACCCTTTGATTTTAAGCTTTTTGCTCATTTCTGTAATAGAGCTGTTACTATTTGTGTTCATGAATTTTCGCACATTTCAATATTATTCTTCTTTGCGAGTTCTCTTAATTCATTTCTCACTTAAACTCATTTTGATTATCTCGATCTCCTTGTCACCCGCTGACGGCAAAATCTAAACAGTTTATCCACTGAAGAAACTACATTTATTAGAAAATACATTTAGCTTAAATAAAGCGGGAATTAATATATTTCAATGTGTATAAAAATATGTTTTTTATTCTTTGGGTTTGTCAAGAGGGGGTTAATTCTATTTTGTTATATTTTATGAGCCTCTTGTTTCGCGCTGAATATCAAATAGGATGTTGTAGAGTCTTCTATCCACTAATTCTATCAAAAATACAATCGAAAATAATTTATCTAAACACAACATAAAATTTGTCACATCTACATCTAAAACAATAAAAGACTTAATCAAGTCAAAACAAAACAACAAGTCAAAACTTGAAGATGGAATTTGATTTATTACCTGAAAGGATTGCTATAAAATATTGGCTCAAGATGTTTAAATAAAAGATGTTTTACACAAAAGAGAAATTTAAAAATAAACAGTACAATAAATGTATTAGTTGCTCACCGTAACAAGACTGAGCAAAATTCTGACATAAAAATGCCACTTTAATTAAAAGAGAAAATAATTCACTAAGGCTAATCTTTATAATCGCAAGCTCATACCCAATAAACGTACGTAAAGGTTCTATGATTGTTTAGCACCAGTTCATAAGGTTCGAAGTTAAATGTACCTCGTCATAATCCGCGGGAATCACTCCCTCAAAGCCACTTTTACCCATTGATCTTTGAAACCGGTTGCATAGAACTAACTGTTTAAATATGTATAAACAACTTTAGCATCATACATAACGTCCATAAGAAACGCTCAATCTGACGAGGCTATAGTACTAATTATGAGTACGTTTCCTATATAATTTACATTAACATTCCGACACATTAGTCAAGTTTCAACAATGGATCTCATCTTCGTCGCCATTGTTGAAACTTTACTAATGCATGGAATAATAATGCAACACAAAATGTACTTAGAACAAAATGTATTGAAACAAGAAAGTGTACACAATATTTACATATAGTCTTTTGTATATTCCTGGAAAGACCGTTCCTGGAGAATGTGTTGACTAAGTCGCAGTCGGGCAGAGTCTCTAGTTGAATCTCTTGATTCGACTCCGCTGTCTTCCCGGTACCAACCATATTTATATAGTCGTTACTCCACTATTCAAATTAGGTGGATCCTACCACAACATAAAGGTTAAAAAATGATGCAGGCTCAATGAAAATACCAGAAACTGGATGTTCATCTTTATTTTAGATAGCAGGTAAAATATTTACTAAATGATATGAGCATCAACGAGATAAAATCAGGAGGAGAAGGACGAGATCAAAGAAGTAATAGAAGACGAATGTAGAGGAGGTGGAGATTAAAGAAGAAGACTAACAAGGATGAGCAGAAGAAGGTCAAGGAAGAACAAGGAGGAACAGGATGAGGAGATCACGGAAGAACAAGAAGGAGGGGGATGGTGATGAGCTAAAAGAAGAACAAGAAGTAGGAAGAAGCAGGAGAAGGGAAAAAAATCAAAGAAGAACAAAAAATAGCAGGGGGAGATCAAAGAAGAAAACAAAAAGGACAACAAAAACTTGGAGATGGAAGAATAAGAAGAAAAACGGACAGGAGAAGGAAGACATCAAATGAGAACAAAGGGGAGCAGATGGTGGATATCAAAGAAAGAAAAGAAGAAGAACAAGAAGAAGGATCAGGAGGAGCAGATCAAAGAACAAGAAGAAGAAGAACAACCACAAGCATCAGCAGGAGGAGGAGATCAAAGAAGAATAACAACGGCAACTAGAAGGTGGGAGGAGATCAAAGAAGAGCGACGACATTACAAGAAGCAGGAGATAAAAAAAAGAACAAAAAGGGGCATGGGGAGAAGGGGATAACATTTGAAGATCAAAAAAGAGGAGGCGATCAAAGACGAGGAAGGACAAAAAGATCAAAGAACAAGAAGAAGAACAACCACAAGCATCAGCAGGGGGAGGAGATCAAAGAAGAATAACAACGGCAACTAGAAGGTGGGAGGAGATCAAAGAAGAGCGACGACATTACAAGAAGCAGGAGATAAAAAAAAGAAGAAAAAGGGGCATGGGGAGAAGGGGATAACATTTGAAGATCAAAAAAGAGGAGGCGATCAAAGACGAGGAAGGACAAAAAGATCAAAGAACAAGAAGAAGAACAACCACAAGCATCAGCAGGGGGAGGAGATCAAAGAAGAATAACAACGGCAACTAGAAGGTGGGAGGAGATCAAAGAAGAGCGACGACATTACAAGAAGCAGGAGATAAAAAAAAGAACAAAAAGGGGCATGGGGAGAAGGGGATAACATTTGAAGATCAAAAAAGAGGAGGCGATCAAAGACGAGGAAGGACAAAAAGATCAAAGAACAAGAAGAAGAACAACCACAAGCATCAGCAGGGGGAGGAGATCAAAGACGAATAACAACGGCAACTAGAAGGTGGGAGGAGATCAAAGAAGAGCGACGACATTACAAGAAGCAGGAGATAAAAAAAAGAACAAAAAGGAGCATGGGGAGAAGGGGATAACATTTGAAGATCAAAAAAGAGGAGGCGATCAAAGACGAGGAAGGACAAAAAGATCAAAGAACAAGAAGAAGAACAACCACAAGCATCAGCAGGGGGAGGAGATCAAAGAAGAATAACAACGGCAACTAGAAGGTGGGAGGAGATCAAAGAAGAGCGACGACATTACAAGAAGCGGGAGATAAAAAAAAGAACAAAAAGGGGCATGGGGAGAAGGGGATAACATTTGAAGATCAAAAAAGAGGAGGCGATCAAAGACGAGGAAGGACAAAAAGATCAAAGAACAAGAAGAAGAACAACCACAAGCATCAGCAGGGGGAGGAGATCAAAGAAGAATAACAACGGCAACTATAAGGTGGGAGGAGATCAAAGAAGAGCGACGACATTACAAGAAGCAGGAGATAAAAAAAAGAACAAAAAGGGGCATGGGGAGAAGGGGATAACATTTGAAGATCAAAAAAGAGGAGGCGATCAAAGACGAGGAAGGACAAAAAGATCAAAGAACAAGAAGAAGAACAACCACAAGCATCAGCAGGGGGAGGAGATCAAAGAAGAATAACAACGGCAACTAGAAGGTGGGAGGAGATCAAAGAAGAGCGACGACATTACAAGAAGCAGGAGATAAAAAAAAGAACAAAAAGGAGCATGGGGAGAAGGGGATAACATTTGAAGATCGAAAAAGAGGAGGCGATCAAAGACGAGGAAGGACAAAAAGATCAAAGAACAAGAAGAAGAACAACCACAAGCATCAGCAGGGGGAGGAGATCAAAGAAGAATAACAACGGCAACTAGCAGGTGGGAGGAGATCAAAGAAGAGCGACGACATTACAAGAAGCAGGAGATAAAAAAAAGAACAAAAAGGAGCATGGGGAGAAGGGGATAACATTTGAAGATCAAAAAAGAGGAGGCGATCAAAGACGAGGAAGGACAAAAAGATCAAAGAACAAGAAGAAGAACAACCACAAGCATCAGCAGGGGGAGGAGATCAAAGAAGAATAACAACGGCAACTAGAAGGTGGGAGGAGATCAAAGAAGAGCGACGACATTACAAGAAGCAGGAGATAAAAAAAAGAACAAAAAGGAGCATGGGGAGAAGGGGATAACATTTGAAGATCAAAAAAGAGGAGGCGATCAAAGACGAGGAAGGACAAAAAGATCAAAGAACAAGAAGAAGAACAACCACAAGCATCAGCAGGGGGAGGAGATCAAAGAAGAATAACAACGGCAACTAGCAGGTGGGAGGAGATCAAAGAAGAGCGACGACATTACAAGAAGCAGGAGATAAAAAAAAGAACAAAAAGGAGCATGGGGAGAAGGGGATAACATTTGAAGATCAAAAAAGAGGAGGCGATCAAAGACGAGGAAGGACAAAAAGATCAAAGAACAAGAAGAAGAACAACCACAAGCATCAGCAGGGGGAGGAGATCAAAGAAGAATAACAACGGCAACTAGAAGGTGGGAGGAGATCAAAGAAGAGCGACGACATTACAAGAAGCAGGAGATAAAAAAAAGAACAAAAAGGAGCATGGGGAGAAGGGGATAACATTTGAAGATCAAAAAAGAGGAGGCGATCAAAGACGAGGAAGGACAAAAAGATCAAAGAACAAGAAGAAGAACAACCACAAGCATCAGCAGGGGGAGGAGATCAAAGAAGAATAACAACGGCAACTAGCAGGTGGGAGGAGATCAAAGAAGAGCGACGACATTACAAGAAGCAGGAGATAAAAAAAAGAACAAAAAGGAGCATGGGGAGAAGGGGATAACATTTGAAGATCAAAAAAGAGGAGGCGATCAAAGACGAGGAAGGACAAAAAGATCAAAGAACAAGAAGAAGAACAACCACAAGCATCAGCAGGGGGAGGAGATCAAAGAAGAATAACAACGGCAACTAGCAGGTGGGAGGAGATCAAAGAAGAGCGACGACATTACAAGAAGCAGGAGATAAAAAAAAGAACAAAAAGGAGCATGGGGAGAAGGGGATAACATTTGAAGATCAAAAAAGAGGAGGCGATCAAAGACGAGGAAGGACAAAAAGATCAAAGAACAAGAAGAAGAACAACCACAAGCATCAGCAGGGGGAGGAGATCAAAGAAGAATAACAACGGCAACTAGCAGGTGGGAGGAGATCAAAGAAGAGCGACGACATTACAAGAAGCAGGAGATAAAAAAAAGAACAAAAAGGAGCATGGGGAGAAGGGGATAACATTTGAAGATCAAAAAAGAGGAGGCGATCAAAGACGAGGAAGGACAAAAAGATCAAAGAACAAGAAGAAGAACAACCACAAGCATCAGCAGGGGGAGGAGATCAAAGAAGAATAACAACGGCAACTAGAAGGTGGGAGGAGATCAAAGAAGAGCGACGACATTACAAGAAGCAGGAGATAAAAAAAAGAGCAAAAAGGAGCCTGGGGAGAAGGGGATAACATTTGAAGATCAAAAAAGAGGAGGCGATCAAAGACGAGGAAGGACAAAAAGATCAAAGAACAAGAAGAAGAACAACCACAAGCATCAGCAGGAGGAGGAGATCAAAGAAGAATAACAACGGCAACTAGCAGGTGGGAGGAGATCAAAGAAGAGCGACGACATTACAAGAAGCAGGAGATAAAAAAAGAACAAAAAGGAGCATGGGGAGAAGGGGATAACATTTGAAGATCAAAAAAGAGGAGGCGATCAAAGACGAGGAAGGACAAAAAGATCAAAGAACAAGAAGAAGAACAACCACAAGTATCAGCAGGGGGAGGAGATCAAAGAAGAATAACAACGGCAACTAGCAGGTGGGAGGAGATCAAAGAAGAGCGACGACATTACAAGAAGCAGGAGATAAAAAAAAGAACAAAAAGGAGCATGGGGAGAAGGGGATAACATTTGAAGATCAAAAAAGAGGAGGCGATCAAAGACGAGGAAGGACAAAAAGATCAAAGAACAAGAAGAAGAACAACCACAAGCATCAGCAGGGGGAGGAGATCAAAGAAGAATAACAACGGCAACTAGAAGGTGGGAGGAGATCAAAGAAGAGCGACGACATTACAAGAAGCAGGAGATAAAAAAAAGAACAAAAAGGGGCATGGGGAGAAGGGGATAACATTTGAAGATCAAAAAAGAGGAGGCGATCAAAGACGAGGAAGGACAAAAAGATCAAAGAACAAGAAGAAGAACAACCACAAGCATCAGCAGGGGGAGGAGATCAAAGAAGAATAACAACGGCAACTAGAAGGTGGGAGGAGATCAAAGAAGAGCGACGACATTACAAGAAGCAGGAGATAAAAAAAAGAGCAAAAAGGAGCCTGGGGAGAAGGGGATAACATTTGAAGATCAAAAAAGAGGAGGCGATCAAAGACGAGGAAGGACAAAAAGATCAAAGAACAAGAAGAAGAACAACCACAAGCATCAGCAGGGGGAGGAGATCAAAGAAGAATAACAACGGCAACTAGAAGGTGGGAGGAGATCAAAGAAGAGCGACGACATTACAAGAAGCAGGAGATAAAAAAAAGAACAAAAAGGGGCATGGGGAGAAGGGGATAACATTTGAAGATCAAAAAAGAGGAGGCGATCAAAGACGAGGAAGGACAAAAAGATCAAAGAACAAGAAGAAGAACAACCACAAGCATCAGCAGGGGGAGGAGATCAAAGAAGAATAACAACGGCAACTAGCAGGTGGGAGGAGATCAAAGAAGAGCGACGACATTACAAGAAGCAGGAGATAAAAAAAAGAACAAAAAGGGGCATGGGGAGAAGGGGATAACATTTGAAGATCAAAAATGAGGAGGCGATCAAAGACGAGGAAGGACAAAAAGATCAAAGAACAAGAAGAAGAACAACCACAAGCATCAGCAGGGGGAGGAGATCAAAGAAGAATAACAACGGCAACTAGAAGGTGGGAGGAGATCAAAGAAGAGCGACGACATTACAAGAAGCAGGAGATAAAAAAAAGAGCAAAAAGGAGCCTGGGGAGAAGGGGATAACATTTGAAGATCAAAAAAGAGGAGGCGATCAAAGACGAGGAAGGACAAAAAGATCAAAGAACAAGAAGAAGAACAACCACAAGCATCAGCAGGGGGAGGAGATCAAAGAAGAATAACAACGGCAACTAGAAGGTGGGAGGAGATCAAAGAAGAGCGACGACATTACAAGAAGCAGGAGATAAAAAAAAGAACAAAAAGGGGCATGGGGAGAAGGGGATAACATTTGAAGATCAAAAAAGAGGAGGCGATCAAAGACGAGGAAGGACAAAAAGATCAAAGAACAAGAAGAAGAACAACCACAAGCATCAGCAGGGGGAGGAGATCAAAGAAGAATAACAACGGTAACTAGAAGGTGGGAGGAGATCAAAGAAGAGCGACGACATTACAAGAAGCAGGAGATAAAAAAAAGAACAAAAAGGGGCTTGGGGAGAAGGGGATAACATTTGAAGATCAAAAAAGAGGAGGCGATCAAAGACGAGGAAGGACAAAAAGATCAAAGAACAAGAAGAAGAACAACCACAAGCATCAGCAGGGGGAGGAGATCAAAGAAGAATAACAACGGCAACTAGAAGGTGGGAGGAGATCAAAGAAGAGCGACGACATTACAAGAAGCAGGAGATAAAAAAAAGAACAAAAAGGGGCATGGGGAGAAGGGGATAACATTTGAAGATCAAAAAAGAGGAGGCGATCAAAGACGAGGAAGGACAAAAAGATCAAAGAACAAGAAGAAGAACAACCACAAGCATCAGCAGGGGGAGGCGATCAAAGAAGAATAAGAACGGCAACTAGAAGGTGGGAGGAGATCAAAGAAGAGCGACGACATTACAAGAAGCAGGAGATAAAAAAAAACAAAAAGGAGCATGGGGAGAAGGGGATAACATTTGAAGATCAAAAAAGAGGAGGCGATCAAAGACGAGGAAGGACAAAAAGATCAAAGAACAAGAAGAAGAACAACCACAAGCATCAGCAGGGGGAGGAGATCAAAGAAGAATAACAACGGCAACTAGAAGGTGGGAGGAGATCAAAGAAGAGCAACGACATTACAAGAAGCAGGAGATTAAAAAAAAAACAAAAACGAGCATGGGGAGAAGGGGATAACATTTGAAGATCAAAAAAGAGGAGGCGATCAAAGACGAGGAAGGACAAAAAGATCAAAGAACAAGAAGAAGAACAACCACAAGCATCAGCAGGGGGAGGAGATCAAAGAAGAATAACAACGGCAACTAGAAGGTGGGAGGAGATCAAAGAAGAGCAACGACATTACAAGAAGCAGGAGATTAAAAAACAAAACAAAAAGGAGCATGGGGAGAAGGGGATAACATTTGAAGATCGAAAAAGAGGAGGCGATCAAAGACGAGGAAGGACAAAAAGATCAAAGAACAAGAAGAAGAACAACCACAAGCATCAGCAGGGGGAGGAGATCAAAGAAGAATAACAACGGCAACTAGAAGGTGGGAGGAGATCAAAGAAGAGCAACGACATTAGAAGAAGCAGGAGATTAAAAAAAAAACAAAAAGGAGCATGGGGAGAAGGGGATAACATTTGAAGATCAAAAAAGAGGAGGCGATCAAAGACGAGGAAGGACAAAAAGATCAAAGAAGAAGAAGAAGAACAACCACAAGCATCAGCAGGGGGAGGAGATCAAAGAAGAATAACAACGGCAACTAGAAGGTGGGAGGAGATCAATAAAGAGCAACGACATTACAAGAAGCAGGAGATAAAAAAAAGAGCAAAAAGGAGAATGGGGAGAAGGGGATAACATTTGAAGATCAAAAAAGAGGAGGCGATCAAAGACGAGGAAGGACAAAAAGATCAAAGAACAAGAAGAAGAACAACCACAAGCATCAGCAGGGGGAGGAGATCAAAGAAGAATAACAACGGCAACTAGAAGGTGGGAGGAGATCAAAGAAGAGCGACGACATTACAAGAAGCAGGAGATTAAAAAAAAAACAAAAAGGAGCATGGGGAGAAGGGGATAACATTTGAAGATCAAAAAAGAGGAGGCGATCAAAGACGAGGAAGGACAAAAAGATCAAAGAAGAAGAAGAAGAACAACCACAAGCATCAGCAGGGGGAGGAGATCAAAGAAGAATAACAACGGCAACTAGAAGGTGGGAGGAGATCAAAGAAGAGCAACGACATTACAAGAAGCAGGAGATAAAAAAAAGAGCAAAAAGGAGAATGGGGAGAAGGGGATAACATTTGAAGATCAAAAAAGAGGAGGCGATCAAAGACGAGGAAGGACAAAAAGATCAAAGAACAAGAAGAACAACAACCACAAGCATCAGCAGGGGGAGGAGATCAAAGAAGAATAACAACGGCAACTAGAAGGTGGGAGGAGATCAAAGAAGAGCGACGACATTACAAGAAGCAGGAGATAAAAAAAAGAGCAAAAAGGAGAATGGGGAGAAGGGGATAACATTTGAAGATCGAAAAAGAGGAGGCGATCAAAGACGAGGAAGGACAAAAAGATCAAAGAACAAGAAGAAGAACAACCACAAGCATCAGCAGGGGGAGGAGATCAAAGAAGAATAACAACGGCAACTAGAAGGTGGGAGGAGATCAAAGAAGAGCGACGACATTACAAGAAGCAGGAGATTAAAAAAAAACAAAAAGGAGCATGGGGAGAAGGGGATAACATTTGAAGATCAAAAAAGAGGAGGCGATCAAAGACGAGGAAGGACAAAAAGATCAAAGAAGAAGAAGAACAACAACCACAAGCATCAGCAGGGGGAGGAGATCAAAGAAGAATAACAACGGCAACTAGAAGGTGGGAGGAGATCAAAGAAGAGCAACGACATTACAAGAAGCAGGAGATAAAAAAAAGAGCAAAAAGGAGAATGGGGAGAAGGGGATAACATTTGAAGATCGAAAAAGAGGAGGCGATCAAAGACGAGGAAGGACAAAAAGATCAAAGAACAAGAAGAAGAACAACCACAAGCATCAGCAGGGGGAGGAGATCAAAGAAGAATAACAACGGCAACTAGAAGGTGGGAGGAGATCAAAGAAGAGCGACGACATTACAAGAAGCAGGAGATTAAAAAAAAAACAAAAAGGAGCATGGGGAGAAGGGGATAACATTTGAAGATCAAAAAAGAGGAGGCGATCAAAGACGAGGAAGGACAAAAAGATCAAAGAAGAAGAAGAAGAACAACCACAAGCATCAGCAGGGGGAGGAGATCAAAGAAGAATAACAACGGCAACTAGAAGGTGGGAGGAGATCAAAGAAGAGCGACGACATTACAAGAAGCAGAAGATTTAAAAAAAAAAAAAAAAGGAGCATGGGGAGAAGGGGATAACATTTGAAGATCAAAAAAGAGGAGGCGATCAAAGACGAGGAAGGACAAAAAGATCAAAGAAGAAGAAGAAGAACAACCACAAGCATCAGCAGGGGGAGGAGATCAAAGAAGAATAACAACGGCAACTAGAAGGTGGGAGGAGATCAAAGAAGAGCAACGACATTACAAGAAGCAGGAGATAAAAAAAAGAGCAAAAAGGAGAATGGGGAGAAGGGGATAACATTTGAAGATCGAAAAAGAGGAGGCGATCAAAGACGAGGAAGGACAAAAAGATCAAAGAACAAGAAGAAGAACAACCACAAGCATCAGCAGGGGGAGGAGATCAAAGAAGAATAACAACGGCAACTAGAAGGTGGGAGGAGATCAAAGAAGAGCGACGACATTACAAGAAGCAGGAGATTAAAAAAAAACAAAAAGGAGCATGGGGAGAAGGGGATAACATTTGAAGATCAAAAAAGAGGAGGCGATCAAAGACGAGGAAGGACAAAAAGATCAAAGAAGAAGAAGAAGAACAACCACAAGCATCAGCAGGGGGAGGAGATCAAAGAAGAATAACAACGGCAACTAGAAGGTGGGAGGAGATCAAAGAAGAGCAACGACATTACAAGAAGCAGGAGATAAAAAAAAGAGCAAAAAGGAGAATGGGGAGAAGGGGATAACATTTGAAGATCGAAAAAGAGGAGGCGATCAAAGACGAGGAAGGACAAAAAGATCAAAGAACAAGAAGAAGAACAACCACAAGCATCAGCAGGGGGAGGAGATCAAAGAAGAATAACAACGGCAACTAGAAGGTGGGAGGAGATCAAAGAAGAGCGACGACATTACAAGAAGCAGGAGATTAAAAAAAAAAAAAAAAGGAGCATGGGGAGAAGGGGATAACATTTGAAGATCAAAAAAGAGGATGCGATCAAAGACGAGGAAGGACAAAAAGATCAAAGAAGAAGAAGAAGAACAACCACAAGCATCAGCAGGGGGAGGAGATCAAAGAAGAATAACAACGGCAACTAGAAGGTGGGAGGAGATCAAAGAAGAGCGACGACATTACAAGAAGCAGGAGATTAAAAAAAAGAACAAAAAGGAGCATGGGGAGAAGGGGATAACATTTGAAGATCAAAAAAGGGGGGGCGATCAAATACGAGGAAGGACAAAAAGATCAAAGAACAAGAACAAGGAGCTTGAGGAGTAGAACATCAAAGAAAAAGAACACGAAGTAGGAGGAAATCAGTGAACAACAACAAGAAGAAGCAGCAGGAGGGGAAGCTGAATAACAATAAAAAGAAGAACAACATGAAAAATAGAAAAAAAAATAACGAGAAAAGGACAAACATTAGAAGAATTAAAACAAGATCAAAAACAAAAACACAAACAAGACAAAACACAACTAGAAGACGGTGATAATGATGATGAGGTTGGTGATGATGTTTTCAACAATGGATCATATGTTATCATGCCACAACGCACGGGGGTGGGGGAGAATGAAGATAAAATGAAAAAGTCAAGTATCAGCATCCTGACCGGAAGGCAAAATAAAACCTCCTGGTTATGACGATAAACTACATCCGGTAGCAAAGCCTCTGATCGGGAGGTTTTCAGGAGCCTGTAGCCATCTCTTAATTCCTGTTATTCCCAGGTCTTCTCTGACCCGGGGTGGTAGCAATGTTAGGGTCCCAGCTATGAGAAAAAGTTAACCCCCAAACCGAGGACAAAACATTATGGAAGTATGAAAATAGATTTTTATATTATTAGGTTGGTGCAAAAATAATGTCGTTTTCTCACATGAAGTTGAACGTCAAAAAACGACATTATTTTTGCACCAACCTAATAACAATACCTGCAATACATTTTTTAAAATAAAATAATTTTATTACCATCAGTACATTTTCGAAAAAAAAATTATTACCAACAATATATTTGACTCTCGACAAAAACCATCTTTACAAAAATACGTCAATGAAACCAGATCAACAAACTAATTTCTTACAAAGATTACATATTCTATTCATACGAAACTATCCTAAAAAATCTTACCAGCATTAAATAACCCATTGAGGTGCCGTAAAACACAATAATCCTAAATCTAAACCAAAGCAACAAAATGAGAGTACGCTCCTTGTTATAATCATGACGAGTTTCATTAACTAAATTGTTCGCGGGTTCTCTTCTTCATTTGCTGGCGTTCTAGAAGTTTATTAGTGAAACACCAAAGACCTATGCTTTTACACAACGACAACAGAAAAATATTTAACAGACGCAGCGATTATGCAAAATATCCTACAAGATAAATTGGCAAAATTATAGGGGGTATTTTGATGTTGTTCAAACCATAACGGCATCAGTGAGAGTCCGGTACAAGGTGCTGGATATTTAAAAATCTCAGTTCTTCGTCAGCAACAGAAACATATACCGTTGGTATGATGATGCAAACAGATGAAGTGCACTGTAAAATGTCGCTCCGATTTTGCTTCTTTTAAAATAACTATCGGAGGACAGTAAGAATCAGAAAAACAATTTGTGTCCCGGCATGTGGAAAATGACAAAACAATGAGGATATCCTAGCGAATAGATAAGTAAGGCACGGGGAGAATTTGACATCTAGGCACACTTGATCTTTTCAACAGAGAAATCCAAACTTTATCATCGGAAATTAAAAACAAATATTTTGATGTTGTTCAAGCCATAGCGGCATCAGTGATATAAGCATCGACGAGATAAAATCAGGAGTCGTTGAAGGACGAGATCAAAGAATTAGTAGAAGACGAATGTACAGGAGGTGGAGATTAAAAAAGAAGACTAACAAGAAGTAGTAGGAACTAAATAACCAGAGAATCTAAGAAATCAGTAGAAATCTGTTCAAAATCTAAGAAATCATTGGAAATTTTGGCCTAACATATGATTGTTGACCTTGGAACGGCGTCGAAAACAGTATCAAGACTAGATATGTCGAAAAGAAAATATGGATGGATCCAAAGTATATACTAAAAAAAAATCTTAGTGTATTGAGACAGATTACTGAAACTGTAAGGTTAAGATAGTAGTGAGTTTGATCCTCACTGGGTGCCCCATACTTTCGGCCTTGTGACACATCTAAGCTACGCTTGGAAAATCCCTATGGGTACCTCGAGGTGGTGTAATGGTTAGCAAGCTTGTTTCGCTAGAACAATTACGTCTGAGTAGTGAGTTCGAACCTCACTGGGTGCCCCTTACTTTCGGCCTTGTGCCACATCCAAGCGTAGCTTGGAAAATCACTATAAGGGTGGACACGAAA
This sequence comes from Acanthosepion esculentum, assembly GCA_964036315.1. NCBI lineage: Eukaryota > Metazoa > Mollusca > Cephalopoda > Sepiida > Sepiidae > Acanthosepion > Acanthosepion esculentum. The sequence goes on along the minus strand of OZ038480.1, from coordinate 94,834,779 downwards.
ATTCCGTACTAATACTAAATGAATCCAGTAAGCTGACACAAAAGAAATATAACAACAGACATGACTGTGTAGGCACAATCCTACAGTGGCAATATTAAAAAGGTTTCTGTTTGAATCTATAAACACGTAGAAGATGGACAAGTCAGAATCAATTGTAGATAATAAAATAATATATCATGTGTTTTACATCTAGATTCTCTGCCTCAACCAGGCAAGAATATATATAAAAATAAGGTATGACGAATCGAAAACGAAAATATTGAACTGTTGGACATTACCAAGACTTCTACCGAGATTTTGAAACTTGTTCTTAGCGTAGGTTATTTATTTTATTTGCTTAAATATTAAAAAAAGAAAACCAAAATTGAGAAGATAAATCAAATGTAAACAACACAGACGTTTGTGAAGATAGAAAAACAAAAATGAAACAGAATCCCTTGTATTAGAAACTCAGCACAGATTTGATAAGCGTCAGCTATGTTAAAAATAGTAAAAACCATTATAATGTAAGAAGAACGATTGATTAACATGATTATTAAAAAGGAGAGCGATTGGTTAAAAAATGTATACAAAAAACATGACTAACAATAAAAAGAAGACGAGATACAGGTTGCGATAGGTGAATTATCGCCATTTTATATTTTTAATTTTGCGCATGCGCGTTGTTTAATTTTGATTTTGTCTATTGCACAATATAGTAGGATCAGCTGAGCACCGTCTGTGAGAAAAAGAGTACCATGACGCAATTCACTCCGCCGGAAATTTGGAAATGGCATGCTGTACTGTGACATTCGCGACGGAAGCTCCAATACGAACATTACAGAGTGATTAGGTGTCAATCTGTGGACAGTGCAGAGTTATTCGGAAAGAGCTGGTTGAGCCTAATGGGATTACCAACGTACGGCGGCTCGAAAAACTTGCTCTGATCGTTCTGATGAGAAAAGAACTCCCAAATTTGTTGGTGAGGACCTCAGACTCGACGCTGAGATCTATATCAAGTACCTTGAGGAGGTAGTCCCTGACATGGATGAAGAGGCTGAATATATATCTGGCAACAGGAGACTGTATTATGACACACAAGCAGGAGAACCCAGTCATGGATGTCAGTCAATTTCTGCTACCATATCGCACCTTACATCTGGCCACCTACCTCTCAAGACTGCAACGCTCTTGATTATTATGTGTTGGCACAGGTGAGCAAGAGACCAACAAAACTCCTTGTAACAATAAAGATGACAAGGATTATGAGATCATTCACCAACTTAAACAATGAAACCCCCCTAGAAGAGTTGCAGGAGATTCCGAAGTCATATGGAGGGCGTGTTTGAAGCCATTAGCTATTTTATTGAATAAATTCACTTTATAGTATTTCAAGATATTTTTGTGTAATTTTGCTACATATATCTGTCAAAATCTGATGTCGATGGTATTTTAATTTCGGCATAATCTAGACGACAATATATCCATCGCACCTCAATGGGGACACCGAAACGAGAAGAATGTACCTCGAATGTTTACTAAAACTTTTGAATTCTCTGAAGCATCGACAAACACACGGCGAAGACCGGAGCGTATAAAAGTTGAAATATTTTGATAGGTGAGGTCAGGCTGTTAATAATATAAATATGGAATATCCGTTATTTCAGATTTTTAGACACCAGATATTCAAACCTTGTTAAAGATACGCACACACACTCAGACGCACACACAGACACACACACATATATATTCATTTATTTATTTATATTAATTATCAATATAAATGTATTAATTAACATTAATGAGGAAGCATCAAAAGTTATCAACAATAATTTTCCAAAGTATGTTGTTGAAGAAATAACATTAGGTTTAAAGAAAATATAAATACTCCATTAAATTGGTTTATTTTAACCAGATGCATCCAAATTATAAACAAGGCGAAGAGTTTATTACATTTATATTTCACCGGCATGTAGATTTATTATTTATTATAATTTTTTTTTTTAAATCACATCTTTGAAATCACTCATCATCTCAAAAATTAACCCGTTAGTTCTTTGTAGACAGAAAATCTGTGTATCCAAATCATTGAAATCTAATCATTCTACATTTATATGAAGATATATCACTTGATTTTAGGTGCCATTACTGACGCACACTTGGGGGATCATGGCTCTTTTCGATTGACTTCACAGTAGTAAGCTGTCGTTAATTTCTGCAGTAGACCCATTGCCAACCAAGGTAATAGGACCCAGTCTGGTTTCATATTTAACCCATACCTGAAGGGAGAATTCATGTATTAATACATTTTCAAAAGTTATTTACACGTAACTGAATGTAACGAACTGCACTGGCAGTGGAAAGCAGGATATGGAGTCATATTTTCTCTGTTTGAATGAGTTCTTTACATTCCCTTGGTTACGAAAAGCATCACTGAAAAATAGTCCTTGCAAATATTCTCAGCATTCATCTTCAGACCATCTTTATCTTTGACTAGATCTATAATATTTGTTAATCATTACATTCCAAGTAAGGCAATAAAGCCACTAAGACGCAAAGGGCGTACTGAGAGTAAAAGAATTTGAGAAAATATAAATAAAATAAAAACATTAAGGAGAAAGAAAACAATGAAAGATCAAGAATTAAGAATACAGAAGTTAAGGATTGAGATTGTATTTAAACTTTTGAAAAGCAAAGTTGAGCGGAGATCAAAAAGCTGGAATAGAGTCCTACAAGCGAGAAGATCGAGAGAAGGGACTGTTAACATAGATCTTAAGCTTACATCTAGTCATTTTAATTGTAAAATTATGATACCATACGGTCAATCGAGTACTGCGCTTAAATTCATAAAGTCTAGGTACAAGAAAAGAAAGAGATATTTATTCTGTTAAATACACAGAAATGTGGCACAAGGCCAAAGGGGGTATTGGGGAAAGGACGGTCTTCTTCTGTCTTAACTATAACTTAGCTAGCCGCAAACAATGACCCAATCGTACGAACAATATTCCTTACACCAAAACAACACATTCATACGTACCTTTCTTACTACAACCACTATAATACCTCACTGTCTCTATGAAAATACTAACTAGTTCCCATATTTACAATTCAGTGTCTGTGGGGGGAGGGGAATAAAATAACATTTGTAAAAACTAACCCCACTGAATATTTACAATATGAATACAAAACTACAAGAAAGGAAAGTGCATCAAAACTATTACATTGAAAATATTTATATAAAAGGCACAGAAATCTACATCATCGCGATGGGAAAATGACTGACGCTGAGATGCCAGGTCAGGACCGATAACAAAATTCAAGTTCTTCTTTGTATTTTATAAAGAATTTCTAAATACATAATAGAACCAGAGACCAGATGTGACAACAATATTTAATCATTGAGTGTTTCGTTTTCTATGGCTTATCAACCCATTGCAGGTTATTTAAAGCCAGACACTAATTTTAGATTATAAGAGATTTTTTTGAAAATAATGCTTTAGTAGTACAAGTGATACAAATAAACCCATAGCTGGGGTAAGGAGAAATGGATTCATAAATTTCCCAAGGATATTTGCGTGTAAATGAATATAAACAACCCAAAGGGGATTGAAACTCGACTCTCCGATTATCCATTACACCACCTGTACATCCAAACTTACAGAACCTGGTATTCCTAAGACGTCACCCATCTAAAGGGTATTTCATTAAAACGAGTTACATATAAGGGTGTTTCATTAAGACGGGTTACATATAAGAGTGTTTCATTAAGACGGATGAAAGTCAGCAGTAAATAAATCAGTGTTATTGGTGAAAATTTATTTATTTCTCTATTGGATCTTGTCATGGCAATTATGTGTGAAAAATAATATCGCCCAAATGTCCGCTAAATCTGAAAGAAAAAGAAAAAAACTCATTAAACGCTTAAACTTGATTCACATTAAAATCGATCCAAGTTATTTAGTCACTGACCAGGCTCGCCGTTGCTTAACTTGATCGTACGAATACCGGTGTTTCAGCATGATGTACCCGTAAGCTACGGCGATATCCAATGCATCTATATAATTTATAATAATAATAATAATAATAATAATAATAATAATGATATTAATAATAATAATAATGTACACTGCATATATGATTACCTCGCATTTTTTCACCTTTCTTTATTGTCTTATAATTAGTTATGCTTCACTATGTCGGTAACGCACCCAAACATTAAAACAGGCATCAGCGTGGAGAAGAAAAATACAAGTACATCTTCAAAGACGGTCTGTACCTCACTTTTAGTGTCATTTGGACGGATGGAAACTTTGGAATGTTTAGTAATTAGAGAACATTGTCTCTAAGGTATATTATTGAATACGTTAAATTGAATAACAGTATTATCTGCAATCTAAACTAATATAAGATAGACTTGCCTTATAGTTCAAGGCTATAATTATTAACAACATTTGATAATTGGAAATCAAGTCTGATTGTAAGGTGAGACGTTATCTCTAAGGAATGATTCCTAGCGGGGTTCTCAGATATAAAACTTTTGAAATACTTTATTGCCATGATTGCACATGTGAATGAAATGACAAATACAATACGTCCCACATTATGTGGATTATAAATTTGAATTTAGAATGAAAATAATTCTACCGAGATACTTAATGTCAAATGTTTACCCAAAGCATTTCTTGGTACACATGGATGAGAGGCAACATATATTTACGCTTTACTGGTGTTTTTATTGCTATAATCTGGTGTTATTCTATTGCAATTTTAATAAAACCCAATCATATTAAAAATTAATTTTCTTTCTCCTTCCACGTGCCATGTTTAATAGATGTCAGTTATCTGCTAAAAGTTATCCACTACATTAACCGGGTATGAACTCACACTCTTTGGGTCCTGTCACTGGATCTAACGCCTTTATCCACTGTGCCATGCGTCCTTGAGGACACCTGCGTGTGAATTTCTGGGTATTATAAACCTAATGTCTTCAGCAACCATTTTTACCAGTGGTCATATTGCAATTTTTGCTGTTATCCCCCCTGTTTTTACCAGAGCTCACATTGCGACTTTGTTGTTATTATTGATTTTCTCTGGCACTCCTTATTACTGGTCCCCATATTGTAATAATTTATATTCTTAGTCGGCTCAGGAGATTTATTTGGCTTAGCATATGTGCTGATCCCTTAAGTTTACGAATTTTCCAATGGTGTTCCTTGTCTATGATCTCAACCTGATCCCACAGAGGGCGGTGATCTCCCTTCTCTCTCCATATGTGGCCAGACACGCCTGATTTTTCCGCTTCCACTCGTGTTACAGCTGTCTGGTGTTCCAACCACCTGAAGAAGGCCGGAGCATACAACGGCCGAAACCTTCTAGTAAATATTGTTTAACATTTTTGTTGTCAGTTCTTGGGAGAAGAATGTATGACTCTAGTTCCAAATGTTTGCATTTTATGAAGATTCTAAGAGCAACTTCTTAAAATAATAAAACATGCCCAAGTACGCATTCGTTTTGATACGCTTTAAGCGGCTACTTTTGTTCAACTTTTCTCCAGGATGATTATTAAAGTCTAGTATTCCTTCTCTAGCCTCTTGCAATGGTTGCTAATGTGAAAGACCTTAACAATCAATAACAGTTTTTCAAGGTTTTTTTTCCTATAAAGCGAGTTTACTCTTTGACATGTTTAAAAATACTTTCATCTTGCAAACTACTTTCGAACGTGATTCGATGTCTATTATCTTAATCTTTTTTTCCAGAAAGTGAACTTTAATCGCCTTTTCTCGACACACATGATCTGCTATGCCTGATGTAGTTATCATGCTTTAAATAGCCGTATTATATGTTATTATATGACGATTAAAGTGTTCCTAATTTCAATTGAATCAAATCTACCAGAACAGCAAAGGGAAACTGATCTCGGTGAGTTCTGTAGTTATACAACGAACGTATCTTCTATTACTAAAATGCAGGCGATTGGCTGTTTTGCATGTTATGCCCGAACAGATGCGCGGACACTGGGTATAAATTATTAGTCTCTAAGTTGATAAAAGGGCAAACATGGGATAACTGACGCTGGCACTGAAAATCTAGATAAATTTATGGTAGATTTTCTATTTCCGATCAAACTGAAAAGAAATATGATAAAAAAAACTAAATGTCTTAACTAGAAGCGTCTAAAGAACTATTCACTTCTAAAATATCCTTGAATTGAAATTCCGGTAGTGAAAGAGCATCATAAAATATCGTTTAATCGTCTATTGAAATAATCTGAATTAACCGTTCAAAATTGTCCGTAAGGTAAACTTGTATAAAAACTTAACAAAAGACATCGGTTGGATAAAACAAATGACTACGGTTGTAAACATTTAACACAGTACTTTGACAAAATGTACTCCGATCAAACATTTTAGGAATAGGATATCGTAGGTCTTAAAATTATTTTTCTCTGTGGGAGAATTTTTAAAATATTTCAATAATTCACCGTGGCTATCAATGAGAAAATATAGAAGTATTTGCCATAAATTGGTTTTTAAAGGATAAGACGAAAGCGCTTCTTTATTTAAGTTTAACACAGTTGAAGTCTTATTATCTAATAAAAGAAGAATTCACATGTTTTATCGGGTGATTTTGGTTGAATTAATTTATGGTGAACTGAAATTAAACATTTTCATATAGCGATTTTATGTATATATTGTCATGGTCTTATGATTTTCGACTATTATGTCAATACCACTATTCATATCGTAAAAATACAATTTTTCTTCCTACTTTTTTTTATTCCAATTCACGTTATTTAGTAATACCAACATCAAAGTCAAGTATTATATATATATATATATATATATATATATATATATATATATATATATATATATTTCTCAAAGAGTGATTATTATTAAATTCATTCTAGCAAAAATTAGTCTGTTTCTTTTGTGACCTTTTGAATGCTTTTCCCTCAAGTTATCTATAATGAGTACCATTAAAATGCACCATGATCATTTAAAGGCAACAGTAAGAGTAACCCTTATGGATTTTTAAGTAATCGATCATCGTTGACAACCCATTTATTTCAAGCAAAAATATCTGTCTCTGTTTCCTCATGTCCTGCGAATTGTCACAATACTGATAGGATCAACATACCTTGAAGAGGTGGAAAGTGCTGGGATATTTTTTAAGTAATTTAGAAAACAAACAATTTATTGAACTCATGTACCTATTACAATAAAAGCATTAAAAACTACGCAAAACTTAAGAGCCACTCAAGGTAGAGTGTCACTGAATGAAGGTGCTGAAAGTAGAAAATAATTGATCTGTGACTTAAAGAGGTTAGTATTGCAGTGATCAAGGAAGCATCATTTCGGTAGCCTGTTCTAAAAAGTCATGTTTTTTTGGAAGAAGCTGACCAAATGGCATTTCCTTCTATCTGATTTAATCAGAAGGGAATGAGGATGATCAGACCCTGTATACGGTGTCTCGTGTTTCTTATCTGTAAAGGTCTGAACTGGGAGGGGATGAATGGAGCAGTGTCAGAATATTTTCCATGGCAATAACCATAGATTAACAAGAGACGTGCGACATTTTATCTTTGGAGAATAGGTTGCTGAGTGGAAAATAATTCTATTTTATTCCGGTGTATATTTTCGGTATTGTATTTAGTTATAAAGGACTCCATAAGTTGATATAGCTATAGGCGCTAGAGCTTGACATGACCAGCCGATTGATCGGATCGGGTCTCTCCGACCGCTCGTCTAGTCCAACTAAGGGTAAAAGTGGTGTGTTGAGTATCTAACCCTGACTTCTAAAGCCCTGAAACATTAGAATCTCGTCCCCAGATATTACGGGTAACCAACCACATATGGCCTCGATGGGAGAGACCTACCCGTCTCCAGAGGGGCAGTCGGCGTATTCTGAAGCCCCAGCCGACAGGGCGGTTTTATTAACTGTACACACTAATAATTATTGGGAAATCTATTTGAAGATATAATCTATTGTCGATCTTAAAGTATAGAAATTTTGCATTACAGAAGGAAAATTAAGACATATCTGTTCAAGGGTTTAAGAAAGAAAGAAAGAAAGAAAGAAAATCTTAACATAAAATGAAAGAGGTACTGAAGTGTAAATATGAGAAAAAAACAGTAAAGAAAAAGAAAGAAAGAAAGAAAGAAAGAAAGAGAGAAAGAAAAAAAGAAAGAAAGAAAGAAAGAAAGAGAGAAAGAAAGCAAAAAAGAAAGAAAGAAAGAAAGAAAGAAAAAAGAAAGAAAGGGAGAAAACTAAAATTTAATGATAAGAAAAAAGAGTGGAGAAATAGATATATAGCTGACATATAAATAACAAGAAAGAAAGAAAGAAAGAAAGAAAGAAGAAAAAGAAAGAAAGAAAGGAAATCATAACATAAAAAGAAGTAGTAACTGAAATCTAAATATGAAAAAAGCGAATGAGAAAGAAAGAATGAAAGAAAGAAAAAACTGAAAGGTAACGATGAGACAAAGTGTGAGGAAAGAAAGAAAAAATTGAAATTTAAAGATGAGAAAAAAAAATGATAAATAGGGATTATAGAAATAAGAAGAAAGAAAGAAAGAAGAAAAAAGAAAGAAAGAATGAATGAAAAAGAAAGAAAGGAAATTGTAACATAAAAAAGAAAAAACTGAAATATAAATATGAGAAGAAAGAAAGAGGGAGAGGGGGAGAGAGAGAGAGATAAATAAAGCAAAAGGAAGAAAGAAATAGAATTAAAGACAAAATAAAAAAATAGATTAAAACAAAACACCACTTTAGGGAAATAAAGCGAAATTTTGAAAATAAAAGAAAATAATAAATATTGAAGAAAAATGAAAGTAGAAATGAAACAACAAATGTGAAGAAATATGAATGTCATTGTAAGAATAACATCGGAAGAACAGAAGAAAGGAATAACTGATTAATAAAACACTAAACACTGGGGAGCATAGTGATGTGATATTCGGAAGAATGAAAAAAAATACACATAATTTAGGCGAATAGATTTATTTTACAGTTAATTTAAAATTACCATACGTTTATCCGTCCTAGGAAATCTTCAGGAAACGAATAAATTATGTATTGCAAATATTTCTAAAAAGATCTGTAAAGATTCAATTTCCTGACAGGGTTAGTGCATCCGGATGCAAGAAGCTAGAGCGATTTATTTGTCTTGTTTTATAAAATTCCGGGGAGAAATATTCTTGAGAATAAAAAAAAATGATTTGGTTTACAAAAAGATAATTATTAATAAAAAAAAATATTTTAGATAATTAATCGAACTGGAAAAACAAACAAACATTTCGAAACACCACTTAAAAAAGAAATGGTAAAAAGGAAGGGGATTTCAAAAATACTACTCTATCAATTGATTTAGTCAGTTGATAATATCCATTTTAAAAAAAAGGAATCATCTTTTGAAAGGTTTCAAGGCTTTCGTTTATGTATTTTTTTTAGGTTAAATGTTAATTGAATCACTGTGATTGACAATGCAATTTTATGGGTTTGATTTTGGTTGTTTTCAGTAAGTTAAAAGATATGAGTTAGATCAAAAAGTATCGGAACTTTTACTATAGCAATGGAGCTAAAATACGCAGAGTGAAGCAAACTCACACAAATTAACATTGAACTCTATCGAGCAAACACACTAAATTATACCGTTCTCGCTCACGTCCATTTTTTATAGCAGGACATGGAAGGAAATTTAGTAGAGAGTTGTCGTCTTATAGTCCATCAGCGGTTCCATCAATGGCCATGGCTTGTGAAACGGTTTTTGTTCAAATACATCATTCTCCATAAACGACAACCACAATATTCCCCATATCCCGCTCATTGCCATTTTCCTCGAACCCTACTTAAAAGGAACAATATTTCAAGAGGTTGAGGAAATCCCAAGGATGTAGTACGAAGCAGCTCCTTGTTATTCCAATAGTGGAAACGACGCTGGATAAAATGTGTGGCTTCAGAAGTGGACTACCTAGGAAAGTAAATACCGAATTGATATGTGTTTTAGTCTTCCTTTTTATAATAAAAAGTTCTGATACTTTTTGTCAGTGCAGAATAGACCGAAGTTTGATTTGTATCTGTTAGAGACTGCAATACCTCAAGTAAAACGTATGGTATTATTTTAAATAACTTACCTGAAAGTTGGTTATGAAAACAATAGAATTTACAAGCGTTGTATTGTATCCAAATGTCTTTAACGTACATTATGACAGATTAAATTCCTATTAGATGAAGAACTGTCATGCGCTACAGTTGAAGCAAATAATGACTGGCTTCTCGTATCCTGTTGTGGCCTTGTTAGGGCCAGAAATAAAGACACAATAGAGGAATTGAGTTGAGCAAATATATTAACAGAAACAGTAATACAAACATATACAAACGAGAGTCTACAGAAAAAATGTTCGGTCCGAATCTCAGAGCTGACTGATGGAAACTTCCCACTCCAAAAGGGCAGTACCTTCTCCTATTTATATCTGGGAGAGTCCATGCGTGCGTGGGTAAATTACCATAACATCTGAATATACATTATTTACATTATTCGGACTATTGTCCTAATCTTTGTCGCCATATTTATTGCAACGTTTTGGCCGTTGTGCGCTCCGGCCTTCTTCAGTTCGAATAATGTAAATAATGTACATAATACCTCATCTCAGATATATAGACATATCCGAATATGCCCGTCTAATAATGCGGCAATCAATCCCTTTTGCAAACGGCTGCTCAGCCGCATTTGTGTTTGTTCAGCACCCACGAAGCTCATCTGTGGTCTATAATATAACCTTCGGTACAGTTTCTGTGAGCGAGCACATTATCTGGCGTGATTAACAGACTAAAAAAAGGCTAATATGCTGAAGCCCTTGGTCACGATGACTTGTGCCTTCGTGCAAATCGACCACGATGAGAATCGAAACCAGGTTTCATGTTCTGGATGCGAACGTTAACCACTAGGTAACATGCCGATATGACAGCATATTCTCAGCTCTGAGAATCGAACCGAACATTTTTCCTGTAGACTCGTATGTATATGTTTGTATTACTGTTTCTTTTAATATATTTGCTTAACTCAATGCTGTATGCACTAACAAAATGACATAAATATAGTCTTTACACACTATTACATAATATCTATACGGTATACAAATTTACAATTTTCTGTTGCAATTTTTTGGTTTGATTGGAAGGGGTAAAATATTTTATTACAATAGTAAAAACTGTTATTTAACTTCAGTTTAAGCATCGGTCATTTAGTTGATGCTGCTCACTGTTGCAATTTTTAAAATTAACATACATTTATAGAATTTGGAAATTGGACAAAAGAAGGGATATCAGGTTCGTTGCAGTTTGCTACATTTTACTTTCTCAATTATTAAAATATATTTACTTCATAACAATTTCATTTATTTTTATAAAGTATTGCCTTCCATCATACTAATGGAACAAAGATTTTGTCGATATGTAACACTATTTAGGAACGGAAGGGTTAATTAATCAATTAATTAACCACAGATGTTAATTACGGGGATACTTAAACCGATAGATATAACGAAAGACATACTGAGCGATTACTTACACCGATAGATATAACGAAAGACATACTGAGCGATTACTTACACCGATAGATATAACGAAAGACATACTGAGCGATTTTCTTTTTGTTTTTTTTTATTTTCCCAAACAGAGTATCGGTGAAAAAAAAGGAAAAAAAAAGATTTTTTTTGTTTTGTTATTTTCAAGTGCGAATTCAAGATAACCACTTTACTTTCTCGCTGAAGTTTGATGCTGAGATATGCCAAATTCTCTTCGAGGACAAAGGAAGGAAAAAGAGAAAGAAACAGACCGACAGGGCTTAACAACTTAGATGATAAGAGAAGGAAAGAATGCCACCCACGAAAATTTTGATGGTCATTGTCGTGAAAATTAGTTGAGTGACCACAGAGCTCTGGGTAGATAAAACATTGGCTGTGACGAACTTGTGTTATCAGTAGTTGATGGGCCGTCTGCCGACCGCCTGGACAGGACATCTGCATTTTGTTTTGGGTTCGTTTGTGATAACGAAGGCTATGTTAGGGTATTTTAATTAACCCAATTTCGCCAAAAAAGAATCTTCCACTTAATGTTGACGGATAAACCTGGTTGAAAAAAAAAACATATCCCGTGCAGTTGGATAAAAATTGAGATTATCAGTTGACGCCTATTGGCCGAATAGCCAGGCGGAGATGATCATGTGACGCAGAGAGGAGGCCGCCACCGCCCATTGAGAGGATAGGTATGAGAGGCTACTGCGAGGAAGTGGGAAAACCGTTGACGCCCTCTAAAGTATGGTGAGATACCCATATGAGAGCAGAAGAGGTTGGGAGTGGAATAAGATTTCCAAATACGGAAAATGATAATTATTTTTGGCCGAAAACAAAGAAAATCATTATTGGGGATTTGAAATCAACGTGGTGGCCACACCACGTCCGACCCCACGCCAGGTTTTGATCGGCGTCCATATAAGCAAACATCTACGGGTGTTTCAGCAGTGTTCGTCGAGGAGAGTTCGCAGAGTAGAGCAGAGTTCGTCGAGGAGAGTTCGCAGAGTAGAGCAGAGTTCGTCGAGGAGAGTTCGCAGAGTTCGCAGAGAAGAGAACAGCCAGTACAGTAAGAGAGAGACGCGCCTCGCACAGGTGACCGCACGATTCCATGCCTTCCGACTTAGACTTCTAACCAAGAACAGATTTGTTGAAGACCGACTTTAGATTTCCCATCAAAACAAGTTTCCGACTAGACTTCTAACCAAGAACAAATTACAGAAGTCTGACTTATATTCGCCATCTCGATATCCAGACCTAGCTAAGGAACGCAAAAGTGTTAGAATCCACATTTTTTTTTCTTCGGGCTGGGAGAGAAAGAGAGAGACGCACTCCTGTAACTCAACAAACCGACATAAAATTAATCACTATTCCTAACCAGTCGCTCGCCTTGAAGTTGTTGTTTGTGCTTTTGTTTTTTTGTCTACATTATTGTGCAGTATCACCTTGACCCGGATTCGGCTGGCACTACGGCCCGACGTCTGATTGATCTCGTCAACCTAAGATCAAATCACAACGTGGGTAGGTTGAATCGAGATCAAAGCAGTTGCTTCGGTGACCAGGCGTTGGAAGCGAGCCGAGTACGACAAGTTGGTGCTAGAACCCAACCAGACTTCAACCGATGTCCCAGGGTTAGCCCGTCACAAAGGACCGACGTCACAAGTGCGCCGCGACCAGTACGGGTGTCACAAGTGGTGCCCTGACCAGGACAGAGGAGGGTTGGGTGTCACAGATAAACATCAAATGTTTATAAAACTTTTTAGTGCTGTTTCGCTTCTAGATATGGGAGATCATGGCTCTCCACAATTCTTTCGCTTTTGTAGCTCGGAGTAATGCTTTTTCTTAAAGATTTCGCAAGTTTTCGGGGCTGTTTCGCCTTTTCTTATTCCATGTGTCCTGCCCCGTTAAAGACACGAGCGATCCTGACTCCACAGCATCCTTTCCTTTTTAGCTCTTAGTAATTTCTTTTACGCTTATGCACTTATTGAGGGCTGGTTAGCTTCTTTTATGGCCAGTTATGCCTCTCCACATCTTTCTCTCCTTTGTAGCTCTTATTAATTCTTTTTTATTTCACGATTACTATCACTCCCTGTTCGAGAATTCATTTACGCAAGATTGTTTCGTACCTTCACTGTTATTTTTTCTCACCCTTACTGCTTTCAGTATATCCTGTGAGTACCACCTTTTTCAAGCTGCCCTTCCTTTACATGTGATCCAAAATAATCAACTGTTTCCTTATGATTGTAAGTACATGTATTTTTTCCGTTTTATTTAAAACTTCTATGTTACTAACATGGTCTGCTCATGGCATTCTCAGCATCTTTCTGTAGAAATGCTTGTTTCAAGTCGCCTCTTCAACTGTGAAGAAATCGTTTAGCATTCACAGATATGTAGGAAGATTGATTTTGCATAGCGTTTCGACACTCATTTCTTTGTTTCAAGTGTAATTTTCTTTTACTTATTACTTAGACTTTGGAAGGCCTCTTCTGCCATTCTTATGTGCCTTCGGATTTCAGTCTTAAAGGTCCCTCGTCTTTTACAACATTGTCAAGGGTTTTAAATTCTGTAATGGTTTAATTTTCTCGAAGTACGTGGAGATTTCCTTGAATTAAAGCTAACTTTATTAACAATATTAGGGTGGCTTTCGTGTACACCTTTTTGTCTAGTTGCTTAATGTGACTGTCTGAAATATTAATGTGACTGTCTTAAATCTTAATGTGACTGTCTTAAATCTTAATGTGACAGTCTGAAATCTTAATGTGACTGTCTTAAATCTTAATGTGACAGTCTGAAATCTTAATGTGACTGTCTTAAATCTTAATGTGACAGTCTGAAATCTTAATGTGACTGTCTTAAATCTTAATGTGACAGTCTGAAATCTTAATGTGACTGTCTTAAATCTTAATGTGACTGTCTTAAATCTTAATGTGACAGTCTGAAATCTTAATGTGACTGTCTTAAATCTTAATGTGACAGTCTGAAATCTTAATGTGACTGTCTTAAATCTTAATGTGACTGTCTGAAATCTTCGTCTTGGATCTTACCTGTCTGTTATTCTTTCTTCGAATTTTGCAATCGTTTTTACAGTCTATATTAAAACTCTTTTCTTGTCTCTTCTACACTTTGATTTATGTGTGTCTTTTTACCTCGCAGTCTGTTATTTTATCTATTTTGTGTGTGTCTATTAGTTTGTCTTTTCCTCTCCTCTTATTTATCTTTTTGTCCATCACTTAATTTGATTTCTATCGAACCTAGTTTATTGATATCTTAATATATTCCGTCACCATTCATCGGTTCTCAATCCCTCACGCAGAGAGTTGACTTCCCCACGCGCTATGCTTACAACCGGGACGGTAAGGCCTCTCTTCTCGACCTGTGTTTTACCCCCATCCCCGAGTCTTCTAGTGCCACGCAGCTCTGCCCTCTTGGTAGTTCCGATCATGCTGTAGTGTTTTTTAGTATCTCCTTCAACCCCACCCCCTACAAAGAGCCTCCTACCACCAGAACCTCGTTCTGCTATCAACGAGCTGACTGGGACTCATTCCGTGATTTTCTCCGCGATGTCCCCTGGGATGCTGTATTTAAGCTCCCCGTTCAAGAATGTGCCTCAGAGGTCTCATCCTGGGTTAAAGCTGGAATTGACGCTTTCATCCCCTCAAGGAAATTTAAGGTCAAATCGCACTCCTCCCCTTGGTTCTCCGCTGCTTGCTCAGCTGCCATTGCCTATAGGAACCACTTCTTTCACCTATTTTGTAGCGACATGTCCGACTGCAATAGACGTCTCTTTGCCTCCGCCCGTAACGTGTGTAAGCGTGTCCTCAACGAAGCTAAGTCACTATTTGATCCTCGGATGAAGGAACGTATTAAATCTCGCAAATTCGGTTCCAAGGATTATTGGCATCTTTGCAAGAGTGTTCGGAACAATAGCAAACCCTCTATACCACACCCCTGTTCAACCAATTTGAGGGTCTCACCACCTCTGCCGACAAGGCTGAATGCTTTTGTCGGAAATTTTCTTCCAATTCAACGCTTGACTCTTCCAGTGTACCCATACCCGATATCCCTCTCAAAACTGAGGCCCTTTTGAGCGGGTTACACATATCCCCATCATTGGTATTGGGCATTATCTCTAAGTTAAACCCCCACAAGGCTAGTGGTGAAGATGTGATACCAGCCATTGTCCTGAAGAAATGCACGCCTGAATTGGCGCCCGTCCTCTCTAAATTATACGACTACTGCCTCAAGGAGTCTTGTTTTCCTGACTGCTGGAAGTCCTCATCTATTATTCCTGTTTTTAAGAACTCTGGCCACCCCTTCTACCCTTCTAATTACCGTCCTATCAGTCTCCTACCCCTCTTCGGCAAAGTCTTCGAAGTGTTTAATCACCTTACATCCCATGATCTGCTTTCAGACAAACAATATGGTTTCCGCTTTGCCCGATCTACAGCTGATGTGCTTACGGCCATCACTGAATTTGTCTACCAAGCTCTTCTTAATAACGGTGAAGCTCGTGCCATGGCCCTAGACACCTCCAAAACGTTTGATAGGGTTTGGCATGTCGACCTTCTTCGCAAGCTTCAGGGCTATGGTATTACAGGTCGATTGTTTGACCTAATACAATCATTCCTGTCAAACCGTGAATTGAAGGTCGTTCTCAACGGATTCTCCTCCAGCTCCTATCCCACGAACGCAGGTGTTCTTCAAGGCTCCATCCTAGGCCCTAATCTGTTCCTTTTCTTCATCAACGATCTTCCTGACGCCATAGATTCCCAAGTTGGCATCTACGCGGATGACACCACAATTTACTCCTGCCTCAAAAACAAATCTAGTGTCGCTGACAAATTTAACCTGGCAATTCGTCTCGAAAAGGACCTCCAGTCGGTTGTGAACTGGGGTAGGAATTGGCTGGTTAACTTTAACGCTTCTAAAACAAAACTGCTCTCTATTAATCACAACAGGGATCCTTCCCTGCTTCCCATTAGAATGTCTGAAGCCCAACTTATCGAGAGATCCGCTCTGCGGCTGCTCGGTCTCACGCTGTCCGCTGACCTGAGATGGAGCAAATACATTGAATCAATTGCTACACCCGCAGCAAGGAGAGTTGTCTCCCTTTGCCGTGCCAGGAAATATTTCTCCTCGGAATCGATCCTTCAAATATATAAATCAACCATTCGCCCTTGCTTGGAGTATTGCTGCCATATATGGTCCGGAGCCCCTTCTGTTTGCCTCAGAGTTCTTGATAAAATCCAGAAACGGGTATGCAACGTAATTGGCCCTGATCTGTCATCTCGGCTGCAGTCGCTCTATCACAGACGCGCCGTCGCCTCTTTTTTACAAGTACTCTCACGGTTATTGCTCCGATGAGCTGCTTTCGCTGGTTCCCAGGCTTCATGAATTCAAGCATCATACGAGTCTGGCATCCCGCTCCCACCCTTTCACTGTTGAAACTATTAAATGTAGCCGTCTCTTCTACTCCAGTAGCTTCATATCTAGCACCTCTCGCCTGTGGAACGCTCTTCCTTATTCCTGTTTCCCTGACAACTATAATCCCTAAATATTCAAATGTAACGTCAATCGACATCTCCAGTTGCCTTGATCCATCCACTATCCTTCTCCACATCCTTTCCTCTTTCACTCCTATCTGCTCTCGCGCCAAATATTCTGTAACCCCTTGCATGCTAGGGGCTTCCCCCCTTGCTTGGGGTGAAAAGCTTAAAAAAAGTATATATATATATATATACACACATACATTCACTATTTAGTGAAGACGGCTTTGTTTGTATTAAAACTCTGCTAATAGCAATTCTCTAATTTCAACCATTAATCAAATCGTAAGCAAGAAGTGATACTCAGATATTTTAAAGGAAGTTACTGAAAATAACAAATGTCTAATTCCCATTATATATGTATATATATATATATATATATATATATATATATATATATATATATATATGTGTGTGTGTGTGTGTGTGTGTGTGTGTGTGTGTGTGTATGTATATATTTATTAAATATGAAATAAGACTCAAAGTAAGAATTTGCTAAGTATGACCAGTCTCAACTAAAATTACTTCATGCTAATAATAAAACAAAAAATATCCCAAATCAGTTGTTAACTGGAGTAAGAAATGGCTTGAAAACCACCATCGCCTCTCTCCCAGAACATTATTCTATTAATGACCTTTCTCCTCACTGAAGCATTCACATTCCCTTCCAACCGCTGTTCTGTAGAAAAAAAAACATCACAGTGATGATGACATTGTGATAATGTCGAAAGTACAATAAATATGGATAAATGAATATGTATCAAAATAGTAATTTTCGCTCTTCCTTTAATAATGATGCTAAGAAGCTTGACCGTGAATATGGGAGGATCCTATTGAAAATACATGCACAAAACTTGTCTAAATTATTCAATGATACCTATATATATATATATATATATATATATATATATATATATATATATATATATATACAAACAGGTTTGTTTAAATAATAAGGTTAATAATTTAGTTAGGTAGGTTATGCGCTGCTTCAGAATGTCTTGAGAGTGCCAAATTTTCCTCTTTTCCTAGAATTTTCAGATCTTTCTGATGTTGCATATACGTATTCGCTTGCCTTCCTTTTTCTCTAAAGCTTCGGCGTTGCTTACGTGTTCAATCCATGTTATTCTCAAAATCCTTCTGTAGAACCACATTTCTGTTACCTCTAGTGATTTCTCCCTCTGTGATAAAATCGTATAGCATTCACTACAATATTACAGTAGAGATATTACGCAATGGTTCAGTACTCTTTCCTTGTTTCTAGTCCTGGGTATGATGGTAAACTACATCCGGCAGCAAAGCCTCTGACCAGTGGGGAACAATCTCGCAGTTGCTGTTGTTCTAAGACCCATCCTAATCCGGAGTGGTAGTACCTGTTAGGGCCCCAGGTATATGCAAATAATGAGCCCCAAAAACCAAAATAAAACACTATGAAAAATATATAGTAATAAAAATATAGTAAAAACACCAACAATACATATATATATATATATATATATATATATATATATATATATATTATTAGTAGTAGTAGTAGTAGTAGTAGTAGTAGTAGAAGTCTTATAAGTATAAGACACTATATTAGATCGGAAAAACCTCGCTGTCTTGGTTTGTTTTTTTGTTTTTTTTGTTTTTTGTTTTTTTCGTTTTTTTGTAATTTTGTTGTTTTTTGTTGTTTTTTGTTTTGTTTTTTGCTTTTTTGTTTGTTGTTTTTGGTGGGTCGTCTCGTGACCATGGGTTTCTTTTGTTTATTGACTATAAGTTTCCGTTCTTTCTTACCTTGTTAGCCGGCCTACCCTGACGATCCGTTTAGGTGAAACCGTGGTAGGTTTGTCTGGCTCTCTAGGTCTAACTATATATATATATATATATATATATATATATATATATATATATATATATATATAGAGAGAGAGAGAGAGAGAGAGAGAGAGAGAGAGAGCAACAACTTCTATTGATAGTAAAACGACCAACAATAGATTTTATCTGTAGTTGAAGGCATAGAAACGCATTCAAAATATTTAGGTTTCGGCATTAAATGCCCCAGAGATATTAATATGTCAATAACCTAAATGGACCAAAATCAAAATATAGTAATCCTTATTATATCCTACTATGTCCTACTGAAATCAAACTGTATTCCAAAATATAATTGCAACATAAAACACACATAGTTATTATGTCCAGATATAAGATGTATATTCACAAAACCTGACTATCATCTACCATGTCTTCGGTTGTGAAAGTAGAATAACATATATCATATTTGTACCACTTTAAATCTCCCAAGAAAATTAAATTTCGGCGATAAATTACCCACAAGATGATGATATGCCGTTAAACATACAAATCACTTATTCAATCTTCTTTGTTTCTACTGAAATTTACCTGTTTCTTAAAACTTAGCTTAGCTTTTGGAAAATCTTTCGCTATCCCAAGGCGCCTTCGGATTTAGACGTTGTATTATCCATTCTCTGTTAAAATAATTTATAGATATTTACATTTTTACGCTTGTTTAATTTTCGAATTTCCAATTTATAAGTCGCTTGTTGATGTATTTCTTTTGCTGTCGGCCATACATTCTGTTTTCTTGTCATTGATGTTTTATAGGTTTCTTCTCGCTTTCCGTCACTAACTTTTGTATGAATTCCTCCATTTTCTTTTTTGTGCCTGATATCAACATTGCGTCATATGCCTATTTAATGTTTTTGTTTAAGATTGTAGCTGGCAATAACGAAATCTGTTCGCGCTACTAATTCACAATGAGATCGTTGTAAAAAATCTTTTTTCGCAATTTAAATACATCAAGTGTGAAAACAAACAGACATTTACATTAGAAGGAGCAATCGAATATGGACAAATGATTAAAATAATCATTTACGAAAGAACTCACATATAAGATTTGCATATTGCAATATGCACAACGTGAGATGGTGTTTACTACGAATTTATATATGACTTAACGATAGTATATCTTTTAAGGAAAATAAAGTCGCTTTGAGGCAGGTACGTAAGTTTTCTTCTGTTGTTTTGAATCCTTTCTCGTAAGCGCGATCAGGCTTTGCAAATTATTAGCGTTTACCAGCGGGCCTCGACTGGAAATGCAATTATGTCTACGCTTCTCATAAAGTAACACTTTTTATCGCCCACAGCTGCTTCAAAATACTGCTACGTCTCTAATAACATTCAAGCAACACTGATTTAATACAGTTCAACATAGCATGTAATTGTCTTATAATAGAATCATTGGCGAAAAGGAATGTTTTATCATTTTTTTTTACCTTTATATCTACGTATATGATTTTGAATAACAAACATGTACACCCACATAAACTTATATATGAAGAACAAACGGACAGATACTACTTTTGATGTACTAATACTGCAAATTTGGAATTTTGTTTCCTGCATATAATTCTAATCGCAACATCGTTATTTTTGCTATTTTTGGTATTATCTGAGTTTCTTGCCACAAATGGAGCAGACACTGCGAAGTGCTCAATTTTTGCCGTGATCATGAGATGTTATTTAAAATTAGATGTAATATAATTTCTATCTATATCTGCTGTAGTTATTATACACCCACACCCAACCAACCACTCGCGTGTGTGGGTGTGTGTATTTAGGCAGCATATTTTCATTCAAACAGGTTTAGTTAAATAATTTAGACAGACACTCGTTGGGTAGGTTATGCGCTAAACAGGTATTAGGATATATCGCAAAACGTCAAAATTTACTAAGACCTACATAGGGCAGGAATTTGTGGAGAAAAATGATCGCTCACGCACTTAAGGAACATGGCTTTAGAGAAAAAGGACGCTTTAGAGAAAAAGGAAGCCAAACGAATACGTATCATCATTTTTAGGGTAGATAAAGTGGAAATAGGGCTTGGAAAATTTGACACTCTCAAGACATTTTGAAGTCAAGAGGGACTGAAGGAAGCAGCGTATAACCTACCTAACGAGCTTGTATGTCTAAATTATTAACCTAATTATTTAAACAAAACTGCTTGAATATATATATATATATATATATATATATATATATATATATATATATATATATATTAAGACAGGTTTCATTAAATAATTGAAAGTTTTTGTCTACTTATTTTCAATAGGATCCTCTCTTATTCACGGACAAGCTTCTTAGCATCCTTATTAAAGGAAGAGAGAAAATTACTATTTTGATGCATATTCATTTATCCGAGTATTTTCGACATTAGCACAATGTCATCATCAGGGTGATCTTTTTTTTTCTACAAAACAGCGGCTGGGAGAGAATGTGAATGCTTCAGTGAAGAGAAAGGGCTTAAAAGAATAACATTCTAAGATGGACTAAAGGAAGCCGTGCATAACCTACCTAACGATCTTGTTTAAATGGTTGACCGAACAGGAATTAGGATATATAGCAACAAGTCAAAATTTACTAAGGGCCACAAAAGACAGGCGGTCGTGGAGAGCCATGATTGCTCACGTTCTTCAGCGACATGGCACAGAGACCAAGAAGAATCATTCAGACGGACAGAAAAAGTGGCAGAGAGGGTCGCCCAACTTTTCTTAGTGATTAGAAAGTTATTTCGCGTATCATTCCCACCGTGATTAAGTTGTAGATTTGTCTCAATCAAAGAATAAACTATATGAAGGCAGATAATCTCATCTCCCCCTCTAGCCTAGTTCTAACAGCTCAACCGAGGGACTGTCTTTCTTGTAACATCGAGTACGTTCAGATCCAAGCTAATCACGTATCACCGTGCGGACCCTAGAATTTCCACTGTGATGATTTACGGGTGTACTGTTAATGATCATCATTTCTTTGGATAATCTTTTGGGACGAAGTTTCTCCACAAACCTCAAGTTAAACTCATATGATAGTTTATAACTTATGAGGATGGGAAACAATGTATCTTTCTTGTACCGCTCCAGAGAGCATGGTTACAAGTATCGGATCAGGCCGAAAATAGAATATTGCTGTTAAGTCTAGGCTGCAACTTCTCCATCCTCAGGTGATAAAGTTCAAAAGCGTGTCCAGTGTTCAAAAGAGCTTACGTAGACTCGTGGATGATTAATTATTTGTCATCCTGCAACCGCTATTGTACAGACGAAACGTCGCTTTCTTCCAGGTAGTGCATAGGTATTTATATTGCAAATCATATATCGTGTTCCATTTCTTATTTCCACGAGTTCACAAATTTGCATCTACGACCAACACTGCCCTATATACTGGGTAGAGATCATCTTCATTCCTTTAGTATTCCATTGTAATGAAGGAAGTTCTTCCCAAGAACCGCTACATTGTGAAACAGACTCCGGGAAGGATACTTACCTGATCGATTCAAGTTTGAGTTTAACTGTTATCTACTTTCAATAATATTATTCAATAACTCTCTATTATAAGCGACTAGTCGGCTTTGTATTGGGGAAGAAAGCTGGAAAAAAGGTTACATAGATGAACAGATACAGGGTATTTCACAATTGTTGAAACAAAGCAGCTGCCTCTCAGATAGGGAGAGCTCGAAGAGGGTGAGGACATTTATGAAAAGGAACAGTGATTCCAGCAGGATGATGCTCCTCCTCACATTGCTAATGTTACTATGGGATGGTCCCGAGAAAAGTTTGGGAAACGTCTCATCAGCCGCAAAGCTGAAGTTCAATGAGAACTTCATTCGCCTAACTCACCAAAAGGTATCTACCTCTGGGGGGGGTCCTCCAGGACAGCATCTACCAGGGCAACCCTCGCACAATTGCTACATTGAAGGTAGCCATTACTGACAAAATTCAAGTGATCAACCGCGAGGAATGTGCACGCGTTATCAAAAACTTTGTCTTCAACAGTGCTGTCTACTGAACGCCAGACACCCGGAGCATGTATTCTTGGGCTCCTGTTGACATTTGTTGTTCATGTTGGGGACTAACTGGTTGCACATCCTAAAATTCTATCCTTTTACCATTCAATAAATGTAATTTCCATTACGCTATGTGTTTTGGTCCAGGTTAGGACCAAGGAAGAACAACACGAGCACAAGAGTAGAAATAACGAAGATATATTACACGGAATAATAATACAAGATGTGGAAGTTGTTATTATGACTGTCAGTCCGGTTTGGAGAGAACTACTATCGACTCGAATCGATCCGTCTCTCTCTCTTGTGAGGCGTAGTATACATAGTGTTAGGAAGAGTTCATTCTGTAGTTATAGGTAAGGACACATAACACTATGATTTGTGGTCTTTGATTTGTGCCCGATCATTTTGTTTCAAAGATTGTGAAGACATATCCATAGACTAATATATAAAAACATATATAGACAAAAAGATAGATACCATGACAGACATACATATGAATACAGAGCCAAACTGATATATACATATAGATATCTAGTCTTATAGATAGATAAAGAGATAGAGATAGATAAGGAATTTTTATAAGCGAAAATTCTGATTACCATTGTAATTATGTTTGTGAAGTTGTAGCTTTTCTTTTCTTGAATTTCTTGAATTCTAAATTATTTTAACTAAAACTCAACCTACTTAATATATTGACCTATTGATGAAGCTTTATTGGCATACCTCTGCAAAACAATATATCATGATCTTGTAAATAACCGAAACAACATAGAACGTAAAACAGAATTTACTTAGGAAACAGAAACAAAAAACAATAATTAGCTTACCAGATGTCATGTTCACCCGTACCGATAACGTCGTGAATCGTCTAATAAAAATGATCTCATTAATGTCTATTGATACCATATCAATAAAATAAAATACGGAATAATTATCCGATTCTATTTAAGAGCATTTACTATATTTACACGTTGAGGTGGGCGTTTCGACGTCGTGTAATGGTTAGCAAGCTTGCTTCGCTAAATCTATTACAACTAAAAACTTACTTTCGGCCGTGTGCTACATTTAAGCCACGCTTAGAAAATAATTTCGGCTCCTCGAGGTGGCGTAATGGTTAGTGATGTGATGGAATAACCTGTGTCCCCCATGAGTCGAGGCACTATAGGTGGTAATCACCTATAAGTATCCGTGAGGACAGCGGATGGAAGAGTCGAGACTAGCGGCCTTTCGATAGCAGCACGCACAAAACAGTACTGACTTGCGACGACCATGCAAATAACTATTACTTCTTTGCTTGTTGTACGGGTTTCTACGATGAACCTGTTATTATTTATCCAACATATTTGTCCATTCCATATTCCTATTAGCATGGAATATAACAGTGAGCAAGCTTGTCTCGCTGAAACATTTACGACTGAGTAGTGGCTCTGGTCCTCACTGTGTGTCCAATACTTTCGGTCTTGTGCCACATCTAAACTACGCTTGGAAAGCCATTATTTACACGTTGAAGAGAAATACAGTGGACATATTTTAATCTACTCAAAATCTTTTAATTATTTCATGTTTAATGCTAAGAGAAAAGCTCATCAAGTTCATAAAAATACGAGGACTAATGAAATAAAGAATCTTAATAAACATAGGCATATAATTCCACCTACTAAGTCTATCTCAAGCACACGTTAGAAAATTTTGACTAAAATTAATGCAATTTTTAAACCACAACTTCTAAAACCAGAAGAGATTTAGTTAACATAAAGCAAAATAATAACTATGTAAAAAGTGAACTAGTAATTTATGCTAAAGTCTGTAATGATACCACAAAAATACATAGCAGAGACTTCAAGGAAATTAAATAAATGTTTTTTATGAGCACACATGAGAACTTTTACAACGCAAAATCTCGTTCATGATAATGAATCTGATCATAATTTCGTATTAAAAAAATGCTGGTTTAATGAAAAGAGAAAATAATTCATTAAATGGACAATGTATAGAAAGTGCAGTGATTTCTAAGTATGTCGCGAAAATTTGCGTCCACGTTCTTACAACATTTCCCCTCTTTTAAAGCATGTGGCATATTTAAAAACAACAGCGATAAAACCAAACACCAAAACCATTGGGAAACTAAATTTTTTGCATAGAGACATATCGGACGCCAGAAATCTTAAAACGTAAAATTTATCGACTTTACCTCCTCGCCATTTCCTCTCGCTGTATAATTATGACCGATATTTTTCGTTTATGTTTCCTCCTCTCATATATATATATATACATATATATATATATATATATATATATATATATATATATATATATATATATATACCATTAATATCAACAATACTTTAGTCAAATCCTATTATATATACGATAATAATTATGTTTTGCCATATTTATGGATAAAAGTGCTCAGTATCAGAAAAGGGCGTTTATAAAAATACATATTTCCGGCATGAAGCAAACTGTCGCCAACGGCTGTTGCCTTCAGTGTCCTCTCATATATATATATATATATATATATATATATATATATGTATGTATATATATATATATATATATATATATATATATATATATATATGTATATATATATATATATATATATATATATATATATATATATATATATATATATATATACAGAGATGCAGAGCCAATATATACACTACTTCTAACCAGTAATGTGAAAACTTAGAAAAATCAATAAGAAAAAAGTTCTGACGTATCACGTGATTTGCAAAGATTCTATATCGAAAGAGAGAAGCATTGATTTAGTAAAAAGCCACAAGAACGAAATCTCGCGAGCTGAAAACAAAACGCGAGACGTTTAGAGCGGGATAAGAAGACGACGACCCAAGAGAAAAAAAGGAAGGAGACTTCATGGCGAGCACGATAATATGCTTTTATCTTTCTTTGTTTCTAGCCATCGTATCACACTAGAAGGTAATGACCGGCATATGTCATAGCTGGTTGTTAAAAGGAAAAATCGCTGATAATAAACACAAAATACTAGACCGAATGACTCCTGTGTCGTCACCCGTAACTTCCATCTCTTGTATCATTATTCCACGCGAACTGCAAGTCACACGATGGGGACAGTCAGACGGTATGCTATGCAATCGTTCCCAGACAGGCAGTACTTAGCAAATCAACGATAAATTGGCGACCCTTTTGCCAAAAGGTGTGCTTAAACGTTAATATATCATAATAGGTCCTTCAGTGAGTAAAATTGGAGTGCTCAATGATACAAAGTTGAAAAGATTATTCTTTACTGGTAATATAAGCTTAAAGTCCGTCTATAGCGTTCCTTAAGCAAGTTTTAAAGGGTATATGACTAAAGACACGGAAAACAATGAATAGAAAACGTTCTAATTTGAAACTAGACCCGAATTTATTACTGGCCTTTTGCTCAAAATAGTGCTGCTCTCTCATAAAGAGAGCATATAATTTAAAACAGATTGAATGCCACTCTAAAAGGCCAGCTGTTCATTATCGAACGCTTTTGCATTAGCTTATAAGATTGAACTACTAAATCTTCGTACCGAAGCCTTTTTAAGAAATTTAATGTGATTGGCCCAGGCCAATCCCATTAAATAGCTACAGAATCCAATGATAATAGTTCTAATGAATGAAGATAGGCATAAATCGTTACCCTTACATAGACGGCGCCTTATGTAAATTATACGAACTCTGAAGGGAGGGGGTGATGTGGATTTTATTTGAAATTCATTGAAATCTTAATCTCTCAATCAACCTCTACAGCAGATAACCTAAGTAGATATTGATTATGATTAGCTTAGTTAAAAATGGTTTGGGTCGAGTGAAAACTGGAGGTTATGGCGGAGACCATCGTTCTTCTAACATTGTGAAGTGGCGCTACAGAATCACGAACAAAGGACTGTACTAAATCACAGAAACCACATCACTTGAAAAGTTTCAGCGGCAGCAAAAGTTGAAAATGGATATCGCGCGTAATTCAAAGTGAATATAACGACATAATAAAGATGTTGACGTTCCTCGCCACTTTAAGTAAAAAGTTAACTAGGACAACTTCATAATTACTGGGCGTGAGAAACCTATTTTTCTGGATGATTCTTTGAAGAGAGAGATTTTATGAATTTCAACCAAAAGCAGCGCTGGTTGCTCGAGCAATAAATACCAAATGTTTCCTTATAAAGCAAGGTTAATATTACCATTACCGTTACCAAGGTTTGTTACCAGAACGTAGTAGTAGAACAAAAAGTGAGGATTAATACTAGTACACACATAATTTAAAATACTATTTAAATTTAGTGTCGGATCAACTTTTTAGACAGCTGAGATTTGTAAGCTCAGAGGTAGTATAAAATAGCGTCTAACGCGTATCATTTATTTTATTACTAAGTCAAATTATTCTCTATTGTTCAATTCCCTAACAACAAACCAATTAATCCAAAATTATTTTTCTTTAATCAGTAACCGGGTACAGCTCAGGAATCGCAAACCAGGTCAACTTCATTACCAGTAAGCCATTCCTACTACAGCTACACATACATAGTTAAAACACTTTTCTCACTCGACTCTATGTTAATAACTCCGTCCCCCCACAAATAAAATCACTTTTTCTCTGTAAGAACGATCTAGTGATTAAAGCCTTTTCTAAGTATTTTCATCCCAGTGAAAAAAAAATTGAATTTTAAAATCCTAGAGCATGAGCAGTCGCACCAACGTAAACAAAATTAGTCCGACGAAGTCCTAAAGGATGAAAAGCACTACACGTAAACCTTTTTTCCTCTTTGTCATACATCTTACCCCAAAATTGTTTTTGCTATATAAAAATATGTACATATCGTTATCTAATATATAAATGGCGCTGAACCGATTTTAATGTGAATTAATTTTAAGCGTCTAATGATTTTTTTCTTTTTCTTTCAGATTTGGCGGACATTTGGGCGATATTATTTTTCACACATAATTTTTTCTGTGACTTAAATAACATGATCCAATAGAGAAATAAATAATTTTTCACCAGTAACCAATAACACTGAATTATTTACTGCTGTCTTTGATCCGTCTTAATGAAACAACATTATATATAACCCGTCTTAATGAAACCCCCTTTATATATCATCCACAGACAGACTATTTCGATTGCATCAAGAAGGGATCGAAACTCGACCGGTTTAACATCACTCAGAGACACTTACCCATAGGATAACTGCGCACAGTAGAAAAATGGATTTTTAACGAATTATAGACGTGATATATAGACATTATATAGGAGACATATATATAAGAGTTATACAACTAAAGAAGCAGCCGTTAAAATTTCCTTTTTCCATAGGGTTCAATCGGCAGACGAGAGCATAGTCATCCACAAACAGACTATTTCGCTGTATCACAGCTCATCAGTGTGGCTACATATAAAACAATGCTCAAATATTACTGTATTTCAGCGAATTAATCTTCTATAAAGCCTCCAATACACTTATCTAGGTGTTTACAAAGAACTTTAATTCGCGGAAAGGAAGTAATATATATGGGCATTGCTTTTTTAAAAATATATATTTGGTCTGTTTGTATATGTTTTATATCTAACACCGAGCAGTGCTTTTGAAACGTCCTTGTATGCTTTCATTATACAACACACACACACACACACACACACACACACACACACACACACACACACACACACACACACACACATAAACATAAATGCATACATACACACACACACGCACACGCACACACACACATAAACATAAATGCATACATACACACACAGGACACCTGTGTGTATACGTGTATGTGTGTGTGCGCGCGCGCGTGCGTAGGCATCTAAAATCAGTTAAACCAATATTAAACAACCGAAAATATCATTTTTTTTATTGTGACTTACTCTTGTGTCAGCAGGACATCCAAATCAAAGTGTTGGATAATCTATCCAAACATTATGTTTCTGTTTCTTGTTCGAATACATTATATATATATATATATATATATATATATATATATATATATATATATATATATATATATATATATATATATATATCAGGCATTAAAAGAGCAGTGATATCAATAAAATCTAAACACCACACGTCAATTAAAACAGAAGGATTGATTCAATTATAATATTTTTTTTTGTATTTGTAATCTGTTTTTTCACGAAGTGCAATGTGTAGGACGGGAGAACATAAAGTATTCAAAATTTAAAGCAAGATATATAGAAAGTACATGGGAACAAGAAAGAAAAAAACAGAAAGAAAAAAGACCAAGGCTGAGAAAGAAAGAAAGAAAGAAGGAAAGAAAGAAAGAAGGAAAGAAAGAAAGAAAACAAGAAAGACGTAGAAACAAAAAAATAAGAGAAAGACATACCAAATGTGAAAACAGATAAGAAAAAAGAAAGTAAAACATAAAAAGAAGAAAGGAACAAACAAAGGAGGTCGAAAGTAAGAAAGTAGAAGATAAAAGAAAAAACAAAAAAATAAAGGGAAAGAAAGTAATGCCAAATGAAAAAGGAGAACGAAATGAAATAAAAGAATGAACATATTCAATGTAGAATAAGAACAATACATGACGACCAGAAGAAAAATAGAAAGGAAACATAACGAGGGTAAAAAGAACGATAAGGAAATAAAAATAAATAAAGAAAGAAAGAAAGAAAGAAAGAAAGAAAGACATACCAAATGGAAACAAAAGTGAAAGTAACTAAAAGAAAGAGAACATTTCCACGGAGAGTAAAATAATTAAATGAAGAAAGAAAGAAAGAAAGAAAAAAGAAAGAAAGAAAGAAAAGAAAGACATACCAAATGGAAACAA
Source organism: Acanthosepion esculentum (assembly GCA_964036315.1). Classification (NCBI taxonomy): domain Eukaryota; kingdom Metazoa; phylum Mollusca; class Cephalopoda; order Sepiida; family Sepiidae; genus Acanthosepion; species Acanthosepion esculentum. The sequence goes on along the minus strand of OZ038480.1, from coordinate 94,805,032 downwards.
AAAGGAAAGCAAAAGAGAAAATTTGGAGGGAAAGTAAAATAATTAAATGAGGAAAAGAAAGAAAGAAAGAAAGAATGAATGAATGAATGAAAGGCGAAATGGAAAAAAGGAAAGAAAATAAAAGAAAGACAAAATTAGAGGGACAGTAAAATAATTAAATTAAGAAAAGAATGAAAGAAAGAAAATGAATAACGTAAGAAAATGTCAGCGAAACATGAAGGTAAAGGAGAGATGTATATAAATTAGAAAATAACACCACTAAAAGAAGAGGGAAATCTGAAACAAGAATAAACCAGAGGAGAAGCCGATATTGAAAAAATATGAAATATGTCGATACAAAAGGTAATGTAATCGGAAAAAACGTAACTTGAATTGCATGAAATAGAAACAAAACTATATCGAAACAAAGTGCAATATATTGATAACAGCGAATGGAGGAAAAATAAAAAGGATATAAATGTAGAATGAATGAGAAAACAAAAAACGATCAAAATAATAAAATATTTTAAAAAGACATGAACGGAATTTGCAATTTATTTCTCCTTTTTTTATAATACTTGTTTTCAATCTTTACATCGATTTTTTTCCTTTTTTTGTCTGTCTTTCTCTCTATCTTAACGGAATCTGCTAATCTTGCATATGAGAACGACGTCCAGCAGAAATAAGAACAGACTGTGACGAAACTGGCTACTCGATAAGTTATCGCCTTCACTAATATGTTGTCGAACATGGCATTTGACCGGGAGCTTTTCTGTATCTCAGTCAATTGCTTAACTGAAGGAGACTTCATAATTCCTTTAAAAATCTCTGGCTGCACAAAAAATTTTCTACACAAAGTATCTGTAATGTAGCCCCAGTTGTGGCACAAAATTAACCGCGACTCTTTGAATTCCAGTTCAAAACTGCCTTCCCGAAAATAATGTTGCATGTTGACGTTTTATTTATAAGAACATAAGCTGATTTATTTACTTTCAGGCTTAGATTTTTGCAAAGCTATCAGAAAACATACGTGAGTTTTAGGTAAATTGAAAGAAAAAAATTCTGGTCTTATTAGTTTAGATTATTTTTACTTTACCAACTCAGCATTTATATTATCAAAGTTGGTATCTTATTATAAAACCTGTAATGGCTTACAGAAACATAACATTAAAGGACAGTTTCCCGTTAAGCAACATCGAACCTGTACACAATCTGAAATGGGTGACAGCTTCGTAATACAAGGTGATGTAAGCTTTGGTGTGCGGCTGGTGTAATGGATAATGGCACGGAATTGTTAATCGGACAACTGAGTTCCAATTCACGTTGGGTTTGTCATATTCACTTACGCTCAAATATCCTTGGGAAATGTATGAATCTACTACTCCCTCCATCTAAGTGTTAAAATGTATATCAGTCAACCATTTTTTCCATGAAAATTCTTACAAACTAAAAATAAATGCTGGCTTTAAATCACCTACAAAGTGTTTATAAGTTGCAGAAAGCGAACAAATCAATCAAGATATAAAGTCAGCCACTATTTATATTCGGATTATTGTCCTCATCATTGTTGTTGTTATCACAAAGTTTCGGTCGATGTGCCTTTTGGCCTTCATCAGGTGTATCTGAGTAACATACATACAGGGAATTCGGAACGCAATCCTTTATCTATTCTACGACGACAGATTGCTCTCATTCCATTATCCATATGTAAGATATCTTGTCTAGTTCTTATTTTTAGTACTGATGAGTTATTACTCGCATTGTTTCCACTGAGTAGACACTGTCCAGCCTCAGTGAAAACGGACAAGCAATAACTGAGCAGTACTAAAAATAATTAGAACGAGATGATGTCCCTCTATATGGGCTGTGAAACAGGAATAGTCTAACTCCGTAGATTAAATAATGGGTTCAGTTCAGAATTCCCCGTAGATTACCCAGATCTATATACACCTGATGAAGGTCGGACGGCACAATAACGGAAACGCTGTAATAACAACAACAAAGATGAGGACAACAGTCTTGAATATAAATATTGTAAACAATGATAGCATCTCGTCCCAGAAATTCAGACAAAATGCGATCTGGGGATAATAAGAACAAAGATGTGGACATTAGTCTGAATGTAAATAGTGTAAATAATCAAATTTTATCCCAGAAATTCTGACGTAAGGTGATCAGAGGATAATAACAATAAAGATATGGACAACAGTCTGACTATAAATAGTGTAAATAATGATAACTTTTCATCCTAGAAATTCAGACAGAAGAATTTAGGATAATTAAAATAAAAAATAACAGAAAATCTATTCTAGAAAATAAAAGACAAGGAACTTTCATATGTTAGGCTGAGTTATAAATTTCTGTTTTGGGGAAGCCATTGTAGTGACGAATGCTTTATCCTAACTAATAATGATACGTGATAATTAAGAATAAATTTGGAGCTCACTAACTTATGTTTTGCACAGCAGTGGCAGCATACACAGTGGATTAACGAAAAATACGAAAGGATGCATACAGCAAGAATCTTTTTCTGTTTCGCCGATCACTACAATCTTAAGCAGTTCAAGTCTAGGGTCAACCGTCATCTTCCCGTCTTATCCATACAAATTACCTCGAGTGGCTCTCAAGCCTCGAGTGGCTCTCAAGCCTTTACAGAGTGAACCTTATTGTAAAAAAAGAAATCTTTTAAAAAGCGTTAATATATGTATCAGCCTGGGTGGGTGTGTATATATGTACGGTTGTGATTTAAAATCCAACAGATTTTAATTAAATATTTTTATATTAAAAAACCTCATTGGAATAATTCCTAAAACCTACAGATTTGATATATATATATATATATATATATATATATATATATATATATATATATATATATATATATGTGTGTGTGTGTGTGTGTGTGTGTGTGTGTGTGTGTGTGTGAACATTGAAGTCAACACTTAGAGGCGACAAGCTGTTTCATGCTAGACGCAATCGTCAGGTAGCATGACGATTGCATCTAACATGAAATAGCCTGTCGCCTCTAAGTGTTGATTTCAATGTTCACTTTTATATTTACACACGCTGTCTATGATATTGACCAATTTATCCCATATAGCACACCTTACGACTATATTGCTTCTTATATATATATATATATATATATATATATATATATATATATATATATATATATATATATATATATATATATATATATATGATAAACCTCAAACATTTTTGGTTGAAATGTGGATATTTTTTATTTTAAAATATATATTATACTCTATTTTCCATAATTATAATTTCCAGAATTATGGAAAACAGCGTATAATATATATTTTAAAATTAAAAAAAAATCCACATTTCAACCAAAAAACGTGTGTGGTTTATCTTCTTTTTATAATATACACTTTTCTCTCGATGAAACAACTATAAAGAGAAGAGTAGACAATCTCTTGAGTCTGGACAATGGATGTGATAAAGTAATCTAATTTAAATTGATTTAAAATTCCACTTCTTAGAGATCCCAAGGCTTATTTCCTCGCATATTGTTTTGTATTTTATCATTTTAACCTGAGGAAGCCAAACAAAGCAGATGTTTTAAGTGAATCGCGTCATTGCTATATTTTCCACTTTGTCTCATCATCTTCCCATGTTTTCCCTGAGAATCAAATATATTTAGTATATAAGTCTTATGCCTGCTTAATAATCGTCTCCGTTTCACTGCATTTTTTAAATGACGAAAAAGAAGGATAGTCATTTTAATAAGTTTAGTTTAGTAAATATAATTAATTACCTATGGTCAGCTACTTAATGATTCATATCGTTACTAATTAATAAGTTTCATTAGTCATTCAGCTTTTCTTGTGGCCTCTCAACTTATAACATTGGCTGGAAAATTCCAAGCATCACTTTCCTATAATCGTCCTGTTTTAGCGTCTCTTTTAAGTTTAAAAAACTTTCATCCGTATTTAAACTTGAAATTAAAAGCCAATTTAATTCAATTACATACCCCAGGTAAATTTGCAACTTTAAGGTGTACGACTGCTAAAGAAGATGAAAAAAAAAATAGATTTTGGTAAAATATACAGATCAGAAGAACCGAAATGTTTGAAAAGCTATTTAGGAAAATATTCCTCGCTTTCTTTGCATTATTATTCAATTTCTATAGGAATTTTTTTTCTTCATTTTCATCGATGTGTTTTGATTGCAGGAGTTGTTTCGTTCACCAACACCTGATGAAATGTTTATTTGATAGCAAAATACGGAAAGGCAACGCTACAAACCAGGTAACTTTTCAATATTCAATGAATGGACAGTGAGTTTACAAAGGGAACTTTTACAAATGTTTTATCATGGTTAATTAATTAAAAGCTTAATTGAATATCAACAAAATAAATATAGGCATAGGAAAATGAACAAAACATTGATTTGAATGGCTTTACGTGAAGAGGGTCGGACCAGAAATGGAAGCTAATCAATAAAGTCTGATTTGAGAGAAATGAAATGCGGAAAAAAAAACTAAAACAATGCATCCGTTAGGAGAAATTCTTCTGAGAATTTGCGAGCCAATTAAATGTATGAAGAGATAAATAAATGAAGAAATATAGCAATTAAGAATTGAATCTGATTGACGAAAAAAACAGTCATAAAACAGATCAATGCGAAAAAAAAACAAACTAGCTCGTATAATTCAATACGTTTAATACCAAGCTATTAACGTCATGTATACCCAGTAGACTGGATATTCTATGTAATTCTGAACGGTTGTACTCACAAATACACACAAACCTCTCATTAACGGACTGATTAGCCGGTTGTCAGTAGATGGAAAGGGATTATTTTTTGAACAGTCTACCACAGCGAGCGAAATAATGGTTTTAGTTCGACATTCCAACCACCGTTTTCATTATCTGTATGGGCGTATACTTGTGACATTGACGGTCTGTGCTAACAATCAACATGAAGTGTATTAATATTGGGACTACGTGCATATGAGTCTGTCTGTCTGTCTGTCTGTCTCTCTCTCTCGAAATATATATATATATATATATATATATATATATATATATATATATATATATATATATATATATATATATAAAGGAACATACAAAATACTTTACATTGATTCCACAACTATGAATCATAAGCCGAACCAATTATCGAGTGCCGGTATATTTTTAATACGAAACATAAGCCCAAGACTCCAAAGCAATACTATGCCCACTAGCTCGCAAACTTACGCCGAACGAAGCGCACCCATGGCAATACTAATCTCAGGATTGCTACAGGGAACCTTCCTGGAACAGAATGGGTTTGTAGGCCTGTTCAATAATGTTATTGCTCTGTTTTATTATGGGGCAGTAGATGTTGGCCAGATTCATTCCATCCATTAGCAACTTCACGGTGATGGATGGGTAGAAGTTGCTAATATTAATTTGGAGGAAAGAGCATTCACTTTTTTAAATTATTTTATTGGATCAATCAATCGTGTCAGCTTTATTATGCCACTGGCTGATTCCTCAAACATTTCCCATGTATTTACAGGCTTTTCCGAGTGTTTTCTTGCTTATTCTACCAATGTAGGTCTTGGATGGTTGTTTAATCGGTATTGGGGTTGTGTGGGAAGCTATCACTGTGGTCTTTTACCCTCATGAAAGCCTGTTTCTTGTGCAATATATAGATTCTGTCGTCGATTTTTAGTTCTCTGGCAGTCTTTTTGGCTTCACAACTGATTGAAAATTACTAAGTGCTGGGGTGCGTTTTTGTAATTTTTATTGGCCTCCTTATTAATGGCGTTGTGATATGTGTAATACCGATCTGGTAATGGTTACTCGTTTTATCAGAATTGATAATAATCTTATCCAATTGCTTGATGGTGGCAATGTCATTATACATTTTTCTTGGTGGTTATTAGTGTTGTTAGTGAAATTCATCTTATTAATAACGTAAAATAAAACTTTCTCGAATCCCAGGAGTTGGTCGTCACATAGTGGTGCTTTTTGCGATTTACATCCAAAAGATTCATTTTCATTCCGATTTAGATATCATTTTTGCGCTTGGCGAAGAATATCTTCTACCTTATCCAGTTAATGACACATTATATTTTTATTTTATAAATTTTTATATTTATTTTAAAGAAGAGTCAATTCATAGTCTTTTTTGTCGAAGATCAGCATGGTCTTCGTGGAGTAGTTCGGATGAAAAGGCTCCATACTCATACAATATTTGCAATTTCTACCTATCTATAACCTTTTCCATTAAACGGTAAATGCATGTCGAAATCGTTAGTTTATAAAGCTGAAATCAAATATGACAACGAGGTCAAGTTTTACGTAGGCTCTACGGAAAACCATTGAAAATCGACCTTCTACTACTACCAAATGACATAAGGCAGAATGAAATAAAGTAAAAGCACTGCCCACTATAAAGTTTTCTGGAAGCTAAAAAGCGTGAATAAAAATCCAGTTATCACCTGGGAATTAGTAGCGAAGGCTAAGCTCTTCAGCAGGAAAGGCAACAAATGTAACATGTCTTTCTGAAAAAATTAATAATCTGGAAAATTATAAAAATTCTAATCCCTTAAATAAAAGAAGCGAGTTGGTGAGGACCTGCCTACGTAGAAATAATTTTCTACTCAAGCATGTTGATTCAGATTGATTTAGTCTAGCCGGATCCATTGTCCAAATATACTAATATTGATATTACATTTGATATTTTTACTTTTTGCTACATTTAATTATTAACTCTTGTTAATATTAGACCGTAACGCATTTAAAATTTTTGCTAATTCATTATTTCCATTATATTATCATTACGTTTTTAATATATTACTTCTATTATTGTTTTGATTCTTGTCATTTTCTTTTACCTGTGATTTTCTTTTTAGAAACGTGTTTATTTATTTACTTATCTATTTGTATTTATTATTTTTATTTAATTATTCATTTATTTGCCCTATTTATTTATTTAATTATTTACATACTTATATGTTCCTATATATATGGCCCTTTTTATTTTACTTTTTTATATCATTTTATTTTCATTGATATATATTATTGTTATTAGTGCTTTAATTTTATTGTATTTTATCACGGCCTATTTTATTATTATTAATATCACTACTTTTAGTTCAGTAATATTATTATTGATATTAATAATATTGTTAATTGCATTATTGATTTCATGGTAAAAATAGAGTTACCCCCCTTGATTTTCTAATGGCTATTCATGTTTATTACTTTGATTGCATCAGCCTCTCTCTAAATTAGGATTTATTATTCTTATTTCCAACTTTATTTTCAATATTAAATGTTAACCTGAGCCAAAATTCAAATTCAAAATTAAACCACAACTCATTTAAATATTTATATTTATTCAACTTTACTTATAATATTCAACCCCAAAAATAAAATATCTCACGATAACCATAAATCTTGCAAAACCGGTGTCAGCACAAAATTAAAATAAAAATAAAAATAAATAAATCGGCACTAGATAATTGCTTCGGCATAAAACTCAAAGTTGTAGAATTAATGTAAGATATTTTGTATATTCCTTAATATATATTAAATAGCACTGTTATTTAACACATAGTACTGTTTTTTCTTACACTCTAGAGTACTTATAAGTATTTGTATACGATTACTCGCTCGGACATCAAACTATATTTACCCATTCAGTTACTGTTGTGACCAACTAAATGGTTAAATAAATAACAAAACAAGTGTTCCAGATATTAAACAGGAAGTACAACAGAAGATTATTACACGACTAGTGAGTGTGTGTCGGTTGACCCAGCGTTCAATCTATTCGACTGTTCTCCCAAGGCCTTCTCTTCTACTAATCTTATAGTAGGCGAAAGAGTCCCACGTAGATTCTTTAGAGGAAGGACACCACAACACCCCCACCTTTTCAGCTTGACTCCGTATGGAGTCTTTTTTTTATAATTACCACACAATACTTTTTATTCAACCAAATAAACCCTTTTTCACAAAAAATCAAAAACAACCACTTTGAAAAAGCTATATACAGGAATTACTTTCACATTTTTTAAAACTTTTACGGCAAATATTTTACGTGTTAACAATTGTCCCTCTTTAATGAGGTCTCTATTCATTATTACTAAATAATGAAAAAATGGATCAGTTTAATGGTAAATTATAATGTTAATAATTTTCAATAATCCAATTCGTATTGTGCTTTTCTGGTAATTCAAAGTTCATAAGTGAGATTTTTTTTTTTTTACTCATTCTTTTCTCTTTTCTGTAGACATGGTATGAAATGAAAGATGTTCAATATCTTTTTCTTTTCGGGTTAATTCCTAAAGGTTCCGTAAATTTCCTTTTTCTTTTGAGCCTTCTGAGCTCTGGCACTGATTACGGTATTGGCACCGCGAACGTGTCAAAGACGACGTCCATAATGTCTTCTTCTGTGGGATCCCTGCTGATTACGCTTTCCTGTCGTTTCATATTTTGGTTTACATGACGTTTGTGTATAAACTTCGGTCCCTGAACCATGTAAATCCTGTTACCAATTTGTCTGTCTACTGCTCCTATCTCCCAGTGAGATTTATTATTCCCAAATACACGAAAATAACCTTTTCCCCGATCTTAAAACGCTTTTTAAGCACTTTATTCCTATTTTCCGCTTTCGTTTCACTCGGAAGAAATTTGTCAAATGCCGATTTTATTTTCCTGCCAGACATGACCCCCGCTGGCGTCTTGGCAGATGAAGCACTGCTATTAGGGGTTACACGATAGACCTGCAAAAACTGCTGTATAGCCGTATCGGTTGGACTATCTCTCGCCTTCCTCAGTGCTCTCTTAAAAGTGTCCACAAAACGCTCTGCCTGTCCATTACTTCTTGGGTGATATGGCGCCGTGTTATTATGTTCGATCAGGAATGATTAACAAAAATCCGTAAATTCGCAGGTGGTGAACTGTGTGGAATTGTCTGTCAACAATTCCGAAACGGGAAAAATCGCACGTGCAAAAACTTTACTGTCATATCCGAGGTCGGCTTCTTGCATTGCAATATTTCTGGCCACTTGGAATAACTGTCAACTACTACAAAGTAGTAAAAACCAACAAGTGGGCCAGCAAAATCAATGTGTATCCACGATCACAAACGTTTTGTTTTAGGCCAGGGATGGAATTTTATCAGAGGTGCTTTAGCAGCCAAAAGACTCTCTTTGCACGATCTTACGGTGTTTTCAATATCCTTGTCCATGTTGGTCCAGTAAACGTAACACTTCATCAGATTCTTCATTCTTGAAGTTCCCGGATGGCCAATATGGAATTCCTTTAATGTTCTTTTCTGTAATGTAGATGGAATTACTGCTCTGTCTCCGTACATTAGTATGTCGTTACAGAGTGAGTAAACTTCTGAGATAATTTGCTCTTTACTATTTAGTTTCTTTTACTTCCATTATGAATTCATCATCGGACGCTTTGTTTACTATCTGGTCAATTGTTATAGGAAGCTCTATGGCAGTATTGCACGAGGTACTTTTATTTCGACCTCTGTTCTTATGGCAGCAATAGCTGTGTCTTCCAGGGGTTCAGCATACTTAGGTATCAATCTAGACAAATCGTCTGCATGACAGATTTTATTAAATGGGAGAAACCCCATTTTCTAGTTATAATTGAGGTGAATGGTTCTCCAAAATTGCAGTCTATAAGCATTATGTCTTGGTGAACCCTGTTTTGATCCAAAGATAGTAAAGATTGGACAATGGTCGGTCTGCAACAAAAAGGATATTTCATGAAAACATCTGTGAGAATTTAGACACCGCAAAAATGATCCCTAAGGCTTCCTTTTCTATTTGTGAGTAACCCCTTTCAGCTGGTAATAGCGTCCTACATGCATGGGCGATTGGCATTATCGATCCATTCTTTATGTGTTAAATGCACGCCCCGATGCCGTAGGAGTTAGCATAGCTGGCTACAATGATGTCATAGTTTGGATCGTAATGAGTCAGGAACAGATCTGATGTAAGGACCTCCTTTCTCTCTCTCTCTCTCTCTCTCTCTCTCTCTCTCTCTCTATACATATATATATATATATATATATATATATATATATATATATATATATATATATATATAAACATGGCTTAGTATATTCAACGGATAAAGATCTGGTTGCGTAATCTTTTATTTGATTTATTTTAAATTTTCGAAATACTTTTTGTACATCCAGATCAAAATTGTTTTAATGTATGCTATACTTATGGGTTAAAGCGCACGATATCAGTGATAGAACGTATATAAGTATAAAATTTGACAATGAAGTCAACAGCCAGCGGCGATAGTGTATTTCCTGCTTATACGCAAAAAGGCCAAAAGCGTGCTGAACAACAGCAAACCCACAATACGCTCATTTATTCAAACAATTTGAGGTCCTGACTTCCTCAGTTGATAAGGCTGAATGCTTTGCTCGTAAATTCTCATCTAATTCAACACTAGACACATCAGGTGCACCAACCCCTGATTTTCCCCGTAAAACTGAGTCTCTACTGAATGATACAGATAACCCCAACGCTGGCATAGGACATCATCTCTCAATTAGACTCCCACACGGTTAGTGGTGGGGACGGGATACCGGCCATTGTCCTGAAGTAATGTGCTCCTGAATTGGTTCATGCCCTCTCTAAACTTTACAACTACTGTCTCACCGACTCTTGTCTTCCAGCCTCTTGGAAGTCCTTATCTGTTGTGCCTGTCTTTATGAACTCTGATGAGCCTTCTGACCTGTCTAACCACCATCCTAACAGTCTCCTACCACTCTTCGGTAAATTCTTCGATGCTTTAATCAACGCTGAAGTGGTTAAGCAACTTACTTCTCATAATCTGCTCTCTGACAAGCAATATGGTTTTCGCTTTGCCCGATCTACCGCTGACGTCATCAGGACCATAACTGAATTTGTATACCAAGCACTCAACAATAATGAAGGAGATCGCTTCCTGGCTCTAGACATTAAGCGTTTAACGCGGTTTGGCATGTTGGCCTTTTTGTAAGCTTCAGAGATACGGTATTACAGGACGATTGTTTGACTTAATACAATCATTCCTGTCAAACCATGAAATGAAGGTCGCACTAAACGGGTTCCCCGCCGGTTCCTTTATCACGAACGCTGGTGTTCCTCAAGGCTCTAACTTGGGCCCTACACTGTCCGTGATGTTCAAGAATGGTTTTCCCGATGTCATCAGTTCCCAACAAGGCATCTACGCTACGATACTACTATTTACTCTTGCCTCAATATTAAATCTGGTATCGTTGACAAAACTAACATGGCTGCTGATCTCGAAAACGATCTCCACTCTGTGTTTGATAAATATATTGAATCAATAGCTTCATCTAACGCAAGGAAAGATGGTTCTCTGTGTCGTGCCAGAAATCTTTTTTCATCTGAGTCCATCCTTCAAATCTATAAATCAACCATTCGACCTTGTATGGAATATGGCTGTCATATATGGTCTGGTGCTCCCGCTGTACTTCTCGAGGTCCTCGACAAAATCCAGAGACGAGTATGCAATATGAAATGTCCTGATCTAGTCTACAATCGGTTTCCAACAGACATGTCGTGGCTTCCCGCAGTATTTTCACTGCAACTGTTCCGACGAACTACTTTTGCTGGTTTCCAGATTGCATGTGAGCTATCAGGCTGTCATCCCGGTCCCACCCTTTCACTGTCAAAACTGTTATATATAACCGCTCCTTCTACTCAAACAGCTTCTTCTCCCGCACTTCCCGTCTGTGGAACTCCCTTCCCTTTACTTGCTTCCCCGATGTCTATAATCTTCAAATATTCAAGTGCAATGTCAATCTACATCTGACACCCTGAGCTTGTCCCCCGTCCCTCTTTGTATTCTTTCCTCAAACAGGCCTCTTTACTCTTGTTCTCAATCCTCTGTAACCTCGTGTGTGCTACTGGCACTCACACCTGCTTCGAATGAATTGCTTTAAATATCTCTCTATATATATATAAACCTCCCTGCTACGGTGTGGTTTATACCAGTTAGATATCGTGAGGCAATAACACTCATTTATACATAATCATAGCGCTGGCAAAGGTGTGAAAGAAATAAGTAAATAAGTAAAATATTACATATTTTATATAAATACTACTACCCTGGTTCATAACTTGTTCGGAGAAATGTCTTACCATACTTGCATGATCTTTCTTTTAACTTATGTTGTTCAGGGTATAGTATACTCACCAATTTTTCTTGGAATAATTTACACATTTTTCTCAACGCAAATGTTTTTATGATGTGTCTTTTGTTATTTTCTGCTTTCATTTCCCATATATAACTAAAAATATTTTATGCTAATTTAAAGGAAAATTTGTGATTATAATATCTAATTTTGAATATTCCTTCCGTGGAACCAATATACAATATTCTTGGCTCTTTATAGGCTCTACTTCATCTCTATAAACAAGAACATACACCAGGCAGTAACCGTTCATCGAACAATTTACTGCATACAAGCAATTGCATTTTCCCGGCTACTTTTACTTCTGCAGTCTCTTTCCCCATAGCCAATAATTTTTTATAATTTTGCATTTTTGTAATTTTTTACATCATTTTGATTTTTACTGATTTTTACAGTGCTTTTCTTCAAAGAAATGTGTACTTAACAATGATGAGAAGATTTTTTCCAATGTTGTTTTCAACTCTAAAATAAAGGGGCAAAAACCAAATAATTCTTTTTCGTCACCCTTTTCAGATTTTACGACTCGTTTAAAATTTATATAGACTATGCCACTTTTTTCCGTCTATCGTTCTTTCTTTCTCCCATTCACCAGAGGCATAATTATGTGTATAAGAGTGTGTTGGGATGGAATATCCAATTTTACTTCTTGATGATACCTAATCTTTTGTAAACCGCGATGGCAGGTCGATTGATTTTCTATTTTATGTATTAAATTGCTCAACATTTTCGTTTTCTTGAAAGTTGCATTGAGCTCTTTTTCATTTTCTCCACCGCTTTTTTACAAATATTGTTGATTATCAAATGTTCGATTTTTTATATGTTATATATATATATATATATATATATATATATATATAATACACAAGTTCGAAAGTTCTTGAGTTAAAAATAACTACGGTGCCTTCATTGAGGAATTTTATTTTAGCATCAAGAAACTGATAAGACAACTATATATATATATATATATATATATATATATATATATATATATATATATATATATATATATATATATATAATATAAACCTAAAGAGCCAGGTAAACCTACCTAGGTTTCACCCTTAACGGATCGACAGCGTGAACTGATATATATATGTGTGTGTGTTTTGACTGTAAATATGTGTGTGTGCGTGTTTATGTATGGATGTGTGTATATATGTGTGTCTTTGCATGAATCAGGAGTGTGTTAATGTGTGTGTGTTTATGAGTGTGTGTGTGTGTGTGTGTGTCTTTCTCCTCGGTGTCTTTTTCTGTTTTTTTAACGAGTTACCTAGGTACATTTTCAGATCATCAGTAACAATCTATGCGGATGATACTAGCGTTTATGGAAACACCTCCAAAAGTCAATATGGTCGGAAGCTTGTCGCTGATATCTCCTATAACCTAAGTATATCACATCAATAGGAAAAGATATGGCTCGTAACATTCAATATATCACGAAGATATTATCATTCCATCGTCACCGATCATGCCCTGAGTATTTTCGTGTCACGACGAAAAGTTGCACTCTCAACGGGGCTCCGTTCTTTGTATACCTGTTGGGACTCATGTTCACTCCAGGCTTTAATTTTCACACAAACACACGATCCATCGCTAAATATGCTGGCACAATGGTCGTCTCATTCTAACGTTCCGAAAATAACTGACACCTGACATGCTTTATCTTTGTGAAATGAGACATAGGAGGTGGGGGGGGTGGCTGAAAAGTTCATAGGCTGACTATGAAGGGATGATGCCAAAGTCGTGAAATTTTACATGAATTAATTCCAACTCTTCCTATTCATTGTTTCCTTAAAAGTAAACTGACAGCTTGCTATTGAAATAATACTGGATATACTGTTGGTCACAAAAGTCATCAACACAAAGAAAATCCAAGGAAAATGGGGAAGTCAAATGAAGCAATTCCAGAAAATTATCACCCTGACAATTTTGGACAAGAAGAGAGAATATGTGATGCAGAAATGTGACGTCGCACTGGAACAGAGGTCTTCTCGAATTTAAGCAACGTATTCAAAAATAGAATACAAAGAAAGGAATGCAAAGTTTCTCTGTACTATTAGGGCAGGTTGATTTTTTACTATTTTCAGAAAGCCAAGCTGGGGTTTGATGTGTTACGTATTGAGACAGAGAATTAGATTCATATCTTTTACCAATGTTTGAGCATTCAGTTTTAAAGATCGTCTGAAAAAAATCTCCAGAAAAACATCCAGAAATGCCGAGAGGATTTTTCCATCAGACCGACTTCAAAATTTTACGATTTCAAGAATGAATATAAATAAAGTTGATATATTTTGTATTAGATACATTGAATTCAAGAAAAATTTTAATTAATCACCACACGCAAAATATGCATTTTTTTTTAACTACATTCGATAAGTTAAAACTGTGTGAAAAGTGCAAAAGTTTACAAAAAAGGCCACTCAATAAATAACCATTTGCTAGGTCATTTTAATTAAAACAAAAAATACATAAAAGTGTATATAACACCAGAATATTGCTACGCATAAATTATAAGACAAAATATTTTAAATTTGCATTGTTTAATGAATATTGTATTAAAATTATTGCACTGTATAATATATTACAGCATAAATATATAGTATAATTATAATGTTATAATATAATATAATATAATTATGATAGTATAATTTACCTTCGAAGTAAATGATGGTCATTTTTGATGGCATAGTGATTTAGTAATAATGTGCTTCTGGAATGCATCATATCCATATACAATTTGTGAAGCTTCAGTAAATTATAAATTTTATAAGGCTGTCCTATAAGTCTTTTACTGATAATAGGAATGAAATTCCAATGTTACAATTTTTAACCTAAACTTAATCTTCAAACTCGTTTCCTCAAAAAACGTTATCAATTTGGAAAAAAATATGTTTTATCCTTATTTATCATGGCAAACACCAACTTTCAGACAGAATGCAATACCACGGTTACAAAATTGTCTTGCCCTAATGTCATACTAATCTTCTGATATGGCACTTAATGCTATAAAATATCCTTAAAAATGAAATATAGAATGTGTAAGACAGAAATGCAGATAGATGCTGAATATAGCGTGGACGGACACATGTGTTAATGATAACTAAATATCAGAAAAAAAAAAGACGCTGTTGATTTTTCTTGGAGATATAATCACGAAAGAGAACCTAACACTCACAAGATATAATATTTGAAATTTTTTACCAACAAAGTTTTTTTTTTAAGTCTTTCATCACTTAAAAATGCATCATATAATTTCCATTCTGGGGAGCCTTTTTAGGTAAGGTGAGCAATAACAAGTTATGCGTATTTGAAGAAGCATTGTCATGCATGAAAACAATTATAGCTTAAATATTCTTGTTTGTGACTGAACCAATTCCAAAAACATCTAATTCAAGAAAATATAATACTTATCTACATTTACCTTGACAGTATCATCAATGTTTTGAATGAAACTCTAGTTTTAATGATTGATTGATTGATTTGATTTACGGTTTACCAACACTTTGAAAGTTATTTAAAG
>OZ038480.1:94609323-94784323 GCA_964036315.1 Acanthosepion esculentum | reverse complement strand
TAAAAAAACGTTTCAACAGCAAGCGCACGGTGTGCACCGGTCCATAATTGTAACAGATGATATTTAGCTAGGCAAGGGATTCTCAACCGCCGTGGCGCGGCACCCTATTATGCTGTCCGATACTTTTAAGTAGGCCCGCGAAATATTATCACAGTAAAGTATGACTGGAATCGAAATCCCTTCGTAAATGTTCCTACTGATATTGGACTTCATTTATGCGAAAAAGAATTGGTCACCATTTCTAGTGATCAGTGGCTCAAAATAACACGTTCGACGCTAGCCATTGAAACATTTTGGATTTCTATACAAAAGGAATATCCCACATTAAATAAAAAAATATTTTATCAGTTTTAAAGCAGGAAACATTATCAGGCACAGGTTTACCCTAAATAAGCTGCTCAAACAGTTGAATAGAAACATTGAAATAAAATAAGTTCAGATTTGTGTATGTGTGTGTTTTAAAATTTAAGGTTTTATTTCATGAAATTTAAATGCATACACTTTTAAAAAAAAATGCTTAATGTCAGTAATGTGCCATGCATGTACACGCTTAGGTGATCATGTAATTTTCGATACATGACTGATGACGCAGATTTTTTCACGCAGTGGGTTGCCATTTCTATGGTAGACCAGTTGCCATCCAAGGCTATAGAACCCGGTTTGTTCTGCTCTTTATCTATAGCTGGGGGAAGAAGAAAATGATTCATACCTTTCCCATGGGTATTAGCACGTAAGTGAATGTAATGGATTTGACTGAAATTTGAACTCTACTCTCCTAACTACGTGTCGCTATCAATTATTCCACCGTAGTGTGCGGTGATATATCCATTTGCTCCTAGGCGTACCGTTGCTTAAAAGGTTGAGAAACACTGGCTAGAAGAAGATACTGTCTAACAGTTCTATATTTTAAACTGGTTCCAAAGATGCAATATTCATTGATGCATCGGAATATTTATTAGGGTTTTAATATTTAGGATATATTTCCTTTCTTTTAAACACATAGGAGGCAAAATCCTTTCTTCGTTACGGACAAAATAGATTATCGAAATTCTAGGCATCATATTATCGTCCATATGTCAGTGAATGCTTTTGAATTTCCTTAGACATGAAGAATTACGATGTAACAGATTTCTGCTGGTGAAAATACGATGGATAAATCACGTTAGAAACGTTCTCAAGAAAATGGAAACTTAGGCATTCATAATTGAAATTAGAAAGCGACGGTGGACATTGTTTGAATAACTTATGAGGACGGATGGATTAGAATATATAATACTCGCAGGTAATATTGAAAATTGGAAACGTAGAAGGGTATAACAACCAACTTACCAAATTTGAATGAATGGCAGAATAGGAATGAGGGGTAGTAAAATGTCAAAAGCCAAGAGTAACAGGAAATAATTGAGATCCTGAACGGACTGGACACATACATCATGCTAATTACTTCACAGCGCCTATATCCATAAACATCAAAATTTCTATTATGTTAATGGCGATTGTACTTCTTACTGTTTTTATACCCGCTGTTCCTCTTCCTCTTTGTTATTATTATTGTTTATGTGTTATGTTTCCTGCTTTGCATCCTGTAGAGCCGGGTGCAAACAATGATCCTTTGGCCCTATAGGAGAATTGTCATTTAATTGATAACACTTTTATTAGTATATGGTATGTTCCTAGTAGGGTGAGATTCTGGGCAAATTGTATATTAATGTTACCTCGGACACTGTTAGTAAAATTGTCCATTCCTTTTCCCACGAGGCACAGAGCTCTGATTACTATTGGTTCAGGCTCAGTCTTCACCCCCCACATCCTGTTAATCTCGATTTCCAGGTCGTTGTATTTGAATAATTTCTCGATAATTCTATGGAGGTGTTTCTCTCAGATTGTACTGCTATGTCAATAAGCATACACCTCCTGAATTTCTTGTCTTCTTCTTCTTCTTCTTCTTCTTCTTCTTCTTATTATTATTATTATTATTATTATTATTATTATTATTAATGAGAGTGTAAAACGCCAACAAAGTGACGCTGGTAGAACAAATATATGATGCGTAATATACTTAAACTGACAGCCACATAAACCGAGAGAAATCATTCTACTCTCCTATTTAACTCATAGTCTTGTTTAGTAGAGTGGTTGAATGTATTTCTTTCCCAACAGCGTTACTTTAAAAAAATGATCGCAAAAACTGGCTCGGAAATTGAATTCGGCTAACGGAAGGGCGAGCTCTACGCCGATATCCTCGAGTACAGACTACTACCCCTTGATCCAAAATGAGAAGCCCGATTTCTTTTCTAGATTCATCATTGCCTCTGACGAGCGTCTTTCGTTTTTATGTCTTTTCTTTTATCTGCTCGAAGCAAACGAGTTTTTTTTTATATTACGAGCATTTTCCGACATTACCCAATCACTTCAGACGCCATTTTTTCACATGGGAAATATTTGCTATTAAAATTTATCACTTTTCCATTACGCCGTTCTCTCCTTTGAGAAGATGTCGGATGATGACAGCCTGTGACAATGCTTATGATGTTTCCTTCCCGTGTATCAAAACAGGCACAAATTTCAACGAATAATGTCTTCCTTGATAAACTTCCTCTATTAGATTTCGGTTAATTTTTTTTTTGGTTTATCTTCAACTTCACCCAATAAAAGTCTCAAGAATCACTCAATGTAGAGATTTAATGTCCGAATGCTTTACACTCAATGAGAATGAAAAGTTTGTTGGAAATGAAGATTATGATAATAGGGAGTAGAAGTGGCGATTGGCTCTTGGCTTGAAAATGTAGATATTTCTATATTTATTTTCGCCAGAAACAAGGCCTAAGTGGCACTCAAGATAGATAGTTACAGCGTTGTGTTGTATAACCGTAAAAAAGGGGCAAAAGGCAAAGTTCATGGGATTATACAGGTAAGATAATTGTTAACGTTAGTCTTCAGGTTGTAGGGATTAGTAAACATCGTTTCAGTGATCTCTTCCAAAGAGCAACAATTTTTGGAACAAGCTGTCCGAATAGGAATACAAGGAGAATGGGGATGACTCACCTTTTTGTCATGTGTTGAGTTCAGGCAAGCAACTACGCAGTGCGCGTCCTTTTATGTGAAACTTTCTCCTTAAATTTGAAATACGGTGTAAATGAATGTGATTTGACTTCGTGGAAGTGACATGGCGACTCCTACCTGCAACAGTCTCTACGGATGGATCTAAAGGATGTTCATTAGGACATTCGTCGTTGTCATAGCGATAGAGTAAGGATAGACCCATGAAGTTGTGTCTGTGTGAAGGCCTTTGCAGAATGGAGAATATGTCATCCACAAAATCACTCCAACTTTATTCTCATCTGACTTATACAAAGAAGAAAATATGGCAGAAAGACTCTTTTATTCCTGGAAGGATAGAATGAGCCAAACATTTTAAACATCTTTAGCAATAAGTTTCACTCTCGGTCTGGATACCCAGTATAATTTTTAAATCAAGGAGATTCATTTTGAGCGTATCCGTTTGTTGGGACGAGATAACATCAATAGAAGCTACATAATTCCTTCTTTGAACTATTTCGTCAAAGTTACCTTAGAAAATAATTTGCAGTTTAACGCTTTGCCTGTGTTCTTCAATGTTTGAAATGTGATGTTTAGGCCCAGTGTTGTCTGCGCGTACTATATCCGCCATTATTATAACATTTAGAATGCAGGTTTTAAACCCTTTTGTTACAGTAATAATCGGATACAGACAGTTTAAGAGACATCAATTGTAGTCTATCTAAACAATAAATGCCCATGTAACCATTCTCACATTATAACAGACAGATAGTAGTCGTAGAATTCTTCGTTCAATACCAGGATTAAATTTTGTGTTGAACCGTGAAAAATAACAGCTTGAAAAGTACACAATCCAAAATCTCTGATAAAGCTACCGTATTTTATTGACAGTAGAGGTACTTCTCATTTAACGACCCCAGGACTTACGACAAGCTAAAAAGGTCATAAAATAAGTATTTAAATAATGATCCAACCAGACTGTACTGTTCGGCGTACGAAAACATTGCTTGTGATTATTCTTTATTTTTTTCTCAATGAATTACAGAAAATTAATAAATGAAGTGAAAAGAATATCGTATATACTCGTGTATAAGCCGACTTCATGAATAGTGCGTCAACCACTCAATAAAAATATCTGTGCAACCAGTTAGTGAAAATGATAATTTTTACCTCCTCAAAAAATTACCTGTGTATAGTGCGACCATCTACTTCTTGTGTTGGCCTTATGTGGCAGCACATGTTAAGTCCCAGCTATTAGTAAAGAGTGAATTCTCAAACAAAACTCAATTAACTTGGAAACTATAGGATTACATTTTTATAATGGAAATGCCAGCAGTGCCATTTTTAAAAAAAATATCCAACAATACATTTTATCATCTACAAAGTATATATCTAAACATATGCGTTTGCTCTTAAGGTGTAAAATTATGTACAAAATATCTGTAGCTGAACGCATGAAATTACTTTCAAAATAACTGTACCTGAAGCCATAAAATTGCTCACAAAATAATTACATTTTGGTATTTGTTATATACCTTACCTATGAACACTAATGGGGATGTCCCAATCCCCATAAATACGCAGGACACTATTGTAAGTTGGTAGGTGGGGATGGGTAATATGCTGCCTAAGTAGTCCAAGACTAGCAGTGGTTTACCTACGTCACGTCGCTGGCGGGTATAGTATTTTGTCGATGTTATAAAAATTACCATTTCATTTCCAAACTCCGTTTTGGTTATTCCTTATTCAGTAACCTTTTCTATGTTGCAACAGTATTAAATAACCATAGAGGTTGATATGCAGCTAAACAAAACCAACTGTTTTTTGTTTGTTTGTTTGTTTTGTGTAAACTTCGATTAGGAAAACACGCACTATGCCCGAGTACACCCGGTATTTCTTCTGTAGTTACATATGTACATAAAATAGATTTGATTATAGAATATGTTCATTTACACTTCAGCACTGTACCATACAGTATAAATATATAGAAATACATTTTTAATAATAAAAACGGTGTAATATCTATGAAGAGAGTTGACACAAACGGATTACATGCGTATTAAGCCTGAAATAGCGGTGCAAATTTTCACTTAATGACCGGTTCGATTAACTACATTATCGTTAGAACAGGAACTGGTCGTTAAGCGGCGGCGCCTTCGCGATACATAAATGAATTCGTCGTATTAATACTGATTCATTATAGTTTTGAAAAATTATGCGTCAATAAAACGATACTGCTTCATTCGGACTCTGTAACGAAAAGGTGACCGCAAAGAAATCAGTACGATGACAATAACGCATTACGTTTGCGTACAAGTAAATCTTGGGAGGAAGAATAGAATTTCATATGCAAAAGTAAGAACGAGCAGAAGCGTGGCAAACAGAAAAAAAATGTCATTAACAGACTGAAGTCGACAGAATGAAAATTATCTCATAAATCCCGGAAAATGTTTTAGTAATCACACAAATGATGAATGGGCGGCCTACTTTTGGAGAAAAAAAAAGATAATTTCACGTCACAGCATTATGTTTTTTTTTTGTTTTTTTTTTTTAAATAATTTTCTCCCCAAAGCAAAAGGATAATGCGACGAAGACGCATGCGGTAACTGAAAGTGAAAGAAAATAAATCAACGTTACTAAAAAAAGGGACAATAAAATTACATGGTCTGTTATATAAAAGTTTAGCAGACTACTGTTTCAGGGTGAAGTATATCACTTCTCCAACATCCTGAGGTTGACCTTTGTGGTCAGATCGAAGATAAAACAAGGAAATCGATATTTATTGGTTGAGCCATCGTGAGAACGATAGATTGAGAAAGAGTTTTCAGGGAGTAGATTTTTAACCGTCGTACAATATAAACGTGTTTTCGTGTCTGAAATGGCTCCCCAGTGGAGGTAGAGCAACTCCACTCGATATGTAGAAATGTACACGTAGAAGTTAATATTCCCTGTATTGAATTTCTTTTATCTCTGGACTCAAAACAAGTAGATAATTGTCCTGAAAGTAGAATTTATTATCGAATGGAGACCGACCACCAAAACCACTCCCACCAAAGGGCTATACAACAGGTTCAAGAAGACAGAATATATCGATTCAGATTTCGTTTAATATTTTGAAGATCAGGGGTGGCAGGTAATCAAGAAAAAGAAATTACTTCTACTAGAAAAGAAAGTTACATCAAGCAATTTTAGAAGTAAATCGATGTGACCAATTCAGTATTACGCTTAAATACATGTGGTCGATGTATCAAGTGGGAAAGCCATGAAAATATTTATAGAAAGGGCAAAGTAAAGCCGCGTCGCAGTTAGAGTAAAGAGAAGGAAGTCGAGATCCCGGGTCGGGATCAGCACCGTTACCGACCCTTCTTTGGATTTTGTCAAGACTCTCAAGATACACCCCTGGTCAAAATATTAAGACCAGATACAAAAGGGTTAAAAAAATATATAAAATACTGTTACTTTAATCAAATATATATTTGTGAAACATTTACTTTTTAATTAAAAAATATAGTTTATCAACAAACAAGTGAATATTTTAAGCTTTTAATTGATTAATTTAAACAAACATTTAAAAAAGGATTTTTTTTGTTGGTCATAAAGATAAGACCATTAAATAATAATAGCAAATACAGAACAAGTAATTCACAACGGCAATTTAATTCTCAGTATATCATCCATTTTGGCGAATTACTTCGAGAATTTGCTTTGGCATAATCATTATTACCTTCTGCATGATGGTACTTGGGATGCTCGCCCAGAATGCATAAACTGCGGCACGAAGATCATCTACAGTTTCAAATTGCGATCCATGTTAATAAACATCCTTTGCCATCCATCTCCAAATATTCTCGATTGGGTTTCGATCTGGAGAGCGTTGTGGATTGCAGCATTGACTTTCTCCACATAGATGAGGGCCTTCAGTAATTAGCGATGACGTTCATAATGTGTCAATGTAACTAGCAGGTGTTGACGATCTTTTACCTCCTGTAAGTCAAGAGTTCCATTGTACAAAAATGAACCCCAATTGATTGACCTCCACTGTGACGTGTTGAGAAAATTTCTTTTGTGGCATCTTTTGCATGCCAGTAACGCTGAAAACCGTCTGGGCCATCATTTTTTCTCGTCTGAAACCAACCCTTTCTTCCATTTATCCACATCCCAAGTTTGTTAAACGGAAGCAAATTGTAAACGGGAAATTTTATGGCGAAGAAGAAGGCAAGGCCTCTACAGCCATTCCAAGTTCTTAAACCCTTTCTTATTTAAATGCCGTCGAATTGTTCGAGCGCTGCATTCAGCATCTGTATTCGCTTTTATCTGATTTGATGTTAGGCTTGAATCTCTCTTAACTTCTCGACTGATGCGTCTGTCTAGAGATGGTGAGATTTTATTGGGTCGACCGCTTGATTTTTTAGAAGCATACGCATCCGAATTTTTAATGACGTTAGCATTGACAGTGGTGCCACGGCCAATTTCATTCGTTGCGAAAGACCACGTCTTTAAACTTCAACAACCCTGCCGTTTTCGAATCAAGTCTTGAAATTTTGACGAGGGGTGTATATAGCAGAAACACCAGACTAGATGTGGCAGCAGTATTCAATTCGAATACGAATGGTTGAATTAGAAACATACAAGATGGATTCTGGTGAGAAAAATATATGTCACCACACACTGAACCAACCTTCGTATCATCAGACCTTGCAACTGATTCAATAAAATCATTCGACCTCCTGTCGGTGGAAAAAACAAAGAAGGCGCAATTAGTTGCTCTCCTTGGGGGTTAGCATATGCCATGCTGATGAAAGGTAAAATAGTTCTCAAAGATGACTAAAATTTAGCAGAACTTCCTTCAAAGCAGGAAATAAAATAGATACATTCATGCTCTTAAATAACCTTGTCAGGTCGAAACTTTCATATGAATGCCATGGATGCCGCCAAACCTGTTACGAAATACACACACCTTCTGCTGTATAAAACGTTTGTCTATGGTCAATAGTTAAAATGGCTTTGTGGAGTGATGCCTGTAGGATTTAGCTACGACCATATATCTTTGAAACTTGTAAACTGGCGATACAGAATCAAAAACAAGGGCCTGAAATCGCATCACATAATTCAACCTCAGCAAAAGCTATAATGGATATTACATGGTACTCGATACGTGTATGATGACATAGTCATGATGTTGACATTCCACATTAATTC
The DNA here is from genome assembly GCA_964036315.1 of Acanthosepion esculentum. Classification (NCBI taxonomy): domain Eukaryota; kingdom Metazoa; phylum Mollusca; class Cephalopoda; order Sepiida; family Sepiidae; genus Acanthosepion; species Acanthosepion esculentum. Next base: position 94,776,085 of record OZ038480.1, on the reverse strand, counting down.
GAGTAAAAAGATTATGATGGAATCCCCCATCAATACAGGAAAGAGCGATAACAGCTACTGGACTTGAGAAACCTATCTTCCTGAAAAATTGTTTTCAGGGAAATATTTTATACATTTCAACCGACAGTAGGAAAAGCTGTTTCCTACTGTCGGTTGAAAGGATGCTTTCCTATGTCCCACTTTACTTCAATCTGTCCTGTGAGTATCAAATTTTCCAAGCCATCCTTCCTCATTACGTGTCCCAGAAACTTCGACTTACTCTTCCTGATGTTACGTGTAAGTTTCCTTTTTGTTTCCATTTTTTCCAAAACTTCGTCGTTGCTCTCATCTTCAGTTTATGCTATCCTCAGCATCTTTCTGAAGAACCACATTTGTGTTGCCTCATGTTTCTTCTTCATTTCTGAAGAGATTGTCCAGCATTTGCTGCCATAAAGGAGGCCAGATATCTCGTAACAGTTCAGTACTCGTTTCTCTGCTTCTAATCAATTTTTTCTGACTCTTAACCCTCTGTTTGGTCAATGAATGGTGAATGTTTCCGTATAAGGAAAGGACTAACACTAGCATAAACATGACCATTTCCGCTTAGAAAGGATTAAGTAAGAATTACCAGAGGACAGAATGCATGGTGTTCAGCAAAAGGATTAGCTCAAAATGCAAATTACTAATCGGGGATACTTTAACCAAACAAGGGCAAAGATTTAAATATCTGGGAAGTGTTTTTTTTACAGAGGACAGAAAGCGTGTCACTGAGATCCGAAGACGCATTGTGATGGCCAAAGATTCATTCCAAATGCTAAACAGAGAATTAAGAGTCAGAAAAAAATTGATTAGAAGCAGAGAAACGAGTACTGAACTGTTACGAGATATCTGGCCTCCTTTATGGCAGTAAATGCTGGACAATCTCTTCAGAAATGAAGAAGAAACATGAGGCAACACAAATGTGGTTCTTCAGAAAGATGCTGAGGATAGCATAAACTGAAGATGGGAGCAACGACGAAGTTTTGGAAAAAATGGAAACAAAAAGGAAACTTACACGTAACATCAGGAAGAGTAAGTCGAAATTTCTGGGACACGTAATGAGGAAGGATGGCTTGGAAAATTTGATACTCACAGGACAGATTGAAGGAAAGTGGGACATAGGAAAGCATCGTGTGGCATAACTGATGAGCTTGAGTAAATGGATGGTAAAACAGGGTTTGGGAGAAATAACAAAGAGACAAAACTTATTAAGAGTTACAAGGGACAGGAGGATGTGGAGAACCATGATCATCAACGTCCTTAATGGACACGGCGGATAAAGAAGTATATTATTTTCAAGAGTAAAATTAACCAGTTTTAACCAATGGATTTCTGATAAATCTTAATACTTTAGTTAATGACTGAATAAGTTCGTGACCAGTTCTAAGTCTATAAATTGTCCGTATAAACGCCCTTATCGCACCGTTAATTATTTGAGTTTATTAAGAATTGCAATAACAATCGTTACAAATATGAATGCTGGTCGTTATTTTAAGAAGGATGTATAAATGAAAAGCTCTGAAATTAAAAACATTTTCCATTTCACTGAAACCGTCATTAAACACATCTTTCTTGCGTCTTTCTATTTTGTTCTCACTGAAACCAAGTAGCGTCTTTGATATACACACACTTTATGCTGAAGCGATCAAAACCGAATCGTCTGTTATTTATGAAGTATTAGCAGGAGAATTGACACACTTCATTCTTTCCTTTTTTTTTCAGTGAAAGCAAGTAGCGTCTATAATGTATTTCCTTTTCGAGTTCCAAAATTTTGTCAAGGCTTTAATAACAAATACTGACTCTTACTAAATATCCAAATAAACGTTTATTTGGATTCTTCGGTAGTTGTTTCTTATGATGATAAACAGAATTTTTGTCTACACTTTCTTTTGATTTCGTTTTTTCAATTCTTTCTTTTGTATCATCATTGTTTATTCTATTTTATTTTATTTTTATTTCTTCCCTTTTTTTACGTACTTTCCAGAGAAACAAATTTTCATTCCTTCCTCTATTCGTTTTAATCGTTTTTTGTTATCCTGCATTTCTATCTTTTTTCTATTCTGCTCATTTCTTTTCCTTTCGTTTCATTAGAAAATATTCGGCATTAATTTTTTTTTTTCTTTTATGTGAAAATTATATGTAAATATTTATATACCAGGAAAAACATTAGGGAAAAATATGTCAATATGAAAAAAAAAAAAAGGTTTCAAGTCACGTATTTCGTCTTTTACGTCTTCAAAGACCAAAACGTTGATGCGACTATTTCAATTTCAATCTAAAAGTGTCAGCTTCCCCTCTCATTCGTGTGCATGTGTAATCTTTTATTTATATATATATTTTCATGTTTCTTTTATTTTATGAATGATCCCTTCCTTAACCTTTTCATTCATTCTTTCTTCCATTCATTGTCTTTCTCTTTCCTTTTATTTCCTCATCTTTTCTTTTTACTTTATCATGTTCATTCTTTTCTTTACTTTTCTATATTGATAACAGGTGTCCCCCCTTCTTTTCTTACTGATCGTTCTTTGTTATTTTATTTAACTCTAATTTCGTCAATATTTCACAATTTTCCCATGAATAATGTTCTGACTGCTGTGGTTGTTAATAATAATAATAATAATAATAATAATAATAATAATAATAATAATAATAATAATAACAATGACAACAACAACAGCAGTGGCAACCTTTCATTTGAAGAAGCACAAATAGCATAACACCATGAATTATTTATAAAGAGGGATCAGTAAGGAAGTACCAATATACATTGACGGAGAGCTAATGCATTTACATGTGATCAGACGCAGGCTTACTCTTTCAAAAACACTAATCATATTATGAACAAAGGTAGAGTCAGTAATCCTAATCAAAGTTTCCAGAGATACAACCAGCTCAGATGAATTAAACATGTTTGCCTGGTTGGTTGCCCGTGAAAAAAAAATGCCAATTTTGTTTCCAATTTTGATTAATTTTTCTTGCATTTACAAGACCGTAAAATGTTTTCTTTCATTTGCTAATGTTTTCTTTTTGTGCTTTTTAAAATCATTACAGCCCAAGCAGGGCGATAAAGCCACTAAGACGCAAGAGGTTACTGATTTTGAATGACTATGACTATGAGTAAAAAAACACTATCAAGCAGAGACAACACTAACGAACAGAGATTAAGAAGTCAGAAGACAACGATTGATGTTGCATGTAAATTTTTTGAAAAACAAAGATGACCTGGAAACAAGAAGCTGGAAGTGTGTTCAACAGTCGAGAAGTACGATAGAAGAAATGGTTAACATAGAACTTACGGTTACATCTAAACATACTGTAAAATGATGAGAGATGCCGTCAATCTAGTACTGCGCTTAAATCCATAAAGGTCAAGTAACATAGAACAAAGTTCATCAAAACAATTACAATGAAATCGTTTATAGGAAAGGCACAGGGAAGTTACGATTGAAGTTGCATTTAAATTCTTTGAAAAACGAAGTTGACTGGAAGCAAGAAGCCGCAGGAGGGTTCCATAAGCGAGAAGTGTTTACCATCAATCATATGCTTGTACCTAGCCATTTCAACGGTGAAGTGATTAGACCTTTTTTGGTAATTTAGGACTACGCTTAGATTCATAATGTGCTGGTACCATAGAACAAAATTTATCAGAACAATTGCATTGAAACTATGTATAGAAAAAGGCACTTGGAAAGTTACGTTACGGCGTTAGGAAAGTAAATGTAGCCGATATGCCAAATCCGAATGCATTAACATTGCAGGTTCTTTTTTTTTGGGGGGGGTTATCATCAATATCTAAATATATAGTAGGAGCCTCAGATCTGATGAGGCAGCAATATTCAAAGTAAAGAAGTATAATAGAATAATAAATGTGTCAGTTAGAGTCTTGCTTCATACAAGGAACCAGATTTACTATCAGCATGTTTTTATGCTGTTGCTTTTTCTATGGTCTAATTGTATTTTTAACCTGATGAAAAAAAAACAAATAAAAAAAATGAGAGAGAGAGACGACAGAAAGACAAAGAAAGAGAGAGAGAGAGTGAGAAAGGGCGCAAGACTTGTTTCAATTTTGGGGATGTCATCGAACTTAACTGAAATTTACGTTGATGTAACAACACATTCTCACAAAGGAGAGGAAACGCTGAAATTGTAAACGTCTGAATTTACTTTTTCTTTTACTTTTATAGATTCTATTTCATATAAACTGTTTATTTTGTTTCTGTTTATATTTTAATCAGAACATGTTTTAATATATATATCCGACGTTGTGATAATTGATGATCTAACAAATGCTGTAAGCATCTTGGATTCAAATTTATTCTGTATGATGTAACGATTAAAGGATTTCTCCAAAATACACACACACACAAACACACACACACACACACGCGCGTGCGCGCACACACACACACACACACATATATATATATATATATATATATATATATATATATATATATATATATTACGCGAATCATTCATACGAAAAGTAGATAATGAAGTTAATGATATAAATGGCAAGAATCCCTCTCGTAAACAATTTTTAATAATAAAATACATTAACCTCGAATCCGTTAATGAATGATGCAGTTCCCTCCACCAGAGATTTAGAAACGTCACGCTGTACTGCTTAGCATTCGCGCCGGAATCGCCAATATGCATATTTCTGAGTGTTTGGCTGTCAATCGGATGACAGTGCAGAGGATTTGGAAATTGCTGAATGAGTCTAATAACGATTGAGAAGGTACGGCATCTCGAAAGACTCATTCTAATCGTTCTGATACAAGAAGAACAACCCAAATTTGTTGGTGAGGTCCGCGGACTCAACACAGAGACATACATCAAGTGTATTGAGGAGATAGTACTACACTAGATGAAAAGGGTTGCTGTTGGAAGACCCTATATCTGGTAACTGAACTCTGAACCATAACACACAAGCAGACAATTTTGCGACCACCTTATACCTTACATATGGCCACCTCAGTACTCAGATTGCAACGCCCTTGATTATTATGTGTGAGGTGCAGTGGAGAGACCATCAAAACATTGAGCGAGAGACCAACAAATCTCGTAACACCAAAGATATTGGAGATTCCGGCGCGAATGCTAAGCAGTACAGCGTGACGTTTCTAAATTTCTGGCGGAGGGAATTGTATCATTGTGCTCTTTCTCTCACAAACGGCTCTTTCTCTCACAAACGGCTCTTTCTCTCACAAATAGCGCCCATCTGACCCTACCATGAACTGAATTCAACAAAATCCAACACAAATAATGCGCATGGGCAAAATTAGATTAGAAATATTAAATGATGAAAATTTACCCATCGCACGCCATATATATATATATATATATATATATATATATATATATATATATATCTGTGTGTGTGTGTGTGTGTGTGTGTGTGTGTGTGTGTGTGTGAATAAAAACAGAAATCTGAATAAATAAACAAACTAAGTAAATAATAAATAATTTAACAAACTACGAACGGTCTCATACATACAAGTAAATGTAATAATAATAATCAACAACAAATAAGTTTTCAATAATAAGTAAGGAATAATAACATTATAACAATGCTACAGATAACTGCATTCGGATCTACGATTATTACTTTTCAATAATGTATAGAATGATTTGAAGCATAACCGATACCGCCTACTCAGTAACCGTTAGAATAATACAATAGACTTTATTAACCATAATCCACCATTGACCATCATGTATAGTGCAAGCGCAAGAATCTGTACGTTTACTCTTGTCGAATGATTTCAGTATTTCATATGACATTTCCTTTCAGGACATGGATATTATTTCCAACAATATGTTCCCAAAGATTGTCTCATCGATGATAGTAAATTCATACGTAGGTTCGTGCCTTCCTCAAGTTCTTTTTAGTTATTCCGTTTCCACAAAATCCATTTTTTCTTGTTGTTAACAATTTCACTCTAACTTTACTATTCAATTTTTTAAGCGGCATGCCCATTGTAATCCAATTGACCTTCCATACAATCAAGCAATCGATCTTTTTTCTGACGCGATAACCGGGCGTCATAGCGGCGCCTCGACATCAGGACCTGTGCTTGCTGGCTAAGTTTAACTCAAAGCTTGTGTTAGGTTGTTGGTTTTTAGAGACGATAAAAAACGGACCTCAGTGAATTTCCCCAGCAGTAAATTTTAGGACATCTAAACGCTTGCGTAACAATACATATGAATATTTTGTGGTGAACAGCATTCATGGGTTTGTTGTATATTCCTCGCTGAATAAGTTAATAATTTAATCTTATAAAAAAATATTTTGATCAATAGCGTTCACTCTCCCTCGCCAGTATTGTTTAAAATGTGCAATATTAGTCTGCATAGGTTATTGAATGTCAGCGATAGGACATTTGTTCATAGACAATGGGGGCATAGAAATCAATACTGCATAGACACAGTCAGTTTCTGACCATAAGCGAATTTCAGACCATGTGCAACTACTCCTTTCACGAGGTAAAATGTAAAGGGACACATAGTCTGAAGAATTGATTGTGAACTGACAGTCACCATACAATGGGGATTTCTATGTCTATAAAGTATTTATTCATTTACATCTCTCTCTCTCTCTATCTATCTATCTATCTATCTATATATATATATATATATATATATATATATATATATATATATATATATATATATATATATATATATATATCTTTAACGTGAATTGACTATAAATGTGTGCGTGTAAGCTTATTCACAAAAACAAAATTCACAACTGTCAATTACACTAATTTTTGTCTATGCAATTTCACCCCTGAATTATAATTAATTAGGAGAATAAAAGAAATAACAAAAACTACGGCATCTTTCTTAATCAGCTTTGTAACAGTACTAACTGAATTTGAAAATATCAAAATAAAATAAATAGAAATAATATGTCCAGATTATTCAACCAAACAAGCTTGAATGAAGACAGGCTGCCTATATATATATATATATATATATATATATATATATATATATATATATATATATATATATATATATATATATATATGAGGAAACAAATATTCGTACACTGAAACCTTTTAATAATCTGTATTTTCAACTAATGAACAACATACTTTTCATAAAATTTTTAATTTGTATGTGTACGAATATTTGTTTCCTCCTACTATATATATATATATATATATATATATATATATATATATAGAGAGAGAGAGAGAGAGAGAGAGAGAGAGAGAGAGAGAGCGATAGATAGATAGATAGATAGATAGATAGATAGATAGATAGATAGATAGATAGATAATCGCAAGTGTACTGACGTGTACTCAAGCAATAAGAAATCGTCCAAATATATCTTATTGGATGTTTTATTAAATTCCTAATGAAAAATGATATTCTGAAATAAAATTCACAGAGTGCATATAATTTACTAAGATCGATTGATATTAATTTTATTGTGAAATCATTGACTTTAATAATAATAATAATAAGAAGAAGAAGAAGAAGAATTTACGTTTATATATATATATATATATATATATATATATATATATATATATATATATATATATATATATATATATATATATAATGTCAAGTGTACTTATGCAATAAAAACCGTTCAAACATATTTTATTAGATTTGACCGCCGAGATTTGTCTATTCAATTTTCCACTGAAATTTCCTCCTTGCCGAATGAATTGCCGCGTAGTTCGATCAAGATTATGAAGAAACTGTCAAATTGCATTATGGCCTAGCTTCGCTTACGAAGAATTCGGAGGTTTACCCTTCTGTTTCATGTTCCCATATGGTTGGAGTGGGCTATGCCAGAGGAGCAAGCTTTTCCACATCAATGATGGTGGCCGTCGATGACCCAGGCTCGCGAAGTTGGCATTCTTCTTTCGACCATTGTTCTGCGGATAGATTCATTGTGGTGAAGATGTCTATTCGTTCTTGCCCGTTGATGTCACCTTTTAGTTTACGTTTGTCCCTCCCCACAGATGGCTGCTGTGTCCACTGAAAATTTGCACATAGTGCATTAATTGAATGTAGCCCGGATTTCAGTCTTCCTGAAGTGCGCATCATTTTGTGAGAAACTAGGTGTCTAGCTATCTCATTTGTTTGCATGATCAAGTTACACAGAATTGTCATTGCTGCGGCTATTTTATAGAACAAAAAAGAAACAGTATATTTATATGCCTTGCTATTCGAACCAGCTTGGCTACTTTTAATACTGGATATGGTTTTATCTGTGGTTCCTGCTTTCATTCTGATGTGGACTCGAAGTATGGGCCACGGAAGGAAAACACGGAACACGGGTTAGAGGCAAGAAAGACATATTAAACAGAAAAGTTACAAAGAATAGTGTAAGCAGAGCTTACTATCCAGTAGTGTCCGATATTGGTATCGTACGCGGCTGCGCATTACTGGTCCTACTCTTATGATTCACATAATAATATAGTACGGGGAGAGTCCATGATGTAGGGAAGTATCGGTCTCACAACACATTCGTCTTTTGTCTTCGAAGTCACTAAACCTCTAGGAATTTATCAACCCACATTCCATATACATGTTATGTATTTAGATATTCTTGATAAAATACAAAGAAGAATCTGCAATGTTACTGATACTGACCTGTCATCTCGGCTTCACACAATTTCCAGCTGCAGTAACGTAGCTTTGCTGTGCCTTTTCTATAAATACATTCATGGTAATTGTTCTGATGAGCGTTCATCACTAGCACCTAGACATTATGGATTTAAACGTATTAAATTTCACTCCAAGTAAGGCAACAAAGCCACTAAGGCGCAGGGGGGAGGCTTATTGAGTGTGAGAGATTACGAGAAAAAACTTTATTGAGGAGATATAACAATAAAATAACAGAAATTAAGATAGGAGATAATGATTGACATTGCATTTACATTTTTAAAGTTTAAAATTGACCGGAAAGCAAGAAGGTGGAAAAGTGTTTTACAAGCAGGAAGTACGAGAGAAGAAATTTCTTCACATAGAAGTTATGGTTACATCTAGTCATTTCAAAAGTAAAATGCTGAGACCTTATCGCCAAACTAGTACTGCGCTCAAACTAATAATGTCCCTATTGTACCATAGAGGAAAGTAATATTTATCGTGAATAATACAAAAATGTGGAACAAAGCCAGGATGGAGTAGGATGGTCTTAAATCTGTCTTATCTCAGACTTAGCTAGGCACGTTCACTGGCCCAAACATTCCACAGTATTCCGTACAGTAAAACAATACATTCTTATTTACCATTCATACTACAGCCATCATAATACCTTAAAGTATATAGGGGAAAGTGAAATTTATTTCTGCTATGTACAGAAAATGTGGCACAAAGCCAAAATGGGGAATGGGTAAAAAGAACGGTCTTCATCTGTCTTAACATTAAACGTAGGTAGCCACAAACACTGACTCAAACATACAACAATATTCCTTACACCAAAACAACGCATTCCTACTTATCTTTCTTCCTACATTCACCATAATACCTCATTGTCTCCATGAAAGTCCTAACTAAACCCTAAATGTACAATTCATTGTCTGTGGGGGGGAGAGGAATGAAACACCAATTTAAAAACTAGCCCCAATCAATATTTACGATACAATTTAAAATACAAATCTACTTACAAGAAACTAAACAAAATAATGTTAGTAAGTAGGGGAAAGTTTATCAGACAGATTATCATGAAAGTATTTATAGAAATGTCAAGTTATTGTGGTGGGAAAGTGACTACAGTCTAGATGCCACATCAGGACCGGTAATATTGCAGACTTTTGTAATGCCCTGTTGTGGGATACGTATATTTTATTTTTTTCCTCGTGTAAGTTCAACGAATATTCGTCGCCACTTTTGTAATGCTCATTCGTAGGAGAGACTTTGTAAATCACAGATACAATAACAGTAACACATTCGAACAATACTCGATCAGACACCGCTTATTCCCATATTTCAAGATGAGGTGGAATCTGCTTGCTCTCTGGCGGTCCGTGTTCAAAGCCAATTGTCGGCAGCGAGACTTTATCCCTACATGACGCAAACAATTCTTTGGAATTCAACACAAATCCCGAAATATATAACAGAAGCACCAGACGAGATTTGGCATCAATATTCAATGCCTGGACAAATGTTAGACTTGAAAATGGGATATATGTTATACTAAATTGATTGTGCCGCTAAAATACATATGAATAAGCCCGTAAAAAAAAAAATCATTTAAAAAAAAGTTATTTTGTCTAGGTTCTGCTGTCTGCTAATTGTTCTTATAATTAAGATCGTTATATTAGAATTTTCATTCGCTATTGTTTGCATCATCAGATAAAGAGATCAATGAATATTGCTAAAAGAGAAAATGACGAGAAAAGACAACAATTATCAACGTTATTCGATAATTTATTGTTTGGACAACTTTTATTTTGCAAATTAATTACCAGTGTTCGTTATAATAATTTACCAATCATTCCGCTGTGTACCGACTGAAGTCAGTGGGTAAAAATGAAAAGAAATGTTGATAATTGATGGTCTCTATTATTTTAGCAGTTGTGATTATATGCTCTTAACATCTACGAAGATCTGAAGAGGCTTATTCGATTTCTCGTTTGGAGATATCGATCACTTTATTCAGTGCCCAAATATCGAACCAACCAAAAGAATTCTTTTATTAGTCATCACAGACAATAGAAACTTAATCGAATATATTTGATAATTATTTTGTCCTTTTCTTATTCAATTTCCAAAAAAAATATTTCAATATTTGGTAGTTGGCGCCGTCTCTTCACAAGGTAGAAATGCGTGTTCAGTTCCCCGCAAAATGAGTATTTATATGAAGTTCTAATCTCAGAATAGGTGGCGATTTGGTTTATAATATGTCAATAATGTTTATAATATGAATTTTATGCAAATCAACGTTTACTAAATAAATTGGATATTAACCAGACAATGTTGGTAATACTTTTCGATTGTGGAACTCCCTTCCGGCTCCTTTCTTTCCACTCAACTTTAATCTGCAAAAGTTTAAATGCAATGTCAATCGTTACGTCCTGTCCTCCTGATTATTTTTTCTCTTTCCGATAATTATTAATGTTCCAGGCTTATTTTCCAAATTATTCAGGATGATATTCGCCCTCTCTAACCTTCTAACTTTCTGTCCTGGAGTAACAAGCTGCCCCAGACGTTTCACGTACGATTTCATTTCCGAGTCCTTTTTCACTGGTCTTTGAAATGTCATAGCTGAAACACCTCTCCCAGGGGCCAAGCATCTTATCGATTGTGTTCGATCTTTTCTAATTACTCTCTTTAGTTCTAAGTTGAAATTATGATCCCTCTTCCTGTTGTAACCTCCTGATCCAATTTCCCTCTCTACTGTTCCGTCTTTTCTCAACTTATTCACCGTTCTCTTGATGGTCCTTGAATGGATTTGTATGAATGTTGACGCCATTCCCGAAGGCCTGAATGATTTTTTCTTCTCACCATTTCTATGATAGCTCAAAATTGCATTAGCAATTTTTACCTATCATAGTTTTACAATTACATTTTCAATAGCAATTTTTACCTATCATAGTTTTACACAGCCCCGTCATACGTATATACGTGCGTGCGAGGAAATATTAATCAACGGAAAAATAGAAAATCGGTCTGCGTGTTGACATCGATACATTCTGAAAAAATATTTGCTACACAATCCATCATTGGATTCAACAATCAAATGCGTACGTATGTACGCAACAGCACACATACATATAGATGTCATGTCCTATTCTGTTCACATATGTTTATGTTTGTGTGAGCTCCGGTGGGCGAGCTAGTGTGTATGTGTGACTGCATACGTCAATGGATGTACGAGCGTGTACGTATGTTTGTGTAAGTATGAGTGGCGTCACGACTGCAATTTTTCCTACGACTTCCATAAAAACACCAATACACTCAATCCTACATAAATCCAAAATTTAAAAAAAAATCAGTATGTCTGACGATCGCAAAAGCGTGAAACCCAGGATCACAAACTCACATCAATCCATCTAACTATGTTAGCTCTATCTTTGACATTTACCCTCTTTCCAATAAGTACCGCGCATATAATATATAAATAATATATATAATATATTGCACATATAAATATATATATATATATATCAAATATGTGGTGCATATATATATATATATATATATATATATATATATATATATATGAAATGTGTGATTTGTAGGTTAATGCACCTTTAAAATTTGGTTTGCGAAGGTATTTCGCCATTTTATATCATTAACTTTACTAATCTTCTTTTGTATGAATGATTCATTGTAATATATATATATATATATATATATATATATATATATATATATATATATATATATATATATATATTACAATGAATCATTTATATATATATATATATATTACAATGAATCATTTATATATATATATATATTACAATGAATCATTTATATATATATATATATATATATATATATATATATATATATATATATATATATATATATATATATATATTAAGAGAGAGACACAATTTTGTCAAGATAGTTCCCAATAAATCAATTACTTCAAACAGTGGATTCACAAGAATTATTTCCATAATTTACAAGAAACCTATCCCCAATCCGTAATAACGGATGTCAAAGTAAAATTGCGAAAATAAACGCTAACGTTAACAGTATTCTTCAATTGTGGCGACGAATTGTTTCCACTGGCTACAAGTCTCATGTACTTCCGCTTCCTCTCGTAGATTTAAATTACTGCCTTCCAGTTTATTTCAATGTATTCCTCACCAAAGTTGAATAACGAGAAAAAGAAAACAAAAGTAAGGCACAAAAAAGAAATCTAAAATTAAAGAAGATGCAATCGGAAGCCTGGCAACAATATTCCTCACTTCCTCGTGTCTATTCATTTTGAAGGATAAAGCTCAAAGAAAATAATTCTCACAGCGTTATTTCAATGCCGAGCCTTTTAATATATTCAGATTATATATCATTATGTTCAGAAGACATGAACAGTTATAAAATCAAACACGTGTTCTGTATATTTAAACGCAGTAAGCGATTACAAGTAAGTAGACCTTTCTATGTTTTTAAAATTATATAATTAGCATAGTCAGAGCGCATTTCGAAGAAAACCAGTGGGCTTTACAAATAATTATTCTCGTGTTTAATGTATCGGTTGGATTTACTAATATAAATTAAGTCATTCCTGAAAATAATGAGGGCAACATTTGCTAAACTTATATTTAGTTTTGCATACGAGTTATAGTCATGCTGACTGCGAAATAATTTCGGTAATACGCCACTACGTTGCCCATGATAGAAATATTTAATTTCAGATAAAGTCTATTACCATTAGCACGGATCACAAAGGAAGAATCAAGTATACCATTATTTTGTTTGGAATATTATGACCAAACTTAGAATCAACAATTATTCTTGAATGAATGTATTTGAAGAGGAACCCTGAAGATCTATAAATTTCTAACAGTGATTTACATGGTTGTTTATGCTTTCACGATAAAGCTCAAAAGGTCTGGGCACTAAGAAATCTTTGAATGCAGATTTTGCGTCTTCTTTGCAATGGGATGTCTTTTGGCTTAAAGAATTGTCAAGATTCTGGAAAAAGTGATAGTTATTGGACGAGAGAATTGGGTAGTATGGTGGATGTGGAAAAGTTTCGATTCACAAGTCGCTGAGTTTCTATAGAGTCATCCTGGAGAGATATAGGCGAGTAATGTCCTAATGCAAAATCACAGTTCGTCATTTAATCAGCTGTAATGAAAAACGCCAATGGTGAACCACTGGACTTTCACCATAGTCTTCTGTTGGTGCTATTTCCGTTTTGGAAAGTGTTTGTCCTTCGTCATGATTAAGCCATTGAGCCGATCCTTTACGACTGTCATAAAGGATTCATTTCTCCTTACGTCGCTATTCGATCAAGAAATAGATCATTCGAATTTCGCAGATACAACATGGAACACACTTGAAAACGTCGAACTCGTACGATTAGTTCAATTGTAACCCATTTAATCGAGATTTTCAAAATGCACATTTTCTTGGGATGGTCCGATATTTTTGAAATGCCGACACATTATCTGAGAAATTTTCATGACACTTTTACGTGAATGTTTTTCGACTTGCATTTTCAGATATGGATTGTCAATTGCAGATTAACATCGTCTCTCAAGCCTCGTATTCCTACTACAAAAGTTTATAAACCAGCGCCGGACTCTTCGAACAAAAGTGGAACCTTCCCTGCATGCTCTGTTAATATTGGCAGCACTTTAGGAAGCATTATGACCAAGCTTAGGCTCTTGCAAAGAAAGTAAACACAAAACATCAATTTCATGTCAAAAATGAGGAAAATGTCTTAAGTTAACATCTGACAGTAATTGTTCTAAAATATACAAAGAGGTCACATTAGGAATGAGTAATATATTTTGGCGCAACTATTGTAATACTATAATGGAACATAATTAAAAGTCTTATTCTAAAATAGGACATTATTTTCCAAACAACCTAATATTATAATAATAACTTAGAAGCAAATTAAAGGGTTATTCGCAAATCAGACGTTATTTTCCAGACAACCTTCTATTAAATTAATATAGTAGAACCAAAAGATTTATTCTAAAATAGGGAATTATTTTTCAAACAAATTTTTATTATAATAATATCTTTAAAAAAATTAAAAGATTTATTGTAATATCAGACATTATAATCTGAACAACTTACTCTCATAATAATATATTAAAATAAAAAAATATTTATTCTAAAATAGGCCATTACTTTACAGCACAGCCAAATATTATAATTCATTAGAACAAAACAAAAAGGTTTATTCTAAAATCGGACATAATTTTCCGAACAACTTAATATTATAATCTATTAGAATAAAAAGTTTTATCCTAAAACCGGACATTATTTTTCGCACAATCTAATATCATAAGGTATTAGAACAAAACAGGTTTATGCTAAAATTTGACATTATTTCCCGAACAACCTCATATTGTAATATATTTGAACAGAAAGGTTTATTCTAAAATCACACATTATTTTCCGAACAACCTAATATTATAATATATCGGAGCAAAAAGGGATCATTGTAAAACTGGAAATGAGTTTCTCGAACAACCTAGTAGTTAAGTAATTATCTGCGAGACAAGTCTGATAAATATAGCTTACTGTCGTGGACATTTACTTTGGGACAATTATATATAACCTGTAATACGTATGAGACACTTCTAGTTTAAAAATCATATGTAATATCTTTAAAACACTTAGGAAGGGAAGAAAATCTTCATATTATGCGGATATGTAAGATAGATAAGATTGTTGACCATTGACGTGAATAGGTTAAGATATTAATTTTTTGGGGAAGCATGATCTCGCGAGTTCATTCCATAATGCAGCAATTCTAGGCAAGAATCCGTTTGGGTGTAGCTTCCTACGTACAAATGGAATACGAACGGAATGAGGATGAGTCGACACTGTGTAGGTGGTATGGCTGGTTCTAGCTGTGAATGCCTTGACTAGTGGAACTAATGAATGTAGTTAGCCTGAAATGTATAGCATAAGTAATGATAGGCTAGTAATATTTCGTCTGGTAAACAATTAAAACAAGTTTACGGTTGTAAACAAGTTATCAACCACATGGCTGTGAAAATGGTTTTGAATTCTCTCGAAATAGGAAAGTAATGATTGGCTGGTGATGAGCTGCAGCCTAGACGTTGCAATACTGCATATTTTGAATGTATGTGTTCCTTGTGATGTTAGAGCCTGGCAGGATGTGTCAGGTCCTTTCTGAGTCTGGAATATGGTCAACAGTGAGAGGCACTCATAGCAGATAAAACTAATTCAGTCAGTTATGCGATATGCTTAGTCGATCATGTATCTATACACGACAGTAGATTGCCATCTAAAGCTATAGAACCCGGTCTGGGTTCTATAGCTGGGTGGGGGAGAAGAAGAGGAGGAGGATTCATACCTTTCCCTTTATTAGCACGTAAGTGAACGTAATGGATTCGACTGGAATTCGAACTCGGCTCTCCGATCCTCAATCTAAGCCGCTATCCATTACTCCACCGTACCTCCTCAAACTCATTACCGTATTAATTTTGTCAAGCCGTGGTTCCTCTGCGTTTATGTGCATCGTAGAGCATTTACCTGTTATAAGTGAGCTAAGTATCATATTAAGTTTATTGTTAATGTAACATTTAGGTCACTCTACGCTATGCACTTCTTCAGCGGTTTCGCCATCCGGCTAACGTTCATAGTTTAAGTAGTAATTTCAAACAATAGAAATCATCGAGAATAGACGGAAGCTCGCTGCTGGTGGCACTTTAGATGGAAGGAGGACATCATTTTCTTCGTAATAAAGCCCGATTGGCAGTTAAATTATATACGAAACACGGTGATCCCAAGAGAACTAGAAAAACTACCAGGATTAATTTTCGTTGAACATAATCGTAACGATATAAGATCCGCAGATGGCAGACTTTGAAGGAATATTGAAACTACTCTCAGAAAAGGTAGTGATGGAAGTTTAGAAGAAAGGACGAACAAGCAACTCTTAGACTGAATGCTTGGTCGTCAGCAAAATAGACAACGCGAGTGGGGGTCTATATGTTGATGACGTCAGATATTGAGCCCACAGATGTATCGTTTTCGACGATGGACAGTGTGAGAGCAAAACCTGAAGGCGCATAAGAATAGCGAAAGTTGCCTTCCAGAAATAAAATACGGTATTAAGAGATCGGAAAATTTAGTTAAATCAAATATAGAAGTACTGAAATGCTATCTCTATCTATAAAAGCAGGATGTGTGTGTGTAACGAATGCACGGCCGCAATTTTCGACGGATTTGCACCAAAATTTATATGCACATGCTCCAATTTAGCGAAAAGGTCAAGACTGACAATGCATTTCCCAACTCCCATCGATAGTGGAAATAATCGATTGTTTTATGCTTCTACGGCAGTTTTGATGTAGTTTGCGACCATTTTCTACTGGCCAGAGTGAGAGCCTATAGATGGCCGCCACGAATAGGCAGGAAGATTCTATTGGCCAGCGTGAGAGCCAACATCTGACTGACACGAATGTTAACTAGCATGCTAGCATGCAAAAAAATCGATAGCAGCATTCGTTACGAGTGGGAAAAATTTAAATCTGCATGGCACTTTACTCCAATTGGCTCATTTGCTTGCTTAAACTCAACGTTGATTCTGATTCCGCAGAACTGGGTTGGGGGTGAAAAGTATTTGTTGTTAACATTCTTTTTTCATTCAGTTTTTCCAGTTACGAGTCCTTTTTTAAACCTGATAGTTTTGTGTTCATTTTGTTTAGTTCTTTTTTCGTAACAGATTTAATGTTTAGTATAGAGCTTAGAAAAATTCGCAGTGTGAGATAGGCAAGAAGTAAGGCATGTAGCAACATCAGCACGGCAAAAGGGCACTCCTTTAAAAGCAAAGAAGGGCAAAAATATTTTAAGTCAAGTGATAGCGATTGCTGTATGAGTCGTACGACTTTTGAATCAAGTACGGGCAACGCCGGACCATGCTGCTAGTTAATACTAATGCTCAATTTATACAAAGCCAAATGGTCACCCAGGTGACTGAAGGAGGATATTGTGTGAGCGATATATGTAAGAGTTAAAAGCCGCAGTGTATATGTGAGAATAATAACGGTTAATTTTACACTTGAACAGGATGAGATTGTAGCGGCCTGGAAAGCATCCTCTCGGGACTAGGTTCGACAAAATAGCAGTTTGCTGGAAGAAGCTGTGCGTATAAAAAAACTATTAAGAAGAAGAAGAAGAAAAAGAGGAAGAAGTAGGAGGAGGAAGAAAAGAAGAAGTGGAAGAAGAAATGGAAAAAATGGAAGAAGTGTTACCAATTTTACCAACAGCAGCAACAACAACAATAGAAGAAGAAGAAGAAGAAGAAGAAGAATGATGATGATGATGATGATGATGATGATGATAATAATAATAATAATAATAATAATAATAATAATAATAATAATAATAATAATAATTTCCCTTTTAGAATATACGAATTAACAGGCAGGCCGAATCCGAAGTTTAACAATTCCAAAGTATTTCAGACACTTCGGTAACTATGATGAAGTCTAGATATTTTGGGCCATAAAAAATAAATATTGTGTCGTATTTTGCATCATTTTTTATGTAACCTAAAAACCGATGACCAGAGGTTTCCTACGGTGGTCGGTGTAAAGCCATCAACCAGACATATACACCGAGACATTGATCTGGATTTTAGTTATAAGTTTTCAATATCCAAGATAAAAATAAATGTGTAATCGTGCCGTTTTAAGTACATTGTCGAACTGGGACATTCATTTCGGTTTCAAAAAGCTTAGATAGATTCAGTTTGGCGCCTGATGTATTAGGCAAACTTGTCTTTGTATACAACTAAATTGAATTAATATCAATATAGAACTAAATGAAAATATTAAATCTTTATTCAGAAAATTAATTATATTTAAATAAATCTGATAATAGTTAACGAGAATAATCTGTCCAAAATCTAGTAGTGAGTTTGATCCTCGCTGGGGACCCCATATATAGTCGTTATTATATAACCCTACAAGTATTACCGTGTTTTAAAATCAACCAGTATAATGCAAACAAAATTATATTTGAAGGTCTCACAGTAAAGTAATCCTCTGTCCATCGCTTTAGTAGTTACACGTTATGGTTGTAAAAAATATATGAATACAAAAATAAATATGTCCTATGTAAAATTATTGTTTATTCAATTTTTTTCTATCACTACACACCAGTGGCGATAATGCCACTAAGGTACAAGGGGGTATTTGGAGTTAAAGAGAATAAGAAGACATTAGAAGGACCGGAAACCCAATTCTAAACCGGAAACAAGGAATTAAACTCTACTCTTGTTCAAATGACCGCGGATGTGTGTGACTAATTAATGTTAACGTGTATGTAGTTCGGGGGACTTTCTTCGCACGTTTATCTAATTCTCGTGAAGATGTGAGAGACACTGACGTTTCCTGCAAGGGTGGTTGTGGCTCATGTGTTTTCATGTTATTCGTTTGCTTCGCTTGACCACAATTTAAACTCAGCACGGCCGGCCTCTCTTTTACACATCAGCGCATTCATTTAAATACTCTGAGGCCCGATTCTGCACCTAGTTATTACAAGAACAGAACAGGTGAACTTTCAGATGCATCTGGCTCTCTTGACGTTCTGAATTGACATCGAATGCAATGCTTAGTTTGGTGTTTCTTATGTTAACCTCACTACATATTGAGAACACCTCAGGTCAAAAACTCTAAGAACAAAGCTAACTTTCGTAAATCATTTTCGCGCAAGTACCTGAATGGGAGTTATTGATTATGAAAGAATATGAGAAAAATAAAATGATTGAGGAGTTCATCCTCTAGTGAAATCAATCATGACTATGCGATATTTTGCCAGACGATGCATCTTCTTCTTCTATGTGTTATAACACTTCAGGATGTAAGCGATCATGGCTTTCTAGAAAAATCTTTCCTTTTTAGCTCTTAGTAACATTTGTTTTTAGGTCATCTTTCCATTTCTGCCATCCATTTCCACAAGTTCGCTAAGTCATTCGCTGTTTCTCTTTGTTTCTCTTGCTTTCAAGATGTCCTGTGAGTGCTAATTTCTCCAAGCTATCTTTACTCATAGTGTGTCCTAGAAATTTATTTATTTTTATTTCTCTATTCGTGGTTTCTTAAATGCCGTTTATGGTTAGCATTTTCACTTAATGTTCCTCGTTAATGACATGTTCATGGTATTCTCAGCATTATTCTGTAGAACCAAATTTCTGTTGTCTTCCTCTACAAGATGATTGAATTTTCCAGCATGCACCGCCATATTGGAAGGCATATATTCAAACTGCATTAAGTTTCCTAAATGACACATTGCATATATAACATACAGTAGATTTTTGACAGTTAGTCACCGTAAAGATCTAGATCTTTGTTAACTTAAATTCAAGCAATAAAACAGTGAAGTAATTTTGCACAACATAAGTAAATGCTTCACACGACTATCTCATATTTCTTCATTGTAAATTTCTGTGGCTATTTTGTGCAAAGCGTAAGAGATTTATTTGGTGCGATTTTCCATTTTAAACTGACTTTTAATTCGCTAGGATGAGTCGCGGACAGCACTACGACAGCTTGCAAACACGTCGAGAACATGGCATCGTTGGGTCGTAAATTCCAAGTGTATTGACTGCCGCACGAACCTGTTCGATGCCACATTAAGCAAAGTTTAATATAGGCATCCATTTCAGTGCAATGCTTAACAAGTTCCTTTCGCACACTGATTCGTTCGCAAGGGAAATTTTTAACTACGATCCACAAGTTTCACTACTTATATATTAAATCGACTTAGTTAACAACCCATTCAACTAGCAATGTTCTAAAATGTGACAGGATTCAAATTCTAAGAAAATATGCAATTTTTACACGTTTTTCAATACATGAACGATATTTTGTAATTTGGAACAGTGGATGTTGTTTCGAATCTAACTGACATTAGTTTGTCTAACTGAAGATATATATTACAAAACAAAAGCGGGCGTGCAGCTAGAATGTTCAAACCAGGAGATCCCGGGTTCGAACCTCGCCATGGTTGATTTGTCAATGATTCAAAATATCGGCATGGGGAGACGATCCCAGTGTTCGGCATCGTGGGAAAATGTCTGCGAAACATATCAGGGCTTGACCTAAACATTCGAATCTGTTCAGAATCAGTGGATGGTTGTGCCAGCAGGAAGTCATAAGTGATGGTGAACGTGAGTTTCAGCACACTGGAATTGTTCAAAAGAAAGATCAAGCTAAATTATACATTCTATTCCAGAACGTCTAAATAAGATCGTCTCAGTATTTATATAATATAAACCAGATGTAGAATCTATAGATCATGAACAAACACGTGTTTGAGCAACAGGGATTTGAAAGCAGTCCTAGTAGAGACCATATTTTCCGGAGGCCGATACATGCCTACTAATACAAAAAATACTTGTGAAAAATTAAAACACAAAACAAAAACACAATAAGAGAACGGCTCTTGTTGCAGCGTGATATCTAACAAGATTATTCTGCAGATTATAGCTAACATAATTGTATCGATGCACATTCGATGTTCAGATGTCGTGGCCTTGTGTCAGACTATCCGAAAATTCTTAGATTTCCACCTAGCACATTTGCTATAATGTGATTGTTAATAATCTAACCAGAGAGATTAACATTTCGGTTTTCAAGTGTGAAATAGATCGTTCTTTCGCGATACTGATTTACTTCTTTCTCGTGATGTCTCTTCAGACTTGGACGATCATGGCTCTCCACAACTTCCTATCTCTTGTAACCCTAAGCATGTCTTTAGTCATTACCATTCTAATTTGTCTGAGAGAATGACAGGACCCTGACAAACTTGTTAGGAAGCTGACTCGCTGTGTAGCGTGTTTTTCACTTGCCTTCAATAAGTCCTTTTTTACTCATTAGCTATTTGACATTTGCAACCGTTTCTTTCCTATTGTAAGTATAAGATTATTGTTAGTGCTCATATTCAGTAAAACTACCTCATTACATAGATTCGTCTGTAGGAACACGTCTCTGTTGCTTCGAGTTTCTGCATCGGACAAAAAATTATACAGTATTGTTCGCTACATTGCACGACAGATACGACAGCAATTCAGCATTCTTTTAACAAGATATTCTTATTCATAATTTGTTTAGTTACATGAAAACACCTTTTAACATTTTAATGCGCCATTGGAATTTTCTGGCATATTTTCAACAGTTCATTTCTATTTACTGTCCTGATAGATGACACCATAATCCCACTGGCAGCAACTTTTTGAAGAATAGATTTTCATGGCGTTCCTTGTATTAATAAACGAATAAGTGAAACTTTAGATAAAGAAGCAAAAGGAATATTCTTATTTATATTCGTAACTGTCGGACTAATTTTCGAATCTTTGTTATTATTAACAGAAGAGACACGGGGGAGTAATGGATAGCGGCTCGGACTGAGGAATAGGAGGGCCGAGTTCGAATTCCAGTCGAATCCATTACATTCACTTAGGTGCTAATGCCCTTGGGAAAGGTATGAATCCTCTTCTTCTCCCCCAACCCCAGCTACGGGCAAATAGCAGGACAGACCACGTTCTATAGCCTTGGATGTCAACTGGTCTACTGCAGAAAGTATAAGTAATGAAAGTAATGGCAACCTACTGCAGGAAAAAATCTGTCTTGTCAGTCATGTATCGAAAGATACATGATCGCCTACGCGTGTATCACGCATGGCACATAACTGACTTTCCAGCAGCACTGTTCTCAGGTGTTCAGGGAATTTTGAGACAAATCCTTTAATTTGCAACGCGTATTGTCCCCGCTCCGCTGTCCATGTTTAGGGATACAGTGTAACCCGGATATAAGAAACCCCGATATAAGAGAAACCCCGATATAAGAGAGATTTTCTCTGGTCCCAAATTAGAGCCTGTGTTAATGTATATAAAATAGACCAAACCCGGATATAAGAGAAACCCGGATATAAGATACTTCTTCTCCGGTCCCGACAACTCTCTTATATCCGTGTTACACTGTATATGGTTTTTCAAAAAATGTTAACCCTGTACATAGCCACTTGAGGGAGATGGTTAAATAATTTGATTCTGTTTTAGTATTCTTCAGTTATTACTTGGACGATCATGGCTCTCCACAACTTCCTATCTCTTGTAACCCTAAGCATGTCTTTAGTCATTACCATTCTAATTTGTCTGAGAGAATGACAGGACGCTGACAAACTCGTTAGGAAGCTGGGTCGATGTTTAGCGTGTTTTTCACTTGCCTTCAATAAGTCCTTTTTCACTCATTAGCTAATTGACATTTGCAACCGTTTCTTTCCTATTGTAAGTATAAGATTATTGTTAGTGCTCATATTCATATTTACCCTGAGTCCAAGCCTCTACTACCCGGCCAAATGATTGAACTCACAATTGTTATAACCATATCATGAAATAATGCGTCAGTCCTCCAGAACTGGTACTGATTTGGTAAATCTCAGGTAAGAATAGTGTTATGTACCAAATGGCATGGTTTTACTAGTTATGAAAGTCAGAAAATATAATTAGTATTGAACGGTAGACGCAACTATCTTGGCCAACGAGTAACCCATAATGGATATAAAGGGAGACGTTGATGAATAAATAACTGTATTTGTATGCTTCCGTTTTGTAACATATTGAGAAGTGATTATTTGAATTGTGGACCTACAAAGTAAAAGATATGAAAGAACTCTAAGAAATGCCTTTGGAAATTCTGAAGGGATTTTCGCAACATGCGCATTCAGTCCTGTCTATCGAGTGTCTTAGATAGACGTAGATATATAAACGAAATACATAAAAAAAAATGCTGATGCGCATTTCAACCCTCGTCTTTTATCCGGTATTGACACAATCTTATTGTGTACGGCAGCTGTTTTGATCATCCCCGAAATGTTTCTCAGTAGAGACTCGGTATTCCAGACAAAGTGGTGACTAGAATCGTTCAGGGGAAAGAAAGCTTATTTCAGTAGAAATCCTAACACTCACCGGACCTGATATTACGTTTTTTCAATGAACCGATAAGAAAAATGCAATTTCCAGATAAAATATATATATATGAAGCTTAACAAATATTCCCTTAGAAATGCTGACAAACAAATTCAATAAAAGCATATAGCAGCGATATCAAAAAGAGGTAAAAAATAGTTTTCAAAATACAACAAGCAGAGCATTACACTTCTGATATTTGAGTCTCATCCGCCTCGTTTTGAGGTCGATAATGAAGCCAAGCATAAAGTCTACGTTACGAATAACATTTTGTTCAGATTCTTTCCAAATATTCTCAACGCAGCAAAGGCAATAAAGCCACTAAGAAGCAAGTGGGTTACAAAGTGGGAGAGAATATGAGGAAAGTAAAACATCATTAAGGATAGAGAACAATAAAAGAACACGAAGTCAGAAAACAGAAGATATCGATAGACAATGCATTTAAATTTTTCATGATTAAAGTTGACTTGAAAGAAACAAGACGGAAGAGAATGTCATAAACTAGAAAAGTAATAGAAGAAACTGCTAACATAGAACGTACAGATACATCTAGCCATTTCGAATGATGCAACCTGTAAAATGAAAAACGGAAAATGATGAGAACTTGCCGATAATTTAGTACTACGCTTATATTCATAAATCTAGTTACCATAGAAGAAAGTTCATCAGAGCAATTACCATGAAAGTATTTATGGAACATGCACAAGATAGTTACCTTACGGCTGTGAGATAGTGGATGAATCCTAGATGCCAGATCAAGACTAGTAACATTACAAACTGTCGGAGCACTGTTTTCTTACATTCGTTTCTCTGTTTTATCTACAGCTTTACTATATAAGATTATTTACTGGTTGTAGATGATGTAGATATAGCGACCTGTAATAATCACTTCTTTTTTCAAATGCTTTTTTTCATATTACTATAAATCATGTAGCAACTCCTACATAAAGTATTATTAATTTCATATTATTATAGATTATACAGGAACTCCTTCAACAGATATTAAAAGACAATGATAAAAAACGTCTAAGCGTCTATTGTAAGATGACAGAATCTACTGCTGTTTACAAAAGCAGAACCCAGCATATGAATTACAAATTGAAGATATCAATATCAAGCAAATACAAACATTTAAATATCTAAGAAGTGTATTAACAGAGGGCGGAAAGTGCGATAGTGAAATTAGAAGTTTCATTAAGACTGCTAAAATGTCTTCCAAAATCTAAGCAAAGTATTAAGGAACAGGTAAATCTCTGCTAGAAACAAAAAAATGTGTACGTAAATGTAATCTAATATCGGGCATCTTATATATCAAATGAATGCTAAAAGATTTCATTACCGACGAAGAAGCGACGTGTGGCAACAGAAATATAGTTGTACAGAAGGATACTGAGAATACTATGGGTTACATATGCGAGAAATGACAAAGTTTTAGCGAAAATGGAAACAAAAGTGTTGTGTAGGATCCACCTAATCTGCATAGGTGACTATCAACTATATAAATAATGGTTGGTACCGGAAGACGAGGGAAGAAGGAATCACGAGATCCAACTAGAGACTCTGATCGACTGCGACTAGTCAACACATTCTCCAGGAACGTCTTCCCAGAAATATACAGAAATACTATATGTACTTATTGTGTACACTTTCTTGTTATAATACATTCTTTGTTCCAAGTACATTTTGTGTTGCATTATTATTCCATGCATTAGGCGAGATTCAAGATTGAGTCAAGACTCAACAAAAAGATATATATATATACATAGCATCAGAAAGAGACAGTTGAAATGTTGAAGGAAAATGATAAGGGGAAAGTGTGCTTAGAAAATTTAACTGATCGGTTTTACTGAAGGCAAGAGAGACAGAGGATACATGGCATAACCTACCTAACGAGTTTGTGTAAATAGTTGTGAGAACCGGGATAAAAAGAAATATCGAAAAGACAAAATTTAAAAATAAGTTCAACAAGAGACAGGACATTTTGGACAGCCATTATCACCTATATCCTAAAAACCCATAACAGATTATTAATTTTTACTTTTTATTAAATTTTATAAAGTTAATAAGAGAATAATGTTTGCTAATTAAATTCATTGTAAATTGACACCCACCCCAGGGAAGCCAACAAAATATTCGCATATTAAGTTTGCTTAAAATTAGTTTTTTTAATTTTTTTTCCGAAATGCTCAATGGGTAGTAATATATGAAATAAGCACTGAAAGTTGCGAATTACAAAAAAAAGTTTGTGTGTGTTTTAATTTTAAGAAATTATATAATGAGCATATTGTGTTCACTACGGTGGTCGGAAAATCGTGTCATCTTTACATAATTTAATTTTCTGTTTCAGATGGCTGCCATGATCTCCTACAGTTTGGAAGAGAGGGTTAAGGTGACGAAACTTTCGGACCACACTGTGGATTTCGTAGTGAATTTCACAAGCAAACTGAACCCCTTATTCACTATTATAAAATTTAATCAAAAATTATTTTGGTATTCAAGATCTGGAGTGGTTAATATAGAGAATCTTTTTTTAATTTATTTTTTAGCAAATTCACCCCGATCAAGGCAGGAAAGCCACCGAGACGAAAGGGGTTACTGGTTGTGGAAAAGTTAGAAGCAGGAACGTTGATAAGGAGCTGGAACAGAAGAAGAGTAATCAAGAGGACATCAGATAGCGATTGACATTGCATTTAAATTTTTGCAGATTAAAGGTGGCTGGAAAGCAAGAAGCTGGATGGGTCTTCCAAAAGCGAGAAGTGCGAGAAAAGAAAAAGTTAGCATAGGATTTATGGTCACATCGAGTCAGCTCAACTGTAAATAGGTGACACTTCATACAAAAAAAATTCTAGTCGCAGTCTCACATGTACAAGTCAACTCCTTATTGATATGCACATATGTTTTTTCCGCCATAGGAAAAATGTATGACTTACTCTCTCATTCAAATTTAACAAAATACAATACAAACGCGACCGGCTTCGTCACTGATTACTGCGTATTTGTTAGCGGTGCCAGGGGTTCGTATTTAGTGCGAAGGATTTTGAATACCGATTTTCTAGGCAGGCAAATTATCTTAATTTAAGGATTAGCCTAACGCAGTTTTCTTAACTGCAATTTACTCTTGAAACCGTGTAAATTAATTTTGGTCAATGTCAATCGGAAGTCACGCTTCTAGCTTTAGGAAAGACTGGTATATGATCAAGTGATTTGTCGCTAAGTGAGGAGCACAAATGTACATTTTAAAAGCTTCTCTGTCAGCGGGATCAAGGAAAAGCAAAGTGCATCACCTGCAATTGCTTAAGAACTCGCAAAAGAGACCACCTACTAAGTAAATGCTTACAGGCAAAAAATATAAGAATCAATATTTAACTATTTGCAAAATTATAAATACTTTTCGAATGAAATATATATTTTCACGGATTTCGATATTAAATAACTGTTAATAACTATGTTATTATAAACATAATTGTGTATTTAAGCAGCAATCCGTCGTATATACAAGTTTTGTTACAGACGACGGCCAAGGTACTGTGGTTAAGCTGTTTTATTTAGTTATTATTGTGTTTTCTTTTCAGAACACAAAGTGTGCAAAAACTGTCCAACTGTTCTGTATTTCCGAACGCTTTCGGCTATACATTTAGCCATTATCAAGGATGATTTTACTTTTACTTTTTAGATGAGGTCTAATGAAGCTGTGTTCGGATAGGTGTAACGGAAGTCGTCTGGATAAGCATGTCGTAGTTTGACCGAAATAATCATTTATCAGTTCCTTAAGGATAATTTGAAATCGTAAATAATGTTGTTTCTTTATAGTTTTGATTTTGCAGGTGTTGTTATTTTGGTGGATAAGGTTAGTTGTTTTAAATATTTGTAATAGATAATTTATTTTTTGTTGGGGTCAACTGGGCTAGTGTAGTTCTTTATGATATTTCCAAGTGATGATTGATCTTGTTAATAGTTGACGTTCATTTTGCTTTTGTAGAGGATATTTATGTATTTATGTTTTTCTCTATGTGTTCAGTATCGTTATTATTTACTTTGGAAAGAAATATTCTAATCTGGTAGTCGATGACGTAGTAAGGAAAACCATTGTTAACTAGTTTCTGTTTTGTATTTTTGAATTCTTTAAGGAAAGAAAAATATGAATTTTTCTGCTATTTTGTATCTAAGTGAGCATTCACGTAAGGTGACAAGAGTTTCTGCTAGTGTCCATTTTATAAAATGATGTGCTAAAAGTGTTGATACTGTATTCTACAAGAACATGTACGAATGGGAGTTACTTTTTTGAGTTAGTTTGTTGGTAAAGTTAAGGACAGAGATTTCTTTTCAAATATGGTTTTGATATTATCTATTTCTTGTATATATATATATATATATATATATATATATATATATATATATGTATGTATGTATGTATGCGTCTGTGCGTGTGAACGCGCGTGTGTGTCTATGTGTGTATAGTGACTGTCAACGCACAAAGCGAGCATCACCATCACGGACATGTCTAGTTCATAAGATACACTCCCCCAACAACACTGCATTCATTGGTTGTGTGAATTACAATGGCTCATAAAGCCAGCCATCAACCTGCATTTCTTGTTATATATGTGGTACATCAAATCATCTCCGGGTGGTTGAAGTTGACTTTGATCATCATCACTTCCAATGTGTCTCTTTATATGCTTTGTCAGGCCCGACCTGGACTTGCACGGCCTAATGCAGGTCGGGCATTCAAAGCATGCCATTACGAAATCTTCATATACAACAGACTGTTGGTGTTGGTGTGATTTCTAGTGACTGAGAAGACCAGCCTTGGACAGACATATCCGACTGCATTGGGTACATGGCCAGATTGGCACCTCATGGCAAGACAGGGATCCCTTCCTAACACCTCTCGTTAGTTCTGCATATGTTTGACATGCTTCGTGGAAGATCTTGACGCCATCAGCAATACAAGCTCTCTAAGAAAGCCGGTCTTCAGCTAGAGTCTCCCAGTTATCCAGACTAATATTGCCCTTGTAGAGTGACTCTTTAAGGCAATATTTGTAACGAAGTTTTCGCTTGTGCTGCGGTCTTCTTCCCATTTCCAATTCTCCATACATTCATTGCATTCTGTCATCCGCCATATGGATAAATGGCCTGTTCATAGCAATCGGTATTTGTGTATAACTGCTTCCCCAGAGAATGAATTGTCCCTTTGTAGAACAACAGTATCAGGGATGTGAGACATCCAGTAGATTTCAAGAACAGACCGAATGCAGCGTTGATGACAACGTTCCAGTATCTTCAGATGTCTGCGATAGATTACCCATGTCTCACATGAATATAGCATAGCTGACCTAACGCAGGCATTATACATTTAAATTCTGTCTGCTGTTTTATGCCCTTCTAACTACAGACACGTTACTTGAGTACTACAAATGCATCGGATGCCTTCTTAATCCGTAACGTTATCTCATCATCAAGGGAGCATTGGCGGTTGAGGGTGATATCAAGGTATACAAATTTGTCTAGTACACCAAGTCGACTACAATCAATATAAATCGATGGCTCTATATATTGAATTCCTCGGGCAGATTGATACATCCCTACGCTCTTGTCAAGGCTGATAGACAGTCTAAATGCCTTACAAGACCATGAACTTCTGTGTGTACCGAATTGTGCGTGCAACCAGGTCACAGTCATTGGCACAGAGAAAGTTGCGCACGAAACTAAAAAGGATGTTTGTCTTTGCTGCAAATCGATGTATGTTGAAAAGATTAGGCTGTTCCCCAACACTTTCTCAAGATTCTGAGATCCTTCCATGACGGTATAGAAACCTGTTTCAGTTTTGATGGTATCATTACCGGGTCCGTCAAGGTTGACGATGACATCAAGCTGAGTATTCTCCTGATAAACTTCTACAAGGGCCTGAGATCGATACGACCAATACTACCAACCCAACTAAAAGCTCAAGCTATGAATCATCAAGCTGCAAAATTTCAAATGCAATTGCGTGAGATCTCTCGTTGATACTTTCTGCAATGTTCTTTGATCTGCATTCGGAATCACCAGACTCGGTGTCATATGTCTCGTATAGCTTCATGGTAAAGAAAACGACTTTTTTTATCCGAAACACATGCACAAAACACAATGAAAAAGCGCGGATATGTCGGTATAATGTTCGATGGCATCAGAGTATTACGGCCGTTCTGAATGGCTCTTCAAAATAAGACTACCTATAGCAAAACACGACGCAAGTGTTTACTCACCTTTCTACCAGTGGCTGGGCATTAAGTCATTTTTCTCTGTTCAACTCAATGTAAGTTACAAAACAATATATAATGATAAGTTAAGAAAATACCTTAAAAATACATCTCGATTATAATTTATTTCATTAATATTGTTATATTCATCTCTTCAAACGGAACATTATTAAGAAATGAAATCAGTTCAGATAGAGAGACAGATATACCGGGATAAAAAAGAGAGCGTAAAAAAGAAAAAATAATTAAAAAAAAAAGAAATAAGAAGAAAAATGGAACAAGGAAAATTTTAAAATTAAGAGTAGAAAAAAGAAAGAAAAACTAAAGACACAAAATAATGAAGAAAGAAATGATGAACCAATAGCAAAAATAAATTGATTGACGTAGAAAAATTTCCTTAAAAGGGCTTACATGAAAAAGAAACAAGTTAATATACCGGGTAAATGATCGCAGAGAGATAGGAAGGAAAAGGGTTAGGAAGTTAAACGTGTTACAACAATGTGTTTAATAAAATCAGTGAACGTG
This sequence comes from Acanthosepion esculentum, assembly GCA_964036315.1. Classification (NCBI taxonomy): domain Eukaryota; kingdom Metazoa; phylum Mollusca; class Cephalopoda; order Sepiida; family Sepiidae; genus Acanthosepion; species Acanthosepion esculentum. The sequence goes on along the minus strand of OZ038480.1, from coordinate 94,745,683 downwards.
ATGTCAGTTTAGACGACAATCATCACCACATAATACAATCATCACCATTTTAAACTAGTATTAATAATAATAATATCCAACATAAAAATATAATACAAAATAATCAAACGGAAAATCAAAAATTCAGTTGCTGTGTGTGCAAAAATAGATTGATCTGATTCTTTTGATATTTATTTGATGCAATACTTGATTTGTGATTTTTGCTGAACTTGACGTCCATATCTTCTGGCTTTCTCCTTCTGTATTTTTGATAGAAGTCATTCCCTTGTTCAAATTTAAATTTAATTTAAATCAAAAGGAAAACATTCAGTGGGGGGTTTGTGCCACGCGGAGACATCATTTGATCAAGATTAAATATCCTTGTCCAAGTACCCTAGGTGTTAAACCTTTGTTCAAAAATAAATTTAATTTATATCAAAAGTAAATAATTTTCACTGGGGCTGCTTCTCCCCTGGGAACCACCTTTGATCAAAATAAAATATACGTATCCAAGTACCCTGGGTAATGTAGTTTCAGAATATATATTGATATGTAGGCCTATCTCCATAACCCTAGAAGGTGTTCGATATCAAACAGGCAGACAGAGGCTAAAATTTTATATTTATAAATATTGTTGTAACCTAGGGAAGGTTACTGAATAGAATAATCACACAAAGGTTGGTAATGAACCATAATACTTAAGACAAGAACAACACATATAAGGTTCGCCAGCGGCGCGTAGAATTAGTCATTGTTAGAAGTGAGTCAAGTGAATTCCACAATGAATCTCCAACTGCAGACCATCATACAGTATTTACTAGTGTATTTATGTCAGTGGATACATGCTCCTTAACGTCCGTAGGTATGCTACAACACACACGCACACACACACACACACACGCACACACACACACACACACGCACACACACACACACACACACACACACACACACACACATATATATATATATATATAGAGAGAGAGAGAGAGAGAGAGAGAGATTTCATATCTTTTATTATCGTCCTGGGTTTGACATTAACCTACATGCTGCAGCAAGGCCTCTGATCGGGATGTTTTGAGGAGCATGGAGCTACCTCATAATTGCTATTGTTTCCAGGTCCTCCCTAAAACAGGGTGATAGCACATGCTAGGATCCTGACTGTGGGAAAATTATCTGAAAACACTATGAAAGTGTAAAATACCTTTTCATAGTAAAAATAGCAGCAATATATTTTTGGAAATAAATTGCTAGCAATACATTTTTTTAATGAAATTACTAATGCATACAATAAAATTGAATTTCGGCATTAAATGACCCATAATTTTTTGATCTGCCGCTGAACAAAGAAACCACTATTTTATCATCGGTTTCATTTGATTTCGTGTAAAAAGTGTTCCTTTTTGTTTTCTTACATAAAACATTGTTCATATTTTTAATTTATATTTTCTTTTACTTTTTTCTCCAATTTTATTTTCTTCCTTTTTTTTTCTTACGTAAAAAAGCAATTTTATAGCTGTCCACTTATTTCAACGTCTGGCTCCCGTCATCTTCTGAACAAAAATTAAAATCTTAAGCTGGAAATTAATGATGTGAAAATGATGAATTATTGATCGTCCGATAACCGTCCTGGTGGCATGCAAACAAATAAATCTTAAATGTAGATATCCTCTGCAGACGTATTTACTATCACATTAAGATCCGATTTCACAAAATAGAAATAACGCACATAGCAAGTAATTACGATAAGACTACGTCTTTCAATCCAGCAAGTAATCTAAATAAAAGGCAAAGTCTGCCTGTTCGTCCGCGTGTTTGAAACTTCTCGAACCCGGGACACACTTGCTCTGCATAGATATATTATATACCTTTTTGGAATCAGGATGATCCTGAGATTGACATTCTGCCCTTCATCTGGTGATTGAACATCTTGCATTGAGATTTCTGTCCAGATGAGGAGGGAACATTTGAAACTTAAAATGATAAAGTAAATGAAACAAGTTAGTGATTTTAAAATTTTAAAATTTGTATTGAGTTTAATGTAATACAAAATCTTTTTGAATTAAAAAAAAAAAAATGTTTAAAATTCAGATTAAATTATCACCGAAATTTTTTGAATTGAGGAAATCATTTTTATTTCTTCAAAATACCAAGTAGTTAAAGTGAGAGGTTTCGTTACGTGAGGTTTTGAAATTCTGCAGAGTTTGTGATTTGAAGAACTCAGTTGAATTTTGGCCGGAACTGGACTTCTAGCCCGAATCAAAGTTAAAGTGAGGTTTTCGTTTTCCATGGAGTGAATAGAGGAATTCAAAGTTATTTCTTCGAAATTAGCATTGCTGTTTTCTAAGTTGAAACGGAGGTTGCTTTACTTTTGCTTCAGGGGCCAAATTAGACCTACACCGGAGCTAGCTTAAAAGTTTAACATAAAGAGGAACATTTCTAACAGGCAGGAAAATAGGAATATTTCTCGTTAGTTTTTGTTTTCAATTACTTCAATCAGCATCAAAAAAATATTTTCTACTGGTAGCTTTTTTTCTGAAATGTCATCAAAATTGTTTGAGGATTATCTACGATCTTGAAAATGCCTTTCCTCATTGTAACTATTGATATCGTATCAAAAACTCTCTATAATTCTGTTTAAATATTTTCTGTCACAAGTGAAAAATAATGTGTTACGAAGGCCGCTTACCATAGGGTATTTTATTATCATTATAATTATCATATCTTTACTTTCGAGTGAGAGACAAAGAAAGTTAGATAAGCGAAATGAATGGTTTTAGACGAAGCGCCATATTCTTAAGAACGAAAGCCATTTTGTGAAACGTAAACATTTAATGCTCTAAACAAAATTAATCTAACGGCAACAAACCATCGAAGGTTATATTTTGATAGCATGTTACTCGAAATAGGAACATCATCGCTGCAATTCCAATAATTGCTGTAATATCATCTGAAATAACTTTAGAGATCTCCAAAGAAGATTCGTTATTAATATTAATGAAACAAGGGAGTCCAATATGGCAGCGTTAACTCGGAGACGCTAAAATCAAGCAAGTACATAAATTGAAGAAAGAGACAGTTGAAATTTCTAGCATACATAATGAGGAAGGAGGGCTTGGAAAATTTGACACTCACAGGATATATTGAATGCACAGTTGACAGAAGAAAACCATACATTCACTTACCTAACGAGTTTGTGTAAAGAGGTGAGGAGAGATAGCAAAAAGTCAAAATTTACTATAAGCTACAAGGACGATAAATTGTGGAGGGCCATAATCGTCATAGTCCTGAAGAGAAATGAGCATAGAAGAAGAAGAAGAAGAAGAAGAAGATACGAAACTCCTAAATTTGGTAATCTTACTTACTGATAAGCTATGACGTTTTTAAGAGATAATATACGATAAAAAAGAACGTAAAATAGGTAAACTGATTCGATCAAAATGTCACTACCAGCATTTAATGCATCCTAAATAGTAACTTAAAAAATGATATTTAAAAACATTACCTTCTGAATGTCAGGCTTGCAGTTAAACAAAAGATACGCTATTCAGGTTTGTTTATTTGCCCATCAAGCGAAATACTTTCGGAATTTTAATATTAGAAGGAAATTGTGTTGTGGGTGGTCGAGGAGAATGGGAGTGTTTACACAGACGACTAAACTATTTGCGGGTGGCGTGAAATATTTACCGAATTTGATGCACGTTTCTCTTATTAAATCCGAATTCCTTATTACGATGGCAGGTTTCGATTGAACAGGTCGATGCCGGAATCAATTTGAAATGATTTCTGATGACTGCCTGCCACACATCTCGGTGGATTAACGAAATAAATTCTCGATTCGCTGCGACGGCTGCCACATCAAAGGATATTGGTTGGCGAGGACACACAGATTCGCGAATGATAAAACTTCCATGTCAAGGCTTATCTTGGCGTAAAGATCGATACACCCTGAACATTAGTGAAGCGAAGTCTATGCTGAGAATCCAGGGAACAATCAGAAAAATACTCCTATAGTTCGAAAGACGTCACCTCTTAAAATCAAAATTTGAACTTGTTGACAAGTTATAGCGCCAATTTCTAAAACCTTTAATTTGTCTAACATGGAATATATATATATATATATATATATATATATATATATATATATATATATATATATATATATTATAATTGTATCATATAGACAAAACCATTATACTCACTACAAAGATGCAACATGGTTTCAGTGCATTTCAGTAAAATGGTTTTGTCTATATGATAAAATTATAATAAATAAATAATTATCGCTCTACTATCGGTATCGAGCCCTGTTTTGGAGTGATGCAGTCAACGTTGGAATTTATATATTACTTTCATTCTCATCGCATCGGATATATATTTATATATATTTATATATATATATATATATATATATATATATATATATATAGTATGACAAATTCTAGAAAAAAATTTGTGACGCGTTTCATCATGTCTTTGCCATTTTGTCATACTATTTTGATAAATACAGTTTGTTTATATATAAAATTATGCATAATTATATTTATATATATATATATATATATATATATATATATATATATATATATACACACACAAACATGGGAAAATATTTCAATTTTATGTGTCTACAAGTATATATATATATATATATATATATATATATATACTATTTACATTGCTTGAACTGTTTTTGTCATATTTCTTCCCGACCTTTCAACTGTTGTACGCTACGGCCTTCTTCAGGTCAGGTGATATACGTTGGAATTTAGAACCGAATCTTTTATTTAAAACTAAGAGATATTAGGAGATGTTGTTCTTGTTCCACGTGTCATGACTTTTCTGGATATATCATTTTCACTTTATTTCCCTTAGTAACTCCACTCTCCAAGTTTTTATTAAACACTACTGTGGCCCGATATTGAACTCACAGTTGCTTGTGTCAAGTCACTGTCTTATTTCAAACAACTATATTATGCGCATGGCATTATGTTTTTCTTGTGCGTACAACGGCCGAAACGTCGTGAGTATGAAAATAAAGATGAGGACACCAGTCCGAACAAAGTACGTTTTGTAACTATTTACAATACCTCATTTCAGATATACTTATTCATATGAATATGACAAACAGAAATCTTAATAAATAAACAAATTAATTAAATAAAAAACACTTTAACAAACTACGAATGCTCTTATATAAAACAAGAATATGTAATAATAATAATCAACAACAAATAAGTTATCAATAATAAATAGCGTGTAACGACATTATAAAATAAATACATATAACTGCATTCGAAATTACGATTATTCCTTTTCAATAACTTAATGAAAGCATAACCGTTATAGCCTACCAAGTAACACTTAGTATAATACAATAGACCTTATTCCCAATAATTCTGCATTGACTAGCATATATAAATAGTCAGGCAAAGCACCAAATACATGGCCTGAATCTTACGTTAGAGAATGAAACATATTTTTTACCACTTAATGTACATCTCAGTGTCCACTTTCATATTTTATTTTTTACATACGCTCTGTCACTGATTTTGCACATTTTACCCATAAATATAGGACATATATAAATATAGCATTTTACCCATAAATATAGGACATATATAAATATAGTATTTTACCCATAAATATTGGACATATATAAATATAGCATTTTACCCATAAATATAGGACATATATAAATATAGTATTTAACCATAAATATAGGACATATATAAATATAGCATTTTACCCATAAATATAGGACATATATAAATATAGCATTTTACCCATAAATATAGGACATATATAACTATAGCATTTTACCCATAAATATAGCACATACATTAAAATTATATTTTTATCATATCCCATATGTTTTGATCCCGGCTTTAAGCAGTCTAACAATACTGATGAGCTGTGATACAGCGAAACAGCCTGTCTGTGTTTGACACACACACACACACACACATATATATATATATATATATATATATATATATATATATATATATAAACACTTTATGTATGGAAGATAAAATTCGGACTTCATTATTTGATTTACTGAGAACTATTTACTTTTGTTATAATGGGAAATGCTTGGGGCACCCAGTGAGAATTGAATTCAACACATAATATGCGAAACCAGTTTCCAAACATTTAAACATATATGATTCGAATTAATTGTCAAATTTAATACCTTCATTTTTTGTATTTTACAAGTAGACATTTTAGAATTTAGTACATAGGATATGATTGTTTATATTGCGCGTTGTCGAGTGGTTATAATGTTAGAATTGCAAACATGATTATCCAGTTTGAATCTCACTTGGGTCGAATTTTAAAGCGTTATGTTTTTTTCTGAAAATAACACCAGCGCTTCGACAGTGTAGTCAAACCATACCACAAAGTAAACCAAGCCTTGTGAGTGAAACTGGTAGAAGAAATTAGTTGGAAACTATTCATAATCGGCGAAGTAACAAATCATTGGGATTGAGGGTCAAAGCCTAGAGGCTTTGATCAGCTACTGATCACGTCAGATTATTCCCTCTCTCTTGGAATCTCTAAGATCCCATCAGTATAGTTGCAGTGTAAACGAAAAAATGTGTCCGAGCAGATGTCTGTAACATAGATTTTCTAGCTACTCCAGCAGACGAGCGTGCTTGGAAACTAGCAGGCAGACATTTGTCTTCACCTTCATGAGCAATCAGAGCTCTCGACAATAACCCCAAATCCTATCCATAAGCTCATAGTAAGATTTCTTTTACTAATCCTCTCCGCCTTGTTCTGTTATCCATTTGCACAAGCTTTATAGAATCACAAAGATCTTCAACAGATACCACGTCAATTGAGAACTACCAAAAGCTGCAAGAGCGAAATGGATATCACATGTAACTCGAAGAGAAAATATTGACAAGATGCTGATATTCCAGACTACCGCAAACAAAAGGCGAGCAAAGAACCCACCATCAATACGGGAAAGAGCGATAACAGCTACCGAATTTGAGAAACCTATTTTCCTGAATTGTTTTAAGAGAATTATTTTATTAATTATTTCCACCAACAGCAACACTGAATTCTTGGTCAATAAATGCTGAATGTTTCCATATAAGGAAACGGCTAATATTACCATCATCTTTAGACTGTAAACAGAAGTGTGCCTAAAACACAAGTACCATTTTATATATCAAATTGAAAAATAATCTGTTCAATTCTTTCGGTTCCAGCTTACCGAAGAGTCAGTTATACCTGAACAACCAAATGTATCGGCGTATCGAATGTTGCAACATGTAGTAACAGTCCATATTATTCTCACAGGCCAGGCAGTGTTACTCTAAGTCTGACTCTTTTATAACCGAAATATAAATGTAGCTATTATATTTTATAGATGCCAGTATAAAGAAGACGTGGCTAGAATATACTGCCCCCTTTTGCTTTGCAAAAAGATATATCGTATTTGCACGCTTATCATGCGACTTTTGACGACCTAATTTTGCAGCTAATTTTAAGAGGGTCGCATCATACACGAGATATAAAATTAGCGTATATACTGCTGTCCCGTTGACCAAATTATATATCCATTTACTGTGATCAAAAGTACAGCTGTATTTAAAATAAACATGATTTTGATAAAACTGATGTTTTGCTTAACTGTATACAATAATAAAGAATGTAATATTCACATATTAGCATCGTATTATAAAATAAAAACAGCGAATATGCATCTTTTCCGTTGTTTACGTTTATAAGATGTTTAGCTGTTTTTTATTCAGTTTTTTTTATGGCTATACGCGTTTACGCAACGAGTATAGAGATACTAACGATACTTTTATCATTCTCTTTTACTTTTTTAACATATTTAACTAGAAGATGGGATAAAGAGATAGAGGAAAAAGGTTAGTCTATTGTGATTTGGTCTCTCAAAAAAGTAACTTGCATACTACATGATATACATGATAAAATCATATAGCGTATATCTTTGGATACACAATGAGAATCGGGGTTTCTTGTAGTGTCAAACGCCTACTGAGATTCTTCTGTGCACACGGTTCCCAATTTTATTCTGATTCTTTAGTTCTCGTCTTCAGTCACTTTCTCACCGACGTGACATAGCATCTCTCTGTCTTTTTGTTGTGGATTCCGAGATGAAATCCGGTATCAAATAATAACAAACGCCAAGAATGAATAGAGGAAAATAAATGTATTAACGTAATAATACAAACTGGAAATACAGGTTAGTAGTTCCTAGAATGCGGGTTAGTAGGAAAATATACATATAGTCTTTGGTATCGACGTATCTCTGTATGACTTCTCACTGAGTCTACGTGCTTGTTACTGTGACTCTTGCCGCTACGTTATTCTACTCGACCGACTCTACGTTCTTACTACTACTACTGTCCGACTGACGGGCATTCACTGGCAGTAGTATATGTATACCCTGGGTGAGTCCATTTGTATAAAAAGGGGAGATCCCTCAACACTTTTCTACAAAGATTTTCATGGTAACTGCTCTGACGTGTATTTTTCTCTTGGTGCCCAGACATGCTAATAGATTTGCGTCTAGGTCCCTCCCTTTTACTGTTGAAATAGGTAAATGCAACCGCCACTTCTAGTCCAACAGTTTCTTTTCTTGCACTTCCCACCTGTGGAAATTACTTCCGTTTATTTGCTTTCCTAATAACTACAATCGTCAAAAAATTAAATGCAGCATCAATCGCCGTCTTCTGTCTTCTTGAATCCTCTTCATCTTTTGTCCTTTCCTCAATTCTCAATCTTCTTTTTCATTTACACTCCATGTAATCCTCCTGCGTAATAGTGCCATTCCAGCCTTGCTTGGTTTGAAATAATTAAAAAATAAATTTTCTAAAGTAAAATTGACAGTGAAAACATTGGGATTAAAAGTCGCTTTGCTACTTAATAGATACAAAAACTAAATGTAGATATTTGAAAAAAAATAAAACATCGTCGATTATTTGTGCCCACAAAACAATTTGAATTCTTTGAAGATTGAAATTAAAATAGGATTGGTTTGGTTTGTTTTATGGCATATCAATCTCAGTGGGTCATTTAATGACGACAATATTTTCATTGTTGGTAATATTTTTTTCCAAAAATCTATTCCTGCCTTCAAAAAATTATTTTCTGGTAATATTTTTTCCCTTCAAAAATCTATTTCTGATAATAATTTTCCTTCGCTTGTAATATTTTTTCTAAAATTGTATAGCTGGTAATATTTTCCTTTTCTTCTTTCAAAAATGTATATGTGGTAATATTTGTTTTTCAAAAAGTTGTATATCTGGTAATATTTTTTTTTAAATGCATCACTGGTAATATTTTTTTTTTCAAAAATGTATTACTGGTAATAATTTTTTTATAAATTATTTCTGGTATTAAAACCTATTTTTACACTTTCATAGTGTTTTGACCCCAGTTTGGGGGTTCACTATTTGCCAATAATTGGGACCCTAACAGGTGGTACCACCGCGAGTCAGGGGGGAAGTGGGAACACCAGTAATTAAGAGGTGGTTCCACGCTCCTTAAGACGTGCTGATCAGAGGGATTGCTGTCGGAATTAGTTTATCGTCTTATCCAGGCCGCAGATGTATTTTATCGTGATACCGAAGACGGGAAATTAAAATATGAAGCGTATTTTCATGAATTTGACCGGGAACGATTTGACGCATATTTGATGATGTATTTAATTATTAGAAAAATTAAATCAGTTTTAAAAGGCACAAATTTACATATTAATTTTTAAAATTTTGTTATATTTTAACAATTTAAAGCCTTCGGTTTAAATAAGATCATTGATAATTATTATTCCGGTGATAATTATAATGAGTTGAATTACATGATAATCTTGATTAATGCAGCTGCAATTATGCAATGTTTTCCCTTTTCTTTACTGAATGAAACATAAAGAAGACAAATGGCGTGGTTATTATCAAAAGGATGAGCCCCAAATTACAAAACGAACGTGCCAAAATCAACGAAGCACAAAAATTTAAATATGATAGAAATGTTCTAACAGAGGACAGAAATTGTGACATTGAAATCTGAAGACGTCTTGTGATAGACAAAGATGCATTACAAAAGCAAAACAGAGTATTAAGAGACAGAAAAACTTCGTTACAAACAAATAAAAGAGTACTGAACTGTTTCGTGATATCTCTCCTTCCATATGGCGTTGAACGCTGGATAATTTCCTCAAAGATTAGGAAGAGATTTGAAGGAACAGAAATGTGGTTCTACAGAAGAATGTTGAGGATGCCAGGGGCCGATCATAGGAGAAAGAAGGGTTTGGATAATATGTTACTAAAATTGAATTACTACAGAGTGAATGCAAGTAGGACAGAAGAAAACAACGCACAGTATATACTTGACGAGCTTGAGAAAATGGGCGGAAGGGTAGCGTTTAGAAATAAAGAAAAGACATAATCATTTAGCGCTACAACGGACAGGAAATTTTGGAAAGCCATAATCGCCTAAGTCCTGGGGGTCGAGGAGATGACACATACAAGTGAAGAAGAGAAAATCCGGATGCAGCCTGGCAAGACAATATTAAGTGAACTGGAAGGCATCATCTGTTTGCAAATGACAATCACCTGTGTTAGATGCTGTGAATATATGGTATTGTTTTCTTTGGCAATCGGTGCTTGGAGTGAGCTGAACCGCTATGTGACGATTTTTTTTAACTATATATTTCTATAAGATGCTGTGTATTTGGTCAGCAAAACCTCTTTAATACATATTCCCTAGCACGCGACTGAGAAATAACTTCTTTTTTTTCTTTTTTTTTTTTTACTTTTTGGCATGTTTCCCTTGTATGCGTAGAAATTATTTCTTTTCCGGATTTAATGAATATTAAAGAATTTCTCCTGAGATGTATTAACTCCAATCGCTTTCGTCTAATCTGTTAACCATTTTTTAAGATTTATTTTTTATTATACAACTATAATAAATGATGAGAAAAATAAAGAAACACTTACTTTCTGTAATGATTTGAGGTTTCGGATTTCGCCTCCTGGACCAATTATCAAAACGATATTAACGTACCCCCCCCCTTAACATCCAGATTCTTAATCGGTTTTGTTTAAAAAATGTGCGGCACTAATTACTTTAAACCTAAGAAGTGACTGAAATAGATCAGTTGAAATATATGGTAGCACGAAATGATATAAACGACCCGAATACCTCTTGTAAAATCATTTCCACGTTAATGTCAGTTGCTCCTCTTGTTTTCGAAAATATTTAAAATATAATCGCTCTCACATCGCAATAATATGCGAAGCGAAGGCGGAAATAAACACCGCGAAATCAAACGACATATAGAAAATAAAAGTTTCTGAGACGGAGGATTTGTGGATCTTTCCGATTAATGAGTTAATTCCTTGAAAATAAATATTTAAAATTTTGCTTCAAATTGATCCGGTAGACAATAAAATGATTACTTTGGAGATTATATAAGCAAAGTCACCAGACCAAACAAGCAGTAAGGAGATACATGCGACAACAGTTCACGACGCCGACTTAAAGGAGATCCACTTACTCATTCACCCGATTTCTTCAGTGTCACACTCTTCCTCACCAAACTACGTGACACTTACACTCCTCACTTTCTCCCTTGTCTCTATTTTTACATATATACACAAATAAATCACATTTCTTTTCATTTTAACAAATAGCTACAAAAAATAACTGTAAAAACTTTAATACCCATACTCGCTAAGAAAGATTTAGTTGTAAAAACGCGAAATTATAAATATTATATATTGTCATATTTAAACACGTTTCCCGCATTTTTATTTGTTGTCGGTTGATTCCAATCCACAAGAAATATATGAATCACAGATTAAACATATATTTCGTAGCAAGCAGCTTACACGATTATATATTTAAAGCAATTATAAAAAAATAGCTAAGTTCCTTGAGGGCGCAGGCAATCGCGTTTCTTCATATATGTTTGTCTTTTGTTGCTTTAAGAAATTTTTGAAAATATACGAATCTATTATGTTTTTTTCCTTCATTCATACAAGCTTGGTAAATAGTTTACTCACTATTTCCATTTGAATTGATTACCCTGTGCCCGTTACCATTTCTCGAGGCTCTTTTATTAGGTGTCCCGTAAATGGCAAAAGTCTCTTTCTGGTTGTAAGAAAAGGGTTTTTTCCTATTTTCTTTGACTCCTTCGTTGTAGAAGTATTCATTGAATGCCTCATTAAACTGATTGTGCGATGGAGATAGCATTCATTTGCACCTGGCTTCTTTGGAATCGCTATGAATATAGATCTCCGGAGAAAGTCTTCCGGTATTTCGCCACTGTCTTATAGTTAATTTATTATTTTGGTAAGCCTGCCGATACCGTAATCGTCTAATTATGTCCAAAACTATATTACATTCATATCTGATTTTGATTATTTTTCTCTTTTTACTTTTGGCCGGTGCTGTTCTTAACTTAGATTTCCATATTTCTAGTATTTGTATCTTCTCATCTTAAGGACATATTATTTAAAGATATAATTCAGTAGCAAGATATATATATATATATATATATATATATATATATATATATATATATATATATATATATTCGTATTTTTTCACTGAAACGTGACCCAGTGCACATGATAATACTTCGTATGCCCATTCCACGAAATCGTTCCTTGCAGATTGACCACATATTTTCCATTGGATTTAAATCAGGAGACTTTCCAGGCCAGTCTATAGTACTTTGATTTCCTCATCGTCAGACACGTCAGTGTGTTTATGCAGTGTTATAATTTTCGTATGCTTCATTGGAGTAACGTCCATCGCAGTCAATGGCTGTAGGGCATGTAATCGACTGTCGAGATAATAGCGTATGGGTGCGATAAAAATCTGATGCAGTGACGGATGACGCAAAACAAATTTAGTCATACACGCCTAAAATCGATCAATATTACTGGACACCACTGCAAATGATCTAATCTGACTATAACAACAGAATGCAATATTTTCACAGTTTTAGTTTATGTTCTCTTCGTAATTAACAGCTGAAGATTATCTTAGAAAAAGTCGAAAGTACTTGGGTAAAAAATAACCTATGGTGCCTTCCTTTGGTAAATTTCATGTTAACATCAAGAAACGGATTAGACAACTGGAAAGGATCAGTATATGAAGAAGTAAACACAATATGTCTATATTATTCGATGAAACATGTTTGAATAAAGATATACTGCCGATATATATATATATATATATATATATATATATATATATATATATATATTCATTTCTTTGCATCTTGTTACAATTCTTCTCTTCCAAGCAAATTTCTCGCAAAATGTGTTGTAAATTGTTTTCTCTCGGCTTCTACCCATCAACGTTTCCTCGCAGTCATGTCGGAACAATTATCGAAGATGTTGCTGCTCTAAATGGCCGGGAGAGGTTATGCATCATTCTATTATTACGACAGAATGTCGAATTTCTCTCATAATTTATTCTCCATCTTCGCTGAACTTCCTTGATATCTTATACATATATATATATATATATATATATATATATATATATATATATATATATATATATATATATATAGTTGGATTGATGTGAGTTTGTGACCCTGGGTTTCACGCATTTGCTATCGTCAGACAATCGCAAAACAAGTGAAACCCAGCGTCAGAAACTCGCATCAATCCAACTAAATCCAACTAAATATGTTAGCTCTATCTCTGATATTGAACGCTTTCTAATAAGTACCGCGCATATAATATATAAATAATATAACATATTGCATATATATATATATATATATATATATATATATATATATATATATATATATATATATATATGCGTGTGTGTGTATGTTTGTGTGTGTGTGTGTTACAATGTTAACTCTGCGATCACACGAATCTGAATAAAATCATAATATCAAAGTGTCGACTTCTTGCTAATGTGGGCCTGGGGGATGGTCCCAGCAGACAGTACAGTTAGAAGGTAACAGAAAACATTAATTGGACGACTTATGCATTGCGGATAAATATGTGTTGACGAATGTTTTTGGAAACCGTTGATGGTTAACTAACACTAAGTAATATCGCCAAGACTGAGATTTTTAGCATATTTATTTTACTCAAATGTCGACTACGTCAGATTACAGGATTACGATCTAAAAAGTTCAATAAAGTTTAGTCGCCTTATAAAGAAAAGATTAGCCGTGTGGGTGTTAAAGAGACAGAAACGTAACTGACTAGGCGCTTGTAACAGGAAATAGCTAACCACGTCACCTGACCGTGCATACAGAAACGGTGAAGCTCTCCATTATACATGACGTCAGATCTTCACGATACTAAATTGCTGAACATAGACTCTTCTATTCCATTTGAGTGAAAAGTCCGCTCATAGGAAGAATAAAAATGTGTCGCAAAGTCGGACGAACGTATTGCCGTACGCTACGTTATTCACTATTTTTGTATTATTAATTCATGTGATTAGACAGATTCTTCGCTAACCTTTTTGTTCCAGTATTTTCTGTTGGAATAGTATTAAACAGAAGTATGAGCATATAAAAGCATATAACAATACTGCTGTTGATAAAGGGGTTGTAGTGGTTTAATGTTTAGGTTCGATTTCGGTCTGGGTTTTCTTCCATTCAGTTTCGCAAAAATAACATTAGGTAAAGGCATGAATCTATATCTTTTCTCTCAGCTTTGGGTCAAATTAAGTTCTTCAGGTATTAAAGCAACACAAATGGGTCTGAGCAAACGGGTTTCTTTTCCGTAAACGTGCCGCCAAGCTGAATATGTGAAACTGATTTTGTAGCGTGTCATCAAGCTGAAACAACTCTGATTAGGATCAGTATGTTCGAACGTCGCTAAGCGTTCCCTGATTGTAGTTCCTGGCAATGCTAAACTAATGAAGGCTTCATTTACTATGCGCCATGTCCCTTCCATAAACTCCTATCCTTTGTAACTCTTTGTCTGTATTGTCTTGTCACTGTTCTTCCTATTCCCTGTTCTGTCATCCATTTCCTCAAGTCTCTCTTTTTCACTCTCCCAGTAACACCTTCCTGTGATTTTCAAATTCTACGAGCCATTTTTTTCTTATTATTTGTACTAGAATTTTCAACTGCTTATTTCTTATTTGATGTACACGCCCCCTCTTCGTTTCTATTTTCCTTAACATTCCTGCTAGCACGTCCATACCAATGTATCTCCCGCATGCTTCTATATCTTCTTCACCTGTGAGGAGATTGCCCAACATTTATTGGCATATAAGAGAATTGATATTATATAGCAGTTTGGCGCTTCTTCCTTTGTTTCTAACGAAATTTTCCTTTGTAGAATAATAAGCCGATTTTGAAAGTAACATCATTCAATATGACAAATCAGCTCCCGGCGTAAACAGCTGATAACAAAAAGTTGAAAGTCATTTTAGTAACAAGGCAGCTAAAAAGATTTCAGTTGGAGTTTCAGATGAGATAATTCTCCAAGTTTCTTTGTACTACAAAAAATCTGATCATTTTTTTTATTTTTTTATTTTATTTAATCGATCGACGATTGAGATTTCTGTCTGATGCTTACTTTGTTCAAGAACTGTAGATTTGTTTTTTTTAAATTCAACAAGATCAGAAGAATCTAAGATCCTAGAAAAAATCGAACAAAATCAGAAAACGGCAGAGCTGAAATCGAGGAGATTATTGGTAACGTTTAAAAAAAATATTTTTTATTAAGTAAATAAAAGTTGTGTTTTTTTATTAATTTAAAATTTGTTTCCTTTAATGAACAAAAAAAATACGTTTTCTTCTGATAACTTTTTCCAATTTTCAAAGAGTTTCATAATTTCATCCAACTATAATATTTTGTTTTTGTTTTCATAAAACGTTTGGAGTGCGATTTTGCAATCTTCGAGGAAATTGAATTTCATCATTAAGAGAATTCTGTAAAAGCCGGGACACGTAGATAACTCGAAGGTTCAGCATCTGTTATATACGGCGGTAAAACCGTCCAAAACTCATTGAAAAAGGTTTTGTCTGCATAAAGTATAGCATTATCATGGAGGATTATTACACCTTTACTTTACAATTCCTGACAATTGGTTTAACTTGGAACAATACCCGTTTGAATCGATCGTTTTATGCAACAAAATATCTAACACTAGAGAAACATTTTTTAAACCGATCATATATGATGTTTTATGATTATATAGAAAATATAATTTTTTTGAACATAATATTACGACTTTCCTATTCACATGCGGTTCTCCATTGATTATATATATATATATATATATATATATATATATATATATATATATATATACATATACATATATGTGTGTGTGTGTGTGTGTGTGTGTGTGTGTGTATACAGTGCAGTTCGATAAAAGTGACTCACCTGATTTTTCTTGCTATATGTTCTCTTCTCCGATGAAACGAAAGGTGAGCTAAATTAAAAGGATAAGCGATCTAAAATCCGAAGAAGCTTTGAAAGCTCTTCGAATTTAGCAGTAAGTACTGTCGAGCATCCGTTCAGTATAATGTTCTGGGGATGATTTTCTTTTCATGGAACTTGTTTCTTAAAACCTATTGAAAAGACCCTCGGGAGCGAGCAGTACAAGAGAATTTTAGAGTCTTGTCTGCTCCACTCTGCTGAAAGGGTCACATCGACCACACCAAGCTCCTTTTTATGCAGGATAATGCTCCCTGTCACAAATCAAAATTGATGAAGGAATACTTTGATGAGAAGCAGGTGAGTGTCATGACATAGATGCCCTAATCTCCTGACCTCAACCCCATAGAAAACTTATGGAGCATTATAAAGTAAAGCCTCTCGAGAAAGCAGTTGAGAAACAAAGAGGATTTGATTGTGAATTTCATATAAGAATGGAATTCAATGCTTGGAGATGAGATTTGCCAGAACCTAATCAAGTAAATGCCAAAAAGGGTTGAAAAGGTTATTGAAAATAAAGGAGGACCCATAGATTATTAAATATTTCGAACTATATTACCTATTATAAATACATTATACCTCTATTATTCTTTATTTAAAGCTGTTCGGTTATGTTTCTATTGATTACTAGTTGCAGGAAATAAGTGAGTCACTTTTTTTGCAGAGTTTTCCCTAAATCTCATTAATATCCAAAATTTTAATTATCAATAGAATATCTTAAGGGGAAGTAAACTTTTTTACTAGGTGGTCGGGAAGGGGTCTTTACATTAGTAAGATTAAAAATTAGTTTGACCCCAAAAACAATAGGCGAAAAAATGTTTAAGTAAAAAAAGTCAGGTGAGTCACTTTTATCGAAAAGTACTGTATATATAGTATCATTGAAAATGTTAGACGCATGCGTAGTAAACGCGCCAGTCTTTAGACCTAATTATCCATCAGGTACGCAGCAACAAATTTTTGGTTGAAGATTTCCGTTCCTGTCAATAGACATTTATTCGTTTCATTTACGATCTCTTGCTTCCAAACTTCTTGTGTAGTATAAACTTTTCATTGTGCACAACAAATTATCTCATGAGACGGTGACATTTATTTTATGCACAATAGCGAATCGTACAGAAAAATATCGCCTTGGGGATTTTCGCTTTGGGCAAACCAACCGTTAATGAGACTAACATGAACAAATTGTTGTAAATGATTTTCGCCGCTACAGTTGCAAATACTCTACATGTGTCGTGTGGCGTATATCATTATCAAGAAACAACTGAATTTGATCGCTGGGAACCACAGCTGATATAAACGACCGAAATATATGGTTGAACGAAAATACATTAATATGAAAGTGTCAAATCATACACAGTAAATTCTGCATTAACCATAGATATCTATTTTGCGCTTCTCGCTCTCCCATATATATGTTTCTTTTTTGTAAGTCATCATCTGCAGAAAATGCTGATTCTTTTACTTCTATCTGTAATTTTTTTTAAAATATCATCTCCACTTAAGATTTAGTCGATCATGTCTCTCAAAAGATTATTTTTTTTATGATCTGCAAAAGACCATGCATCCTTGGACAAAAATAGTGAATTGATTTTTCGTTGATTTTCCCTTTCCCGCGGAATTGAATTCAGAGTTTTCCTTCTCTTAGACTGGTTGCCCAACGAAGGCTAAAGAGTCTAAATTACGCTACTATTTAACTAATGGTTGATGTCACAGGGAAGATAGGAATTAATTCATTCAAAAGCATTTGTGCAAAAGAGAACGCAACAGACTAGATTTTGAATTCGGATTAGCTGTTGTAAGCTTGGATGTGTGGATGGTTTAATGCATAACGCCTCAGAATGAGATATCGGAGATCCGAGTTCGATATTCAAACGGATTTGTTATATTTACTTACTTACTTCATGGGAAAGTTGTAGAGCCACTTATTCTCCCTCAGCTATGGGTTAAATAGCAGTAATTCTATCTGAATTCATTATAATCTCCCAAAAATTGATAGTACATTATCCACTCGCAGAAAGTAAAGAGAATTATTCTTACAATCGAAAACGATATATTTGGTCTTTAAATAAACTAAAAAAGATTGATAAACCGTAAAATAAACAAATCAGTCAATGAACTCGTTTCACCGGTGTCATACAGGCTTGTTGCTTCTTCTATTTCTCTTTTCAATGTTATCATTGATAGAATATAAATAGTAAATGTATAAAAAAATAATTTAAATACAAGTTGATATAACTATGACAATACAGTATTTTTTTTAACAAATTAATTAATATTAAATGCTCTTAATGTTATCTAATGACGAAAACTAAAACAAAATAGGGCTACCTAGCCATGGCTCTACATAACTTCATGTAATCTGTATTTTAAGCCATGTATATTACCTTACTATACCTCGTAGTCCATATTCTAACTTCCATTTACACAAGTGTTAATCGATCTTTCATTCTTAGTCCTGGGTATGACAATATCCACGTTCGTTATCAATGCTTCTGATCGGAAGATTCAAAGTTTCGAGGAACGTAGACCACCTCTTAATTGCTGCTGTTCCCAGACCCACCATAACTCGTAGTGGTAGCACCTGTTACGGTCCCAGCTATGAGCAAATAATGAACAACCACATAAAAAAATACCAAAAATACCTCTTTATGTTACAATGACCAACAATACATTTTATATGTAGGTGATGACATACAATTGTGTTCAAAATATTTAGATTTAGGCATTAAATAACCCATAGAGGTGTTGATATGCCAACAAACCAAACAACCAATATGAAAGAACTGTTTCATGGCATTCATTCATATAATAGCCTACAATTTCTTAAATCGAAATGTATTCCAAATTATAACTTCAGAAAACGCTATTTAAAACAATTCACCACCTTCAGTAATTATGCCTGCGCAAACATGTATATGTACAAAAGGTGAGTATCATCTACCATCAATTGTGAAAGCAGAATGGCATATTTTTGTTACTTTAAAACACTCAAGAAAATTGAATTTCGGCATTAGATGATCCATAAGGAGTTGATATACCGTTAAAGAAACAAAACGTTTCTTGCTTTCAGTAAGTTGGTTTAGATTCTCCATGCACTGTTCCATCCTTATATTTCAACTGTCTGATTTTCGGATTCTCATTAATAGTGTCCTATTTTGTTCATTTTAGTTAAAACTTAATCGTTACTCTCAAGGTCCGTTTATGCCGGGTGTAACAGCAAAATTGGCCAAACCGTGTAACCGCATGGAATAATTGCCCAACCCACAAAATGTTTAATATCTAAAAAATAATTAAAAAAAAAACAACTAAACTGGGTTTCCTTTTACCAGGGTTTTAGATAAGACTTTTAACCATCTTGACACCATTTGTCGTAAACTTCGCTGAAAAAAAACTTTGAGTTATCCAGCTAGAAAGAGAACAGATTAAAATAATTTTGCGTCAGCCACACTATGTCTTTCCAACCGAGCAATGGCGATATGAAAAAGATCATTCAGGCTTTCTGTAATGGTATCAAAATTCATACTGTGGCTTCTATCTCCAAAGTCCATACAAGAACCATTAAGAAAACAGGATTCTGCATCTAGTAAATGATATGCTACAAAATAATTAAAATTGCTAAAACAAAAGAGTGACGTGTTGGTTCATTATTTCAATTAACCAGTTCTGATTACTTATAAAATGAAATGTCAGTTCATTTAGATGCTTAGTGCTGTGTTGCTTGTTGTCATTGTTTACTTTTATTAGCTGTTGACCAATCTTTGAAACATCTCGCCCAGCAATACCTTTTCGTTAGTGTACTGACTATCTGCGTAGGTATGGAACCCAATCCAGCTCTTTGTAAATAGCCGGTCGTTCATCAAGATTGATACGCCATTTGACAGGTCATTGCTTTCAATATCACTGGGTGTCTAGCCCACCCACCCCAATAGAAAATCCTGGTCGAGGAACCGGTTTTGAAGACGATGAAAAGAAAATAATACTGAAGTGTTACGTGACATCTGTCCTTCTTTACGACATCGAATGTTAGACGATTTCCTCAAAGATGAAGAAAACACTCGAAGCGACATAAATGTGATTCTACAGAAGGATGTTAAGGATATCATGGACCGAGCGTGTGAACAAAGATGAGAGGTTGCAAACAAGGATGAGGCTTATATTTAATATCAGGAAGAGGCGGCTGATGTTTCTGGGACACATAATGAGGAAGGAGGGCTTGGAGAATCTGATATTCACCGCTCGAATAGGGGGAAAGAGAGACAAGGGAAAACAACGCGTGACATACCTGGCGGACTTAAGCAAGTGGATGACAGACCGTGGTCTGGGGGAGGAAGCAGAGGGAAGGAACTTTATGAGAGTTGCAAGGCATAGAGCGACGTGGAGAGCCATCTCTTGAAAGGACATGAGACATAAAAAGGAAAAGAAAGATCCGATGATATGGCAGACTGTTGAGTTGCTTGGTACCTGTGGATCTGGTAGAATGACCTGGTATAAAATAGATAAAACGTATCAAAAAAATAGAGCCTTACTAAGGGAAGATTCTTGTGAACAAGTAAAACAGATGTTAGAAAAAGTGATACTTAGATTTTACTCAATGTTGAAATGTACAGAATGTCCTTGTGTCAGACTGGCTATTCATGAAACCTTTTAGCGGCGTTTTCCTCCTACTCAGCTGCCCTGAACAGATTCCCTGCTCCGATGACACCACTTTGTTAGACATGGACATAGATCTTGAAGAATCTGGCTTCACCTGATGACCAACAGTTTGGCCGGAGGGCCTCGAGTAACAGATACTGAATGGAATCCATTCAATCATCACGCGATGCATAGCGGTCAACATGTGCGGAAGCAAGATAGGAATCGTTAAAAAAAATTATCTCTGCTTGCCATTCGCATTGTCTTTCTCTCTCGGCTTTCCATCTTTCTCCGTATATTTACGAGGGAGAAGGTCAATATGTTAGTCGCTGTATGATTTCAATGAAGCTCAGCGAAGATGGGGAATAATTTATGAGAGAAACGCGTAATAATAGATTGACACATAACGTGGTGCACTCATTTAAAGCAGTAACAACTTCGATAATTGTTCCGACATGACTGGGAGGAAACGTCCATGAGTATAACTTGAAAGAAAATTATTTGTGACATATTTTACGACAAATTCGCTACCAGAGTGACAAGTATTATAACAAGATCCAATGATATATATATATATATATATATATATATATATATATATATATATATATATATGACACTTCGTTCATTTAGGCGAGCGCACACACACAGATGTGTGTATCTATCTATCTATCTATCTATCTATATATATATATATATATATATATATATATATATATATATATATATATATATATATATCAAGATAATATTTTAACTACATGTAGTTCACTGATGGTCGTCTGTCATCAGAATAAAGTATTTTATTTTTAAAATAAAAATATGGTTCTGATGACAGCACACCATCGATTAAACATATCGATGTAAAAGAATTCCCTAAATATGTATATATCATTCCACTAAATACAACATTACCTCTTCTGTCCGATTCTACCCCTAACACACACACACACACACACACACACACACACACACACACACACACACACACATATATATATATATATATATATATATATATATATATATATATATATATATATATATATATATATTAATCAGTATCACCTCCAAGCAAGTCAGCACGCCCACTAAAAGCTAAGGGATTACAGGGTGTGGAGTAATTAGGAAACGAAACATTAATAATGAGGTGGGCAAGTGATGAAACCGAAACCAATAATATATCTGATTCTTCTTTAGGATTTTATGAAGGAGTTCTAAGTAAATACCATGAGCACCGGATCATATGTGGCAGCAATATTCTAAGCATGGGTGAATTGAAGACTTATAGATATTCAAGATAAATTCCGGAGAGGGAAATTGACTCGCACGACACAGTGAATGGGTTTTTCCTAGCAGCTGGGCAAGCGATGGATTCAATATAGTCTTTTCACTTTATGTCAGCTGAGAACGCTAACTCGAGAAGTTGCAAAGAGTCACAAGCCATCATTTAACCCAGTTAACGACGGTCCTGAGATCGTTTTCTAAATCTGCGGCCATTTCGACTTTGTCGTACTGAGCCGCCTTATTATCGAGACAGCAGTAAATGGTAGTGTCGTCAGAGCAGATGCCAAGATAAGAGCTGATATCATCGGGAAGGTCGTTAATGAAAATTAAAAACAGCGTATAACGAAAGATGGAGCCCTAAGGGACACCACCGTTCGTAAGAAAAAGATCTAGACGATCACGATTTGAGAGGATCAGGACAAAAATGTGCCCGGAGACACCGTAACTTTTCAGCTTGTGGAGAAGATATGAATGTCAAAGGATTTCGAGATGCCCAATGCCACAGCCCGGGCTTCACCGTTTTATCGTCAACAATTATTGTCAGTACATCAGCAGTTGACATAGAGATACGAAAATGACATTGCTTGTCTGAGAAAAGTCCCTGCGATGAGAGATGATGAGCGTTGATTAAGGCTTCTAGCAGTTTTCCCAAAAGAGGTCGAAGACGAATAGATCAATAAATGGATGTGTCGGGCGGTTCATCTGAATTCGTAAAAACTGCAACAACAGCCGATGAATTCTATCAGAATCAGAGAGGAAAGCAGGTGGCTTCGAGGCATTTATTATACAGTTTAGAGAGAAGAGATTATGTAGGCCTGATGGTATATCTGTAAGAGTTATTATGAAGTGCGTTCCGGAACAGGCTCCTTCGGGAGCACACTTCTCAATGTCTGTGCACATGAAGCTTAAATGCTATAGCACAACACACACACACACACACACACACACACACACACACACACACACACACATATATATATATATATATATATATATATATATATATATATATAACATTATTTATTTAAATATTATAACATAAATATGTTATAAAATCACTACAAAAATAGCCATTTTGTTTCAACACTTCTGGTGTCTTATCAAGTGATGATGTTGAATGTAGAATAAATGGTTTTAAAAGTTTCAAATTAATTAACGATCCTTCGCTAGAAGTAAACGCTGTTACATAAGCTAGAATGACCAATCAAAATACAAGTACATGAGAATTCAAAAAACTTGACAACGAAGCAAGGTTATCATAGATATTAAAAGATTTATAAAATTTGAAATTAAAATTAAAAGTAAAAAATTACCTATTTAGAAATCTAAATCTAATCTCTATTAAGTTTAAAATTATAGAATTACTAAGGAGAAAATATAAAATACATATGTTATTTAATTTATTTTTTCATTGAAATTACGTAAAAAAGGATGTTGATAGCTCCAGACAAAGATGTATACATTTTAGAGTTTACTTCAACTGTGATGACGACCTCTCACGTAAAACAATCCAAACACACTTAGATTATAATACATAAGGTATGAATGTCAACGGATATATTTAATCTAGACGTTACCCTGGACCTTGTCAGCAACAGTTTCCAAAGAAGTGTTGAAATAAAATGGCTATTTTTGTAGTGAATTTATAACATATTTATGCTATAATATTTAAATAAATAATCATATCTGCTCTACTCTGTATTGAGCGCTCTTTTAAGAATAATTGTTGGTTATTGGAATTTATTCCGTATATACCAATCCTATACTTGTATATATATATATATATATATATATATATATATATATATATATATATATATATATATATATATATATATATATATATCACAGCAATAAACGTATGAAGCTTGATATTACTAGACATAATAAAAACGGGCGAAACAACCGGTTTCGCTCCCGCTCATCAGGCTTACAACGGGAGATTTAATTTAAATTAAAAACACAGAAAATGTACAATAAACGGAAATGTGGAGGAGGAGGGAAAAAATGAGCAAAAGCAGCTAGAGGCAAATGACAGCGGGACCCAACAAACACTCACGTTTTTTTACACAAGGAAGGTTTGCGGGACCCGATGTAAAGTGCCTTTCCCCCGTTGTAAGCCTGATGAGCGGGAGCGAAACCGGTTTCCTTCGCCCGTTTTTAATATGTCTAGTAATATCAAGCTTCATACGTTTATTGCTGTGATAAAATGTTGTACCTTCAAAAATATCTTTATATATATATATATATATATATATATATATATATATATATATATATATATATATATATATATATATATATATATATATATAAAAGATCAATCCAGGCCACAATCGAAATCACAGAGATTTCGTAAAAGCAACGATACTTTCATTAACTTCATATTATGTGCTTCGCCAGGACTACACGTGATTTTAATTCATTCTCCTTCTCCAAAACAATGACTAAGTTTGAAGAGTACAGTCTGCACTTCTATTTAATCCATCCCTTTCCCGAGAGTATTTTATCGAAAGTGAATGGACCACGTCGACTGGAATCCGAACTCAGCTCTCTGCTTTCACGTACTGTGCCGCAATCCATAACTCCACTCGTACATCCTATATATATATATCCAATCATGTTCTGAAAACATGACAGCTCGAACGAAAGAGATTCAACGCAAAGCTTAATTATGTCTCATAACTCTGTAAATACAGGCATATTTGTGTATATGTGTGTCCACTTATAAATGTAAATACACATGCGCGTGCTCACGCACATACAGATATGCATATATATATATATATATATATATATATATATATATATATATATATATATATATATATATATATATATATCATTTACGCCATCTTCCCACTGAGGTCGGGTTTATTGTAGGGAATCCGAGTGCGTAAACTCGGGTCAAGCACGAAAGTTCCCCGAGCCCCGCAAACGTCGGTTGCGTTGGCCTCTCTAGTGCCATGAGAAGGTGCAATATCAAGCAACTGTTCCACAGGGTTGTTTGGGGACCTTGTAGCACATTGTGCACCAATTCTCTGTATTCGGATCTTCGAAAAAATTTACTGTGGATGACCTTGTCATTTAGGCACTCTCTAAACATTTTCGTCTACATGAATTATATTCTTCTTTAATCAGAGTAGCATTTTTTTCTGTTAAAATTGTCGTCAGTCTCGTTACGATCAGAAAGAAAAACATCTAATGTATGGTTTTGTAAAATATCCCTTTTGCGTTCATATAATCTTTTATTTATATTCCTTGACGTTTCTCCTATGTATTTTTGTGACAATTATTACAGGCGGGTGGGTAAATTAACCCTTCCAAATTTTAGCTTATTGTTTTGTTTAGTATTGATTATGTCTTACATATTTTAGACGTTGGTGTGACGAATTTTCTGTTGAGTTTAAATGAATTGAGGTATATTTAGTGGTAGAATAATATAATTTTTATTTCTTGGTTTTGTCCGGATGGGCCGTTTTTTTTTAAATTTCGGAATATTTCATGAGTCTTTTGTTTCGCATTGAATATAGAATAGGCTATTGGAGGATGTTGAATGCATTTTCATCATATTTCTCCTCTTCATGTAAATAAGTCTGTCTATTAAAGTCCAGGTTCTTACAACATTTCACCATTCTTGACCAGTTCTTCTGTTATCACAATATGAGATATTTAATAACAAAGACCAGGGAAAGTAAAGGAGGAAAGAATCTGAATGAAATCGGCCAGATTATATATCCAAATGACACACAAAAAATAAATTATAGCTGCACCAACATATACAAACTTACTCCGATAAAGTCCTAATGGTGCAATGGTTAGCAAGCTTGTCTCGCTAGAACAATTACGACTGAATTCAATCCTCACTAAGTACCACCTATTTTCGGCATTGTACCACATCTAAGCTACGCTTGTAAAATCACTGTATATATATATATATATAAATATATATAAATATATATATATATATATATATATATATAAATATATATATATATATATATATATATATATATATATATATATATATATATATATATATATATTTATATATATATATAATAATGTGTGTTTGAATAAAGGAAAACCTCTGGTGGATTTATAAGGTAAAGAATTTATTTTGGAATTTTAAATAAATGTAAAATATCGTTAAATTTTCAAAAGTTTTAAATATTTACACATTTTGTACACACACACACACACACACACACACACACACACACACACACACACACACACACACACACACACAGAGACACGCATATATATATATATATATATATATATATATATATATATACGTACCACAGTTCAGAATTTTCAGCTCATCCCCGGTAAGGTTTTAAATTGTGCCAAAAAAGTAATTATGTTGTAATTTAAATAAGAGAAAATTATTATACATGGTTAATAAACGTACGAGATGATTCTCTATTCGAAATTTTATTATGACAAAAGGAAAAAAATTATAATTAAATTTTGCTCTCGTCAAAATATCCTCACTTAGCTTCCCATTACTTCAGTACAAGTGTTTGGCATTCGCTGCAAAAGTCTCTCAAAGTGTATGTTTAATAATTGATTCCATCCATTTTTCAATAACTCTAAGAGTTCTTTCTCATTTATAGGATGGAAAGGTTTCACACTTCTGTCAAATTCATCCGATGCTAATCCTGGTGATGGCTCCATGAACTGTACTATATATACATATATATATATATATATATATATATATATATATATATATATATATATATATAAGTGTGTGTGTGTGTGTTTGTGTGCATATATTTATGCGCAAACAGACACACAAAATCTAGGTAAGTATACTACAGAGGACCTCGAAAGATACATGCTATTAAACATATTTTAAACATCGTTTTTAAGTTTCTTTAAAATTTACCATAAACAAAATTGAAAATAATACCGTTTACTCATTGAATTACTGATTTTTTTAAAAAACTGTGACGATCTGATATGCCATTTTCTCGCATTTCTCGCTTGTGGAATTCCCTTGCAGCTCCATGATTTCCACCCAACTTTAATCTGAAAAAAAAATTAAATGCACTGTCAATCGCTATCTACTGTTCTTCTGATTTCTCTTTTTATTCTCGCTCATTAGGCATGCTTATGTTTCAATTTCTTCTACACCTATTGACCCCCTTGTGTCTTAGTGGCGTTACCACATTGCATGGGGTGACATCCTTTAAGAAAATATAATTGAACACCTTAGCATAGTGACACCTGATGGCCAAAACCGAAGGGATGTTCTAACGGAAGGTAAATTTCCATAAACGATGTACGATTTCAAATATCACTGGGAGTTTATCCTCTGCTTTCAATTAAAATTTCTCTTTTATACATTTATCAGTCTACAATTCGACCAACGCATTAACTCTTGCTGTCTGTGGACAAAATAAAGGGTTCGTTTCGAAATTCCAAGACGATCAGAGCGTACAAACGTCCGAAAGGTCATGAATATGGCAATAAAGATGGCGACGATAGTCCGAATGAGGAAAATAGTTACAATACTTCATCTCAGAAAAATAGACAGGTGATAAGAATATTTAATTTAGACTTTTTGGTTCATCAATTAATTTTATTTATAATTTGTTTCACTATACACATACACACACACACGCACACGCACACACACACACACACACACGCACACACGCACACGCACACACACACATACCCATCTATATATTCAGTTGTATGGATATGAGTTTTTACACAATTGAATATATTAGCTCTATCACAGATATTGAGCGCATGCCACTAAGTACTACACATACAAAATAAAATATATATAATAATCCTATGGGAAAAGTATTATCGGATGAGGTACACCACGGAAAGTGAGAACAACGCTATATCAAGTCTCGTTTGTCACCGCTTTGTCACTGAGGCCCTTTGGTGCAGTTGGTATGTCGCTTGCGCCGTATCCTGACTGTCCTAGGTAGTGGATGCGCACTGCCGATGAGTCCCAAATAGGACAAAATTGCTGTACAGTGCTTTCTTCATTCTGTTGAGGATATATATATATATATATATATATATATATATATATTTATATATATATATATATATATATGTATATGTATGTATATATATATATATATATATATATATATATATATATATATATATATATATATATATATATATATATATACATATATGTGTGTGTGTGTGTGTGTGTGTGTGTGTGTGTGTGTGTGTGTGTGTTTATATATACAGAATTACTTCCTTTCTCGGCGAATGTGTACGTTTCTTTTTGTTTCCGATTTTAACTTTCATCTTTCATCTGTCTCTCCATTTAACTCTGGTTTAATAGGCTGTTCGAATAATAACCTCACATTTTTGGAGACAGACCAAAAATAATCAAAACAATCATAATTGAATTATTCCTATTGTGGTATTTATTTTCTTGTTCATTAATGTCAGTAACTCTGTTCTTCATAAATCTGTTTAAATCCTGGTGTATTAGAATGGCGTTTTAACAATACAATATGAAATAGACCGACTCAGATTGAATCAGTTGCTATGTCTACTGCTGAGAAAGTTGGATCCCAGTGTCGTGTCAGAAAGTGCTTCCATCGAACACATTTATAAATCTACGAAATCCAAAGAAGGGCCTGTAATGTGATTGATCATTACCTGTCATCTCGATTTCGCTCACTTTCTCACCGACGTGACGTTGCTTCCATCTGTCATGTTTTTTGCTTCTATTATTTCCATGGAAACTGTTTTGACGAGTTATTTTCCATAGTGCCTAAACTGAATGAATTTAAGCGTGCTATAAGATTGGAACTGATGTCTCACCGTTTTACTGTGAAAAAGCTTGATGCATTTGAACAGTGGTTCGCGGTAACAGCTTCTTACCGCGAACCACTGCTCTGGGGAAACGACTCCCAAGTCGGTGTACCCCGAACATCTTAACCTATTCATGTCGAGAGTTAAGCGCTATCTTCCCGTCATATCCGCATACCCCACCTGTTACTATAACCCTCTACCTCGAGTGACCTCCGGGATTTGTAGAGGATGAAGAGTACTGTAAAAAGAAATCTTATTAATATTCATTTTTAATAATTACATTATTGTATTAATTAAATTCACAAGAAAGATATGTTCATAAAGAATTATTTACCGTGTAAAATGTATGTTCTCTTTTCCTTACAAGATTTCTGATGTATTGATCTTACGAGTTATGTATTGTGTTCTTTTTTTAGGTTTCGTGTTTCAAAAGATACCACAAAAAGATCGATTTGAACCGCTAGGAAAACTTGATTTATTTGAGGAGAATGTTAGTAGAATCCAGAGCTTATACTGGAAGCAAACTGCCTGCCTAGGAACAAAAAATAGAATTGATTAAGAAACGCACAAATTAGAAAGGGGCCTAAGTCAATGATGTTTATATAACATATACAATGAAGTAATACAAAGAAAAATAGAAATTCCTCTAGGTCTCTTTATAGATGGGGACACTCCTCAAAAATCCGCAAAACCCTAGATAATGAATAAGGTTAACCCAATATACTTGCCGTTTTCAGGTGCCGCGTTAGACGTTATCACTGATACCCAAATGAGTGCTTCACGTTCCAAGAAAGCGGTGAGGGTGGAGATAAGCGTATTGCTCTTTACCAATACAGTTGCGCACAAACATCAGTTATACCTCAAGCAACGGCTAGGAAACATGGGTTTTTTTATGACATTGAGTTGGACTTGTCCGTAGTGGCATCAAGTCGACGAATACTTCATGCTTTTGGGAATAATTCTGTGTGTGAATGCTACACCAGGCATTGGTTTTAGAGAATCAGTGGAATGTGTCCCTCTGCGATGAATCCTACAGTATTCGGCTAAATGTCCTGGATGATGAGGCCCTGAAGGCGGCCATAGAGGAGTTCTATAGCCAAACATGTGGCGAGCTTGCCGAATTCTCCCAGGCTTCAGATGAAACAGTCAGACTCCACATGCACCGGATAGGAAAGGCATACAAGTTGAGAAGCCAAATAATGAGAGCCTGATTCTGGTTGCTTTCTCGGCACCATAACGTACCTATATTGGATCGAGTGACGAAAGGTAGTCGTCTTTGACACTCTTAATAGTGCCAGACGTTGGTTGTCACTACGGGGTGGTGTGCTTTATACCACAAAACCAGCTCTACGCCCACGTATGATCAAGCGCTGTATCTTGTTGACTTTTTCGAAAAGTGGTACACTATGAGTTTTTACCAATGAGCCAAGCTTTCACTTGCACTCAGAACGCGTGGAATGGGCACTGAAGCATAAGGAGCCAAAATAAGGTTTATCGCAACGGTGTACTCATCCTTCATAACAATGGCAGGGCACATGTGGTGCGGGTGGCCAGGTATATCATGCGGCGCCTTGTTCGGGGATATTACAACGTCCACCTGATTTTTACCACAGTATACTGCACAGCTTGTGTACATTGGCAAAAGTTTCTGGATGTTGATGGCGAATACTTTGAGAACTAAACTTATGTCAAATTTGCTGGATAACTTTTCTTCAAATGAATAAAAAACAGGACAGATATTTTAGGTTACCTTACAGTAAAGTAAACCATTAATTGTAAGATAGAATCTATTGTTGTAAGCAAAAGGAGTCGTATACGCGAGGTACAAATTAGAGTTGCCAAAATCAAGAAACTGTAGAAGTGTAAGTATCTAGGAAGTGTTTTTAGAGATGACGAAAAATGTGACACCGCAATCCGAAGCCGAATTGCAATAGCAAAATAGGCTTTCGAAAGCTTAACGAAAGTTTTAGGAAGGAACACAATTTAATTTGAAATAAAGAAATAAAGTGCTAACCTGTTATGTAATATCATTTCACTTATATGGCAGTGAAGAAGAAATTTGAAGCAACAGTAATATAGATCTATAGAAAGATACTAAAATGAACGGGAAGTCGATTTTGATTGGCTGACCCAGCGTGGAAAACGAGAAAGGAGAAAGTTTTCAGAGAGTTGGTTCTTACACGTCAAGCAATGTAGATGTGTTTCCTTTCGTGTCTGAAGCGGCTACCCAGTGAAAGGGAACGACACCCCGGATAATATGTCGACATTAATAAAATACCTAGGTTAAAATTCTCCCTGTTGATGTCATTCATTGCTGTCTAAAAAAATAAAAAGCGATTGCTGGCCAAAAGAGGATCAGATGAGACCACCCCACCAAAGAAGCTTACACTTAGACTCAGAAAGAAACAATTGGAATCTCTAGTGTACATAATGAGAAAAGAAGGCCTAGAAAATTTGGCACTCACCGTAAATATAGAAATCAAGAAGGACCGAGGGAATTGGGCGTAAATCGTTGGTATAACAGGCATAAGGAACCGGTATCTGTTTATCGCAAAGGCGTAGTCTTCCTTCATAACAATGCCAGGGTTCATGTGGTGCGGGTGGCCAGGTATGCCACACGGCGCCTTGGCTGGGGGACATGACGACATCCACCTTGCTTCCCGAAACATGCGCGAACAGACACCAGCTATTACATTCGCGGGATAACAGCTTTCATAGAAAATCCTTCGTAAATGCGACCGGCTTGCGGAAGGCACTTACAAAGAAGTACCGAGGAAAGCAGTGCCTATCCTACCCCACGAGTTGGGGGTATATGGTTGGTATAAGAGGAATTAAGCGAGATGGTAAAGAGACACACTTTGCTAAGGGGTTTTCTTACAGCTATAAAAGATAGGATATTTTGGAGAGTCACAATCGCCCATATCCTGAAAGATCGCACGCATAGAAGAATAACTTATTCTTGTTTCTTTATTTATTTCGGAATTTTGTTTCATTTATTTCAATTCATTTGTCAACATTATCCTTATTTTAGTCTTTCTTTCTTGGCTGTCTCTCTTTTTCAATTATTATTCTATTTTTATTCCTTCCTTTTCACGTGAAATCTTATTCTTCTCTTTATATTAATACCCATTTAATTATTTTTTCATTCATTCTTTATTTACCACTTACTATTTTTTTTTGATAATCTTGCTTCCCAGATAATTGAGCCATTTATCTCGTCTTCTTTCCACAGAGCCTATCGACGGCATATTGTCTGGGAGTATTCTACACTCGCCTCTCGATTTTAAGCCAAGAAGTTATTTGCTTGTCAATTTCACCTTCAGAGGATTCTGTAATTTCCGAACGCTCATGTATCTCTGTCACTATTTTAAAGAACATAGGTCAGAGGTCAGAGAGACCCTGTTTGCTCAAGGTCATATCAATTGAGTCATGTTCAGACGATATTCCATGAGACTGACGCCAATAATAGGACCTGGTTGGGCGCTCATATGAAACAGGGAAGCTTCACACCCCACGTCAACCGATTCAGTTAATCTGGACTCTGTCTTATAAAAATCGAGTGGGAAAGTATTTTATTTTCATGGCGTCTACTTAAAAATAAAAAAACTGTTTTTTGTACAACATCATATGCTGGCCCCGCGCGATGAAGGCTAGGGTTGACGAATGAATGTTAAACCATTATTTGTTTGGAAGCAACAAATGACGTGCGCTCGATTTTAATTTGTAGCTCCCATGATGAATACTTCGGCCATATTTCAATATTTACCCATTTTAGTTTGGTCGATTCCAAATCCTCAGCCGCGAAAATTACAAATACCATCAGAAGATATTTTTTTTCTATTTCGAGGCATGTACCTGGTTTTATCTTGGGATATAAAAGAACAGACATTTTCGGGCTCAGTACAATAAACTTCATCGTTTATTTATGCGCTTAGGCGAATTCATGCCAGTTTCATTATCAGGCAGAAACATACACCCTTGTGCAAAATAATTGAAATAACCGCTTTAGTTTCTTTTCTTTCACCTTACGGCCAGTTTTAAACCCACAGGAGTGATAGGGTGCAATCGATTTCTATTTTTCCTCAGATTAGGTCATTTGCAGTAGTGTGCAGTAATATCAATCTATTTTCGAGGTGTATGATGAAATTTGTTTGACCTCGAAAAATGTTGCGTCATCCGTGATATCATCAGATTTTTATCACGTCCAGACATTATTATCTCGACTGTCGATTAGTTGTCCTACAGTCATTGTCTGCGATGGACGTTACTCCAAGGAAACGTACGAAAATTATAATGCTGCATGAACACACTGGCAAACGTTCCAGTGAGAAAATCAAAGTATCATAGCCTGGCCTGGAAACTCTCCTGATTTAAATCCATTCTAGAATCTGTGATCACTCTGCGAGAAATGACTTCATAGAATGGATATACAAAGTACTAACATGTTTCATTGGAAGTATATGAAAAGAAAGTAAATAATAACGGAATTATTCGTTTTGTTTCAATTAATTTGCACAAGGATGTACTTTAACTCTGTAAAATATAATTTTAGGAATATATATGTAAGTATATGATCCAATAATCTTAAAGATTTGTCGGTAATTCTTCTTCCAAATTGGAAAGACAATAAATAAAACTGTTGAATACTTACCTCCAAGAGATGTACAAGTAAACTTCTCTCTTTTAATAGTGACGGAAATTACTTCGATCAAAAGAAGTTGTGCCTGAAAAGAAAAATGAAAAGTAACAACCCACTATACGTACGAGCAATTATCAACACAGACATAGTTACGAATTATATTAACTGGAATTTGTGAGTTTTGTCTGGTATCTCGTATCTTTTATACGTTGAAATGTAGACTTATAGCTTATATTGATTTTAATTATCTTATATTTCTCAAAATATATCTCCCGTAAAATACCAAAGTCATACTTATTTCAAGTACAGTTGGTATTTTGTTTTCGTGTCAAATATGGCGCAATAAAAAGTTAGGGTAGATAAAATTGATGACGAATAAGCTTAAAATAAAATAAAAAGAGATGTTTCTATTTAGAATATGTCAAATTTTATTTAGTCTCCAGTTAAATTGCATTAACTCTGTGTTGATTATTTACGAAATGCCATTGCTACAACTACCGTTACTCTTTGGGAAAAATGTTTGATTCGATACTGTTTTATTTAGAAATAAATGGGTTTGCCGAGTAATGATAGGATGTATGGACTACACTATTTACATTATTCGAACTATTGTCCTCATCTTTGTCGCCATTTTTATTACAACGTTTCGGCCGTTGTACGCTCCGGCCTTCTTCAGGTGGTTGGAATGTCGAACTGAACCATCAAGGACACATGGCACAGTGGATAAAGGCATTAGTTAGATCCAGTGAGAGGACCCAAATAGTGTGAGTTCAATACCCGGTTAAGGCAGTGGAGAACTTGGAGAGGGGAATTAACAGGAGATACCTGACAACTAACTTCCATTAAACATGGCGCGTGGAACTAGAACAGTCTACCCCAGTGAGCGAAATAAAGGGTTCAGTTCGACATTCCGATGACCTGAAGAAGGTCGGAGCGTACAACTGCCGAAACGTTGTAATAAAAATGGCGACAAAATGAGGACGAATAATGTAAATAGTGTACATAATACCTCATCTCAGAAATATAGACAAATGTATGGCCTAATAAATAATACGAGGCTTGAATATTTCGGATTTAACTTTATATTTTATTCACTTCAATACTTCGTCAGTAATTCCCGGCCTGCTTTGTGTGAATCGATCCAGTTACCCCTGGCCCCTTACGTGGAATGTACTGTCTGTCCGAGTATGTCTGAGATTGCCGAAATACTCTATGGTGTATTTTTATATAACTGGGGGTATTACAAATATTTCCTCATGATTGCAGAAGCGGAATAACTCCAATTCAACCCTGCTACTGACTTTCTTGATTGTCTGATGTGGAATTGAGTTCAGTACTCTTCGGGGTCAAATACGGAAATGGTTGGGGTTTAACGGATAACGTCCAGGACTGAAAAATCTGAGAGCTGAATTCGAATTCCAGTCGAGTTCGTTACATTCACGTACGCACAAATACCCTTGGTAAATGTGTGATTCCATCACTTCTAGCCCTTCCCAAGTTATGGGTCGAATATCAGGATAGACGGTTATACCTTGGTTGGCAACCTGTTTATCGCAGTAAGGAACGGCAACCTACTGTCTAGTGAAATATGAATCTAAATATGAATCAAGCTTGTATCACGTATGACACTAACCTGGTTCACAGACTAATGATCCGGGATGCTATGTACATTAGAATTTTTTATCACACTAATCTGGATCATTGGGATTTGTACGTTACAATTTACTGATGGCTGTGCTCGAATACAATTAACCCAACAGCTAAGTACTTCCAATTTTTAAAATATCCTGTACATTATTACATGATTATATAGTAAAAGAAGCATTGAATGAAAATAGAATGAAATTTCGATGAAATAAAGCTAATATAACAGTTCTCTTTTTGAAATGTATCCATGACGGCGACGAATTTTTTTACAGTTTTTAATTAAAAAAAAAATTAACGGAAGGCAAGTAGAATTAATTTACCAGTGTTTGAAAGTGATCGAAACGAGTTGACGCAGCATCTAGTGCCATCAATACGTAGCGGCGGTTCCCTGTAAATCTAAAATTTCTCTCGTGACAATTGACTCTGGATTACTGATTGAACGAGATTACTTTTTGGTGAATGGCCAACCTCTATTTTAAAACAACTTTTCTGATAAGCCGACAAAGGGAAGAATCAAAAAAAAAAAAAAAGAAGAAAAAAGAATTCCTCGTTTGGATTTTGAATTTTGCTTCACCTTCAACACGCACTCATAAATTATGTCACGCGGATTTCTGATTGCAAGAAATGTCACTATTCATAGATGATACGTGAAATTATTATTGCTGATATAAATTCGCACACATCATGCCAATTATACGTCATTTTCCTTTCGAATTTTTACTTGTTCCATTTTATCTAGTAAAGTTTAAGACTATTATATTCAAACTCTGCCAGAGAACCTCTCTCTCTCTCTCTCTCTCTCTCTCTCTCTCTCTCTCTCTCTCTATATATATATATATATATATATATATATATATATATATAAAGAAACAAGAGAGAAGTGAGAATTAGACACATGCATATATATATATATATATATATATATATATATATATATGTGTGTGTGTGTGTGTGTTTGTGTGTGTGTGTGTGTGTGTGTGTGTTCGCCTATGGCCTAATTCTCACTTCTCTCTTGTTTCCTGTTTAGGACTGTGGTAATTTTAAATTGTTTCCTGTTTAGGACTGTGCTAATTTTAAATTGTTTCCTGTCTAGGACTGTGCTAATTTGAAACTGTTTCCTGTTTAAGACTGTGCTAATTTTAAACAAACACAAGTACAACTCAAAATTACAGTTTATTTTGGATGATCATAATAAATTTAAAAAGTTATCAATAACACCACCTCCCAACTTGAAAACCATGTCAATAAACTTATTGCTGCTAACAATGCTGACACAGGATCCTATAAACTTCAAAAGATTATAGGTGATTATCAACCTGGCTACCTTTATGGAAATGTAAAAGTTCATAAAAAAAAGATCATCCTCTCCGACCTGTCATTTCACAAATATCTACACCAGTAAATTACCTTTCAAAAACCATTTAACAAATTAATAACTCCCTAAGTAAATATTTTATTAACTCCCCTAATGAATTTATACAAATTCTTCACTCTGTAAAACCAAACAACCAAATAATAGTATCTTTGGACGTACAAAATTTATTTACTAATGTACCCGTCCATGAAACGATTGACGTCATTATCCGTGATGTATAAAATCACACTTCTCTCCTATCCATAAATATTAAACCCACTATTTAAAAAAAATATTATTAGTATGTACCACTCTAGTCCCTCTTCATGAACCCCTAGCTAATATTTATACTGAAATAGACTGTAATACGATGGGATCTCCTTTAGGCCCCCTTTTTTCTAATTATTATGTGCGCAATTTAGAAAATAAAATACTTAATGACACTATTAAACCCCCCTATATATGTAAGTTACATAGATGACATTTTTAAATGATCAAATGACACAACAAATTTGAAAGTGAGTCCGTCCTCAAATTTACATTAGAACTTAATATTAATAATAAAATTCCATTTGTTGATCTATTTATTGATTCCAATATACATAAATTTACTACTTCATTATATCGGAAACCCACTAACATTAACTCGTATCTTCTTAATTATAATAGTGAATGCCCCAACGATATAAGTTAACCGTTATAAAAAAACTTAGTCCGACGCACATAAATGATACCTTCTTCCAAAACCATATTCTATAAAGAATTACATAACATTAAATACACATTTGTTAAGAATGTATTTCCTAATTCCGTCATTGATCAACAAATTAAAATGCATCTCAATAAATTAATAACAACTCTAACAAAATTGTTAATGTTGATAATAGTGTACGTCAAAATAAACATAACACTATTATCTTGTAACCAAATGCATAATAATTACAAACATGATGTAACAATAAAAAAAGTAATATGTAGAAATGTTAAACTCATTAATATTAATAAACAAGTTAAGATCATCATATATGGCAAAAATTTAAAACAATTAACCCCATAGTCTCTAATAAAGCTACACACGCAACTATATCTTCTACAAAAAGCAATGTAGTGTATCAATTTACATGGCCGTTCAGAGATTGTAACTCTGATACTAATAGTAAATCCACTACGTATATTGGTTTTACTACAACCACGCTCTCCCGTAGAATTACCTGTCACTTTTCTGATCTTAGTTCTATTAAACAACATTTCTTAGAAAAAACATAGCCATGTACATAATATTAGACAGATATTAGTTGATAACACACACATACACACAGTAAAAAGAACCCTCAGATACTGGAGGCCATCTACGTTTTTTTTAAAAAAAGCAGCCCACACTCAACAAAATTACATTGAAAACTAGTCACAAAATCATTGCATTGCATCTAAACATATTGTTCTGTTGTTAATATTTCGGCCTCTCGCGTGATATGACGTCATAGAACCGCATCTTGAACTTACGATCTGCGTCTGCTATCTGGCGACCGTTTAGCAATCTTCTATGTCAATATAACAAAATATTATCTTCGATGGTGAATATCTTTGTTAAAATGTCCGTATAACCACTATGAAGATCGCTCATGCAAGCCGAAAGATTAGATCAGGGACCAGCTTAATAAAAAATATCAAGATGTTGGACAATCTTTGTCTTTATTTTCACCCGAAATTAAAGCAAATATACGAACTTTAGAACGGCTCATGATCAGGCATAACAATCATTTATTGTCTGTTATATTTAAGAAAATATGTTTAAATAATCATCTGTAATCCCAATTTCATTTCTCCTCTCACATTCCTCTCTTTTTACGGATACCAGTGATGACTTACACCATCAATAAATTCGTTATTAGTCTAAAGCACTCATTTCTTGTACCTGTTTATTTTGTTTCTGCTTAACTAAGATATTTAAAATGAACGCCAACTCGTTCAAGGCCTTTAAACCCGTGAGTACCTGACATGTAAAACACCGGACTCCAAAAATAGTCCAGTTGTTTTACAAAAGTTCATGATCTTATTTTTCTACGCGATGTGTCCCTTCAAGTGGTAGGATATCATGGGTCTCCATAACATCCTACTCATTGTACCTCTTAGTAAGCATTGTCGTTTCACCACCTCTTACACCTTCTTTTATGCCATCCATTTAAACATACTTGTCAGGTAGCACATTCGATGCTTTCCTCTCACCATCTTGCTTTCAATTTGGTCCTGTGAGTGTCAAATTCTCCAAGCTTTTTTTCCTCATTATTTATCTCAGAAATGGGAACTGTCTCTTTCTGAATGTGCTTACATTTCTGTTGCTTAAAGAGTCCTCTTTTCGTCTGAGTTTATTCCGCAATATTCACTGCCATATAGGACGATTTATATCAAATAACAGTTCAGCACACTTTTTTTTTGTTTAACGATATTTTCCTATTTGTCAGGACGTTGTTTAAGTTTGATAACGCATTTGGCGCCATTCAAATTCACATTGGAATTGTTGTGACATCCTCCGTTCTCTGTTAAAACAAATGGCACATATTTAAATTTTCGTACTAGCTTGATTTTGACATCTCCAATTCGGAGGTCACATTTCCTCTGGCTGACAGCTATATATTCTATGTTCTTACAATTGATGTTTTGTTCTTTCGATCTTTTAATTTTGTTAATATTTCCTCAGTCATGTTATGCATAGCAGAGCTCCCTACAAAACTAGATATGATAGTTTACGTCACTTTTGCTTATCATCGTTTATGAATTACGTTAAAATTCCAATATGGTTTAGTAGTTGCATAGTTTGTTCCTCTGTATTGCTAGTTGCCATATTGTATTCATGTCTATGCGTGGCAGCTGCTAAAAGAAATATAAAGGAGAAACAGATTTTCCATTTAAGATAAAACGGCGGGAAAATCGTAAGCCCGTAACACGAGTGGAAATGGCTAAGCATATATGGAGGGAAGAAGGATAAAGTTGAAATAATAAACTGGAATCACTGGAAAATAGGAAAACTTAAGGAAAAAACGCACAAAATCTCCTAAGCCAGCCAAGCTTAGATATGAATTCAATATGGCAACCAGTAATACAGAGAGTTGTTTATAAGTCCCCAAAATTCACTCACTGCTGCCCCCAAGAACACATGACCCAGTGGATAAAATCGTTGGTTGAGTAATCCAAAACTAGTTCAATACCTGGCCACAGCAGAGGGAACAAAATTCTGGAGTGTTGAGTTGCTAAATTGAATTAACCTAAACTGAGATATTAAAAAAAGACATGACACGTAGAACTAGAACAATCCACCCCGTGGACTAAATAAAGGGTCCGGTTCAAATTACAAATCACCGGAAGAAGGCTGGAACGATGCAAATATTGTAAAATGTTACTATTTACTAAATATTTATTAGATTGGCACAAGGTCACAACTAGAGAACACCCAGTGGGTATTTCATCCACGTTTCGTGTGCATGAAACTGATTGTCTTACTGCCATATCGCATTGAAACACTAATTCCCACAGGATCACCTAATTTAATTTAAAGTTAAGCAAGGTCAGTACTAAGATAGGTGACCGCTTGAGAATACCACATGTGCGGGTGGTGTAATGGGTAATAGCTCAGAATTGTTAATCGAAGAGTCTAGTTCCAATTCCTGTGGGTTTCGTTATATTCACTTACGAGCAAAAAACTTAAGTTATGAATCCACCTCTTCCCCCCACTTATGTGTTATTAGGACCTGTATCACTAAATCATTATTATCTTCAAAATAATTATTTCAATCTTAAATATGGCTTTAAATAACCCGCAAAGAGTTGATAAACCATAAAAAATGAACCAGACAATAGAAATGATTACTTTGTTCGGTCTAAAAGCATGCCGGACTATCCGGTGGTTTTTTCCTCATTAGGTTCGATCATTGTGAATGGCATATTCTCTGGTACCAAAAATTGGATTACAGTTGAAATAGGTTTGGCGCCCAAAGCGAAGTGCTCGACAAGCTTTGGCAAAAGGTAACCCCCTTACGCATCCTCGACATGTTTGATGATCCTTAGCATGTTTTGAATTACGTTTAGTAAACATCACTTCAATCAATATTTTGTATCATCCCAGCAAAAAGATCGAAACGCAAAAAAATATTTCCGTATATTTCATGCCGAGATTCGGTACAATAAGCAGATGACGCCAAAATAGAATCGATATAGCCAACACCCATTTCTATGTTCAAGAAGTACATTTTACTTCGTATGTGTTGAATAGAATAAATCAGATAATTATTATTATTATTATTATTATTATTATTATTATTATTATTATTATTATAGACATAACTTACGATCTAGCCGTAAACACGATTTTAACACTAAAACCAGTAAAGTAATACATGTGTTTTATTGCATAAATTCATGTCACATGGAATCTTTTCAAAAGCCCGTCGTTATAGCATCGAAACATGAGTACGATAACACTGAGCAATAATGTATTTTATGTTGAAGTAAAAGTGTGTTTTTAGTTCTAGATAGGACGATAAACTAGATCCAGTAGGAAGGCCTCTGATCGAGAGATTGAAGATTTTGAGGAGCATGGAACAGCCACTTAATTGTCGCTGTCCACAGTTACCCCCTGTCAAGGAGTAGTAGCACATGTAATGTTCTGAGGTATGGGCAAACAGTGAACCCCCTAACTAAAATCAAAACACTACGAACGTATCAAACACATCTTTATAGCAAAAACACTAGCAAAACATTTTTAAAGTAAAATGACCAGCAATGCATTTTATATTAAAATTACCAACAATATATTTTATAATAAAATGACCAATAATATAATTTATAATAAAATGAGTAATAAAATATTTTAAAATAAAATGACCAATAGTATATTTTATAATAAAATGACCAACAATATATTTTACAATAAAATGACCACCAATATATTTTACAATAAAATGACCAATAATATATTTTATAATAAAATGACCAACAATAAATTTTATAATAAAATGACCAACAATATATTTCATAATAAAATGACCAATAATATATTTCATAATAAAATGACCAACAATATATTTTACAATAAAATGACCAACAATATATTTCATAATAAAATGACCAACAATATATTTTATAATAAAATGACCAATAATATATTTCATAATAAAATGACCAATAATATATTTTAGAATAAAATGACCAACAATATATTTCATAATAAAATGACCAATAATATATTTCATAATAAAATGACCAATAATATATTTCATAATAAAATGACCAATAATATATTTTATAATAAAATGTCCAACAATATATTCTATAATAAAATGTCCAACAATATATTTTATAATAAAATGACCAACAATATATTTCATAATAAAATGACCAATAATATATTTTATAATAAAATGACCAACAA
Organism: Acanthosepion esculentum; assembly: GCA_964036315.1. Taxonomy (NCBI): domain Eukaryota; kingdom Metazoa; phylum Mollusca; class Cephalopoda; order Sepiida; family Sepiidae; genus Acanthosepion; species Acanthosepion esculentum. The sequence goes on along the minus strand of OZ038480.1, from coordinate 94,703,477 downwards.
TATATTTTATAATAAAATGACCAACAATATATTTCATAATAAACTGACCAATAATATATTTTATAATAAAATGACCAACAATAAATTTTATAATAAAATGACCAACAATATATTTCATAATAAAATGACCAATAATATATTTTATAATAAAATGACCAACAATATATTTCATAATAAAATGACCAATAATATATTTTATAATAAAATGATCAACAATATATTTTATAATAAAATGACCAATAATATATTTTATAGTAAAACTGAAGACATGGCATACATTGACAAAAACATTATAAAACAATTTGGTATGATCAATCTCATTTCTGGTAAAGAGACAAGTTTTTCCTCCTCGTTTGATTTTATAAGATTTTTTAGTTTAAAAAAGGAAGCTAAGTTATTATAACTTAATCATGAATTAATGTCATTTCATATTTAGATTTTGTCATTTTAGAAACCATTCGGGTTGATATGTCACTAAACAAAAACTACCAAACCAAAACAAAAGTGTGTTTCAGATTAAACTGAGGAAGCTGATTCATAAGGTGAACACGCTTGTGACAGGTATGAATCAAAAACTACTCCTCCACAAGATACGGAATAATTAGTAGAACTTGTATTAGTAAATCATTTATTATTTCTAAAATATTCTTACAATATAAAAATATTTTACTGTTTTAAATAGCTTGCAAAGTGTTCATAAGACGTAAAAACAAATCAATCCATCATAATTATTCACAACAGGTGGTCTTTTTCTTGTACGGTGTTTACTCATTCCCCCACGAGAATGAGATGTGACACAGGGTCTTTTTAAAGTGGGGACCTGAGCGCGTGCACCCAGGCGGGGAACAAAATTGCCCACAGCCCCCACAACCGTCGGTGATTTTTTTTCTTGTATGTTGGTGTGGTTTTCCGCCCTGAAAATGGTGATCTTCTCATGAAGCGAATATGTCAACAGACGCGCTAGAAGAAAATCTGCATACAGACTTTGAAATCGTGGTCGATTTAATCTATCACGGCATCATTTTTGCGTATCAGACAAAAATGTTGCTTGTTGCAGTGCTAATCCTAATCCAGCAATAAACACGGCAGGAAGGATTAAATGTTACACTATAAATACAAATTCAAATCCCCGAATTTGGCTTGCTTTGTTAAGCGCTAGCTCAGGCGTTTCAACAGATTACATAATGTCAATGGCCAAGCCTTGGTATTAGTTTGCATAGTAACAACACGTTTTACGTAATTATTCAGTGGTTCTCATGTATTCTTCGAAATAATAGATGAATAAACACTGATCGAATTTTAAGCAGACACCAAACTGTCCTAAACACTATAGCTCAAACGAGGATTTGGACTATGTCCCTTTAGATTGAGTGGTAAATCTAATACCAGTAGTAACATGAAGATAAATGTGATTTTGATTTATTCTGAAACCATTAGCTTCATGTTGGTTTGCGTTTAGGGTTTTGAAGGTTACTGACTCGATATTCTGGATGAGTGGAGGATGTAGTGTCTTGGCAACATCCTTTGTGGGCGAGTAAAGCATGGCACAATGCCCATTTTCATTATGTCAGTGTCATGTGCATGTCATTTCCTCTATCAGTTAAGCTATTAGTTTGGTAGCAGGAATAGTCATGGCATTGTCACTGGTACGATTAATCCGTGTTCAAGTCGAGATAAAGATCCACACTGCGTGTTTATTCCATCTATTAACAAAACTTCATTATTTTTTGTTTACCATAGGTGATGGTCTAGATATTGATCGGGTAAACTGACAGAAAACAAATATGTGTCTTCTCAGCGAATTTATTCGATCTTTAAAGTGAGATTATCCTAAGAGAATTAAAAGTGCTATCCGGATCAATTATCGGCGTGCACAAGCTTACCAACATGATATGCGTATGATGATGCACTGTTGGTAGCAGACACAGAAAGGAAAGTGTAGGTGATGATTTAAATAGTTTCCCATATTTGTATTGATAATATCCACTGCTTCTTAACTTCGTTGATCAAATGAGTGACAGTGCTTTTAAATGACAGAAAACCGTTTTCATTTTCATATAAAAATTGAAACTGATATTTGGGATGTTAAACTTGACACCCGTATACATCTAAATTTCTAGATAAAATAAAGTAAACATTCAACGTTTGATAATTTATATAACAATTGTTTCTCTTATTAATTACTGCAGACAGCAGGAAATGTATTTGTCAAATATTAGGTAGGATGTCATCAAGTTATATGGACACCAATGTATGTTAGAGTAATTTAGGCTCATAAAACACCTATCAGTCTACTCCGTGTGTCTTTAATCCCAATGGTAAAAGCTGACTACACATTTCTGAGTCTTCATGCCTGCATTACGGTAACTAGCTAATCCGTGTAGCAGACGTATTTTTGTTTCGTCAACAAACTCAGACGCTAACTGCAGTATCCTTTCAAATTGTGAAATGAAGGTCGTTCTGAACGGGCACGCTTCCAGAGCCTTTCTTATGAAAGGCTCTATCCGAGGCCCAATCCTCGGTCCTGCACTGTTTCTGATCTTCATCAACGATCTTCCTGATGTCAACAGTTCTCAAGTAGGCATCTACGCAGACCACACTACTCAATAGTAAACCATGTAGCGCTGACAAAGTCAACCTGGCGGCTGCTCTCGAAAAGGACCTGCAATCAATAGTTAACTGGTGGAAGAAATGTCTCTTAAATTTTAATACTTCCAAAACGAATCTTCTATCATTTAGCCACCACAGAGATCATTTCCTGTCCACCATGAGCATGGTTGATGCAAGATAACCTTGTCGATGGTATCGGACATCATCTCTAAATTAGACACTTATAAAGCAGGGGGTGGTGACGGTATGGCAGACGTAGTCCTAACATATGTGCTCCTGAACTGGCTCCAGTCTTCTCCAAACTATATAATTATTGCCTCGCTGACTCTTGATTTCCAACCTCTTGAAAGTCCTCATCTGTTGTGCCTGTTTTTAAAAACGCTGGAGATCGTGCTGTCCCATCTAGCTACTGTCCTATTAGTCTCTTAGCACTCATCAGCAAAGTCTTCGTGGCTTTAATCAATACCGAAGTGGTTAAGGACCTTAACTCACAACCAACTGTCTGACAAATATTATGGTTTACGTTTATCGCGGGCTACCGCTGACGTGCATTTTCGTTGTATTTATGGTTCAAGTGGAATATCTCTTATTTTTATTTTGTATCCAAAATTGCAGTTAGCTTAAAATTTTTAAAGTTCAAAGATAATTCTTTTGCTACCACTTAATTTAAAAATGATTTGACGTACATAAATCCTTATTTTCCGTACAAAAATGTTTATTTCATGTGTGACAGAAAAGGGTGTAATTTATATGATAAAATTAATATAGTGTAAAGTAGGAAAAATAAAAAAATAGAATAATACATTTAACGAGTTATAGAACATAATAGCTAATTAATTAAAAACTATATTATGAAATCTAAATGAATATATGCAAAATAGGAGCTAAATTCTTATTTAAATTCTAAAAGCCCCGTCTCTACCTCATAGTAATGCACACGCTAAAAGCTCAATATCTGTGTTATATATTATCTATTTCTAGACAATATCACTCTTCAGGTTTAACTAAATGGCATATTGATTTTTAAAAAAGTATCTTTCATTAATTAACTGTCCTTCATTACAGTTCTTTTATTCGAGGATTGTTTTGATTTTCATATCAAAAATAGTTCTGTTTAGGAATATCATCATATATAGTGCAGAAAAGTGATTGAAATTTGGATTTTACTTGGCTTTCAACAAGTTGGCATCTATTTGTAAAACTTTCTTTAACTATAACAAGCCAATTTATGAATGCAATGTTCATTTAAAATTTTTGTTTCAATTTCAAGTAGTGAATATATCTTACTTTGAGAAGCGATAGCGAGCGGGATAAGCCTGCTAGTAAACTAAATGCAAAAATAACTGATATTAATGGCCAGAATAAAGCATACTTTCAAACGTAGAAGGTACAATAAAAGTAGATCGTCATTCAAGCTAGTATTTCTTAAGGGCACTACCAAACTTGCTGAACATGTGTGGAATTTAAAAGGGAAAACAACAAGGATCCAATTGTAAGGTGGAATTTTTTTTAAATAGATGAAGCCTTATAACAACCAAGACAATATTTTCAACCTCTGCCAACAGGAAAAATTAGCAATAATGACATTTCGGGATCCAAAAACCTTTCGAACCAGAAACCGAATTTTTAAGTCCTTGCATACATATTAAGAAATTCTTCTTAAGCACATATGAGGCTGGATAAAAAAATATTTCAGTTAACCCCACCACTGATACTTTTATAATATACTTACTTTTCTTCTATTCCTCCTTCTGCTTTTTCTCCTTTCTTCTTCACATCCTCCCTATCTCTTTATATCACACCTCAAGTCGCGCCTTTGTAATTTTTAAAAATAATATCGCGTTCATTATTTTAAAGAAATAAAGAGTTAAGAGGTCATTTGATAAAAATCGCCTGAGGATACAGTACGTCTGAAACCAATGTAGCGGATTCAACTGAAGATTGCGTTTTTGCATAAATCTCTGAGTCATGATATCGATGTTAGATATTATGTATATTCAGTAATATATAATTAATAGCACTGTTATATAAGACTGAGTACTGTTTTAATACACCTAAGAAAAAATTCAAGTATGTGTGTATCAATATTTTTTATCTAAACATATATTATTAAATATAACAGACAATTAATGTCTAGTGTGTCTGATCAAGAGCCGTTGTAATGTTCGAATGTTTTCTTTAATTTCTGTTGTACATGGCTATAATATTAATATTATTGGCTATATATACTATTGGACAGATATTAAATGGTAACACAATAGTACTCACACATACACACAGTAAAAAAGAACCTTCAGATATTGAGGCTATCTACATTAAAACGAAACAACCAACATTCAAAGAAATTACATTTCAAACTTGTAACAACACATTACATTGTATCTAGACATTGGTTCTGCTGTAATACTTCGGTCTATCGCGTGATCCGACGTCATAGAACCGCATCCTGAACTTATGATCTACGTCTGCTATTCCGCGTTCGTTATCAACGCATATAAATTTTCTGTCAAAATAACAAAATATCATCTTTGACGGTGAATATGTTTGTTTTATGTCTGTATAACCACTCTGAGGATGGCTCATGTTAGCCGAAAGCTTAGGAACAATTTAATAAAAAATATCCAAATGTTGGACAATTTTTATCTTTATTTTCACCAGAAATTAAAGCAAACATTCGGACGGCTTATAATCAATCATAATAGACATTCATTGTCTGTTATATTTAATATTATTTTGTTTAAATAATTATCTGCTGCCCCAATACACTAAATTCATGATTTTTATCATACACACATACACACACACACATATATATATATATATATATATATATATATATATATATATATATATATATAATTAAGTAATTCATTGAGTCTGAAAGAAACCTCAACAGAATGCAGAAAGCACTGGACGGCCGTTTCGTCCTATATTTGGGACTCATCAGCAGTGCGCATCCACTACCGAGAATTGAAACCCTGACAGTTACGTTGCCAAGCAAACACCATACCAACAGTTACAACGGGCCTCAACAGAATGCAGAAAGCACTGGACGGTCGTTTCGTCCTATATTTTCTGTGCTTTCTGCATTCTGTTGAGGTTTCTTTCAGACTCAATGACTTAATTATCAAATCCTCCTTATAATTTCTATCATATGTATATCATTGCTTGATGCGGCTTCTAATGCTTCAGTTTGAGCGGCTTGGTGATAGTAGTCGTGGTTCCGGGGGGCACAGTCCTATGGTTACAGAAAACATCAGTTGAGTTCAACCACGGAATATGTGAGCGAGTGGTGCTATATTGAGTCTGATTTGCTATCTCTTCGTCACCAAAGTCCATTGGAACAGTTGGTATGGTGTTTGCTTGACAACCTAACTGCCAGGGTTTCAATTCTCAGTAGTGGATGCGCACTGCTGATGAGTCCCAAATATAGGACGAAACGGCCGTCCAGTGCTTTCTGCATTCTGTTGAGGTTTCTTTCAGACTCAATGAATTACTTAATTATAATTACCAAATCCTCCTTACAATTTCTAATATATATATATATATGTATATATGTGTGTGTGTGTGTTTGTGTGTGTGTTGCTGAGGGAGATTCGTAGCTGAAAGGAAGTTATGTTACAGCACTGGTGTTTATGCAAGATTTTCCTGTATTGATCTTTTCATTGAAGAGTTTGGCGCGTTCTAATCTTCCTATACCCACTCCTCTTCCATTGGCCTTGAAACCACCGCGTTAACATTACTAAATATCACAGATGTAAAAAGTTATTATATTTCTGAAAGTGTTCAAGACAGTTACTCTCAATGAATGTCAATGCCATATTCTTTATAATGCCAGAACGTCTGAAAAATTACAATCTCACGTAACTGTCACCTCTGCAAGGCGGATCTTTATTGTTTATGATTGGGGATTTTTTGACATCTAGCGAGCAATCATTGAAAATCGAAGTCACCAGCTTGAAAACGACTACAATTCAAGGAAACATCCTTCACTATGTGTCTAAAAACACACCTCTGTATCCTCATTGGTGTCGCTCACATAGTTGTCCTTTTATAAGATTTCATCACTTCCTCATTTAATTGTTTATTGTTTTGATTTTTTAAAACTTTTTGGTGTTCATTTTGTAAATGCTGTCAGATATATGACAGTTAATGAACAATGACATTCAACAACAACAAGTAACATGGATAACACATGTTACTCAAAATGAAAATTGTGATGTAATCATCATGTTGACGTTCCACGCGACTTCAAATCATAGGGTGCGGAAAGAAGTCCCAGGTTAATAGTACGCGTGTTGGGTATGACGATACAGGAATCCCTCCTGTTAATGCGGTTAATATTTACATCAGTAACTATAAAAAGATCAATTTTCAGTTACTATGGTTAAACCGAAGAATATTTTACCGCACTAATCGAATATTATATATCAAACTTGTAGCGGTATTGACGGTCTAAATCAACCCGCACATTTTTTTTTGTTACAAATGTGTAAGCAAACGAAAAGCAAACAAGAGAAACAACACGAAAACATGTTTTTATAACAAGAAAAAACAATATCTATATTTTTGTATGTCAGTGATATACAAACATAATTAATAAGAGTTACTTCCCTTCGACTGGAATTAAAGTCTTTACTAAGGAAATATTTTTATCTGAGCTCATAGAAAGCTGACTGAAATTGCCGCTCAAAATGTTCACTGTTTGAGAGTTGAAAGAATTCTGTAAAGCTGAAAATATGTTGATAAGTGTTTGACTTCAGAAGAGTGGAAATTGTAAATAATTAGTTTCCTTTGCTTGTAGTTGAATATTCGTAATATGTTGATGCTTGTAATGTTCTGTAATGTTCGTAATGCTTGTAATTAAGTTTCCGTACGTACGTGTATGTGTGCGTGTGTGAATATGTTTTCATAGCGTCCGCCCGAAAGAGGTCGGAACGCGATTTCTTAAACAGTTACATTTTAGTAAGCGAGAGAAATCAAAAAGAGAAATAATTTGTGTCACAATATTTATAACAAAGGTAGTCACGTGATAGGCTCAAAAATGCATAGACAGATTTTGATGGAATTGTTTTTTCATCAGGTCAAAAACTAAGTCTATGCTATTCGGACGTAGTAGAGAACATGATTTAAATATTAACTGACCAATGAGTAGTAAGAAAAATATCAAGGCTCTTTGATCCACTTTTTGCACAAAATTGACATATGAAAGAAAAGTGGTAGCAGGACACTAAAAACTAATTGAATTTTGGTATGTGTTATGGTTCAATATCCTCGCACCACGGTTATGATCCAAGGTTAGGACCAAGGAAGAACAACACGAACACAAGAGTAGAAAATAACAAAGATATATTACAACAGAAATATAATACAAGAAGTTGAAGGTGTTAGTATTAACTGTCAGTCTGGTTTAGAGTGAACTAATATTGTCTTGACTCGTTAGGTCTCGACTCGTTCCTCGTTATTAAACAACCCTCCCACGTGGGTCGAATGTGGCACAAGGCCGGTTTAATGTGGGCTCCCCGAGCCCGTAGGCTCGGCCAAAAATATGCCCATTTAGAACCCGTATGAACGGGTTCAGGGACTGTCTACCTACCCGGACGACACTTTGCCCTGCGGCAAAGCCTCGTCCGGGTTCCTCTCTGCCAAAGCAGAGAGTTCGACAAGAGTCGCGCACAGTCAGAGACTGCGACTCGACTCGTTCCTCGATATTTAACAACCCTCCCACGTGGGTCGAATGTGGCACAAGGCCGGTTTAATGTGGGCTCCTCGAACCCGTAGGCTCGGCCAAAAAAATGCCCATTTAGAACCCGTATAAACGGGTTCAGGGACTGTCTAACTCCCCGGACGACACTTTGCCCTGCGGCAAAGCCCCGTCCGGGTTCCTCTCTGCCAAAGTAGAGAGTTCGACAAGAGTCGCGCACAGTCAGAGACTGCGACTCGACTCGTTCCTCGGTATTTAACAACCCTCCCACGTGGGTCGAATGTGGCACAAGGCCGGTTTAATGTGGGCTCCCTGAACCCGTAGGCTCGGCCAAAAATATGCCCATTTAGAACCCGTATAAACGGGTTCAGGGACTGTCTAACTCCCCGGACGACACTTTGCCCTGCGGCAAAGCCTCGTCCGGGTTCCTCTCTGCCAAAGTAGAGAGTTCGACAAGAGTCGCGCACAGTCAGAGACTGCGACTCGACTCGTTCCTCTCCTCTCTCTTAGAGAGGCGCAGTATTTATAGAGTCAGGAAGAGTCCATTATCGTTATAGGTAAGTTCCCATAACAGTATGCAAAAATTTTAGCGCACTAATCGAAAATGCATTAATCAAATGCGCATTAATAGAGGGATTCTGTAAACTACATCCAACAGCAAGGCCTTTTGATCTGGAGGTTTTGCAAAGCGTAGAGCTACCTCACAAGTAATGTCCGTTCCAGATCCACTCTGCAATGGTAGCACCTGTTAGGGTCCTAGCTATGGGCAAATAGCGCTCAAACAAAATGAAAGTATAGAAATACATTTTTATAGTAAAAATTCCAGTGATACATTTTTGAAAAAATAAAAGCATATTACCTGCAATATATGTTTGACATAAAAGAAAAATATTGCCAACAATATATGTTTGAAGCAAAAAACTAATTGATACATATCCTATTCATACGCACCTATCCTAAAAATCTTGTCGGCATTATACAACCGAAATGGGGTTGATATGCAGTAAAACAAAATAAAGCCAAACCTTGGTCTACAAACTAATTTCTTACAAAGAATACATATTCTATTCACACGAACCGATCCTAAAAATCTTGTCGATATTAAATAATCCATTGACATGTTGATAGGCCGTAAAACAAAATAAACCAAACCATTAATATTATAAAGAGCGATAGCATTTAGTGGACTTATGCAATCTATTTTATTTAAATAGAAGAATTTTACAAAATCCAGCCGACTGCAACACTGACTGTTCGGTCAATGAATGCCATTTCTTTTCCATATTAGTAAATTGCTATTAACATGCAAGGCTGTTACAAGCTTCCCATGCAAGAGCTAATATTAGCTCTTGCATGGGAGGCTTGTAACAAACTTCACAAAGATTTGGCGCTCAAACTTTCCATCCTCTTTAAACGTCCAAACCTCTTGAACATTGATCGAACCAGTCCTACTTTATGAATCAGAAACCTGGACAGTAGGTTTGTCTTGAAAGACGACTGGATGGAACATATATAAAACTACTTAGAAAAATCAATTGGAGATCCCATGCAACTCTTAACACAATTTACGGAGATCTGAGACTAATATCTTTTACGCTCAAACAAAAAACGATTACAGTTTGCCGGACACTGGCACCGAGCGGCTAGGGAAATCGTCTCCTTTTTACTTCTATGGCATCCTTCTAGAAGTGTCTTCTCACGAAAATTAAACTTTTCCAGACACCATAGCCCGGGAGTCAATGTTGGATATTGGGGACCTGGGGACAACAATACAGGACCGCACAGTGTGGAAAAGGATTGTCGATTATTTCCTACCAACCATTGGGAGGTCAAAGGATGATGATGTTGATGATGATGATGATTATTATTATTATGATTATTATTATTATTATTATTATTATTATTATTATTATTACCACCATTGCAATTAGACGATTTATTGATTTCGCTAATATGAACCCTATATTTCTTCTGAAATTAATTTTCCTTAATTTAATGTTGTCTTTCAGAGTCTTTTGCGAATGCCTCCAACTCTTCTTCCGGTGTGGGTTATATTATTGTGTTCAAGTTGAAAAATCTGGATTCATCCTTTTATTTATCATATCATAGAATGTAAACTTCCCATCACATTAGCATGAGGAAATCTGTCCCATACAACAATTATATCATATTCGCGTGTTTGTCCTAAATAGGAATATTTTTGAAGACAGATTCTAGACTAATCTTATCTATGGCTTAATAACACGTGTGGAAAGCGAAAACCGCTAAACTGAAAAGTGTTCGAGGAAGCATCCTTAAATGTACTACGAATAAAAATGCACAAGGGATGAGAACACACTAAAACAGATGCAGATCCAAGGCATTATCTTTTTGGTTTTGAATATTATGTAAACAAAGCATTCGCACTCTTTAGAGAATCCCCTCCATGACTGACCATGTATTTAGGAGTATAGCTGCACTCCCTCTACTTGGTTTGCGGTTTGGTGTGGATATATAGCACACTGTTAGAGGTTTTGAATACAGAATTATCATTCTCCAAGACCGGTTGCGTACACAAGACTAAGGAGCCAATTCGTCCTGCTATTTACCCATAGATGGGAAGATAAGTGAGGCGTTCATACATTTCTCAAGGCTATTTACACGAAAGTGAATTCAACGACCTGGACTGGAATTCGATCTCGACTCTCTGATTCCTCAATCCTCAATTTTAATCACCTCCACCGGGACTCCTCAGCACTGACGAAATCGATGACTTTGATACTTTTATAGCGTCTGAGATCTCATTGTTGTGATTCTTTGTGTGAAAGTCTTAGCCAAGAGTATGACGCCGTCTGACTCAGGGGTTTGAAGCCGTTTTTTAATGTAACGAAGCCTTTGAAAACTGATGTCATTCTGTCTGATGCGTATTCTGCATTGGTGAACTAAAAACGAGATCAAACATATATATATATATATATATATATATATATATATATATATATATATATATATATATATATATATATATATATATATATATATATATATATTACTGAAAACACAAGAGAGGAATAAAACAAAAAATATTAAATTATCAAAATGAATTATAAAAAGGAAAAGTAAATGAAATATATCAAAAGTTCAATTTATACATGACGCTTACTCATGTCTTGCTTTATGTCTACAATGTATCGATGAAATAAGTGAATATCAACATTAATGGCTTTCTGTCTGGAAATTTGTTGATATTTTATTTTGGTTTCAGGTTGGCAATTTCTTTGAAAGTTTACAGTTTAGTTTTATTTAAAGTTATTCCTTAGTTTTTAAGTGTTCAACAAGAGCACATTCCCGTTTAGCAACGTATACGCAATCAACTATTAGAGATAAATCTACTTCTTTCTTTCTTTTTGCTCTGTTAATATAAAACAAAAATGTAAAAAAAGATAGAGGAAATAAAAAATAATTGGTAATAGAAGGAAAAAAGACGGAAACTTGTAATAATAATAATAATAATAATAATAATAATAATAATAATAATAATAATAATAATATTTTAGGCATAATAGTAAAGAAAAAGCAGTAAAACCAGAAAGAATTGGTGCAGGACTAAATACAGGTTAACTGAATTTTGTTTAGCGCCATATATACTGTAGGGTATGTAATACCGATATCTAAATAATTTGAATGACTTTTTAGAGCTTCACCTAAAAATATTTTGAACGCAATTGTATGCCTACTACTACAGATAAAATGTATTGCTGGTGATTTGCTTTTAAAATGTATTGTTGGTCATTTTACTATAATTCTGTAAAGTGGAACCTCAATTTAAAGGACTAATAGGGGAAATGTCCGTTAAAACCGTTTGGACGTTAATTTGAATAAGTTTTTTTCGTGGCCTAAAACCACCCAGTACAGTACAAATGTATTGTAATAAATGTAAATAGAATATATATGTGTGTGTATTTTATTTTTAACTTACTACATAATTTTAAATAAAGTTTGAAAAGTTTTAAATTTAAATAAGGAGTCTGTTGGTTCCGGGACCTTTAATTCGAGGTTTTACTGTGCTGGTAATTTATTTTCTAACATGGAAAAAGTATTGCTGATTTTTTTTACTATGATAATGTATATTATACTTTTATTGTTTTCTTTTTGTTTGTTTTATTCAAATGTCTATGTGGTACATAGTGAGGAAAGAGTACTTAGAAAATGTTAGACTAACTGGCCATATTGAAGGCAAGAGAGACTCATAAAAAGAGCATAACGAGCTTGTATAAATGGTTGGCACAGCACGGATTAGGAGCGATTGCAAAAAATATACTAATCGCTATAAAGGAGAGGAAATGGTGGAGAGCCAAGACCAACTACACCCTGCTTGTGCACGGCACGAAGAAGAAGAAGAAGAAGAAGAAGAAGAAGAAGAAGAAGAAGAAGAAGAAGAAGAAGAAGAAACATAATAATAATAATAATAATAATAATAATAATAATAATAATAATAATAATAATAATAATAATAATTTCCTTCCCGTAGAAGTTGCAAATTTTCCAGTGCAGATATTGGCCCACTCTGTCATGCCGGTTTTCATATTCAGTGAGTGCCAATAACGGCACTTTGGGCTAACAGATTATTTTAGTATATGTGCTTGATAATTCCTAGTTAACAAGCATTGGTCCTGTGCAGCAAGGATAACATTATTATTATTATTATTATTATTATTATTATTATTATTATTATTATTGTTGTTGTTATTGTTATTATTTTATTTAATAATAATAAATATTCAGAAACAATTGGCCAAACTGAATATAACACTAAGCATGATAAGAGTGGACCAATATCTCCACAGAAAAATCTGCATCTTTTACAGGAAGGGAACTACATGAAACTGACATGAACATAATCCGCACTCGCTTACATAGCTAGGAGCTGTGAAAATTTAATAGGACTTTACAATACACACAGGCAGATCAATCAAAGACACCCGGATCAAAGACCACAAAACTGAATGTGCTTTCTTATTGAAATGGCAGTCCCTGAAAATTGCAATTTATCTTTGAAGATCTTCCAAATATATATCGAAATACAATGATCTTGAAATGGAAATCTGAAAGATGTAGCACATGAGGACATCAATGATTCCAGTTGTGCTTAAAGACCTCGAGATGATTGAAAAAAGGTTCCGATATACTCAATGAAAGGATTGCTGGTTTCCCATGTCTTAAAGAAATACAAAAAAAAAATGTACTCACAAGTACAGCACACACATTACGAAGAGCTTTATCTATGTAAAATGCGTGTGATCTCAGGATTTGTTTATTTACATAAAGGATCAGGGGAAAATGTCACGAAACCATTTCTGACATTTGATCTCTGGATGGAACCTGGGAATGAATATGTATATAATAGAAAACCAAGGAAATAATAATAATGGTATGGAAAAATATACACCATGCAGCTGAATGCTTCTCCCTTGCACAACTCCAGTTAAGATTTGTGCCAGGTATAGCACCTGGTTGAGTTCTTTACAATTCCAGGAGCTTACGACATGGGTAAGAGATTTCAGTCATTCAGATTTCAGATTTTAGATGAGTGTCTCTTGGTGACTAACCTGAGTTATGGGAGAAATATCAAAGATCCAAGATAAAAAATAACGACGTGAACTGGAGCACAACCTGTACTGAATGTGTAAATGAGCGGAAGTCGCAAGCTATGATCATGAACAGGTGTTCATCCGTTTTTCTTTGATGTGTGAACGATTGTTGTAGAGTTATTTCTTCAGTGGAAACTGTATTTTGACTAAATTCGGTCCTAAATAGGTTCAACGTACAAAGACGTTAGGAACTTGTTATAATAAGTATTACGCAGAGTAATCTAGTTGAGGTAGCTGACTACTTTCGTATTCGACTCCCGTCGACACTCACTGACTCCTACTTATATTAGATGGGAGATTCTATTATCTATAGACTAGGTGTGTTTCACCATAACAAGGATGAGGGATCAAAGATATGGAAAGAGCCAACAATCAAAGTATCGAAACGCTGATCATTAAACACCGTCGGTGGCCAGAACATGTAGCAAGAAGGAAAGAGTCATGGTTTCCCCGTCAAGTCTTATTCAGAGAGCATACTTCTGAGAAAAGACCACGAACTTATCCTCTGCGAAGCTGATCAACTCAAATCAACAGTGAAAGCCATTGAATTTGAGCCTAAATCTTTTGAAACACAAACATGAGACCGTACCATCGGCACCACCAGAAGAGAAATGGAAGAAGTCAAAAGACAAGAGAGAAAGGCCCGACAAAATCCTCCACCAACATTAACATGTAGTCAATGTCATCTGTTATTCCATGTAAGAATTGGTCTATTTAGTCATCAACGCTATCATCATAAATGAAGCGATCCAAAAAGAATATAACGTATAAATAAGAAAATAAAAACTAATTTACACTATTTACATTATTCGGACTATTGTCCTCATCTCTGTCGCCATATTTATTACAACGTTTCGGTCGTTGTACGCTCCGGCCTTCAACAGGTTGGAATGTCAAACTGAACCCTTTATTTCACTTACTGGGGTAAACTGTTCTAGTTCCTCGTGCCATGTTTGTTAGTTTTTTGTTTTTGTTTTTTTTAATGGATGTCACTTGTCAGTTATCACCTCTCCAGTTTCTCCACTGCCTTAACCTGGTATTGAACACGCACTCATTGGGTCCTGTCACTGGATCTAGCTAACGCCTTTATCTACTGTGCCATGTGTCCTTGAGGACATCCGTGTATGAATTTCTGCGTATTATAAAGATGGCGACAAAGATGAGGACAATAATCCGAATAATGTTACATAATACCTCATCTCAGAAATATAGACAAAAAATTAATTTATGTCAACAAAACCAATATAATGATTGAATCATATTTAAAACCCACGACTCTATAGTCGTGCCTTTGTGTATAAATGTATATTACTTGATTTATAAAGATTTTTCGACTTGAATGTTCGAAGGGTTATATATATATATATATATATATATATATATATATATATATATATATATATATATATATATGTACATACTTTAAATTTATTAGCTTTTCATTTACACTTGTCTTATAGCTTATTTAGGGCCATGCATGATGCAAACTTGGAAGATGATGTATCTTTTCTATTCATGATTAACTTGGCAAAATAATTTCTACATTAGACTTATTTACTTTCTGGATATAAGAAACAGTCTGTCCTGCTACTTAACCCATAGCTGGGGGGAGAAAAGATATATTTATACATTTCCAATGGGTATTTTCAGTTAATTAAATGTAACGAACTCGACCGGTAATCGAACTCACTTTTGGAGTCATAATCCATCAATTTACCGCACATGCAAACTTATAGCACCTGGTATTTCGAAGCGGTCACCCACCTAGATACTGACCAGGCTCAAAGTTTCCTAACGTCGCTGATTCGAGTTTCAACGTGATGTGCTAGTAATCACGATGAGGGTTATAATTCCTGCTTAATTTTACACTGGCTGTGATCATTTACTTTCAGTATCGGAATAGAATTGCAAGCGAGGATGATTTGTATATTGAAATTGTAGAAGCATAATGACGTTTTCCTGCAATAAAATTTGACGCCACTACAATGAGAGTAAAATATCGACCAGTATCTATTTTATATTTATTTTATCATTGTAAACATTCATTAACATAAATTCTTTTTTTCAGATCTCAGCGTTCATATTAAATTTGAACGAACGTTTCGCTGACACCGATTATGCTGCTCTAGAAAATAGAAAAAAATCGACATCATGTCTTTTTGTTTTTGGAATTGGTTTGCAGAGAAAGATTGAAAGCAACTCAACCAAATATTTACTTAAATTTATGTTCAAAGCGGAAATGAATTAATTCAATGGCATGTTTCCTTTTCTTCTTTTTTAACTTTTTGAAATAATTTTGTATTATTTATAGATGGTGAGTTCAGAATGCTGCAACTGAAATGAATACTTTCGTAAATTGTAGAAACCAACCCGGTGATATTCTGGTATTATTCTTGTCAAATGAAGATAAACACTTTGGGGGGAATATTTAAGATGAGTGATTATCGTTATATATCATTATCATTTAGCTATGCGAACCTATCATGTATATTTTATCTTGGTAGTTAAACTCACAAAGATTTTGCTCCCGAACATTTTAGTTGAGGAATAATCATTATAATATGCTTTGGTATATAGTTAGGTTTGGTTTGGTTTGTTTTACGGCACATCAAATTCAATGGGTTCTTTAATGGCGAAAGATTTTTTATTTCTAGTAATATTTTTTTTCTTCAAAAATGTATTGTTGGTAATATTTTTCTCAAAAATGTATTGCTGGAAATAATGTATCGCTGGTAATAATTTTTTTACAAATTGTTTCTGGTATTACAACCTAATTTTACACTTTCATAGTGCTCTGAACCCAGCCCGGGGATTTAACCACGTGCCCATTACCGGGACTCCAACAGGTGCCAACACCTCGGGCTAGGGTAGTCCGCGAACACCAGCAATTAAGTGGCGGTTCGAAGCTCCTCAAACCCTCCCAATCAGAGGCCTTGCTGTTAGACGTAGTTTATCGTCTTAACCAGGACGTTGATGTAGTTTATCGTCATACACAGGACAGTTTGGTATTCAGACCAACATACTCATCAGGCGTCAGTTGGTCTTCCTTTAAATGTTTGTTTTTGTTTGTTTTTGTTTTTTTTTGTACTGGCTAGCCTTTTTAGAATTTCAAACAACGCCTTTTTCCAATCCGCGGAAATATTTCTTGATTCATGTATTCACGTTTGCTATCTACAGGATCTGCGGGATCGTGCGTCTGAATTCCGTTAAATGTTATTGTGTTCTCTCATCAAAAGAACTTGGTGGGGACACACCTCATTGGATGTTACCAAAACGTTCCTCAAACAAATTCTAAATGAGGTATCTTTTGAAATCATAATGGGTGCAAATTATCCCGAAAAATGCCATATAGCTGTCAGAGTTCAGTGATTTCTTTAGGTGGACCGGTAGAACAGACCCACACCGATTAGGAGTAGCTAGATTAGCCCTTTGCCTTGTTCACACTCTAACCTGGTGTTTTTAAAAGGAAGAGAGGATTATCTCTTGTTTTCTGCTTAATCTCTGAAATTTGTTTCAATAATTATTTTTTTTTCTCCTCCCGCAATAGGAGTAGGCATATTCTTTTATCATCCTCTTCACACTCCTCCCCGTTATTTTAAACAGGAGTTTTATGCTTATTTACCTGTTTAGGGTTGAGTTTCCGGTTCCTTCCAAAGTTCACTTCCAGACTATACTTCTAGCGTCTCCCACTAAAATGAAACTGAAATGATATTCACTAAATAGATCTTGAGATGATCAAATCTAGCGAGAGCGCTGATCTTTCCTGCATTGCCCCAAGAAGTTCACATCTTGCACTTTCTTAAGCCTCCACAGAGCAACCATCTATCTTGAGTGGCTCTTGTGTCTTGTATTGAGTGAACGTAAGTTAACATACCCGACAACATTAGGAAATTGTTAACACCTTGCTCCCGGTCTTGAGAACTGTTGGACTTGTTACTGCATCCCAATCCTATTATCATTCCCTAAAGAAACTGAGAACATGAAATCTGTTCACGTCACACCTCGCTACTTGTCTGCAGCTCTCATTGGTGTTTTATCCACCACGAGCACTCGAATTAGGAAGTGTAGCGGGTTACATGACAGTCATCACTTCTCATGTTTTAGAAATTAAGGCTTCAGTTAATCATCCGATCTGTTTGAAAAGGAGTAGATGTTTATCGTTTGCTTCATATTTAGTAATGCCTTTCCGGTTAGTTCTCATTCTCTTCGACTCCCATTATCCCCAGGCTTCTTTGTCGCATTATCGCCTTGCTGGGGTGAACTGATTGAAAATTTTTTAAAAAATGCAAAAACACGTCTCACTTTGAGGTTCCACAATGATATTTTATACAGGTTGGGATATATATATATAAGGACACATGGCACAGTGGATAAAGGCGTTGGTTAGATCCAGTGACAGAACCAAAGAGTGTGAGTTCAATACCCGGTTCAGGCAGTGGAGAACTTTCAGAGGGGAAATTACCAGGAGATAACTGATAACTGACATCCATCAAACATGGCTCGTGGAACTAGAACAGTCTACCCCAGTGATCGAAATAAAGGGTTCGGTTCGAAATTCCAACCACCTGAAGAAGGCCGGAGCGTACAACGGCCGAAACGTTGTGACAAATATGGCGACAAAGATGAGGACAATAGTCCGACTAATGTAAATACTGTATGTGTATATATATATATATATATATATATATATATATATATATATATATATATATATATATATATATTATGAAATGGACAAAGACCTACAATTATTTTAAGACATTTTTATGTATATACATTCTTTCTATAGATACAAATATTTAAGTAAATGCTCTGTTTTATAATAAACAGTATTAAGCAACATTTACCGGCCTAAATGTCCGAGAAATTTTCATAGAAAATCTTCGTCCTCTGACAGGAATCGAACCTGTATCCTATGCGGAACCGTCATATAGCCTTGTGTGCCTTAACCGTTTCAGCCACAGAGGAGTGTTCGGTTAGCAAGGTAGATTTTAAAGATTAAAGTTTAAAGACAGTAAAATCGACCTTGCTAACCGAACGCTTCTGGGTGCGTTGTCCTGGAGCAAGAGCACAGATGCCCAAAGCTTCCCTCTCCGTTTCGACATCACTACTTCCGCCTCTTGAATTAATACTGATGCATAGTACCATCCATTAGTTTTTTCCCTTTTCCAGGTAGTTTATCATAATTACGTCTTCAGAATAAAATAAAAAAACAAAAACAGAAGTCATCACTTTTGCCACAGCCCTGCCTGCATGAAATTTTTCGGGTGACGAACCAGAGCGTTTCCACTGTTCACTTTGAATCTTTGATTCTGGTTCGAATTATTAAAACCAGGTTTTGTTTTGAGTTATTAATCTGCGGTGGAAATACTCAGGGTCAGCTTTTCAGCTTCTAATCTGTTGTCAGCATCCTTGAGACCCAAATTGCAGACAGCTTTCTCACCCCCAAGATTAAAACAGTATGGACCGAACCAGAACTAATAGCTATCCACTTAGCTATCTTTCTGAACAATAGGACGCCTATCATCCAAATCCATACAGTTAACGACATCAACCTTTTCATTAGTGGTCAAGGTTTTTAGGCGACCGGACCGAGGGTCATCTTCTGTGCTACCACAACCTCGCTTGAATTCTGCAGCCCTCTTCTTTACATTTGCATAGGAAACGGCGTCAGCAGCAAATGCCTGTACCATATTTTTACGGATGTCCTTGGGTGTCATAACTTTTTTTGTAGAAACTTGACCGGATCTGTTTTGTCCATTGTTAGATTTGTCGCAGAATTTTGTATGGACTGCACCTGAACAGAAATTAAAACAGAAATCTGTATTGTTTTTTCTAGATTTAGTGGTAGTGTGCTGCCACGACAAAGATGTTCAGCTGTGGCTCTTCTTTCCGAGTGAGATATAGATCTTTTTGAACGACCCTCGTATCTGGCGTGAAAACGTTTGTATTTATGCTGTCATTTGCTAAAAGGTCTTGCTTTCGCTGGGTGCAGACTTATCCAACAATACAGACATCTCAAATGCGAGACAAAGTTGTGCTGATCTCCGATGTTTCAATACTGTCAATATGCACGATCTTGCGTGTCAAAGTCAGGGAGATTGAAGTAAAGTTTGCACATGAATCTCCTTCTACGATACACGAACAATCATCGAAAACAGTGACAGACGCTTGAGATCGAGAAACATAGTTAATTAAGGATTTAGAGATACATCATTAGCAAAAGTATTTTGACACAAATGATCTTTTATCTATTTTCTGTTAGTTTAGCTGAAAAGTACATAAACTGATCAAGCTACTTTCATTAATGTGACCAAATGAGATTTATTTTTAACATAGTCCTCCTGTTGTCCACAGATTTCTTCGATCGGTGTTACAGTGTTGGGTCCCATTAATGAAGAATTTTTCACCCTGTTGGTCAACATCTGCCATCAACAGTAAGTATTACTTAATTATCACTGCGTTACTGGTTCCCAAAAAAGTTTATTTCCATGTTAGGGAAAAGATGATAATCAGATGGGGTTAAATCGGCAGAATAGGGAGGGTGATTAACCAGTTAAAAGCCACAGTTAAGCAAAGCAGACACGGAAACCAAGGATTTGTGTACTGGATTATTGTCCTGATGAAACAAGACCTCTCTTATCAGTTTTCTCTCACGGGATCTGCTAAAAGCATTGGCAATTTGATTTATAGTCAATCTTCTGTCATCCATCAGCATGCGATGAACTTGGTCAATGTTTTTTCTCTGTAACGGCAATTACAGGACATCTAGACCATGGGTCAAATTCGACACTCTCCATTCCTCCTCTTAAATTAAGCTTCCCCCATTTGCACTATTGATGAAGTTGGAGCACAGCATCCTTTAATGTGAGCAACCATTGCATTAAGAATTTTTCTCCGGGTCCTTCATAAAATTGCGATGTCAGATTTTGTCAACTTTCAACGAAAATCACTACTAGTTATATTTGAAATGTTCTTTGAACAGTCAGATGTCAGTTAGAAGGAAATAATGCAACTATTAATAACAATAATTATAATTAATTCATGCAAGTTTTCACAGTGCTAGTATCATTCCTTCATAGTCAGCCTATGAACTTTTCGCTCACCCTCATACGCTTATAATGACCTTGATAATATTTTAAAAAAAAAACATGGCCCAAGAGCCACTCAATGTAAATAGTTACTGAACGAGATTGTTATAAGTAGAGAAATCTATATAAGATGAAGAATAAATCTATATAAGATCGTATTTTATTTGTGGTTTAATGCCAGTACTTGATGGAGGCGAAATTGATTTGTCAAACAATCCACGGAAATCTCTTTTGCACCAGCCATGACTTCCAAATGTGACTGACTACCGCACAAGTCATCCCTCTCTTCCATTTAATGGTACACATTCCCTCTTTCAATGAACATCAAGAGCGAATTGGAATCATCAGGCAAAATATCAGCCCAAAATATGACAACAGATGGTTTCCGTCGCTTGACATGTCTTCTGATACATTCGTGAACGTTTCCTGGAGATGTATCGTAAATCCTATCAGAGTATCAATAGTGAAAGACCTAGCGTACTACCAAACGAACACTTGCCTGTGGCATACTGCATCCCCTCCAACATTTCGCCCACCTCTTTCCAAGCAGTTTTTGCTTGGAGATACTTGAAAGCTGGTGCCGCAGTTGAATCTTGTCTTTAGACCCCTTCCGCAATACTCCTTGGCGACCTAACCGAAAGAGCTAACTCTTTTACAACGTTCCACATTTTGATTTTTTTGCGGCTTTCTCAAACCTCTCCTTGACAGCTTCATTTGATCGGTTTTAACACACTTCCTTAAAGCTAAATCCATTAATTTGTGAGAAATAGCTTTCTTAAAGTTTAGGATGTGAAATTAAGCCGATAAGGCCTTTCGAAAAAAATAACTAAATGTGAAAGTGGGTTTTCCCTGAAAGGGGAAAATACGAACTGGACGAAAACTGGCAATGGCAAATGGTGGACTCTACTACTATACAGAAGGACACAAGATCGTCCCCTGCAGGGAGAACATTTTCGTTATTATGGTTTCTCGAATGCGCAGCCTCATAGATATAATACACGCTTTTTAAAATAAAAATGAGATATAATAAAGTTGGAATTAATAAAAAAGAATAAAAAAATTAATTCTTTAGAAATATATATATATATATATATATATATATATATATATATATATATATATAAAAGTGAACATAGAAGTCAACACTTAGAAGCGACAGCCTATTTCATGCTAGATGCAATCATCGGGCCCGATGATTGCATTTAGCATGAAACAGACTGTCGCCTCTAAGTGTTGACTTCTCTGTTCACATTTATATTTACACACGCTCTATCTCTGATTTTGAGCACTAAATCCCATAAATATAGTACACCTCAAGACTATATTTCTTCATATATATATATATATATATATATATATATATATATATATATATATATATATATATATATATATATATATATATATAAGTACAGTGTATGTGTTTTTATGCGTGTGTGTGCCCAATCAACTCCTCCGCTCGAACTGGTCCGATTTCAATGATTCACAGCTCATTCAAAAGCCCTAGAAAAGTTAAGCTCAGGGAACAATTTTCGTTGACCTCAGATTCAGGGTTACCAGATTATGTGAGGGTAAATATATATTAATATATTATAGTAGCCATTGTTGCTGTTCTCATGGTTCAAGAGGAGTAACTTATTTTCCTTTTGTATCCAAAATTGCAGCTAGCTTAAAAATTTAAGCTAGATAAAATTTTAAGCTAGCTCCTGTGAAGGACTCTTGGTTTGGTCATCATCACAATATCTAGGGAAGAGTAGATGTGATAGGCGTCAATAAACTACCGAAGAACTCAAAATTAATCGCTGCATTTAAGTATTGAATTTACGTTTAAGTATACATTTTTATAAGTTTAACGATTATTTTCTGCTGCCACTTAATTTAAAAATGATTTGATGTACGTAGATCCTGATTTTCCGTGCAAACAATTATTTGTATTTTATGGGTGACAGAACAGGGGACAATATATGAAATAAAATTAATATACTGTAAAGATGGAAAAATAGAAATTAAAATTAGTTATACATTTACCATTTGAAGAGGTAGAGAAAGATAAGAGCTAGTTAATTAAAACCTTTAAATTTTTTCGGTTCAACAACTACGATTATATACTATACAATTTTAAATTTTATCATGTAGGCGCACGGGCAAACGTCAAGGTAGCTAAGATATTGGAATGTCTAAATATTTTTTTAATTAAAATTTTTAGTTATAACCAATATATTATCTACTGCAAACATTTTAAAACATTTGTTAAGTATTCATAATTATATATATATATATATATATATATATATATATATAAACCGTTGTATCTTAGAAATGATTAAATCTTACTGGATTTCTGCGATGTTTTATACGAATCGGAAGCTCATAAAGTATTGAAATAAACATCAAATACGTACACACAAACACACACATACACACACACACACACATATATATATATATATATATATATATATATATATATATATATATATATATATATATATACATATATATATATGCACACACGAACGTGGACGCACCGGTAATTGTTTGAATTTAGCGACTGATTTATTATTATTCAAACAAACACAAAATTGTAGTAATCTTTGATACAATCAGGCGTATATGATAATATCGGGAAATCCTGTTTTCCTGATAAAATCTTCCCCGATACAACTTGATTAAAAACTCTGTTTACCAGGCAGATATCTTCGGCGCGCATATTCACAATTAAGATCCCCTATTTAGATTATTCTGGGCGATTATTTATTTCGCTATCAATCCACTGTTTAAAGACAATTTGACCAAGACGCGATTTCGAAACATAATCTTCAAACAGGCAACAAAATTTGGATCGTGCTCACCATCCGATTCAAGCCATTGCGTTCACTTTCGTCCAAAAGATCTAGGTTATGTAGTACGGTGAACTGGACTGTCTAACATTGTTTGGTGACTATTGTAGTATATATATATATATATATATATATATATATATATATATATATATATATATATATACACCAGATGTAACACCAAAATTGTTCAATTGTTAGATTAAGATTTAAACCTTTTTGTCTTAGAATTGATTAAAGACGTCTTACTGGATTTCTCCTAGGATTTAAAACATTATTGGACACTACTTTCAACAATAAAAATATCTAATTACTCTCTGAGATGATCACAAGTATCATGATGAAATCGAACTTAAACAAAAATAACATGTTCATCATAATTTAATTATATGTATGAATAGAATGCTCATTAAGTATTGAAATAAACATCATATATATTTATATATATATATATATATATATATATATATATATATATATATATATATATATATTATTTCAGGTTCATTTTCAAATATATTCAAGAAAATCACCGCCCTCTCTAACCTTCTAACATTTTCTCCTGGAATAACACGGTGCCTCACCCGTTTCACGTAAAATTTCATTTTCAGTTATTTTTCCACTGCTCTTTGGACTGTCATAGCTGAACCGCCTCTCTCACGTGCCAAACGTCTTATGAATTGAGTTAGATCTTTTCTAATTGATCTCTTTAGCTCTAAGTTGAAATGATGATTCTTCTTCCAGTTGTGACATGCTGATCCAGTTTTCATCTCTATTGTTCCTTTTTGTAAAACTTATTCACCGTTATCTTTTTCTTCTCACCATTGGTCAGTTGTGAAGACAGTGGGGCTGACAGAAAACGAATTATTAATCCTTTTCTTTGATTCTTAAGTCAAATGATGTGAAGATGGCTAAACGTCTTATCTGAAAATCTCGAAAAATGAAACGCATTTAGTTTAGTGTTTTTTTTTTTAGATAAACATTTTTTGGGATGGACAATTATGCTGTTCCCCGATTTGTACAATTCTCCTGTTATACTCGCTATACATACATACATATATATATATATATATATATATATATATATATATATATATATATATATATATATATATATATATATATATATATATATAAAATTTATCTGTTTTATCTTTAAAAATAGAAATGATTCAAAACATTTGATTGTTACACTTACATGTTTTAATCTTGCGCTTGTCTTGTTCTCCCATTTCGCCTAATCTTAATTGTTTTCGTTGTTCCTGTTTTTAAAAAAATAATAATTCTTTCGCCAATGATTTTTCTCTGACGAGGGGTTGTCAGAAAGTTTCCTAAGGAATATCTCTCCATTCTTTTTAGCATTAAGGCGTTGACCTCCGTCCTATTTACGGCAATAATACATTTTTGCAGTATCATTGTATATATATATATATATATATATATATATATATATATATATATATATATATATATATATATATATATATAATTCTAAATAAATTTCTGGTAGGAAGTGGAGCTAGCAAAAAATAACACAATGTAAGTTATATATTGCTGAAGTTACAGCCTCATAACGGAACAAGGAAACAACACGCACAAATATCATTTACATACGCGAACAGCACAACACATTCTAAATATATGTGAGACATTATTATTAAATATCAAATCACCCCAAAGATATCAAGGAAAATAGCAACGGTCTTCAACAATAAATTCAAAAACTGTAAACGCTCTCTGCAGGAGAATATTGCTATAATTGCGTTCCCAGACGAACAAAAGCTTCTAAATAAATGATCAGAAATCATGTTGGAACTAAGACACGAAAATAACGTTTTACTATGTTATTTAAAAGTCAAAAACTAAAAACAAAAAGAACGAAATATAGATAAATTATCTAAATTAAAAGAATAAAAAAATAAAAATAAATAAGTAAAATAAATTAATCAAAATCAATATATAAGTAAATATATTAAAAAAATAGTAAGCAAATTAACAAACTACGAATGTAAACACAAGTAAAGTTAATAATAACAATCCACGACAAAGAATAAATTAATGAATTATATAATATATAATAAGTAAAAAAAGTTAACAAACAACAATATAATATAGCAGAGAACAGACGCTGGTCTTGCCGACAAATATGTATACATTTTAATTCCAAGCGTATGAATAGGATGTTCACCGCTAACGTAATTTCAATGAAAAAATAAGTTGAATAACATACGTATTTTTTCTTTTCTCATCAGTAGTTTTATAATTTTAAACGTAATAGAGATTAAATTTAGATTTTAAAATTGGTATTGTTTTACCTTTAATTTTAATATCAAATTTTATCATATAATTTAATACTTATTGGTTAGAATACATTCTATTTTAGTAAAACCCCAACTTTAAATCTTTAAATAGCTATTATAACCGTACTTCGTTGTCAACTTTTTTGAATTCTCGTATACTTGTATTTTGATTTGTCATTCCTGCTTATGTAACAGCGTTTTCTCCTTGCGAAGGATCGTTAATTAATTTGAAACTTTTAAAACCCTTTATTCTAAATTCAACATCATCACTTGATATGACACCGGAGGTGTTGAAACAAAATGGCTATTTTGTAGTGATTTTACGTCATATTTATGTTATAAATTTTAAATAAACAATTATATATATATATATTATTATTATTATTATTACTATGAACTTCATTTTTAGTGGGTACACGTGTTGTTAGCACTATTTTTTTATTATTATACTAAACAGTGAGATTAATAACAACTGGGCAAACTTACAAAGTCGTTCGCCTAAAAAATAAATCAGCCTCCGATAGGAATCGAACCTGTATCAATTTTTTCGCTCAGAGAAACGTAGCATTACAGTTAGGATAATGTCAGAATAACCTGTTAAAGAAATAATGTTCATTCTCACTTATACAATCCGAGTTAATTCAAAATGGAGTAGAAATTTTGGAAATTTTGAATCGCAAAGGTAAGAATGTGAGTTGTGACGCTGAGAACGCCTATCCTAAGCAATGTTATGTTAGGCTAAGTTTCTGACCATTTCCCTTAGCCTTAATAAGCTCACTGTTGATGAATGGTGTGTATCTGATACCACTTGAGAATTTCAGAATCATTTTTATTACAAAACGATGTTTGGAGCGTAACGAATATCTTATAAAATAAAATAAAAAACGGAAACTCGACTTCCTAAATGACGATGTGAGAAACGAAGGTGATTATTTGATATCAGAAGCATTCATTTGAAAACGGCACAATTTAATGTGATTTTGAGTTGTGGTAGCTGGAGACAGCGAGGCGAGATACTATCAGAGAGATCAAAAGGTATTAGCCATTTTAAATATCAGCTGAATTCTACAGGCAGGAATAATGACTTCAGCTAATGTATATTCAGTGTTGCAGTTCAGCACCTCCTGAATCAATCAATATTTATTCACAATGACAAATTACACAGGCATGCACTCTTGTATTTACTTATATATATGTATTCACAGTCGAGGTAGTCCGCAACTTATCCAACCATCTTTAATAATTTTAGGACCGATTGCGCGACCTGGATTTGAGGTGGCAAACCGTTACATCGGAACATGAGTAAAAAAAATATCAATCTATGGGATACTCTGCTGGTAGTGAAACTCTGTGATTTTCCTAATGCCGCATCTCTGATGCAGTCGATTACTGCTCTCCACAACGTCTTTTAATATCTAGTTCCCAGTCCTTTGGGAAAACTTTTCCATAAACATATAAATCTATAATTTTATTAATAGTAAATATTTCAAAAGTGAAAACATTTTCTGGCGTGTGCAAATGTGGGTGCATAACGTGAGCCAAATGGAATTTTTTAATATATTAAAATATGAGAAGATCATTGGATTGAGTTTTTGAATAAGCATTGGCCCCAGAAATAATCACCTTTTGTATTACTACAGATTACGTACTATAGATTACTAATATAGGGTGACCCCAAAAAACGGGAACTTTTTAACAATCCAATAAAAACGAAGAGTGATGGAAGAAAAATATTCAATTCATAGTAATTGAAACCTTAAAACATGCCATTTAAAAAGAATGATGGAATTTTCATTTTTTAAATTACGTCCTGTAGATGGCGTCCTCCTGTACGAATGCATTCTTGAAATCTGCTGTTTAGATTCCTCATCTCAGCTGGGATACTGTGAATTGCATTCTCGTTACTAAAATGGCGAAATGTTTACTTGCTCAAGGTCACTGTCTCGCAGTGTTGCCACTTGCTCATGTCTGGCAATACGCACTTCAAAAATTCCCGTTTTTTGGGGTCACCCTATATAAAAATATTTTTTCGTTAGGCTTTACAAAAGTTAATTCTCGGTTCAATCTTTGGGTGCCAAAAATATACGCATACGTTATGGTCTCTTAAAATTAAAAAATAAATAATAAGTAGTAAATGGGAACTAAAGGGACACATTTAGTTAATATCAGAAAGAGACAGTTGAAATATCTTGGCTGCATAATAAGGAAAAAGATCTAGGAAAATGTGACACGCAGGGGACAAATTAGAGGCAAGAGGGACAAAGAAAACAACGGAGAAGCTATCTAGCGAGCTTGTCGGAACAGATTTCAGGGGAGATAACAAAAAGAAAAAATTTAATAACAGTTCCAAAGGAAAAGAGATTGTGGAGAGACATCATCGCCAACAACCCGAGGAAACACGCCCTGTAGAAGAATCTTGAGTGCTTAATCGAGATTTATATATGAAATTAAAAAAAAAAGTGTTTGAGTCTTGACCCCCGCTTTACCGGGTAGTAGAGAAAAATTACGTAATGCCCAGCCACCGTTTGAACAGTGGTAGAGAAAAATGACTTAGTGCCCAGCCACCGGTTAAACGGTGGATAAATACTTGTAATTATTTTTATATCTACCGTGAAATATTATATACCAATTATTTGCAAATTTTGACTCACGCAAAAGGCTTAAAATTGTTCAGGAACGCTGGGCTCAAAGTTTTAAATACTATTTTTCAGATGCTTAGAAACGGAGATTATGAACATATTTACAGTATTCGGAACGTTTTCCTCATCTTTATTGTCATATTCACGACATTTCGGCCGTTGTACGCTCCGGTCTCCTTCAGATGATGTACGTTGGAATTTCGAATCGAACTCTTTATTTCGTCCACCAGGGTAGATTGTTCTAGATCTACGTGTCATGCCTTTTTCTGGATATATCACTTTCAGATATTTTCCTTTAGTAACTCAACACACCAAGTTTTTTTCTTCACCACTGCTGTGGCTAGTTATTGAACTCACAACTCTTTGTGTCAAATCACTCGATTACTTCAACTAACGCTTTTATCCACTTATATCCTTGGGGACATCAGTCTACAGATTTTGGGGAATTATACACCTAATGTCTCAGTAACAATAGTAAAAGTAAATAGTTACAATACCGTATCTCAGAAATATATAGATAATGAACATATATTTGTCTCCCGTCAGCGGATCAATTTAGAATGTAAAATGCAGATCAAACAGAAAACACCTTTTAACTATTATAAAACGTTAAATTTTAATTTTCGTGATCTGGAGTGTGAATCAATAGTTATATGAAAAAATATTTGAAGAAAATGGTTAATTATAGTCGTGGTGCCAGTTCTAAAACTCCACAGTTCATTGTTTTTTTGGGAAAAAATTATTAGAATTTTCCTCTCTCGAAAATTACTAATCAGTTGCAGGAGGCCATGCTTTATAAATTAATTTCCTGGATTCCAATTAATTAACTGATCATGGATCTGATAGCTTGATAGATAAATTCACAAATCTCTACTAAGCCATTCGGAATCAAAACCCACTTTTCTGAAGTACCTTCATTCAGTCTTTGGTTTTTATCTGCTACATCAATTGCTTTTTAGAATTTATTCAGGATAAAATAGCTAGAGTAGGCAATGACTGTTAGCATTCTTGAATCTTGCTCTCAGAGTTCTTAAATTCTGCTGGTTACATGAACATGTTGCCTGCTTTAAGACATGCACATTTCAGTGGATTGTTATCCACAAATGATGCGGCATTGCTCCTTCATGAACCTTTCTTTATCGAAAGATTAACCTTTATTTCAAAACGTTACGCTACTTAATCATTAATGCCATATTACGTCAGAACGAAGTCGACACGAGGTCGTCTCATATTCGTTGTGATCTGTGACTTGCTGTCACTTCTTAGGAATGATAGTGGAACGGTTTCTCGTTGCATTCTCCATTATATTCAATACAGAGTAACCCTTCTACTAGACTGGTGGCAACCCAAGGCTAGAGGTCCTAGTCTACACTGCTGTTTAGCATATAGCTGGCAGGAGAAGAGATGGATTCATACACTAATAGAATTCGAACTCGGCTCTCAAGTCCCCTTTTTATGTCGCTAACCATTGAGTGACACGCACATTATAATGTCATAATGGCTGATAAAAGATTGGATTTTCTCTTTACATAGAATCTTGTGAATTTCATCATAGTCAGAGATGGACCAGATAAGGGACTGATCACAGCTGTTCACGTATAATATTTTATTTTATCAAGTGACTCACTGTTGGGGCGCACTTACCTTCACAACCACAATAGACTGATCCTATTATTATAAATAGAACAGTAGTTCTAGAGACTGTGAGTAGTGTAGCAGTGTAGTGCAGTGCAGAGTGAGACTTCTGTAGTGATCAGTTATACTTCCGTTTCTCGACCGGAAAATACCGTTGGACTTTATTACTATTACTTATTGTTACTACTAACCTACGTTCGTTCTACTACTAATCTCTCTGATGTAAATACCTCTCTGAATATACCAGTATTTTTCCCTACGACTGTGTTTGTTCGTTATTACCATATACTCACGTGGAAACACTCAACATCTCAACAGTGGCGACGAAGGATGTCTTATTGATCCCAACAGTGGCGACGAAGGATGTCTTATTGATCCCAACACTCACAATATAGTTATCTTGTCGATTTCGGTTTTGATTTTCCCCCGAAACGCAACAAAATAGTACAATGTAGAATATTTACCAATCCAAAGAAAGTGGTGTAAAAATGTTGGTCTTTATTATCCGGTCATTAAATTACCAAGTCAGATTCAGTGACTAAACAGCTATTAAATAATCCATCAAACATCGCGTTTATTCTGGAATCTTTAATGTTATAATCGCAGACAGATTTCGTTCTTTCTATATTTTTCCTATAAAATCTTAGCTAAAACTATTATATACAATTTCGTGTGTAGTGTGTTAAAAATTCCTATGTAATACTTTATCAAAAACTGCCCCGATAAATTGTTTAAATACATTTGTATGTGTGAGTATGTCTCCTCCAACAAACCGTGGGAAAAATACGATATTAGAGCAAATAATGATCTATGATAAAGCATCGGAAGAATGAACGAAATAAGGACAAAATAAATAAAATATAACCAAAATACCGGAGAACATCTGTCCCCTGGTGATAATTTTCCAAGCGTAGGTTAGACTTGGCACAAGGATAAACGTATGGGGTAAATCAGTGAGGTTCGAACTCACTATTCAGTCGTAATGGATCTAGTGAGATAGGCTTGCTAACCATTGTACCACGTCGAAGTGCCAAAAACCCTCCTACGCGTATCTTTTATGTGGCACAAGACCGAAATATTGAGCACCCAGTGCTGATCGATTGCACTAATCAGTCGTAATTGATCTAGAGCGACAAGCTTGTTAACCATTGCACCACTTCGAAATCACCGTTTCTTTTCACTGATGGGAGAGAAAAAAAAACGAATTATCATGAAATGAATAATTAAGCATTATAATCCTTAGATAATTTAAACTAGTTTATCAGAAGAAAAAAAATTCTCTACCTTAACTAGGACTTGGCTGATAAGTCGTTTTTAGAAGAACAAAATCCTTTTCCTAACGTGTTACTATATTCGTGCAATAATCATACAATTTTCGCCAAACTTTGTCGGTGACAGTATTTTGGTTTCTTCGATACAATATCTCATTCTCATTCTCCATATCTTAAACTAGTGCTTACAGAGAACGTTAGGTCGTGAGATGAAATGGTTCTATTCCAGTTTGAATCTCTCGCGTTTCTATGCTGCCACTCGCAACACGATGGGCAAACGCAAAAACACGTAATGTTTCTTTTTATCGAGAAACGAGAGATGAGGAGAAAAATGCTGCCCGTATGTATTCTAGAGACTACAGAACATTCAGCACATAGTGAAAGATGGCGTGCTCTGTAGATTGCTGTATATCACAATGAAGAGCATGATAACTCAACAAGTCTCGCCATGACAGAATTTCTGACATGTCGCGCTATATTTCTACTCACTAACTAGGTTACAGGTGCTAAGTGACTTTTGGCAGCTCTTCGACCGGATTATATTGCAGTCCCTACCAACCGGCCATAGAAATGTAGCCGTAAGATATGCCAAAAGATTTCAATATTTAGCATCGCCAAACTGCCACACACTAAAAAAGCTCCTACAGAAAGTAGTGAAGGAAAGCGTGAAAAAAGGACTAAACATAAACTGCAAGAAAACAGAATGCATAGTTGTCAGCAAAAGGGATAAGAACAAAATGTATATTACAAATCGGGGATACTAAAATCAAACAGGTACATAGCCTTAAATATCTGGGAAGTGTTTTATCAGAGGACGGAGAGTGTGGCACTGAGATCCGAAGACGTATTGGGATGGCCAAAGATGCATTTCAAAATATGAGCGGATTGTTGAGGGACAGAAAGATTTTGTTAGAAACAATGGAAAGAATATTGAACATGATGTGTCCTCCTGTATGGCAGCAAATTCTGGAGAATCTCCTCACAGATGAAGAAGAGACTTGAAGCAACAGAAAGATGCTGAGGACACGACTGACCAAATATGCGAGCAACGACGCAGTTTTGGAGAAAATGGAGGCAAAAAAGAACTTATACTTAACATAAGGAAAGACAGTTGGATTTCCTGTGGCAAGTAATGAGAAAGGAGGGCTTGGAAAACCTAATACTCACATGACAGATTGTGAGAAAGAGGGATATTGTTCTTCTCACCGGATTTATTCACCCTATACAATTCTGAGATAACTAGAAATCCTACCAGGATTAATTATTGTCAGAAACAATCTTAACAATATGAGACATGCACATGATAGTGTTGATGACAGACACGGAAAGGAAACTACAAAGTCTCCCACAGAAGAAAAGCGAGAAGAAAAATAAGACACATTTTCTGGCTTTAAACAACCTGCAAAGGGTTGATAAACCGTAAGAAATAAAGTAATCAATTAATAAAAAGGTGATGTATGTCGATACAAAATAAACAATTATTAAGAATAATACTTATGTTCAAACATCTAAGGTAAAATAAATGATAACGAAAATCAACCGCAGAAGAAAATGACTTCGGACACAAGCTCGTTTACAGTTCCGTTTGCATCGAACGGTAACATAAACGATCGAGTTTTTATCGCTCGTGACAATTCTGTCCAGGAACGGTTCCTGTTTGTGGCGAAATAGCAAATAAATCGCCGTAGAAATCGGTTCGGACTTGATTTCCAAAGTCGGAGAACATGATATCCATGTGTTGAGGATGGAAACTAAAACAAGTGTCTTCAAATAGGGAAAACCATTTGAGATATCGATTTTCACTCTTCTAACAGAATTTTATCTAGGACAGCAATCACACACACACACACACACACACACACACACACACACACACACACACACACACACACACACACATATATATATATATATATATATATATATATATATATATATATATATATATATATATATATAATTCTTATTAATATCAACGGTTTTCTTTTAGTGAGTAAACGAGTTTGAGTTGTTTTTTTTTTAATATTTAAATTATTAAAAAGGCCAAGTTTGCGATATCTTACTAAGTCAAACTTGTATCACTTCTTTCTATTAAGGTAACATTTTTTTTCCTGATAGAAAAAAAGTGATACAGGTTCAATTTCTTTCGAGGGGGATACTTTTTCATTTAGTAGAATTTCTCAATCTAGGATTACTGTTCTTAATTTCGTTGTTTAAATAATAATGGATAGCAGCAAAAAGACGTGCACCTCCGACAGATAACTTTTATAGTAATACGCAATAATGTCGGATAAGAAAATAACGAACATAAAAGAAATTGAAACAGTTATAGCACATTTCTCTCATCCTTTAACATCTATACGCGGAAGGTTATGCGCGAGTATGAACGAATTTTATTAAGAATTAGGAGACATAAAGTCTAATTTATTCAATCAGACATGCTTAAAAGATAATTTGCTGCCTAAATACACAAATACGTGTGTGTGTGTATGTGTATGCGTGTGTTCGTGTGTTTATATTCTTTTCACTAATCTTTTGTATCACTTATATTTCTTTTTCATCTCATCATTTTCCCTCATTTTTTGTCAACCATTTCAATATTATTATAAAGGTTTCTAGGTTAAAATTGTAATTTATTCAAGGTAAGCGATGACACAAATAGAACTGATACTACACCCCGATCCTAAAAAGAAATGCGTATCGCTAAAAGCAAACAATTAGTAGAATATACGCCTTAAATATGTTTTATTTCATATCGTAATTTTCATATATTTTCATAAGAAATCAACCTTGTGTACATAGCAAAACATTTTTTATCATCATGTCGGTTTTTATTAGTTCTGACGTATATCAAAATGTGATATCGAGGTATAAGTTGGGATTGGGTATTATATTGATTGTATCATTTGTTTGAGTGGATGGATCGCGAGTCGGATGAGTCAGAAGGCTGGACCATGTAGAGCATCTCTCTCCCACTTCACATTCAGCCTTGTGCCACACACATATGTATATTTTAAAATAAAATGTCTTAAAGAAGCTATAATAAAAACGGATTGTGTGATGCTAACAAAACATTAAATTCTGCAAATCCTGAGTCGGCATTTATTCTATTGAATGAGAAAATGGTTTCTGAACCATCGGTGGATGCTATCATACGGGATGGAGGCAATGGGTAAACAACTGTGTCTAAAGATGGATTTACTAAGTGTAGCATTAAATTCTGTGGAGATGTCGTTGTGAGCATTCCAGCAATATGAATACGTAGATTCTATTTGCTGATATGCCTGACGCCAGCATTTCTAAAATCGGATGTACGTGATTTGCGGCCAGAGTGAATCGCCAACCCCTTGTTCTCCATTTCAGCTCCGAAGAGTGCTGTCCTTGTCACTGTCGGCGGCGCTGTTTGAGTGGAGACTTAATAGCCGATGTGTGCATGCGTACGCTAATAGCTATAACTTGATTCAATTTGCCACCGCAGCTATACCTATTTGGAAGACGGTCGACAAAAGGTGGATATGAACGGACATTTGAGCAATCATTTTTCACCACAACAAACTGTCACCAGCGGGAGAATTAGCTGGTTATTGATTATCAAATCTATCTGATCGCAAGCGGTTTATTATTGAACCACGTCGACACCCAACCAACAAATTTCCTTTCACGTCTTTCTGTTTTCTATTTCGTTGTCAAAACGGTTTCTCTTCGTTTGCCTCTGTTTGTAAGGCATGGACTCTAACTACACTGATATACACAGTTAATGTAAACGCTTTACGTATCGAAACAAATTTTTGGTTTCATTTTCAAGATCGATCAATCCCCATTCTTGGGTCATTAGCAGATATTTACGTAGATTGGATGCGTTTACAAGAAGAAGAATGATAAGAGCCGTGAAGCTGATCTCTTATTTAACCTAAACCTAACTGGTAATTGCGGAAACATATAGCTTATATTATTCAATATATCATTATAGTTTCATTAACACGAAGTAGTTCTTGAGTATTCTTCAGAGACGTTAAACGGTTGGTTAATTAGTTGAATTTGTTGAGCGTCATATTAAGCTCTATGATTTATTAATGCCGAAATCTAAGTATTTTTAACACAATTATATGGCTTCAACTACAGGTAGAATGTATGTTGATAATTTTCCTATAAATATAAATCGTTTGTATTATTTGTTGTATAAAAAGGATTGCTGGTAGTTTTACTATAAAAACATTTTCATACGTTCATAGTGTTTGTTTGTGTTTCATTATTTTATCATAGCTTGGACCCTAACAGTAATATCACCCCGGGTCAAAGTTGACCTAGGAATAACAGAAATTAAGAGGTGGTCCCACGCTCCTCAAGACCTACAATCTGCCGATCAGATGCCTTAATAACGGATATAGTTTATCATCGTACCAAGCACTAACGATCAAGATTATGACTATCTTCAAGCTTCGAATGTTACTTAGTTTTCAAATCCACTCCAGACATCAAGGGTACCTCTTATAGTCACTCCATTGACAAAAACTTCGGCTAATTCTATCGATCCAGGAAATATCTAACTCTTCTACTATTCATTATCTTTAAAAGTGTCAGATGACAACGCCACAAAAATGGAGTACCGTACATGGTGTGATGGATAAATTGTCGTGTAAATTACACAAACGTGAAAATGACACTTACATCTTATTTTAAGAGATATATCAACCAAAATTACATAAAAATATCTTGAAATACTAATAAACAGTAAATCTCTTCAATAAAATCGCCATTTGCTCCGACCACGGCCTCCAGACCACTTCGGAATCTCCTACAATTCATCTAGACGGTATGCTTGGTTAAGTAGGTGAATGCTGCCATAATCCTTGCCTTGAGTTCATCTTTCGTACTACAAGGAACTTTGTTCGACTCTCGCTCAACTGCGTCCCGCAAATAATAATCAAGGGGGTTGAAGTCTGGGGAGTTAGGTGGCCAGTTATCATGGGTGATATGGCCGTAGAAATTGTCTGACAGCCATAACTGGTTTCTCCTGCTTGTGTGGCATGGTGCAGAGCTCTGTTGACAGACATAGGGTCTTCCAGTAGCCACCCTCTCGACCTAGAGCAGAAATTGGTTTAGGACTCCTTGTGAGAAGATGAATGAAGTCATAACGTCGCCATCACTAGTTGTTGAGTCTTGACTCATTGTTGAATCTCGCCTAATGCATGGAATAATAATGCAACACAAAATGTACTTAGAACAAGAATGTATTATAACAAGAAAGTGTACACAATAAGTACATATAGTATTTCTGTATATTTCTGGGAAGACGTTCCTGGAGAATGTGTTGACTAGTCGCAGTCGATCAGAGTCTCTAATTGGATCTCGTGATTCCTCCTTCTCGTCTTCCGGTACCAACCATTATTTATATAGTTGGTAGTCACCTATGCAGATTAGGTGGATCCTACCACAACACTAGTCATCACTCCAAATACACCATTAGACTCATACAACTCTTTCTTAATCCTATACACTGTCCTTAGAATGAAACCTAAGCACTTTGAAATGTTCGTATGGGAGCTTCCTGGGAAAATACAAAGCAGTACAGCTTTCCACACAGATGACAATAATGATGATAACAACAGTTCTTAAAATGTAAATAGTGTAAAATATTACTTGTATCTTTACAATAATCCATTTCAATTATAGTTTTCTACCTATGTTTATCTTCGGATGATAATTAAAAATTATACAGCGCTTGCTTCGACCGTATGATAAAACAATACCAAGCACTTTCTATTAAGCCACGCACAGTCCATCTAAAACCAATGCTCTTTCCAATTGCTGCTATATCAAATAATTATGATATAGTCAAATGTGCGAAAAATATATATACATCTTTATATATCAGAACTATGTTAGGAAAATCAATAAGAAAACGAAAGAAATATCGTGTGACGTGTTTTAAGACATAATCGAAGTCAAGTGATGTTTACGTTGAAGGGACTACACATGCGCAGGGAGAAGAGACGACGCTGAAATTTTAAATCTTTAATTCTTTTTTAAACCTGTGTTTGGGTATATAGTATAGACAACTTCTTTGAGTTTCTTTTATTTTTGGTTTATCGTTTTATCACTTTTATTACATACCCCACATTACCCCACGATAATAGAAGATTTTTCAAGAAAGGTGAAATCTTTTAAGGAACTTGACTCAAATTTTCTGTGAATGATAGAGATAGTAAACTGTTTTCTCTTCTGAATAAAGTAGCATTTAAAATATCAAAATTATTTATCAGGCTCATTATGCTTTGGTTTTGTAAAGGATCCCTTTTTTATTCATAAAATATTTTAATTAAATTTTCTTGAGGTTTCTCCTATATTTCCCTTATGGCAATCATTACAGCTGATAGGGGAAATACATTATTATTTTGTTTTCTATTAATTAATAGTCGTATGTAAAGTGGCAGACAATACTAATCTTATTATGGATTCCAATAACAATATGCACATATGTATTTTCCTTTATATTGGAGGTAGATATGGCACGAAATCTGCTAGATTACAATAACTTACACACATAATTCACGACCAAACAGTTCATAGCTATCCACAACTTCCTGACTTTTGTTGCTCTAAGTAACTACTGCTCCTTTGTTATTATTCTTTATCAGTGTTCATTTTTGTCAACCACTCTCCCAGGCTCGTCGAATATGTTATTCTTCCTTTCATCCATTTTTTACTTGCCTTCAATATACCGTGTCAATATTAACTTTGCCAAGCTGTATTTTCACACTATTTGTTCCAGCAAATGATTACTGTCAAATCAAGCTGAAAACATCGATTCCCGTTCAATCACCTTAATTAAGCAGTCAATACTAAAATAGGGGAGTGCTTAAGAGCACAGCGTTCTGTAAAGGACTTCCTACAATTGGAAATATGTTTCACTTTTAAGTAACTCCCAAAGGGTTGTTAAACCGTAAAAAACGAAAGATTTTATACCAAATAATTTAAACTATCAATTCCTTATAAATAGCTGAAAACAATTACAATAAATCAGTCTTGGATTTCTTTCGAAGTGATATGACAAGAACGTGTTTCTAAAGGGTCTCCCCTTTTCACACAAATGGACTCACCCAAGGTATACATATACTACTACCAGTGAATACCCTAACAGTGAAGAAGTTGAGACGGAACGACAGTAGTAGTAGAGTAAGTCGCACACAGAGACGGCGGCAAGCGTCACAGTTAGCGAGCACGTAGACTCAGTAAGGAGTCATACCACGATACTTCAATACCAAGACTGTACATATATATTATTGCTACTAACCCGCATTCCTGGATCTACTAACGCGTATTACAAGTTTGTATTATTACGTTAATACATTTATTTTCCTTAACCATTCCTGGCGTTTGTTATTCATTGATATCGGATTCATCCCGGAATCCACAACAGTTTCTCTCTTTCAATCTCGTCTGCGTTCAGTTAGTTTCTTTTGGCATGTCAGTTTTAGGCCAACATCTGCTAGTTTTATAAATCCAACAGAGACCTGTGCATAACAACTACATTTTCTATATAGATCGCTTGAATATCTGTCTATATTTCTGAGACGAGGTATTATGTACACTATTTACATTATTCGGACTATTGTCCTCATCTTTGTCTCAAGGACACATAGCACAGAGGATAAAGGCGTTAGTTAGATCCAATGACAGGACCCAAAGAGCGTGAGTTCAATACGTGGTTAAGGAAGTGGAGAACTTGCAGTGGGAAAATTAACAGGAGATAACTGATAACTGGCATCCATTAAAACATTGTACGTGGAACTAGAACAGTCTACCCCAGTGAGCGAAATGGAACAGTGGGTTCAGTTCGATATTCCAACCACCTGACGAAGGCCGGAGCGTACAACGACCGAAACGTTGTAATAAATATGGCGATAAAGATGAGGACAATAGTCCGAATAATGTAAATAGATCGCTTGAACATTAGCACGTTATTGTAAATAAACTTTTCATACTTCCTAAATTAGCTTTTCGAATAAAGAGCATATAATATCGAACCTTATGTTTAAAAATATATGTTTAATTATTTTAAGATTTATGCCAACGTTGATAATGGCGTCGTGTGAACGTGAAATACATAATCATCATCATTATTCGACCGTAGTCAGGATCATCGAGCCAGTGTGACTGATCCTTTCTTTCGTTGCATATGTGCTACGCCAGGGCTACATACAGTTGTGAATTCAGAGTTACTTTTTCCTAGACCGGTTGCCGCCCAAGTCTGTTTTGCTGGTTAGCCATAACTAGGGGGAGATTCATACCTTTCCTAATGGTATTAGCAGGTAAGTGATTATAACGGAACCGACTAGAATTCTAACACGTCTCTACCGATTCCTTATTCTGAGCCGCTCTCCATAAGTTTGCCGTGTAATGTCTCCGTCGTTGAAACGATTGGCATCCTTATCCGTTATGTATACAATCACCCTTCTCTCTGACTCATCAATATTAAACTCACTATTTAAAATAAATATTATTGCCATGTACCGCCCAAATAATTCTTCATGACCCCGTAGGTAATATTTATACTCACATAGACGGTATTGCAATGGGATCTCCTTTAGGCCCCCTTTTTTCAAATTATTATATGGCAGATTTAAAAAATAAAATACTTAATAACACTAATAAACCCCTATATATGTAAGATACATACAGGACAATTTCGTTTTAGCTAAAAATATTGATCAAATTACACAGCTTAAAAACAAATCTGAAAGTCACTCCGTCCTCAAATTTCGAGTCCGTCATTGATCAACAAATTAAAATGTATCGCAATAAACTTATAACACCTCTAACAAAATTGATAATGTTAATGATAATAGTGTACGTCAAAGTAAACATAACACTATTAACTTATACTATTGTAACCAAATGCTTAATAATTACAAACATGACGAAACAACACTCAAAAATATAACAGGTAGAAATGTTAAACCCATTAATAATAATAGGCAAGTTAAGCTTATCGTATATCATAAAAAGTTAAAACAATTGACCTCATAGTCTCTAATAACCCTACAGACATACAACTAAATCCGCTATAAAAACCCAATGTAGTGTATCAGTTTATATGCCCATTCAGATATAGTATCTCTGATAGTAATGATAAACCCACTACATATATGGGTTTTACTATAACTACACTGTCCAGTAGACTTAGCTGTCACCTTTCTGATCTTAGTTCTATTACATTCCTTAAAAAACAGCCATATACATAATATTCGACAGATATTAGTTGATAACGCAATACTTACATATACACACAGTAAAAAGAACCTTCAGATATTGGAAGCCATCTACATTAAATCAAAGCAACCCACACTCAACAAAATTATATTTCAAACTAGTCTCAACGCATTACACTGCATGTAGATATATAGTTCTGTTGCTGATATTTCGATCTTTCACGTGATATGACGTCATAGAACCGCATCATGAATTTACGACCTGCATCTGCATTTCCGCGACCGTTATTGTCGCATAGGGAATCTTGTAACAGAAACATCTTGGATGTGAATATCTTTGTTTAGATATCCGTGTAACCACTCTGAAGATTTCTCATGTAATCCGAAAGATTAGATCAAGAGACAGCTTAATAAAAAAATATCCAAATGTTGGACATTTTAGTCCTTATTTTCACTCGAAATTAAAACAGATATACGAAGTTTAGAACGGCCGATAATAGACATACATTATCTGTTATATTTAATAATATATGTTTAAATATATATATATATATATATATATATATATATATATATATATATATATATATATATATATATATATATATATATAAAAATTAAAACAAAAAATTTAATACTTAAGTTTACTTTATTTTTAATTTGTTTTGATATGTTGTCAGTTGTGAATAAAATGTACTTTCTTTTTGTGCTAACTTTTGTTTGCTTGTTTTTTATCATGGACTTTGGAGGGTATCAGTCATTTTCAAGAACCAATATGGGACTGTGTCCTAGGCAAGAGTTTCGTTGTTTATATTTTGATATTATTTGTAAAGCTGAAAATGTGAACATATCCTTGGTGACGTCATATGTGTAACGGTTGTAAGGTTTCCACTTAAATATTTTCACCGATTTATTAACGATTTAGCAAATATTTTGCAAATAAATGTCATTTTTACACACGAAAAGTCTTTGTAATTATTCAGTATTTTAACTTATTCTTATTGCTAATGTTGTTTGACTGGATCATTTCAATTCTTCGAAATTCTACAATTCTTACAAACTCATAGCAAGACACTTTTCCAAATACAAAAATAATCATTTTTTTTCATATTCCTTAACCATATTTGTTGTCCAACAATCTCTTTGTTATTATTATTATTATTATTATTATTATTATTATTATTATTGTTGTTGTTGTTGTTGTTGTTGTTGTTTTTGTATTTCTTTTGATTTCTGGTTTGTATACATTTTTTTCTGTGTTCCGACTAGAGACCTAAGGCTTGAAATGACATCACGTCATTTCCCACTGACCAATTAAAAAGATACACGCATATAAGATTCGCCAGCGGCGCGTAGAAGAAGTAGTCAACCGCTAGAAGTGAGTCAAGTGAATTACACAATGAATCTCCAATTGCAGGATATCTACCAACCATTTTGTTGGATTTGGGCCTGGTATAATGAAACTTTCTTTTTATGTGCCGTGTCCTTTCAGGACGTAGACGATCATGGTTCTCTACTTCCTCCTATTCATTGCAACTCTCAATAAGTTTCGTGCCTCTGCCAACTCTTTCCAGACAACGTTCTGCCATCCACTTGCTTAAGCCCGCCAGGTAATACCATGCGTTGCTTTCCCTTGTCTCTATTTCCTACTATTCGACCTGTGAGTATCAGATTCTCCAGGCCCTCCTTTCTCATTACGTGTCCCAGAAATATCACCTGCCTCTTCCTTATGCTAAATCAAAGCTTCTTCCTTGTTTGCTTCCTCTTCATGACTTCAGCGTTGCTCACACTTGATATCCTTAGCATGCTAATGATATCATGGTGTAATGGATAATGGCTCGGAATTGTTATTCGGAGGGCAGAATTTCAATTCCCGATGAGTTCGTTTTATTCACTTACGCACAAATACCCTTGGAAAATGCATGAACTCACCGCTTCTCCACTCCAGTTATGGGTTAATTAGTAAGTCTGCTATGACAAAACCATGATTATCTCATCAGATTATTTGAAGCCTAAAAATATTTTTAGATTTTAACAATGTTTTTATTCAATATAAAACATGAGTTTTCATGAATTTGAGTTATTTGTTCGTTTTTTACGTCTCATCAACACATTGCAGCTTATTTTAAATGACCCGCGAAGTTTTGATGAACTTAAAATATTTTTTTAGATTTTAAGAAGTTTTTGGAAACTCTAATTGATTACTAATTACTAAGAAAGTGGTGTGGGGAAGTGGCGTATTCATACCTTTCCAAATGTTATTTTGCTCATATGGGAATATAACGAACCCAACGGGAACTGTATTGAGGGAGTTTAGACTGCTGGTCTCATAAAAAACAGCCATCTTTTAACATGTTTGATTGGCGCTACAGAATCACAGACAAAGAACTGTAGCAAATAACAGAAACAACATCACTTGAGGACTTCCAACAGCAGTAATAAATAAAATGAATAGCAATCTCAAAGAGGAAATGATGACATAATCAAGGTGTTAACATCCGCATCACTTCAAAAAGGTTAGGAAGGAAGCCTCCACCAATACTGGAAAGAGCGATAACAGCAGAGAAACTTGCTTTCCTAAAGTATTTTGTTAAGGGAAAGATTTTATAGATTTCAACAGCAAACAATATTGGCTGCTCGCTTAATGAATGCCAAATGTTTCCTTATAGGGAAACGGCTAATATTACCATTAACATGTCGGGATAAATCTAATACATCTAACCTAAGAAATATGATGATCATAGACAATGTTTGCGTCGGAATAACGACATATCTACGACAAAGTTTATAAACTGACATAAGTGTAAAAAATCGTGTCCAGAGGATTAGGTATTGATGTTTTTACGAGTTGCTCATTTTGTAAAATGTGATGAAAAGGACTTAGCTATTTTTACGTCTAGATCATTTCACTACCTTTCACTAATGAACTAAAACGTCTTGTTTTTATTTTATTTGAAGCAGCATGCTAATTTGTGCCACAGTTGATGCTATTTTCATTTTTTTTTCC
This sequence comes from Acanthosepion esculentum, assembly GCA_964036315.1. Taxonomy (NCBI): domain Eukaryota; kingdom Metazoa; phylum Mollusca; class Cephalopoda; order Sepiida; family Sepiidae; genus Acanthosepion; species Acanthosepion esculentum. The sequence goes on along the minus strand of OZ038480.1, from coordinate 94,659,538 downwards.
TCAGACAGATCTTATACTGTAATACGTTACTGTCCTTATCAACTTATTATTAACGCAGTTGGAAATGTTAAGGATAGTCCCGCCTGGGGTGACCATACTTTCTACACCCTGAAATTTTAGAAGGAATTAGGAAGCCAATTAGAATAGAAACAGAGAGACATGACATGCGATTTGATATATAATCAGTGAATAAAACTGAAATATTTCTGTGTGTGTGTGTGTGTGTGAAAGAGAAGGCGTACGTACTTGAATTGTACAAGAGTTGAAGTCTCTTTCCTAGTCAATAAAGATTTACGGCCGTATCACTTTGAAATATCGGTTCTCATGCGATCACAGGATTAATGTCGAACCTGTTCAGTAACTAGATGGGGGGTTGCTTATGAATACCAGGTGCTTCAAACTTAAATGTGCCGCAGGTGTAAAAGACAACGATTCGGAATTGGAAGGAGGGCTCCAATTTCAAAATGCCATGGAAATCATGGATGATACTAACCGCGAGTAACATATCTCATTGCGCCTCCTCGTTCTAACGTTTAGCATTGATAGAAATTGGAGCGATTATATAGAATGAATTGCTAGATCTGGTACTAGGAAAATATGGTTCACTGTGTCGAATAGACAATTTCTTATCTTCAGAATCATGCACGTTTATAAATCTACAATTCTTCCTTCCATTTAAGCTTGCTGCCATATCTGATCTGATGCTGCTTCTGTTTAGCCAAAGATTATTGACAAAATCCAAAGGAGAATTTATCGATCTTGACTTGGCATCTCGGTTCCAATCGCTTTCCCATCGTCATAACGTAGTTTCCCTGGGCCTTTATCTATAAATAGTTTCATGGTTATTTTTCTTGTGAGATCTATCTTTAATACCTGCACTTTATGAATGTAAGCGTCATACTAGATTGGCAGCTAGGTCTCATCATTTTACTGTTGTAATTGCTAGATGTAAGCGTGAGTCCACTGCTAATATTTTCCTCTCCCACACTTATCGTTTGTGGGTCTCTGTTTTAGCATCTAGCTTTCCTGTCGAATACGATCCAGAAAAATCTTGATTCAATGTCAATCGGCATTTTTTGTCACCTGTCTTTTATTGTCCTCTCTTCTCAATAACGTCTGCCCATTTTCTTTCGCTCTCACTAACCCATTGTTTCTTATTTACTTTATCGACTTACTTGCGATGAAAGAAATAACAAAAACATGTGATTGTGATTTTCTAAGCGTAGCTTTGATGTGGCACATGGCCGTAAGTATGAGGCATCCAGCGAGGATCGAACTCACTATTCAGTCGTATTTTAGATAGCGAGACAAGCTTGCTATTATACTACATCGAAGTTCCTTTAATGATTTACTAAGCGAAGCTCAGGTGTGACACAAGGCCAAAAGTATGGAGCAACTGGTGAGGATCCAGTCAGCTACTTACTCGTAATTGATCTAGCAAGACAAGCTTGCGAACCATTACACCACGTCGAAGTGCTCCAAAAACACTTTATATAAGTCACTCATTATTCACATGTTTGTAAAATCTTCCATATGACCCTTTAGAAGTCGGAGGTAAAAGTTCATTGGCTGTGATTGCCTGGGTAAACTAATTAAGCTTAGTTTCATTTTACACCATAACAAAATATTCGGTTGGTGCAAAAACAATGTCGTTTTCTCACATGAAGTTGAACGTCAAAAAACGACATTATTTTTGCACCAACCTAATATGACATCGTTCTGTGAGAATCAGAATCGAGATAAAAATGTTCTGTAAAATTTATCATACTAACCACCCAACGGTGATTAGGGACTTTTATGTGGCAATGGAAATGAGTGCTGGGGAGATTAAACATAAATATGTCCTCCTCGGGTTGTCGTAATTAAGTAGGCATCGGTTTATCTCGCATGATAATGGCAGCGCTTTGTTTAGTGACATCTCCAGGGCGTAGGACTGGGTAATGTATACGGAAGCGTGGCTCTGCCTGGAATTCATACCTCTCCTCTTGCCCGAACCGTCAACATCCAAAGGAAGACATTGACCGTTTGGTTGCAGAAGTTGCCGGAATGTTGCCAATGTTGACAGACAACCGCCTTCGGGGTACCACTTCGGCATTTCTGTCTGAATTTACTTCTATAGCATTTTTTTGTATTTGGTTATGACCGCAAGACAGTGGAGGTTTAAAATCAGGGTTTTCCTTCCCAAAGTTGCACTGCCTTCCTGTTGGGATTCATCTACTCGATTAGCTGGTTATGAAGCGCCAGGTGTCCGCCGTCGCTCATTCTCTGGCTTGGAGTTTGACTTAGTTGTCAGAGGTTATATGCATGCCAGGGAAGATATTTTGTATATAGTGGGAGCTTTTCCTCATTATCATTCCGGCTATTACAACTTTCGGAACATATATAGTATACGGATATTCACGTGTTTTATGAAGCTCCCCCAAAATTAACGTCGTTTTTTCTTCTTCTTCTTTTTTTAGATATATAACACATTCGGTATACAAAAACACTAGAAAGCAAGACACATTATGAAATAAATGTACATAAATAAACAAATAGAAATATCGAAAAATTTTGGATGAAGATAACAGAAAAGAAGAAAGGAAAACATAAATCGGGATTTAAGCCTTCAACTACTTGGAGATTATGACTTCATCATACAATAAAATTACATATATATATATATATATATATATATATATATATATATATATATATATATATATATGTTTTTATTTTGAATGTTTGGTTGTACTTTATTATCGTTACTAAGCTCACCCCCGCCTTATTTCATGCCATATATATTTATATGTTTTTGTAAAACAAAAATAAAAAAATACATTAACATGTGTACGTTAGTAGGAGCCTTGTGAATATACAGTATTGTGGAATATGTTGGATCGAACGGTGATGGATGAATTCTTGTTGGGAAAGATTAAATTGCAATGAATATCTGGATTGTGAATAAGATTAGCTAGGTTTAGAATAGTCAATATTGACTAGCCTCACTCTCACACTTCGGCCTTGTACCAAAAATAATTATATTACAATAAATAATCATTATACAATAAAATGATTTATATTACCTTTTTGAAGGTACTAACACTTAAAACTATTATTTGACAAAAAAATGAATGAGAGTAGAAAATGCAAACTTGATAAATATAACTTTAGTTACGCAAAAACAGAAAGTAAAAATAAAACAAACGATCTCCAGGTTAGTTGTACAAAAATATAAATTTGTTGTATTTTCACCATGTTTCATTGCATATAAATCTCCAACCTACTATTTGCATTTAATATTACAGTATTATGGGTTTAAGATATTTTTAGGCACTATGAATCTATGGCTTATAGGTAAACACTAGTAGTATAACCCGTCTTCGACCGGGTGTTTCATTACTGGGAATTTTTACTGTTCACTTGGAGCAGTTTAATTTGAAAGTCAACCCATCCGAAAATCAGTATTAGTAACAATAATTGGGTGCAACTGGGTCACATCTCCCAATGGGGTGAGGGTATCAATTTGAGTCGGCCCTGAAAAGTGCCGTTTTTGCGTTCTAAATCTTGCAAGGAAGGAACCTCTTCCATGGACCGTCATAATAATAATACATGATAATTTTTATTTATAATATATTTTTTTTGTATAAATCTAATAATCTTTTGTGTTAAATTTCAACTCTCGAAATTGATTGTACGCTGTTTTTTACAGACATGAAATTTTGCCTTTGATTTTGCGCAAACTTTATAAAGTCAGATTTTTCGATTTTTCACCTTCAGGTTAGTAATTTTTTTCCAGCCAATTTGGAATCAAAACCGACACTGAAGAATTAGCTATCAAACAAAAAAGATTTCATCGAAATCGGATGAAAACTGTGGAAACGCATAAACAACATCCGATCACATACACATACACATACAGACACACACATCTTGAGAATTGTAGATATAGATAAACATACCAGATAAGTCCACTACACGTATAAGATCTAGGTGAAACTTTTTGAATCGGAGGTGGAGGCAAAAGTGTTGTTTATCAGCCATCAGTTGTGGTATTTTGTTCCAATCTTTCTCTTTCATGGTTTAATGAAGAATTTGCACAGTTTCCGTGTATTTTCTTTCTTATTTAATGCGATATTATTTTATTGACTCATTTCACTTTCCGTCCTGGGCATGACGATAAATCACATCCGACATCAATTCCTCTTAATTCCTCTTTCCAGGTTCACCGTGACAATGCGTAGTAGCACCTGATAGGGTCTCAACTATGGGTAAATAATTACTCCACCCGCCAAAAAAAACTTAGGTCAAAACACTTTGCAAATATAAATATATTTTTTTTATTAAAAATGACAGCAATACATTTCTATAGTAACAAAATTACCAGCAATATATTTAACAATAAAAAGAATTATCAGGAAAGTATTTTTTTTTAAATTTGCAGCTATATACTTTTGTAAATAAAATTACTAATGCTCCCAAGAACATTATATTTCGGCCTTAAATGATCCATAAGAAGTTGTTGTGCCGCTAAACAAATAAACAAACAAAACAAAAAAATCCACTTTCTCTTTTCTTTATTTACTAAAAGAGACAAAAGATAAATGGTTTGATGTTTCAAGTGCCAATTCTTTTTCTCTCTCACACATAGCCATCGCAGGATAATCGAAAAATTAATCACTGAGGGAAGAATAAAATAAATATGCATATATTTCTATATATTACAGTATCGATACTTGAAACTGAAATTTTAAATATTCCTTACATAAATATTTCTTTGATAAATCTCACGTTATGTATATATCCGCAAAGAAAAGTACAACGGGAAACTGTACTTAAAGCTAATCTCATGATAATCATTGCATATTAATTAAACGTTATCAACCCGTTTATTATATTCTATATATTTTTGAGTTCGTGTCATTGCCCAAATGCCACAACAGACTGTAATTATAAGTGTCTGATATTATTATATTTATCGGATTTTTTTAAATAACTTTTATCTATGGCGTACAATTAATCGTGAAAACGTGACCAACTTTCTTAAGAAGCCTCTTTGGAAATACTTTGTTTAAATGTCACAAATTATTTCTCTGCGGGTTTTGTTGACTAATATCGAATTAATATCCAATAGTTGCTTCCGTGCCTTGTGTCATTCGTGCATGCTCAAACATGGCAAGTCGTGTCGATTAGAGGTATTCTGATTTTAATTTCCAATGAATGTGTCCTTTCATAAAATTCTAGTCTTTTATTTATTGCGTATTATTGAAATTTGCCGATGCCTTTTATTATTTATTTACTCAGTGTCAAGATAGTGACATTTTTAATGGCTGACTCAAATTGAAGCCATTTTGTTTGTTTTCAGTCGTGTCATTTTTGTTACATTTCGTTCATAATTCTCTTCTTCTAGGTGCCGTGACACTCCAGGACAAGGACAGTTATGACGCTCCACAACTTCCTATTTTTGTAGATCTAAGTGATGTCTGTTTCCTTATTATCCTCCTCATTCCACAGTCTGCCATCCATTTAATATAACTACTACGTAGTGAATAAAACGATTCATAAACTTCAACCTTTGCAGCTGGGATCCGCCATGCCAGCTACACAAGGACGAATCATACTCACCCAAGTCGTATTCCATAAGTTTCACTTGCACAAATTCTTCTCAGGAGCTGCTGCTTTTGGAAACAAACACCCGGCAGGATGTTTTGCAAATCACTACATCAAATTCTATGGTTAACCGTTATTTTTCCTACATGAGCTCATGAACTGCATATCTTGACTTCTCTTATGTATATACAACAGCACACATGGGCACCTTTGAGGCGGTGTAATAGTTAGCAAGCTTGTCTTGCTAGAAAAATTACGATTGAGTAGTGAGTTCGATCCTCACTGGGTGCTCCATACTTTCGGCCTTGTGCCACATCTAAAAAAATCTCTACAGCACCACGCAGTCACCCTCTACTTTGAATATATATTTGGTCTTGTATGGGTGAACATGCGTATGAAATTTCTCCATGCCGTGTCCATTAAGGACCTGGGCGATAATAGCCCTTTAAAAGTTCCTAAGTTTTGTGCTTTGTGCTGAGGAGGCACGGCGGTGTAATAGATAGTAGCTGGGAATCAGAAAGCTGAGTTCGAATTCCAGTCATGCTAATACTCTTGGGAAAGGTATGAATACACTTCTTCTCTTCCCAGCTATGGATAAATAGCAGAACAGACCGGGTTCTATAGCCTTGGATGGCAACTGGTCTACCGCAGAAAGAAATGGCATCCTACTGCGGGAAAAATCTCGTTCGGGGACGTAGACTGACTCGATGCCGTTTATGCGGGGTCTACAGGGATTTTTGGCGAGTCTACGGGCTCGGGAACCCAACATTAAATTCGGCCTTTTGTCACATGTGACTGCGTGGGGCATTTGCTAGATAATCTAGGTGGAATATGTTACTCAGCTCTTAGCGGTTGTCGAACTCTCTACATTCGGACAGAGAGGAACCCGGACGAGGCTGTGCCGAAGGGCAGAGTCTCGTCCGGTCAGGTATCTACCCGTATATGCGGGTTAACGAGGAATTTTTGGCCGAGTCTACGGGCTCGGATTGCCCCACATTAAATTCGGCCTTGTGCCACGTCCTACCCCGTGGGGAGGTTGGTAAATATCACTAGCTGGGATCCGTTGTGTACAACTCAGATTTACGCGAGAACTACCGACCTTCCAATAGTAGCACTCACTACAGGATTGACTTTCAACGACCTTTTGCATAACTGTTACCTTTATTCTTATTGTACTGATTTTTTACAACAAACTTTTACTTATTTTATCCACCTTGTTTTTCAAGTATATATTTTCAAGTATATATTCCTATTAGCACGGAATATAAGTGTTTATATAGCACCATCTAAGATTATATGTTTACATACACATCCTATCCGTCAGTTATAATTGTACATTCTGGAGCCATGAATACCTTAATAATTGGCTTCAATCTGTCCAAAAACACATCCTGGTAAGCCCCTCCACTCTGCTGAATAGCAACTGATGACAACCAAAACGTCCAACATGCTTCTTTATTTTTCTCTAAAAAAAGTTGTCCCTCGTTTGAGTCAACAATTTCATCATAGACATTGACCATTGAAACCACCTATCTTGTGACCCATTTATCAAAGATCACAATATGATTACCCCAATTTACAATAGTGCATCTGTTTAAATAATTCGTGTGCAGTGCTCAGGAATATAAGCTGTATTAGATTTTGTAGGCTCACATATGACGTGGTGAAAAATGAATGGTTTTCCTCATTTTACCTAACTACTGCTTTTATGTTCCCATCAGGATTTATTTTTACTTCAAATATCCCATAAGGGAATGTCCTTGTTTGGGAAGCTATGTAATTGTCGATTAATTTTCCTTTTATTTCATTTTCCTTTTAGGAAAACGAAAACTTTTTTTCGGATCCAACAAATAGTTGTGTTTCTTAGACGAGGTATGACCAGAATGGAAAACCAATTTTGAATTTAATGCAAGAATTTACAATTTGGAAACGGGAGGCAGGTGGGAATTTAGCAAGATCAGGCTTTAGAAAAACGCTTCTAAATAAATATATCCGTGAATAATTTACCAACTTTTAATTAGTTTCAAATTATCCGTGAAGAATTTCCAGTGCATTGATTACTCTTATATATATCCGCGAATAATTTTCCGAGTATTAATTACTTTTAAATATGTCCCTGAATAATTTTCCCGGTATGAATTACTTTTAAATATATGCGTAAATAATTCCAGGGTATTAATTACTTTTAAATATATACACGAATTGGCCGTTTATTAATTACCTTTAATTATATCTGTGAATAATATATCTACTATTAATTACTTTTAAATATATCCGCGAATAATTTCCCAGGTATTAATTACTTTTAAATATATCCTAGAATAATTACCCGGCTATCAGTTACTTTTAGAATATGGGTGAATATATATTGAAATATGATCGTTTTATTCTGTTTTGTTTCTCAGTCACAACTTCAAAATTCATAGCAGGTTTTGAATATGTGCCTGCGCAAATAACTTTAAGTAAAGGAATAAAGTGATTGGTTTGGAGATATACTTTAGGACAATAACCTAATCACCTATCCCATTACGATTTTGGAAGCACCACAACTACAGTAGCCCTATCAATGGGTGTATCTACACTGACAATATCCATCCTACTTCCGGTTAGTATTTACATTCTTTCGCATAGAGTGTTTCTGCTAATGTTAAAGAGCTTACTCTATGTGCGGATTTGAACCCGGTAGGCCGATTTCATTTTCTGCGCCGATAAATATCTATTACACCGACTGCACAAAAAGAAAATAAATCAACACTATTCAGATAAGTTATGGCAATAATATTTGAAACAAAAGTTGAAAGTATACATACACACGCTCGCAAACATATGTATGTATGTATATAAATAATTAACGGATTTTTTTTTTATATTGCCATATTTATAGTGCATACCACAAATCAAATCCTACAATTCCTTTATTAAGATTTCCTGGAGGAATCTAAATAAAAGAATATATGAACACAAAAGGGACATTTTATCAAACAAAACGTCAAATACGTTGGTTGCCCACTGTAACGATACTCACCACAATTTTGACACAGATCAAAGGAGAAACAATTACTGCGACGAAAATGTCTCGAGAGTGCGAGTAAATTTACGCCGTGGCTCTTAAAATATGTCACCATTCTTTACAGAACTTCTATAATCACACTGTGGTATATCTACTATCAAAAGTGGTGGAAAGAAAAAAAAAAGGAATCTGAATGAAATAGATTAAAAATAAACAGATAGATAATAAAAAAAATAAAATGTTAAATTCCCAGCATCCCTCACTCGTGCGCATGTGTAGTCGCACCAACATAACAAATTTGGTCCGATGAAATTCTAAAGTACGAAACGCGTCACAAAAATCCTTTTCAACTTTGTTATACATTTTTCCCAATATTGTTCTTGATAATAAAATTGATGTATACAAATCACGCACACACACACACGCGCGCAAACACACACACATATATAGAGATAGATATATAGATAGATATATAGATAGATAGAGGCATGATATAACGATATATAATTTTGTATAAATTTAGATATCAACGAACAGTATTTATAAAAATAGTATGACAAATTGGAAAAACGCATTTGTGATGCGTTTCATCCGTTAGGATTTAACCAGACTGGGCTTTACTGATGTCGTCACGTCTACACATAAGCACGAAACGAGAGAGGCTAGTATTTTCAAAACTTTTGAAAGAATTTTTTTTTTTGAAAGAATATTTTTTTAAATCTTGCCAAACTCATCTGTGTCCTTTTTTTATTCTCTCCATCTGCTTTCTCCCTGACTATCCAATATTGTGACAATCTACCAAGAATTATGATATATTGTAAGAGTCTAGACGTAAATTTAACCTGGCTGAACTAGAAGTCAAGGCACTTTTCTTCTTAGTGGATTACTTTTTCTTTTAATCAAAGTAGCATTCCCTATTTTAAAATTGTTGTCAGTTTCGTTACGGTGAACAACCAATGCATTTGTGTGTGTGTGTGTGTGGGGGGGTTCTGCCACGGTAAATTTGCGTCTACGCTCTTATAATATATCATTTCTTGGTAGATCTTCTGTTGTCAGAATGTGGGATAGTCAGGGACAAAGCTGATAGGAGAAAAAAAGAAAAACATTTTATGTTCTTTGCTTTAAGTGTCCGAGTTTAGAGACTGGATCCATCAAAATGGATAGAAAATAAATGAAAGATTTGTTTTTTATCCATGCGTTCTCCATGTCAACAATATTTCATAAATTTGGGTAAATGATCCCCGCAGAATTATACATTTTTGACAGTTGGGAAAAACGTTAATGAAAGTATAATGTTTCGAAAAAATATTAGACAACTTTCTTTTAAAAGTCACTAGTTTTCTTCCTTTTTTTAGTCACGAGCAACGACAGCATTGGAAAAAAATATATATCATTATTTAAAATAAAAACAGAAATACATGCACACGCAATTCACTTATCCGTCTTCGATCTAATAAAGCCCAAAATTAGCGAAATGCATTATCGGATATTTTTTCGAAACATTATGCTTTCATGAATATTTTTGCATTTGTCATTAATATATATATATATATATATATATATATATATATATATATATATATATATATATATATATATATATATATAAAGACATTTTTATGTTTAACATTCTTTTTATAGATACAAGTATTTAAGTAAATGCTCTGTTTTTTTAAATAATAAACATTATTAAATAAAAAAACAGAGCATTTACTTAAAAACTTGTATCTATAAAAAGAATGTTAAACATAAAAATGTGTTTAAATAATTGTCGAACTTTGTCCATTTCATAATACACACACACACACACACACACACACATATATATATATATATATATATATAGAGAGAGAGAGAGAGAGAGAGAGAGATAAATAGATAGATAGATAGATAGATAGATAGATAGAAAGAAAGAAAGAAAGAAAGAAAGAGACAGTGAGAGAGACCGAGACAGAGAGATGAATACAAACGTTTTATTTTACGAAAGGTTATGGAATATTCTATGTTGAAATTTAGCCAAAACCCAATATTTTTCTCTCTTATTCTTTGCCCTAATTTGCTCCGTGTATTATTACAGTATTCTCTAGCATTGCGTGTCAGTTTCAGGAAAACAAAACGTCAAAAGTGACATTCACTCTGATGCAGTGGCTTTCATTGTCTCAGATAACATTCCTCCCGTTGAGATCGCCAGAATCCTCAATTATTCCTGTCATGAAAAATACCTATTTTTCATCATTACACTTAAGACATGCGCACATGATTGAAGTTGCTGCGCCGTGGCGAAATCCCTGGCGAAAATTCTTCGTCTTATATTTAAAAGTCATCCATTGGGAGCCTCATTCTACTCCTCTGAGACTCAACGCTTTATCTATTTCGCGGCAAATGCTGACTATTTGAGGAAAACAGTAATCTGCTCGTATTTGGGAATTGACTAACTCATTACATCACGGTAAGTTTTAGCATAAATTACAGTCCTTTTTTTTCTTGCAGGAGTAAGAGGCTTTCACTTTGTAAATTTTACTTATAATCATTTCTCAGCAACTATTTTTGGTTATGACTTGAAAAACAAGAAAGATTGTCAGTGATTAGAAATGAAGACCAGCGCTACTGACGAAATAGAATATGTAACAAAATAAAATCACAATTTGGTCTAAGAAAACGGACATAACTTGAATGACATGGTGATTTTCAAGGCACAGATTACATGTGGCACAAGGTCGAAACTATATATGAATCCATTGTAGCAAACATTTTAACGGCGCTTATTACTATCAATAATTTCCATGGCAGGAGGTGTAAAAAAAACTATTTTTCACCAAAAACAATATTTTTCTCAAAATCTAGGTATTGTTGATCAACAACAACACTGAGATCCGAGATTTCCACATTAGAACTAGGACTACTGACATGCTATAAATGTTGGTCGGCTGAATATTTTTAGCGGCATCTATCGGTTATTTAATGCCGAAATATAAATATTTCGAATGCAGTCGTATGCCTTCAGCTACACATAAAGGAAATTGCTGGTCACTTTGTTTGAAAAATGTATTGTTGATATATATATATATATATATATATATATATATATATATATATATATATATATATATATATATATATATATAGGACGCAGCGAACCAAAGGAAGCAATGGCTTTTGCAATGCGACTAACAAGCCCGTCATCAAGTGATGAAGTTGAATTTACCATGCTTTCGAGGTATTTGAAAGTTTCCACATACTTGAGATTCTTTCCATTAAGTTGCAAAGGGACCTCAGGAAATTTACGAACAAGGGGTTTCTGCTTCGGTGTCAGGCAAGGTTGATAAACAACTTCAGTTTTCTTGATGCCTTGCATGCCGCAGAAAAACCGGTTGAGTAAATCTTGAGCTTCCTCTAAAGAGTTAGCTACAAGGGCAGCGTCGTTTGCAAAAAGGAGATGGCGTATAATACAGGTACGCAGAAATGTTTCGCTGCATCATAGGTTGTGGGACGAAAGGGGAATAATGGTTTGCACTAAAATCCAGGTGTACAGAGCTGTCGTTTTTTTTTCAACTCTTTTTATGACTCTGAAATTTGAACACCTTATAGATGGCACATTACACGATTAGATGTCTTTTATAAAGGTTGTCTCCGTACAATCTGTGGCGTAACGTTTGATGATCGAGTGTCAAATGCTGACCTTTTTGAGAAATGCCAGATTGGTACCATCGAGACCTTCATGATGCAATCACAATTACGTTGGGCTGGACATGTGGCAAGGATGAGTGATGATCGCATACCAAAAGTTCTTTTTTACAGTGAACTCCATAGTGGTCATAGAAATGCTGGTAGACCTTGGCTCAGGTATAAAGATAAACTGAAAAGCAACCTTTCTTGTGTCAACATTCTATTCAAGAACTTTGAAGAGGTAACTATGAAGAGATCAGAGTATCGTTCTAGCTGCCATTCAACAATAATGCACCATCAAGAAGTAAACATCAATCGACTACGTGAAACACGAAAGCAAAATAAAACAGTAAACAGTGTTCCTGCTGCACTTGGATACATTACATTCTCCTCAACTGTTTGTGGTCTTTTCTGCAATTCTCGAGCCGGTCTCAAAAGTCATGCCCGTTATAGGCATGCAGATAATTAGTTTGTGGTCGTCGGAAACTCATACATCGAACTCAATGTGAGAGTCCATCATACATACATACATACATACATATACATATACATATATATATATATATATATATATATATATATATATATAATATATATATATATATATGATGTAACGATATATAATTTTGTATAATTTTATATATCAACAAGCAGTATTTAGAAAAATTTCAAAATCTTTTGAAATAATTTTGTTATCAATCTAACCTAAATCAGCTGCATTCTTCTTTTTTTTCTTTATCTCTCCACCACCTTTGATATTTTGAAACTACCTGCGTCTCGTTCGTGCGCATATGTTGACGTGCAACATCATCAAAGCTCAGTCCGATTAATGCCTAACAGTGGAAACGCGCCACAAAAACATTTCCAGTTTTGTCATATATATATATATATATATACATATATGACAAACTGGAAATGTTTTGTGATATATATATATATATATATATATATATATATATATATATATATATATGACAAACTGGAAATGTTTTTGTGACGCATTTCCAATGTGAGGCATTAATCGGACTGAGCTTTGATAATGTTGCACGTCAATATATATATATATATATATATATATATATATATATATATATATATATATATATAAATATGTATGTATGTATGTATGTATTAATAATAAATATTTCTAAATATTTCTGTTTACAAATATTTTACTTCGCTACATAAAAATTTCTTTGTTTCGGAACTTAAAAGTCGATGTAAGGTAACATATGACGTTACAATTTTAACAAAGAAACAAATAATTTTTTATGTAGCGATGTAAATTATTATTAAATAAATATATTATTAAAATATTATGCTCTACGTTGTGTCGAGTACTTTTAAAAATAAAGTTAATGCTAAAGAACTGTGGGTTCTTAATCCGCCTGTTCTTTCTCTTTATTTGTGTATATATACATATATATATATATATATATATATATATATATATATATATATATACTGTCATCCACAGACAGACTGTTTAGCTGCATCACAGCTCATCAGTGTGGCTAGACGTTCGTTTGCCTCTAGCTAGAATCGAAAGTTTGTCTGAATTGGTGTCAGTCGGAGATTCTACCACTAAGCCGTCAGCGCAGAACAGGGATGAAGATGAAGTTAAGCGTATTCATTTTTAGATAAACGCACTGTGACTGAGAGGACTCGATACGCTTTACCGAAGAGTCTTGCTATATTATCTTTAATAGTCACTGTTTACAAACCCACAATATACATATATATATATATATATATATATATATATATATATATATATTTGTACATATATATATATATATATATATATATATTTGTACATATATATATATATTATATATATATATATATATATATATATATATATATATATATATATGTCTGTGTGTGCCTATGTATTGCTAGTATATCTACTGTGAAAATATGTTTTTATACTTTCATAGTGTTTTATTTTTATTTGAGGGCTAACTATTTTACCATAGCTGGTACTCTAACAGGTGCTACCACGCCTAGTCAGGATGGACCTGGGAGCAACAGCAATTAAGAGCTGGTTCCACATTCAAAATCTCCAATCTCCCGTTCAGATCCCTTACTACCGGATGTAGTTTATCGTCATACCCAGAACTAAATACTACAGAGAAGAACAAGGTTTTATACTATACATAGACAGGTCATCTCATAGTGACCTCCGACCTGCTCGAAAGAGGCTAAAAGGACAGGTGTAAACACCGCATAATTATATCCTTCGAATATCCGTAAATAGGTTTAAGAGAGATTACAAAAAGATAAAATTTACTAAGAAATAAAAAGAACAGGAAATTGTGGAGGTCCCTTATCATCAACGTCCTGAAGGAACACGGCACATAGAAAAAGAAATTTATACATAGTAAAAAACCACTGCAGCAGCAATAATAACTTTGTATAAAATATTTTTCCTTGGGTAACAATTGTTACTTTCTATTTATATAGTACTAGAAAGTATGTAAAATGGCTAATATTTCCTTCAAAATTTGCTTTTGTTGCAAGGATACTGATATTTCTGAAATGAGCCTATGCCCCTTGGGAAAACTGGCGAATATGAATTTTCTCTGTCACGCAAAATAGGAACAAAACGACATATAATTCGAAATTAATATTTATTCTAGAAATCAACAATGACTTGTCTGTATTTGAACGGTTAGAAGTAAGCTGAGCTGTTGAGATTACGTTTCCTGTATTTATAGCGCCATCTATGTTACCAGAACGTTCTCGAAATTCTTGGAACTTTCAGAAACTTCTCAAAAGTTCTTGAAACTTCTAGAAAATTCTCCTTCATCTACTCAGCCTGGAATGAAATGAAAAATAGGCTTGTTTCAAAAAATCGATGTCCAGGTCACAAAAGCAAAGTCTGAAGGGAATAATAACCATTTTCATTGCTTTCGACACAGAAGCAATTAGGAAGTAAACTGACGCAAGACAAACAAGTCAAAATTTTATTACACAATGTAGTAGCAGTAGTAGTAGTAGTAGTAATAATAATAATAATAATAATTATTATTATTATTATTATTATTATTATTATTATTATTATTATTATTATTTTCTTTGATATCTGGCGTTTACACATTTCTTTCCGGGTCCCGCTCGGGGACCTAAGGTTAGAAATGGCATCATGACACTTTCCACTGCAAAGAAAAAAAGAAAAAAATAATAATTACATAGATAAAGCCCTTCGTAAAGTGTGGGCTGTACTTGTCAGAACAATGTTTTGTATCCCTTTGAGGCATGGATTTTCGGAGATCCCTTCAATCAGCCTAGTGGAATCTTTTCCAACCAGTCCAAGGGCTCCAACTACAACAGGGATTGTTGATGTTCCCATATACCACTTTTTTGAGATTTCTATTTCAAGGTCCTTGTATTTTGACAGTTTTTCGAATATCTTCAAAGATACATTGTAGCCTGCAGGGACTGCCATATAAATAAGGAGGCACTTATTTTGTTTGTGGTCTTTAATAACAATGTCTGGGCGGTTGGCTTTGATTTTTCTGTCAGTGTGTATTATTACAGTGTGTTATTATTATTATTATTATTATTATTATTATATTTCGATTTCTGCTATTGTCACACTACCTACCAAATCTGCGAGAAGACTTAAGGCAGGTAGTGGCGTGTTGTTATGGCTACATTTCTTGATTTCTTTTTCTAACTCCCATAACCTCACTAGCATTACAGAGACAAAGTGCTAAGAGTGTAGGCTGTATTTATCAAGACATTTTTTGTATTTCTTTTAAAATGGGATTTCCGGAGATTTTTCAATGTGCTGTTGTGTTATTTTTTAGCATTCCAAGCGCACCTACTACGACTGGTACTATTCTTTTTTTTCAATTTTCACATTATTTCTATTTCGATAGTTTTTCAAATTTCTTGGTTGCTATGTTACAGTCTGCTGGACAAGCCATATCTATTAGTTGGCAAAATTTGATCGGGTTTGGACAATTATGTCGGGACTCTTTGCTTCAATCCCCCCTGTCTGCAATCCCATAGGATTGCGATATCTTCTGTTTCTGTAACAACTGGGTGATGTTCATACCAATTCTTATTAACATCTTTTCCAACGTTTTTTTTTTAATTTTCCAGTTTAATTATTGCTCCACTGTATCATAACGATTTTTATATTTATTTGGCACAAGTACAGATCATTCTGAGATCGATCTATGGTTTCCTGATATTTTTCACAGAACCTGCATCTTGGATCCACACTATTATATATGATATTCGCCTGAAAGTTTCTCGTGAAAAGACTGTAGTCCAGCGCTGCAAGAATAAATCCTTCCGTTTCAGCCTTTAATCCAGATTCCCATAAACATCGATGAGTGTTAAGTTTATGAACATCGGCTATATTAGCGCGTTCTTGGCTTTCCTTTTCATATTTCTGCTGCAACCTTGGCTTTTTTTTTTCATATTTTTGCTATAAATAAGTTGTTTTTTGGGTTCTGTTTTGGTTTTCTACAGAATCTACTAAATGCGTACCTCCTTTATATTTGCAAACTTCTTTCATGATTGAATATTTTTCTGCTTTCGTGTTGCTTGAATGATGGTATGATCCAGTCCTTTGTTATCTCCACGTATGTTAGTAAGCCAAGAGTTGTCTTGTATGACAATTCAAAGCTGAATAAGACCTCTTCCACCTTCTTGACGGGCTATGTATAGACGGTCTGCATCATGTTTGGCTTAGAAAGATGCTTTCATGTCTTAGAATCCATTAGTATGATATCATTTAGAGTCAAGTTCAAGATTTAAAACTATACTGAACAACTGGGATGGCATGGCTATTAACGGTCAAAACTCTGTTCTGAGAATTCAGTTCACTTCTTTATATTAGTCGCACCCTTCTATAGTACTCTTCACGCACTATTTCATTCATTTTCTTTATGGTGAATTCCTTCACCCACATTTACAAAAAGGTACTTATAAGCTTCTTTTTGCTCTAAATTTGTTATTGTTACCCCAAGATCTAAGCTAATAGAGGAGGTTTGTTGTTGTGTTCCTCGTAAAATTGTGGCTTTAGCACATTTATCCAAACCGAATTCCATTCCGGTATCATCAGTGAAACATTTTAATGTTTTCGGGAGAGATTCCAGCTCACTGTCTTTCCTAGCATACAACTTTAAGTCATCCATGAGATATCTTATAGTCATATTTCGTCCTGTTAAGTTTAGTGGTTAATGCTATTAAGGATATACCAAATAGTATGAGAGACAATGAGTCACCTTGAAATATTCATCTATTGATGTTTATTACACAAGACTAAATAGATTCCATTTATATGACTGAGGTGAAATGTTGTATTCCATATCGAAGTACATTGTTTGATGAAATTGATGACGACCGGTGATACCTTATATATATTTAAAGACTTTAGCATCCAGGAATGGGGTACACTATAGAATGCCTTACGGTAATCTATCCAGGCAGTACTGAGATTTTTCTTGAATCAATTTTTCTTTGAATCTGTTTTCCAAGATCAGCTTATTAATAAGTAATTGATCTTTACATCCGTAAACGCTATGTTTGTATCCTTTTTGGTTCAAGGGGTATGATGTCATTTTCTTAAGAAGGAATGTCTGTTTTGTCAGAATAGATGTAAGCAGTTTGTAAGTAGTGGAAATACATGTAATTGGACTGTAGATTTTTGGGACATTTGTGTCGCCATTCTTGGGTAGAACGAAGATAATTCCTTAGATACCCATGTCAGAATTTTAATAAGATCATTGACCATTTGAAGATATCTGTCTAGTATCTGTGTGCTATATTTAGATAATAGAGCCAAAAGTTAGGAATTTTATCTATTCCAGGAGATTTCAAGTTTTCTTTCAGTGCCCATTCAACATACTCTTCTGTGATTGCCACCCATGTTTGTTCTGGTATATTTTTCATCCGTTCTACCTGTTGCGTAATCCATTCTGCTTCTTTGTTATGTTCCTTAGTGCAAGTCCATATTTTTCCCAGAACTGGATAATCTCTTCCACTGTGTGTGTCTGAGGAGTGCCATTTCAATTTTTTGTTTTCCTATTCTCTGAAAAATTTCTTCGCATTGGTTCCAAAGATCTTGTTCTGCCTTGATCTTTTTTTCATAGTGTCTTGGAGCCTTCAGTTGCATTGTTTGCTTTATTTATTTCTTTAGCTGATAGGACTTCATGTTCATTCTTAATTTCGTATTTTCTTTCTACTTTTCTGCCTTTTCTAGTTCTTACATTTTTTTCTCTTGTCCGTTCATCGAGTACTGATAATTCACTTCTAAATTGTTCAATTTCTTTCTCTATTTTCTTTTCCAATGTGGATCTTCATGTTTGCGAGTCTGCCTTTTTTTCCTTTTGATATCTATTCTTTTTAGTTGCTGCTTTTGCTTATGCATATAATGCTTCGTTGGGACTTATATGTGTCTCTACTTCGCTCAGAATTAATTTGAGTGCTGTAATGTAGTGTTTAATAGTTTTATGGTTATACAGGGTGACCCCCAAAAAACGGGAAATTTTGAAGTGCGTATTGCCAGACAAGAGCAAATGGCAACACTGCGAGACAGTGACCTTGAGCAAGTAAACATTTCGCCATTTTAGTAACGAGAATGAAATTCACAGTATCCCAGCTGAGATGTTGCAGCAGTCAATGAGGAATCTCAACAGCAGATTTCAAGAATACATTCGTACAGGAGGGCGCCATCTACAGGACGTAATTTTTAAAAAATGAAAATTCCATCATTGTTTCTTATATGGCATGTTTTAAGGTTTCAATTACTATGAATTAAATATTTTTCTTCCATCACTCTTGGTTTTATTGGATTGTTAAGAGGTTCCCGTTTTTTGCGTCACCCTATACTTTGTTGGTTGCAATTTTGGGAATTGTTCTCGTTTCTTGTTTCTGAATCATATGCCATATTATATCTTCCTTGGCCTCATGTATACTATTTCTGATTTCCGTAAAATATTTCGGTACAATGTGATTTGGAATCATTTTATTGGAGGCTTGTGACCGACTAAGATCACGTCTTTCCAACTCTTCTAAACTTTCAGCATAATTTTCACAATGTTTGGTGTGCATCTCAATTTCTTCATTATGATCTGTGGTTTGTGTGATGTTAGTAATTTTTATGTCAATTTCTGGTTCCCTTTCATGTTTTCTTGATTTACCTATTCTCGTTGCAATTCTTTTTATTTCTTTAATTTCGCCATCTGTCAGTTGGTTACTTCACATGATGTACCTTCTTACATCGTCTAGTTTATTTTTGTCCACGTATTTTCTAATTGCTTGTCCAACCTTTTCTCGCCAAATATCACGTTTGGCGAGTGATGCTTTTTCTGGGGTTTGTGAAACGCTTCATACAATGTAGTCATAACGAGCTTGTACACCTCACGAGACCATTTTACATTTTCTTTCTTTACGTGAACGATTGTGTGTCTAGTTGGAGATTTCGCCGGGCCATCATTAGAATTATCCCAATTGTGGGGACCAGAAGATTCACTATTTGTGAAAGAGTTTGTTCCTGTGGCAGATTTTTCGACCACAGGTCGGTTCCCTCCTGAGAGACGGGCTTCCTGCTTATCCATTGAAAGTGCCATACTAGACGTTTTGGTTTGGCCTTAATTCTTATATTGTTCCCAGGAGTTTCAGGCATCGTTCGCGGACTCATAAAACAGCAGCCATTCAACATTGGCACGATTAATAACTTGAATTGCGTGTTGTTGTTCGGAGTTTTCCCCTACTAAATGACAATAGAGACGCGATTAGAATTCAAAAAGAAAGAAGTTGGAAAAAGAAACTATTCAACGAAGCAAAACATTATTATACTAGTGTATTATGATTAAATAATACATTATATATTTATAATTACGAAAGATAAAGAGATGGTTATTTTTATTTATTTAATTTTTACCTCTTGTTGCTACTTCTGTTATTCCTATTAGTTGGTAATTAATTAAAATTATTATTGTTATTGCTACCATTACTGGTCCCTGTAACGAAATTGTCAAAAGATTTTATTGGAAAAAGAAAAGGTTAACATTCAGTTAATAAAGTGTAGAAGATATACGAAGGATGACGTGTCACTGCTGTGAAATTAAAAATACTACTACTACTACTAATAATAATAATAGTAATAATGTTTATTATTTTTAATGATAATAAGATTAAGTGAAACATCCCTGTAAATTGAACAAATAAACAATATTTAACTGAATGATTAAATTAAACAAAGCAGCGATATTATTTTTCGGCGTATATTAAAAAAAATCAATTATTGATAACTTATTTATTTGCAAAAAATTATATACAATATTTATTCATTCGTTCATTTATTTGTTCGTCTTTCTGTATTTTCAGTTATTTCTTCACTGAACTCCTCAAGAATACTTATCTTTATCTACGACTAATATCATAGTCTTTCTAAAAAAAATATACCGTAGTTTTTTTTATAAGAAAAAATATTTACAATTATCTATAACTAATATCGTAGTCTTTCTAAGGAATATATGAATAATACAGATAAGAAAACTAGTTGATTACTCAATCAGGATCATTAAAAAAGAAACAGATTAAGACGAATGAATAAAATAAATAATAAATTATAATAAATTAATAAATAAATAATAATAGTAATAATAATAATAATAATAATTATTATTATTATTATTCATGTTTACGATAAAATAGTAGTAAAAATAACAATATTTCATATTTACGTTATTTAAAAAAAACAAAACAAGGCTAAATTTTCAGGAGCTTCGAAAAACTCGTCATTCTCATTATAATTCCAACCGCGTTTCTTTATTATTATTATTATTATTATTATTAGATATGTATGTTATGTTTTGTATCCTGTAGAGCCGGAGGCAAACTAGGGTTCTTAGGCCCTATAAGAGAATTGTCATTTAATTGATAGCACTTTTCTTACGAATGCGATTTTCTGGGCAACTTGTATGTTGATGTTACCTGGACATTTAGTAAAATTGTCCTCTCCTGTTCTCACGAGGTCCAGAGTTTCGATTACTATTGATACAGTTTGAGTCTTCATTTCTCACATCCTGTTAATCTCCAGGTCTTTGATATTTTCTCGATAATTTTCATGGGGGTGTTGCTATGTCAATAATCATACACTTTCTGAATTTGTTGTTTCTAAAGATAATATCAGGTCTGTTGGCATTTATTTCCCTGTCAATTTGAATTGGCTTGGAGGATAGTTACATCGTTATTTTGGGTAACTGTGTCTGGTTCGTGCTCATAACATCTCTCAGTGGTTTCGATTTTGTGCTTCTTGCACATCATCCAGTGCACATTTGTCGCTACAATGTTATGTCTGTGGGTATATTTATAATTTGCTAGTGACGGACATCCCGAGATAATATGGTCAAATGTTTCGTCATATTTTCCACTGATCATGCATTTCGGGTTAATGTTGTCCTTGATTATGTGACAGTGATAGGTTGTGGTTGCAAGGCTTTGGTCCTGAGCGGCAATAATTAGGCATTCTGTCTCAGCTTTCAACCCAGTTCTCATCAGCCACTTATATGTTTTCTGTTGGTCGACATCTGCTTGTATCGTTCTTTTTAGGTATTTGTCTTGCAACGCCTTTCTCTCCCAATGTTTTTGCGATTTCGTTTGGCCAAGTTGTTTTGCTTTCTGTTTTACTTGTTTGGCGTAGATGGTATTCGCTTTGTTTTGTTTTTCTTGTTCTTTTGGCAGGGTTTTATGTACATTAAGCTATTTCTTGAAGAGTGCCGCCTCTATATTGATGGAGTGGATTTCGTGTTTTAATATCTGTAGGAGAGGGTCGTTGTTTTTTGTGCTGTATCCTTCTAATTCCATTGTTAAAATTTTTAGACTTAGTTCAAGTTGGATTAGATTTCGGCCGCCTAAAGCACTTGGTATGTACGTCCTATCAACATCTGATTTCGAGTTGTGCATCCTCATTTGCGTAAATATTTTTCTGGTCTTGTTGTCCAATCGCTTAATGTCATTCAACTTCCGTTTAATTATGTTGAAGGTGTATGTTACTATGGGCATAGGTAAGGTGTTAATAGTCTTCATTTTGTTGGACCCATTTGGTCCACTTTGTTGTTGTTGTTGTTGGTCTTCTTTGTAGTCTTCTTCTTCTTCTTCTTCTTCTTCTTCTTCTTCTTCTTCTTCTTCTTATTATTATTATTATTATTATTATTATTATTATTATTATTATTATTATTCATTTATTCATTTATTTACTTACTGTTTAGTAAAATCTCTTAAGAAGCTATTATCCGAGAAGTAGAGAAAAGCAAGGGTAGCAATTATTTGCATTCTGCTTGTACGGATCCTAATGTCAGGCGATATTTAACATATACAATGTTTACGTTTTGTTCATATTAATAATACACTCCCAACTTGAGCAGTTCTCCACACTGCTTTTTTAATCACTTGTAATCTGGAGTTACTGGGAATCTTGCCCATGTTTTAGGTACCATTTTTATCATACTCGGGGCTCCAATTATTTTAGCTCTAATAGAAGTTTTAAGGCGCCAAAATCTTTTTTTAATACTTGTATTATTTATTTATTATTTCTAGTTTATATTATTTGCTGTTTGACACAATCCTTTCCTATATCTTTTACCCGAGATACCGGAGGTAAAGGAAGTTTTTTTCTTCTTTCATAGTATATTATTGAGTATATTATATCGAGATACCGAATCTGTGTGCTGTCTTCTCATGAGATAATGATGCATTTCCTGAGTCTTTCTTAATGTGTGCAACAATATACTGCTTACACTTTCCCATGTTCCTGTTTTCAGAATCTATTCACGCAAGTGAGGCGATAATGCTACTAAGACACAAAGGACTACAAGAGAGTGATAAACATTAAACGGAAGAGGAAAACCAACTCAAACAGGAAATAATGGAAAAACTACTCCTGTTCAAAAGACCGAGGAGGAGTGTATTTTTATTGGAACAATGATTTCTGCGTAAATCTCACTTCTTAATGTTTCTATTTGTTTATATTTTAATTTTTTTACTGAGATGATTTTTTTGTTATCTCTGAGAAGTTACTTGGTTGTTGGTTTATTGTATTGTATAAATGCGGTCACTATTGTTATGGGAACTTACCCATAATATAAATGGACTATTCCATACTTCATAAATACTGCGCCTCAAGAGGAGACAGTCGGACAGAGAGAGTGAGCCAGACAGACGGCTAGACGATTACAGTAGATATTGGAATGGTGATACTTCGAGGTAACATAGTTCACTCTAACCTGACCTGATTGTTATTACTGACACTTCTACTTCTTTTGTACATATTCTGTTTGTAATATATCTGTGTTATTCTATACCTGTGTTCGAGTTATTCTTCATTCGTTCTACCTTGGACCATCACCGTGGTACAAGGAACCTGGACCATAACAACTATATAAGGGACAGGTCCACTGTAACATTTTACCTCTTGGCACTTTTGGTGTTTTGCTGTCATACTGTCATTATTAATATTATAAAGTGAATGTCAGCATACCGAGAAAGTGATACTATCGTATAACTATATGAATCCCAGTATATTTATCACTAGACCAGAGGGCTTTGGGGCATTAGGCCTTTTACCTCCAGCTAATTTATGTATTTAAATGTTATAAGAATTTAGTAATAATAACATTATTTTACTTTATTCGACACCTTAATTCGACATAATCTTTCTTCGTATACGCAAACGATTTCAGTAGTTTGTTTACATTTACTTTGCGCGCAATATTTCTTTTCTTTAAAATCACCATTCTGTATGATCGCTTCATATAAAGTCACTCTTAAACTTATTAGGGGACCCGAACTATATAATATTTCGAATACATCACAGTACGTGTGGTAGAAAAATAAAAAAAAGCATATGATAACGTACCGTGCCCCTTTAAGTTTTGATTACGGTTTAATTAGATACTATCAATCCCAGTTGTGACGAAAAGCAAAATTAAAATTAAACCTTTAATAAAGAATTGTTTTTTTTTAATATTTTCACTATGTTCGATATTTAAATTTAACTTTAGATGAGTTATTTATTTGATATTTAATCGCGTGTAATTACAGTAGTTACTTCCTGTTACTTGAGTTTGTTTATGATTTGCCGAGATTAAAAAATGGACGGACGGATACACGTACACTGAACTTTATTTATATATGACACTCGGTCTGATAAGGATATATTAGGCACATGCATAAGAGCCAAATATGTGTGATACTGTGAGAAACTTTGATGTAAACGGCGCACAAATTTACACGGTCCCAATTAAAAAGAGCTTCATGTTGGGAAGCCTAGTCCTTCGTGGTTGCTAGAACTAATGGCATGAATTTCAGTTTCACAGTGAAATAAATCATTTGAGAGAAAAAATAAATTTATTTTCTTGTGAACTAGTTCAAAACGATTTGTGATTTTTGATTTTGTTTTGCGAAAACTGGGTTAAATTTATACAATAAAATAGATTAATCTGCTAAAATTCTCAAAATATGTCGTATCTCATCTAGCTCGGTTACAAGTTACTCTGTTTTTATTTCCACGGAAAATGTTCAGATGAGCCACAATTCTTTGACCCTGTCCACCTATTCCAGATGCCCACAGCTAGAACCTGTCATACCCTGTACAGATGGTCGAATCATTATCATTCCTTTGTATTCTACTGGTAAAGATGGAATTTCACGCAGAAAGAACGTTCTCAATAACTGTTCCTTCGTGGAAAGGACTCCCGTGTGAATACTTTCGTGATCACTATAAATTTGAATTCAGGAATCTGTCCGTCATTTTCTTTTAAATCGAGTTCACCCTAAGCAAGGCAGTAAAGCTACTAAGAAATAAGGGTTTACTGGTTGTGAAAGTATTAGAAAACAAAAACATAACTAAAGAATGAAAACAAAAAAAGAGTAATCAGGAGGACAGTAGATAGCGATTGACATTTTTGAATATCAAAATTACATCATAGTTTAAAATATACATAACGCGTTTAAACATTTCCATCGACGGTATGTTTTCATCTTTTGAGGTGAATAGATTATAAAAATTTTAATCGTTTTTATTTAATTGCCGATCATAACTTGACGGTAAATAGAAGTAGTGTCATTGTTTTTGTGCCAAATGTTTATATGTGATAATTTACATGGAAAGACGACACGTTGCTCGTTGAACAATATATGCTGATGTCTTTTCTTGTCGACAAAGATACATTTTCCCATGTGACAACTGAATCCTTATAAATAAAACTGTTTTGACTTCTACCTCCTTTCCTTAAATCTGATCGACGATAGACGAAAATACTCGTAACGTAACACAAAATTTCGTTCCATTAAAAGTTTCCTCCTGACATCAACTAACATTCACATTGAGGAAGGACTTGCCGAAACTCTATTTCAAAGTTCTATTTAATGAAATAAAATGTCTTTACGAATTAAAAGCAAGAGCCAAAGACGTAGAAACAGTTCGCGTAGAGCCTGCCGTAAAGGTAATGCTAGAGTGTCTACTGCTTTAAAGCGATTCTGAAGATGTTCACTTGCAAATGAAACAAAATCCAGCCTATAAAGTACGACCTGTACATAATGCCAATGACATTATTTTTTAATATCGTTCGATTGAAACGTGTCAGATTGATTGATGGATTAATTGCTTGACTAATTGAATGATTCGTTTTTAACGTCTTCTCAACCCATTGTAGTTTATTTAAAGCCAGAAACGCTTTAATTTTACTGCAAGAAATATTTTCGATAATAATGAAAATGAAATAATAACTTTGTTTAGATAATAATGGTTTAATGATTCATGCGTAACTTTTTTAGATAATAATGTTTTATATAATGTTTTAATGATTCATGTCTAACATTTTTAGATAATAATGTTTTATATAATGGTTCAAGAGACAAAAAATTACTCACCCCCAAAGGTTGTATCCGTTAACAATAACACATTTAAAAAAAAACATATTTCGATTTGCAATTAATTTTTTGTCTCGTATGCTACCTGTCTTTTACCAAAAACAAAATAATGTCCATGCCTGAGGATGACTGAATGTATAGTTGAAAGTACTTGCGAAATACCTTATACAGTTTATAATTTTAAAAACAAGGATCATAACATTCATCGAGGGATTTGTAGGTTAATGCACCATTAAAATTTTGTTTGCGAAAGGATTTCGCCATTTTATATCATTAACTTTACTAATCTACTATTTGTAAGAATGATTCATTGTAATATACTTATATATAATGATTGATATATATATATATATATATATATATATATATATATATATATATATATATATATATATATATATATATATATATATATATATATCCAGGAATGGGAAGCGTTAAATTATTCTACTTACAGAAATAAATGCACACAACTATACTATGCTGCCATTGTTTATGTAGTCCTGGGTATGACGATAAACCACATCTTGCAGCAAGCCCTCTTATAGAGATGTTGGGGGGTTATGAAAAGCGTGGAACCACCTTTTAATTGCTGTTGTTCTCAGATCCACCCCAATACTAAGGTTATTTAAGTGCTTTTAAATAAATAATTCCGGTAACGATGTCAAATTTTATTTTGGTTCCGCTCAAACCCCTTCGAAATTTAAATTCTACCATCATCGAATGACTTTAGGCAATGTAAAATACATAAACAGTACTGCTCTCTCTAAACATTTCTGGCAATTAATGAATCGTGATAATGCACCCATTATTACGTTGGATATAATAGCTAAAGCAAAATCATACAACGCAATATAATTTATGCCTTATAAAAAAAATTATTTTAGAACACTTAGAAAATTCTCTATATAAATTTACTGTATATATATAGTGTAAGTTATGTCAATAGATTTATGCTTTAATATATTTAAATAGCTATATCTTTAACTTATTTCTGGAATTTTTCTCTTTTTGTTATTCCAATATGTCCTTCACTTTTGTTAATGTGTTAGTACACCACAGATAACTGATCCTATATTGAAGCTTGGAGAGTAGGAAAAGATAATTGTCTTTCTATCTCATCTATTGATTGAAAATAAAGCCCAAATCTTATCTTAAGAAAACAATTTACAAACATATTTTACCCCTATCTGCCCCTGATCTCTTTACCTGAACGTATCTAATGCTCGTTTTCGTATTAGAAAACCACAGCAATAAGATTTGGGTTGGTTTATTTTGTTTTAAGGCATATCAACATCAATTGGTTATTTAATGCCGACACCATTTTTAGGATAGATTCGCATGAATAGAATACGTATTCTTTGGTTCAGATTGGTTTGGCTTATTTTGTTTTACGGCATATCAACATCAATGGGTTATTTAATGCCGACACCATTTTTAGGATAGATTCGCATGAATAGAATACGTATTCTTTGGTTTAGATTGGTTTGGTTTATTTTGTTTTACGGAATATCAACATCAATGGGTTATTTAATGCCGACACCATTTTTAGGATAGATTCGCATGAATAGAATACGTATTCTTTGGTTTAGATTGGTTTGGTTTATTTTGTTTTACGGTATATCAACCTCAATGGGTTATTTAATGCCGACAAAATTTTTTATTGCTGGTAATATATGGTTTTGTCATAATTCTGTTTCTGGTAATATTTTTCTTCAAAATTGTATTGCTGGTAATAATTTTTTTCAAAAATGTATTCCTGGTAATAATTAAGTATTTGTCCATAGCTGAGATCCTAACAGATGCTACTATCCCGGGTCAGGGCGGACCTGGGAACACCAGCAATTAAGAGGTGGTTCCACCCTTCTCAAAACCTCCTGATCAGAGCCTTACTGCTCGACGTAATTTATCGTCTTACCCAGGACGAGGATGTAGTTTAACGTCTTTCCCAGGACAGCCATAGCAATAAGAGACGTGAATATGATGTTTAATTCCATGCACAACGCCATTCCAACACCTTCATTGCACGTTAACACTGGTTGTCTTCCCTTACAGCATTTGACGAGACGACTTGCCAAGTTGAACGGCAAGAATTCTTGCACGGAGCCAGACGTATTCGTCACTCATCCACTCGCCCCACTTCCCAGGACAAGTTTTCACCATCATTCCAGGATCTGTAATTAATATCGCAGGTCAAGTAAAGCGACGACTTAAACTTGAGTGGTTCTTAATCGAATGCGAAATTCGATGACAGGATCGATGAAATCGGTTGGCTGACACCTATGTGAGACATTTACATCAGGGAGAACCTGTCTGAATCTACGTGACATGTTTTCCATCCGGTTACAACGAGATGCTAATAGATGAAGCAGGTGTTATACGCATAGATTTGGCAGCATATTGAAAGTGACCGTTGAAAGAATCGCGTTAGGAAGGAAGACATCTTTGTACGTCTTCGGAGGAAGACGTAAAAAGGAACATACACACACGCGCACGCACGCAAAGATAGACATACGAACAAACACATTGAAAAGTAAACAATCTGCACACTAACGTGTTATATAAATGATTTGATTAATCACATTAAAAATATTTATACCAAAAGTAATAGCTGATATATGTTTTAAAAAACCTTATAATTCGCCTTATTCCATGTGCCCTGTCCTTTCAGCTCGTAGGCGATCATGCCTATCCACAACTTCCTGTTCTTATTAGGTTTTAATAATTTTTGCTATTTCTCTTAAACCTTCTTTCGCAATCAATTTCTTTGCTCATATTTTTCGGTCAGTAGTATCCTCAGAATCCTTCTGTAGAACCACATTATTGTTGATTCAAGTCTCTCATCTTTAAGAGAGATTCTTCAGCACTAACTGCTATACAGAAGGACAGATATCATGTAGCAGTTTAGTACTCTTTTCCTCCGTCGTTGAAGTGCTATGTTGATTTTCTGATATATATATATATATATATATATATATATATATATATATATATATATATATATATATATATATATATATATATATATTCAAGTCTCTTCATCTTTAATTGTCCAACAATCACTGACATACAGAAGGACAGATATGACGCAACAGTTTCGTACTCTTAAGTCTCAGACTTACATTGATATAGACATACATTCCTTCTATTTCCTCTTTATGTGCCATATTCTGAATCGCCAAGCGATGTTCAAATTCCAGTCGATTCTTTTCCGTTCACTTCGGGTTAATGCTCTTACAAAAAGAACGAATGCAAAAGCCCTCTAACTATAAACTAAAGAGCAGGGAAGACATGAAAGAAAAATATCTTAATTCCTAACTGGGTAGGACTGTTAGATGATTTCATAGTCAGTTTTTCACCATTTCTCATTTATCAGTTCTCCGAAGCGGGTGGCTGGTTCTACAGAAGCCTCCATCGGAATAATCAAGTCATTTGTGCAGGTAATCTAGCGAATCAGTTCTAAAATGAACTGTTGCTCCTACATATGTGGAAATCGACGATAGTGTCCTATATATATATATATATATATATATATATATATATATATATATATATATATATATATATATATATATATGTGTGTGTGTGTGTGTGTGTGTGTGTGTGTGTGTGTGTGCATGCGTGCGTGTGTGCGTGCGTGTGTCTGTTTGTTTTTTGGATGGTTATGTGCTGGTTGTGATGGGTAAATTGTCGCCATTTTATATTTTGCGGCCCATGGAGAGATCGATCATTTTTCGACCAACATTCTGTTATAGGTTACACATGATTGCAAGAGTCGATTATTTTATTTAATGCAGTGTATAAATTCTGACCAATTGGGATTTGTTAAATTTTTGCGGTGGTTTAGCGAGTCAGAATGGTGGGTTCCGTTTTGACCTTAACAGATATTCATAGTACTCCTTCAAATTGGCGGTTATCGTTTTTAGCCAATAGGAAACATAGTTTTCATTTGGCTCTATACTTCGTATATATATATATATATATATATATATATATATATATATATATGTGTGTGTGTGTGTGTGTGTGTGTGTGTGTGTGTGTGTGTGTGTGTGTACAGGTTGCGATGGGTAAATTGTCACCATTTTATGTTTTTAATTTCACGCATGCGCGTTGTTTGTTTTTGATTTTGTCCATTGCACATTATAGTAGGGTCAGTTGGGAACCGATTGTGAGAAATAAAGAGCACATGAACTAATTCACACCGCCAGAAATTTGGAAACTGCATGCTCTACTACTTGGCATTTGTGCCGGAAGCACATTACGAACATTTATTGGTGTCTGGGTGTCAATCTGATAATAATGAAGAGGATTCGGAAAGAGTTGAATGAGTTTAATGGGAATTACGAAGGTACAGTAATTCGGAAAATTCACTCTGACCGATCTAATGAGAAAGAAATATTTTGTTCAGGACCTCAGACTCAACACTGAGGACGACATAAAGTACCCTGAGGTGGTAGTGCTACCCTGGGTCAAGTAGGTGGCAGTAAGACTCTATGTCTGGCAACAGGGTTCTGAACCATGCCACACAAGCAGGAGGACCCAATCATGGCTGTTGGATAATTTCTGCGACCACACCAACCCTTACATTTGTCCAGCTAACTACCCAATCTGCAACCACATTGATTATTATGTGTCGGGTGCAGTTGAGCAAGGGAGCAACAAAACTCCTTATAACAACAAAAAGGAACTGTTGATAAGGATTATGGCAGGGTTCACCAACGTAAACAAGGACACCGTCCAGAATAGTTGTAGGAGATTCCGAAGTCGTCTGGAGGCCATTGTTGAAGCTAATGGCGAATTTATTGAATAAATGTACTTTGTCGTATTTCAATATATTTTTATATAATTCTGGCAAATATACCTGTTAAAATGAGATGTAATTTTTATTTTAATTTTTGTATAATTCACACAATTTATCCATCGCACCCAGTGTGTGTGTGTGTGTTAGCATATATATATATATATATATATATATATATATATATAGAGAGAGAGAGAGAGAGAGAGAGAGAGAGAGAAAGAGAGACAGAGATAGAGAGATAGAAGATAATACGAATAAAAGCTGATTGATTTTCATTTCAGCACTACGACTTTGGGGTTTCGTAGACGAATATGTTGTCAACACTTCAAGAAGTTTCAGCAATTTATTATTATTATTATTATTATTATTATTATTATTATTATTATTATTATTATTATCCTTCTGCCACAGTTAAATTCAACGCTCGACTCATCCGGTGTACCCACACCCGATTTTTCCTCTAAAACTGAGGCTCTATTCAGCGAGATGCACATAGCCCCATTGATGGTACTGGGCATCGTCTCTAAATTAGACTCCCATAAGACTAGTGATGGGGATGGGATACCAGTCGTTGTCCTGAGGAAATGTCCTCCTGAAGTGGTTCCTGTTCTTCCCAAATAGATAACTACTGACGCAAAGACTCTTGCTTTCCAGCCTGTGGAAAATCCTCATCTGTTGTCCTTGTCTTTAAGATACCCTTCTGTCCCATCTAACTTCCGTTCTATCAGTCTCCTACCACTCTTCTTTAAAGTCTTCGTGGCTTTAATCAACTCCGAAGTGATTAAGTACCTTACATCCCATGATCTGCTCCCTGACAAGCAATACGGTTTCCGCTTTGTCAGATCTACCGTTGATGTGTTCACGGCCATAACTGAATTTGTTTACCAAGCACTTCATTATAACGGAGAAGCTCAAGCCGTGACTTTTGATATCTCTAAAGCGTTTGATAGGTTCTGGCATGCCGGCCTCCTTCGTAAGCTTAAGGGATAGGGAATTTCAGGGCGATTATTTGACGTAACACAATCATTCCTGTCAAAACGTAAAATGAAGGTTATCCTAAACTTGTTCTCCTCCAGTTCCTTTCTCATGAACGCTGGTGTTCCGCAAGGCTCTATCCTGGGTCCTACACTGTTTCTGATCTTCATTAACGATCTTCCCGATGTCATCAGTTCCCAAGTAGGCATCTACGCTGATGACACTACTACTCACTCGTGCCTCAATAGCAAATCTGGTATCGCTGACAAAACTAACCTGGCCGTTGGTCTCGAAAAGGACCTCAAATCTGTGGTGGACTGGGACAGGAAATGGCTGGTAAACTTTAATGCCTCAAAAACAAAACTGCTCTCATTTATCCACCACAGAGAAACCCTCCCTGCCACACATTAGAATGCCTGAAGCTTAACTCCACGAGAGCGCTTCTCTGCGCTTGCTGGTTCTCACGTTGTCCGCTGACCTAAGATGGAGCAAATACATTGAATGAATAGCTTCATCTACCGCAAGGAAAGTTGGTTCTCTGTGTCCTGTCGGAAAGTTTTTATCGCCTGAGTCTATCCTTCAAATCTATAAACCAACCATTCGCACATGCATGGAATACTGCTGCCATATATGGCCTGGAGCCCCCGTTGTTCGCCTCAAGGTCATCGACAAAATCCAGAGACGGATATGCAATGTGATTGGTCCTGGTTTGACATCTCGTCAACAATCACTTTCTCACAGACGTACCGTCGTTCCCCTTTGTCTTTTCTATACGTACTTTCACGGTAACTACTCCGACGAGCTATTTTCGCTGGTTCCCAATCTGCAGGATTTTAAGCGTGATACTAATTTGGCATCTCAGTCCCACCCATTCACTATCGAAACGGTTAAATGTAGCCGTCTCTTCTACTCCAATAGCTTCATGTCTCGCACTTCCCGTCTGTGAAACTCCCTTCCTCTTACTTGCTTCCCTGACAGTTATAGTCTTCAAATATTCAAATGTAATGTCAATCGACATCTTGTGATGCCTTGATCTAATTCCCCGTCCTTCTCTTTGTCTTTTCCTCTATCACGTCTCTTACTCTTGTTCCAACTCTCTGTATCTCCTCGCATGATAGTGACACTCCCGCCTTGCTTGGGGTGAAATGCTTAAAATATCTCTCTTACTTGCATGTTCTGATCATTGTTATTCTTATAAAAGTTATTCTTATCGTTAATATTATTATTATTAGTTATTACTTTTCGTATCAATACTTTTATAATATAATGAGAAAAAAGTTTTCATTTTCGCCACTCACCATTTATAGTTGGCGCCATCAGACCGAAGTAAGGAACTGACCCTCATGAATAAATATATGTGGAAGAGGCAATAAAAGTTTTATCAGGTGCCGCGACGAAAGGCCTGGTAAATTCGAAGCGGGGTCATTGACATCGGCTGATGTTGAAATTTAGCCCAGTTCAAACGACACCATTCTATGACCGAGGCTACAGGATAACAGAAATGTTTGTAATTTTCAAAAGCTTTATTGTGCTCCCATATGTCAAGAAAAAAAAATATATATAAGGAATAGGTTTGATATCCCAGTTTTTATATAAGGAACGTTGATATTTCTCTTTCTCTCTATATATATATTTTAAGACATTTTTATGTTTAACATTCTTTTTATAGATACACATTTTTAAGTAAATGCTCTGTTTATAATAAACAGTATTAAACAACATTTACCGGCCTGAATGTCCGAGAAATGTTCATAGAAAATATTCCTCCTCCGTCAGGATTCGAACCTGTATCCTATACGGAACCGTCATATAACCTGACGTTAATCGAATCGGTTAAAAAGCACGTCAGGCTGTATGACGGTTCCGTATAGGATACAAGTTCGAATCCTGTCGGAGGACGAATATTTTCTATAAAGATTTCTCGGACATTCAGGCCGGTAAATGTTGTTTAATACTGTTTATTATAAACAGAGCATTTACTTAAAAATTTGTATAAAAAAAATGTTAAACATAAAATGTCTTAAAATAATTGTCGGACTTTGTCCATTTGATAATATATATATATATATATATATATATATATATATATATATATATATATATATATATATATATATATATATATATATATATATATTGCGTGTCGTTAAACGGAGAATGTTGCGTGTTTCCCAGTGGCGTGAATTGGGAAAATTCTTCATCTTAAAAAATACAAACAGAGAGTTCTCTTTGAAACTGTAAACGGAAATTTTCGCGGAACGCAAGCTAATGCCGCCCGTTTGATGTAATCTGTTTGATGTAGATATTTATGAAATGTCGCTTAAGCTGGTACAATGCCAGAATATTGACTGACCATGTGAAAGTCTGCCTACCTCAAAGAACTATAAATGAGAAGATTGATCGTGTTGCTTTTTTATTTTTTATTTGTTTTTGTTTTTTAAATTTACCATCAGTGTTAAATGTAGACACGGATATTACAATCCTGCCAATTGCAAGAATATTTCTTTGAGACAGAAGCATTTTCATAACGTAATAATATTCTTGAAAACACACACACATCTATATAAAAGTATGAATGTTATTATATCATGTCCCTCTGAGAGTGCTACCGGTACGATGTACTCTAGGTCGACCTACCGCAAGATCGGTTTGTCGCTAACTCAACCGGGTCTCCTACCAGAGTCTAATGTGAAAATTAACAGCAAGCATAACTTTTGAACATTCGCTTGTATATCTATACCAGAAAGATTCCCCCATTGTTTAAAAATATTGTTGTCTATGCATTCACGTACCCCTGGAAGATTGCATCTCAAAAATCTATAATAAAAAAAGGATTAAATTGATTCATCTGGCACTCATACAACACACTGTCCAGCAGGTTGACCTGTCACATATCGACCAGCACATCCCGACCAACTAATATACAACTATCAGCATCAGATGAATATTAGTGAATAATACCAATGTAAAGAAAAACTTAAAATAACAAATCGCATTTTTAGTGCAGTTTCGTTTCCACTAACGTTTGCATAGGTACCTCGCAGATATCGCTAAAAAAATCATAGCATGATGAAAAAGAGGACAAACTTTTATCGAAAGGAAAACAAACTTTTATCGTCTAAATATTTATGTTATTATTAAGAGGAAAGAACAAAGTATTTTTTTAATTATTTTTTAAATGTTTTCCTTATTTTTCGTACATTCTAAGTTTTGATTTAAAAAAACTTGTTTCTCTTTGTTTCAGCGGATCTACTAAATAACAAAATTTTAGCACGATTTTTTTTTTTGTATGGCAGACATTAATTTTGAAAATCTTTCAAAAATAAAAATAATTGTTGGATGTTAATGAATCTTACAGAAACTATTCACAAATGATGGAAATTATTAAAAATATGTTTTCTTTTTTTAAAGTCACGGCAAAAATATTTTTTATATTCATTACCCCCGCCACCGCTAACTAATCTTATGAAAACTCTAGAAATTCAATAGTGTAAAGTTTAGTGATTATATTAGTTAAAAGCACAAGGCTTTGAGGAAAGCAAATCATGTATTCGTTTTTTTACTTGAGCCTCACCCTACCTGCAAATATGTTCTGAATTGTAACATACAAAACTCAATAAAACAAAGATATTATTTAATTTCAAATGCTTTTAGATGTTTTTAGTTGTTTTTATGAATATGGATAATTGACACGACCTTTCATACAGCGATGTATTTGCTTGAACTTTCCATTAGAAGCAGGTGCACAGTCAAATTTTCACTATTCACTGTGTCAATAATTTTAGTTAGGTCAAGAAAAACTTGACAAAGTGGCACATGCTGTTCAATATATTTGACTACGAGGTTTTTAGCAGAGAATATCATGTCTACAGTCCCTTTTCCGCCTCTAAAATCAGCTTGGGACTCAAGAATTACACCAGGACAAATATGCTTTTCCAAACGGTTTAGCAAACACTTTTCCAACTGCTTCTAGCAGTGAAATACCACAGTAATTGCCACAGTCTGACTTCTTCGCCTTTCCTCTCTTCTCTACAGCATAATCAAAATGGCATCTAACCAGTCTTGAGCAACTGGGTCACCTCTCCATACAGTTATCATTAAAGAGTGGACCGCAAAATGGACATTCATATCGTCGTGTTTCAATAGCCCAACAGGAATACCATCGTCCAGGAGCTTTGTTTGAGTTGATCTGTTTTATGCAAGCAATTTCTTCTTCAAAAGTTGGTTCCATGTCAAGTTCAGGATAAAGGGACGCTATCTATTGCAGCAACAGTCACATTTGAATGATTGCGAAAGATCTCGAAAATGTTCATACCAACGACCCATAATTTTATCTGAAGTCTTCAGTAAGGTGGTTCCGTCCTTTGCCAGGATTGGTGTAGTTGAGGTAGATTTTGGACCATATGCCCGAGGAAGCAGGCCATAAAAATTCCTTAATGTATTTCTTATCATAAGCTGTCTGTATTTCCGTCGATAGATCAGACCACCATTTCTCTCAGCACTTGGTATACTAGTGACAATGAATCTGAGTGTATGGTAGAAGGATGTTATGTCATCCTCAGGTGAAACAAGAGTTTGTGCATCCAAAGATAGAACCGTCATGTATCGACCAGCAGCAAGAGGAATTCTCAGTATCATGATACGTTCATTAATGTCAATTACCTGATAGATCTTGTTAACTAAGGAATTCTTAACGGCAAAGCACAGACCAGCCTCACACCTCTTTTTTACAGATTTACAAGACCAGAAGAGAGTGTAGCCTGAATCATGCTCAACAAGTTTATCTTCACCAGTAAAATGGGTCTCAGAAAGGGCAGCAATGTCTACATTGTAACTTTGCAATTCCATGGCTAGAATTGTAGTCTAGCGTCCAAGTTTTTTTTCCCATTGTCAAAAAGTGTTCTCACATTCCAGCAACAGAGCTGAAGTGAGTGTCTTGTTCCTGCTGACATTACAACATAAAGAAACAGATATTGTAGTTGTTAGGGAAGGAAACTCTC
This sequence comes from Acanthosepion esculentum, assembly GCA_964036315.1. Classification (NCBI taxonomy): domain Eukaryota; kingdom Metazoa; phylum Mollusca; class Cephalopoda; order Sepiida; family Sepiidae; genus Acanthosepion; species Acanthosepion esculentum. The sequence goes on along the minus strand of OZ038480.1, from coordinate 94,622,595 downwards.
GGGAGTTTTTCACACAAAGTAATAGTTCGGACAGTAGCTATCCGATGGAAATTGCTCATTATCAAAGAATTACGGAGGGGATAGGGATAGTTTGCCACCATGAATATGGCATATCGGGTCCTGGCTGAGAAGAATTAAGGAATGTAACTCGTCCAAACATATACTATATTAATCGCGGTGGAGTAGTGAGATCCTAGCAATGCTCCGTCGTCTGTGGGATAATACTTGTAGGCTCGAGAAAATTACCCACAAGGATACGTAAGCGTTTTAGATGTTTATTGCAGCTGAACAGTGAGGATTGGACATAACCACGCTAGATATGACAACAGCACTCCATTCTTAGTCTGACCTTAACCTGATAGTGAGAGTTAGATACAAAACCGTGAGAGAAAAGTGTAGTTGGATTTGATATATAACTTTATTTTATTATACAAAACATGCTATGTAACTTTAGCATATTGTATAAGTTTATCATAGAACTTATTTATATAAGTTTATGATTATATTAAACACATTATATAGGTTCATCATTATATAAAACATAACATTAAATATTACATAAACATTATATAACTCTATCTTATTAAATAACTTTATATAATTGTGTCATATTATATAACTTTATTACATAAGGTTTATATAACTGTACCATAATATATAAATATATATTATAAGTATTATAAAAAACATATAATAAAACTTTGTCATATTACTTGACATAATCATGTCATATTAAATAAATTTATATAACTTTATATATATATATATATATATATATATATATATATATATATATATATAAAATTGAACATAGAATTCAACACTTAGAGGCGACAGTCTATTTCATGCTAGATGATTGCATCTAGCATGAAACAGACTGTCGCCTCTAAGTGTTGACTTCTATGTTCACTTTTATATATATATATTTACACACGGTCTATCTCTGATATTGAGCACTTTATCCCATAAATATAGCACACTTTAAGACTATATTTCTTCATATATATGACTTTATCAAATTATATGAAACATTTTATTGTTTTGTTTTGTTTGGTTGTTTTACGCCATATCCACCTCAATGAGTCATTTAATGCCAACAAGATTTATTGCTGGTAATATTTTCCCCCAAAATGTATTGCTGGTATTCAAACCTATTTTTTAGTGTTTTGAGGAGTAACTATTTGCCCTTACCTGAGACCCTAAAAGGTGCTACCACCCCGGTCAGAATGGATCTGGGAACACCAGCAAATTAAGAGGTGATTCCATGCACCTCAAAACCTCCTGATCATGTCTTACTACATTCCCAGGAGGAGAAACATTTTATATAATTGGGACATATTATATAATTTTATATAACTTTATCATATTATTCAACTTTATCGCGGCTCGAAAATGAGGGTTGATCATAACCGGCCCAGGTATGAAGACAATACTCCATTCTTGGTCTGATATGACTCTTCTTATTATAGATCATGACGGCGGGACTAAGTTACAAAACTGTGCGAGAAGGCGAATCTGCAACTTGCTGAGAATATTAATATTCGTTTATAAATGTCACTGCGTAAAAAAAAAAAAAATTGTGAGAATATTTATCGGGGAGCTTTTTAAGCAAAAATATTAGAAAGAAATGCAAGTGTACAAATGATAAATGACTCAACAAGAATTTTGATAGAAAGACGACAGAACATCGGCGAAGCAGGTATGCATTAAATATCAAAAGAAATAAAAGGACAGATGATATACTCCTCGACAAGATGTATAAAACCTAAAAAGAAAATGCGCGAAATAGAAAAAAAAAGAGTATTTTAAAGACGGAGCAAATACAACTGCGATCAGTTCTATGACAAATGGCGCTGGTGTGGAAACAGAAACGCACAAAAAATCATGGAAGGGCTGGTAATATTAAAATCTGAGATATGTTTGCTACAGGCTAACATGAACAATAACAAAAAAGTAGGTTCATGGAATTGTAACAAGTTTGTCGCCAGCTTTAGACGACCTCGGGGTCGATTATTGAAATAGTAATCGAAATATACCAGAGTCGCGATATACTGGGAGACATCAAAACGTCTTTCTTCGTAGCGATGCTAAATAAAACAGGTGCTAATGAATCCGATCTCTATCGGACAATCAGTTTCTTTTTTCTTTTAATTATTTCACCCCAAGCAAGTCCCTAATGTCACTACTACACAGAGGTTTACAGGGAATAAAAGGGAATAAGAAGACTGAGAATAAGGAGGATTGAGGAAAGGACAAAACATGAACGAGTGTTCAAGAAGACAAATTATGGCGATTGACCTTGCATTTAAATTTTTGAAGATTGTAGCTATCAGGGAACCGCGTAAACGGAAGGGAGTTTAACAGGTGGGAAGTTTGAGAAAAGAAATATTTAGAGTAGAAGTGGCGGTTGAATCTAGCTATTTCAATAGTAACAAGGTGGAACCTAGGTACCAATCTAGTAGCACGCTTAAGTTCATGTATTCTCGGCGCCAGCGAAAGAAAATTCAGCAGAGCAGTTACCATTGGAATAATTGTAGAAAATACAGAGGGAATCTATGTCACGTCGCTGAGAAAATGACTGATGTCGAGATGCCTGTTCTGGATCGATCACATTAGATTCTTCTTTGGATTTTGTCAAGAATGTCGTGATGTCCAGCATGAGCACCAAACTAGATATGGCAACAATATCCAACAGTCGAAGGAATGGTAAATTTGTAAATGTGCTAAATGGATTATGGGACGATACACTGACCAATCCTCGCTTGTAGCAGATCCAACTATTGATTCGATATAGGCGCTTCACTTCATCTCAGTGGCAAACGTGATGCCAAGAAGGCGCAGTGTGTTGCTCACCTGAAGAATAGCGTCAGCCACGTTGATGGGAGACAGAAAAAGGATCTCTGTGGTAGTTAAATAATAATTAAGACTGTAATTTTAATTGTAATGAATAAACCTTGTAACATAAGTAGAGCGTAAAGATAGGCATGTAGGTAATTCTAAACTTCAATCAATTCAAAGCGCGAGCGTCCTTCAATGTTACTGTCAAAATGTTTATGATGAAAGATGTTTTATATAATTGAAATGGTAGAAGGTTAGAAATAAATATTACCAGAGAAAGATGGATAGAGAACGACTGACCCTTGAATCAAATAGGTTATCATTATTCTGTTCAGAGAAGCAAAGACCAGGTTTCTGTTCTACAAAAAAGCAATTCTTGGAAAAAACCTCTCTTACAGAAATATTTTTCTTTCATTTTGATCATGGAGTAAATGGGAGTGAATCTACTCGGTACAAATGACATGACGTGTCCTAACAGTAAATAGTTAAATCGGTGGAACTAAAGAATTAAGCCTATTTGAACTTTTGCCATGCAAATAGCAATAGTGTAGCGATATGCTTGCTAAATTGTCTTTGTAGAAAAGCGGCTGCAAATGGGAAAATGTCTTCCCTAACTTAATCGCGTAAACGATTTTTGAATTTCTGTTAAGACTGGATAGTGAAGCTTCAGCCCGGATGTGATAGCAATACTACATTTTTGGTTTAATCTGCTTCTTGTAGAGCTAAATTATGTCAGAAATAGTCAGGTACTTTTTTAAAGCAATACAATGAACCGACTAATTCTGTAGTATATTTAACAATGGATTATATATATATATATATATATATATATATAATTAGGAGGATTTGAAATAATCATAACTAAATATTTCATCGAGTCAAAAATAAACCTCTACAGAATGCAGAGGATGGCCGTTTCGTCCTATATTTGGGGCTCATCAACAGTGCGCATCCACTACCGAGAATTGAACCCCGGACAGTTACGAGAGGAGGCAAACGACATACCAACTGTACAAACGGGCCTCGGTGACGAATTAAACTCGACATAGCGCCGCTCGATCGCATATTCCGTGGTGGAACGCATTCGAGTTTCTCTTTACCCATAGGACTGTTCCTCCACGAGCTACGACTACTCTACCCAAGCCGCTCAGTCCAGAGCATTAGAAGCCGGTTCAAGTTTAATTCTGTTCGGGTTTCAATTCTCGTTAGTGGATGCGCACTGCTGATTGAGTCCCAAATATAGGACGTAACGGCCGTCCAATGCTTTCTGCATTCTGTTTAGGTTTCTTCTAAACTCGATAAATTACATAATTATGATATATATATATATATATATATATATATATATATATATATATATATATATTCATGCTTATGGATACAATAGTATTATATTTTTTTTAAATTTAATTATGGCATTGAAGTTGATCGCTGAGGCGGATTCAGTTCCCTGCAGTTATGCAACACTGACAATTGATAGTTTAGAAATCACATCACAGAGCTTCCGCCGTTCCGCAGAAATGTGTTGAAAATAGAATCACTGATTAAGTTAAAATTGGAAGCGAAAAGAGAAAAAAGAAAATATTATTTCTGGACGGTTGATTCTGAAGAGTAGATGAAGCGAATAATATATTAGAATCACAAGTTATCAGATAAGTCGCGCGAAGGATCATAATTGTCCTGTTAAATGTTGAGGAAAATGATGGAGAAACGTTGGCAAATAATTATATAACAACTGAAAGAAAAGCGTTAAAATTATCGATTTTTTAACGTTTATTCGCAATGATGATAAATGAATTCAATTATTTAAAAAAAAGTAAAAACGTCTTCAAGGAATATATAATTTATTTCTCTTTAACTGGTTGAAAAATAGATTTTTTTTTATATGTCGAGATGTTTATTCATACGGTAATAGTTTCTCCGGCAAAATTATGGTTAATGATGTTAGAAGAAAAATATCGATTCAAAAATTAACAATCTATCTTGCAGAGTATACATAGGTGTTCGGAGCCATTATTCTTTGAAATTTGATCTGAAACTTTCATCAAATAATATTTGGTTTATATTGCTAATACTCTTCACTCGATTAAGTGCATTCCGACCTAAGGTGATTAGGCTGAAATATATGTTATATATCCATATTTTAAAAAAATTCTTAGACTAATCTAAAAGATTTGGTTTAAAATCTGAACGGTTACAAAATATAAATTTAGGTTTATTCATTCGCCACGTCAAATTTTACCCCTGCGATCAATACGGCAGAGAATAATAAGCTAGTAACTGTTAACCATTGTTAATTTATAAATTTGCGTGAGTAGCCATAGTTAAATGCAAAATAAGTAACACAACTGTCCGATAAACAGAATTGAGAAAGTTTGCAATAAGCAACAACAAGAAAAGATTAGGGAAAACTTAATATAAAGTAAGCACATAATATATTCATGGCAAATTAACAGCAATAAGATAAACCAAACTGTAATATGGCAAAAAGTTCACAAACCACGAAATGGTGTTGACACACAAAAGCAATGTTCTGACATTAAGACAAGACAGATCGGGACTGTGTAAGATGAAACCGACAACCGGACTATTTTATTGGCTAGAAAAAATCCCAGCATGCATTTGTGTGCTTCTGCACATAAGTTGGAGGAGGGAAAAGTGTTATTGCTGTTGAAGATTGGAATCAACAAAAAATAAGCCAATTCTCATATGGAGGTCAGATATACTCATCGGTTGTTAACAACGAAAAAAAGCCTGTCAGAACAGGTAACAAAAGGAAACTGAAAACAGTTAATGTAAGCACTCATTTACTTTCGAACGATATCTTTTGATAACTTAACGCAGGATTTCACAACCTTTTTAAGCAACGGCATCCCTAGGAGTGAGTGAAAATATCAGGGCACACTTAGCAACATTTTTAAAGCGTATTCATTAAAATGTTATGAAATAAAACCATATATTTAAAAAAAAAATACATACAGAAATATGAACTCACTGTATTTAAATGTTTCTATTCAAGTACTTGTGCAGCGTATTTAAAGTGACTTTTGCAAATTCTTCAATGTTTGGTCGAATGTGCGATAAGCAGAACCACATTTCTTTTCGGTTTAACGTAGTCTTTCTCGCTTCTTACTGTTGATGTTATTTATGGTTGAGTTTTTTTTGTTTGTTTTTTTAATCATATCACCCCAAGCAAGGCCGGAGGCCACTATCACGCAAGGGGTTAAAGAGGGGGTTGGAGGAAGAGCAGATAGGCGTGGTAAGGGAGGGGATGTGGAGAAAGAGAAAGACAGTGGGTCGATCAAGGCAAGGGGGCTACAAAAGATCCGGAGCGAGAGCAGATAGGAATGAGAAATGAAAGGATGTGGAGAAGGGAAGTGGATAGATCAAGGCAACTGGAGATGTCGATTGACGCTACACTTAAACCGTTGGAGATTGTATTTATCAGGGAAACAGTAATAGGGAAGGGAGTTCCATAGGAGAGATGTGCGAGACATGAAGCTATTGGAGTAGAAGAGACGTCTACATCTAACAGTTTCCACGGTGTAGGGGTGGGAGCGGGATGTCAGCCTGGTGGGGCGTTTAAATTCACGAGGCATGGGGACAAGCGAACGCAGCTCCTCAGAGCAATTACCGTGGAAGTACTTGTAAAAAAGGCAGAGCGAGGCAACATCGCGTCTGTGAGAGAGTTGCCTAATTCATTTAAATAAGAAGCAGAAAATTGAAATAAAACATTTTCAGCTAATGTGAGATAATCCTTTTGTATTGAAATCCAAACTGTGTCAGTGGGTACTGACGAAAGTTTTATTTTGAGCGCTCGATAACTAGGTGGCGAATTCATCTTCACATAACTGAAGTCCAATATTAGAAGGAATATTTATGAAGGTATTTCGAATCCATTTCTACTTTTTACTTAAGAGTACAGCGGTTGAGAATTTCTGCCTTAATTCCTTGCTCAGTTATTGAAATGCAGTCTATTGCTATTCGTATTTCTGAGTTACACTTTTGATTGTTTCTTACTATAAAACCCAGGTACTTGAATTTCTTCATCTGCAAGTTTTTGTAACCGTTTCTTTCGACTTTTTGCACTTAATCATTATTCCCTGCTTCTTGTCTTCATCAACTGCATTTTGTTACGGTTCTATTTTCCTTTCTTTTTTTATTCTTTTAAATCTGCGATCAGTACGGTGTCCTCTGCGGAGCTTCAGTTGTTAAAGTTGCTTGCGCCGGTTGTAAATCCTATGGTTTTTTTTATCTTCGCTGAATCTTCTCACTGTACAAATTAAATGAATCCTATGAGAAAAAGATATTTTTTGTTTTATTTTTATCCTATTATTTCGATGCAGTCACTCAACTCGATATCTGCAAGATGTTATTTCCCAATACAACTTATGGGCAATTTGTATAGCATTTCGATGTAGCTAAAAGAAATCATAGTATATCAAAGAGGTACTTCGTTTTCTACTATCTATCTTCAGCGTTTCTATGACCTATATAATATAATCAAGGTGTAACAGGCCACTAACCCTGTTTAAACGTGTAATTGCATGAAATTACTCTATGGTGATTTGGAGGGACTACGAATTGGATAATAATTATTAAAATATTCAGGAGAGTAGGTTGAAGGGTTGAGAAGAATATTAAACCAAAATAATCAAAAAATTATGATTTAAAATAAAATTAGTTTAAGAACGGTGACGAGGAGAATATAACCCAGAATTAAGTAGACAAGATTCAGTAAAACTGAACAAAACCAAGGTTCTCAAACCTATCCACATCCAGCCGATAAGACGACATGATTAACGCGTTGTCTGAATTTATTAGCTACTGAAAAATTAAAATCTGTTTATTTGTTTACACTACGATGTCTATTCAGAATGAGTGTGTTCTTAAGAAATTATTCTGGATAAAGAAAAAATCATCTAGTTTATGTTAGAATTTATTTATCTTGAAAAGGAATACATTTATAATAACAAAAATATACATAGGAACATTCTAAGTTTTAAAAGAAATTGATACTATATATATATATATATATATATATATATATATATATATATATATATATATATATATATATATGGAACCTTAAAGTGGTCTGTTTTTATTTAAATTATTAGCTCTGATTTACATTGAACTCTCTAGATTTGATCCTCCTTGGGTCTACCCATACGGATATATATATATATATATATATATATATATATATATATATATATATATATATGTATATGTATATTTAGTTTACGAAAAACTAGGTAATCCGTATGGGTAGACCTAGTTTTTCGTAAACTAAATATACATATATATATGTATATATATATATATATATATATATATATATATATATATATATATATATATATATATATATACATATATATATGTATATTTAGTTTACGAAAAACTAGGTAATCCGTATGGGTAGACCCAAGGAGGATCAAATCTAGAGAGTTCAATGTAAATCAGAGCTAATAATTTAAATAAAAACAGACCACTTTAAGATTCCATATATATATATATATATATATATATATATATATATATATATATATATATATATATATATATATATATATATATATATATATATATATTGCAAGGTCTCCTAAGATTAAGACGGACGGTCGGTTGAAGAAATTATTCGTATGCCAAAATTTGGAGGTGGGGGAGTTATCTATATAAACGCTCAAGGATCGAGACAAACAGACTGACGGGAATTAGGCCGAGGAAGAATCATCACACACTAGAAAATCACACGCACATTCGTTGGCCTGAGCGAAAGCCCGGACACGCGCATGGCAGAAGAATTGAGAAGGTGTTGACTGACAGTAGAATCGAGAAAGAGTCGACACTGCATTAGTGTTTGCGACTAGAATTTTCAAATTACAATCCTGCCGTAGAGTAATTGATTTCCAGTAGTAAATAAAGGCATTTTAATCAACCAACCTTGATTTCTATTAAATAAACCTGTTGTCATATTTGTTAACAGTGATGTGCATTTTATTGAAGGAGTCCTTATTTCGAATTAAATTCGCTGTGACTTAAAGAGCAAAAGGTTTACCATGAAATTACGAAAATTTGTCTACGGTCCACAAGAAGCACAGACAAATACATACAGTATATAAAGGATTCACAGGACATTTCGCTGTCAATTCCAATATCGCAATATTTTAGGAAATCCAAATCAATCCTATGGAGACGACACACCGGCCCAAACCATGGAGGGAAAAATCGGATGATACGTAACGTAGGTATTAATAAAAATAATAATAAAATAAATTTTTGAGGTGTCAACGATAAAGGTTATGTCCATGAACGTTGAGGGTTACATTTGTGAACAGGCGACGACGATTTTTAAAGGGTATATATATATCGTTCAGAAATGTCTAGACTATTACACACAACCGTTTTCTCATATCAATTGTTTAAAATAGTTTCAAACGTACGAATCCTGTAGGTCTTAACGAAGACTAATGGTCAGATCCCACAGAGTGGTGCTACGGATTTACATTCAAAGAACTGCACAAAATAAAAGAAGCGTCACTAGTTACCGTATCTGACCGCATATAAGTCGAACTTTTTTTTTACTAAAAATATCTTTTAAAATTCCCCTGAATCTTATATGCCATAAAAAAAAAAAATTGGCGATAGTCGGCCGAAATTAAATACCTAGCAAATCCTATTAGCTTAGACTTAAACATGAAGGAGCAATGGAACACGGGGATGGCAATACCTGATCACGACCTTACACTTACAGGAAGAACAAAAAGACCCAGCATTGCACAAATCAGCTAATGAGTGAAGCAAACTTGGGATAATATTAAACCAGAAATTATTGTGAAATTATATTAAAAAATGTGGTATTAAACAATGCTCTCAATGGAATGGAAGATGACGCATTATTTAACGACGATGATAGTAGTATTGAAAATGAGTATCAGAGTTTTGATAACGAAAGCGACGAATTTTATGGATTTGAAGATGAATAAAATTTTAATGGTAACCCTACTGTTTTTCTCAATTGTAATAATTGCTTGATTTTTATTTTGTTTTCTTACCTTTGGATATACGTTTTTATAGACCCGTGTTCTTTTTTCCTATTAGTTTACGTTTAATTGTAATCATGGCTTGTTTAACCGAAATAATTTCTCATAAATATCGCCTAGGCTTATCATTTACTAATAATTTTACTAATTTTACTAATTACTAATTTATTTTTTTGATTTTCCCTCGTGAAGTTGGGGTGCGTCTTATACACCCGTCCGTCTTATAGGTTAAATACTTTCAACAGCAGTAACGACAGAAATGGATAGCATATGTAACATGTATAGGAAATAATGAGATAATCATGGTGATTAAAAAACTGATAATAAAAACTATTGAATTTGTATTGTGTTTGCTGGATATATAAAATAAACAATTTTTATAAAACAAACAGAAGTTATCCAAAATCAATAACACAACGAAAAATTTAAAATCATACGGAAAATAATTAAAGTAAGTTAGAAAAACTTTAAAATAATTTGATATTAATTTTAATGTAATTTAGTATTTTGTTTCCGAATTTTTATTTAATTATTTCCAGAGGGAATATATTGGGTAGAAGGTCCATCATCTTGAATGCAAGAAATGTTCCATGACAGTGTTTATCCTTTTTTCCTGCATATTTTAACAATAAATATATCTAATAGATATCTACTGCTTGAAGATTTATTCCTTCCTGATTGACAATACGCTATGTATTTATATATTATCCCTATAGTTGTTTAATATGCGCCCCAAAATGATGAGGGCCATAGTTTTGTAACATTACTATTTTCATTATTATTGTTGTTGTTGATGATGCTCTTTGCTATGATTTCTGTTTTATACACATTTCCTTTTGGGTCTTAACCAGAGTCCTGAGATCAGAATTGACATAATGACATTTTTAACTGAAACTTTCATGATAAAAAATAGCGGAAGTGCACTGACATTTTACATAGATAGAGTCCTTCGAATGGTGACTGCTGTAATTGTGAGAATTTTTTTTTGTTTTTCATTAAGGCAAAAGCTACCAGAGTTTCCTTCAATGAGTCTATCAGGGCCTTTTACTATGAAAACTAAGACTCCAACCATTCTGACCCTTTCCAAAACTTTTTTTCGTAGACAATCAACATACTTCCGATATGATGACGCTGTATCAATATATCTACACAAAAGTAATTCATCTGTCCGTGTAGATAAATTACAACTATATAATTTACTTATGAGATGGAAAAGAACAATATTTCACTTTTCCTAGGTATCATGTTACATCGCAGTAACAATAGATAAAAACTAAGTCTCCGTCATAAATTAAGTAATAAATATGATCTCACCATGCATACATACATATATATATATATGTATATATATATATATATATATATATATATATATATATATATATATATATATATATATATATATATATATATGTGTGAGTGTGTGTGTTTTTATTTTGTGTATGTGTGTGTATGTGTGTGTATATATATATATATATATATATATATATATATATATATATATTACGATGGAATACAATTTCAAGTAAGGATCTATCTCTGTGAAGCAATAAAAATGATATATTGCTTATTACTTCTACTTGAAATTCAGCGACGTTCTCTCTGACGATACTAGATCTTTTCTAGTTTATATTTATTCCCTCCCAGAAAGTTTAACTAACACCTGCTCAACATATTTTAGCATAAAACACGGATGGGGTCGGTACGTGTTGAACAAACACAAACGTCAACGAATAAGGGTCTCCAGCAGCGATTGTTTACACATCCTAGTAGATTGGTGTGCACCGAAATACAAGTAAAGCCGACCACTATATATATATATATATATATATATATATATATATATATATATATATATATATATATATATGTATATATATGTATATATATATATATATATATATATATATATATATATGTATATATATATATGTATGTATATATTTATATATAGTAGATCCGACCACTATATATATATATATATATATATATATATATATAGTGGTCGGCCTTACTTATATTTCGGTGCTCACCAATGTATCTAGATAGATAGATAGATAATATCGTTTTTATTATAAGAGATTATAATAAAAACACGTTGATATCGCTACAGAAATGCTATCATATTTCAATATTTTGATTGTATTTCTTCAGGTGATAGTAAATAGCTGGTGATTAAATGCTTTTTAAACAAATTTCAAAAGCAATGTTTTAACTCTTTTCCGAAAGAAAAATCGGGGAGAACATAAAGTCAGAATTAAAAATAGACATGTGTGTATGTCTTGATTAACCAATTAAGATCTGTGCTAAATAGAAAAGTAGGCTCAGAGGCTGGTGGTGATTGAGTTATTTTTCATGTCATGATAAACCATAACATAGACAGGCCATCATTGACAGTTGCGGAAAATATGTAAGCAATATGTCGTGATTGTGTTCAATTTTTGAAAGCACGTTGAGGGGAGGACCAGGAGAGTTATCTGACGTAAGTTAATTTCAACAGAATGTTTTAAAAATTTTAGATTCAGGAAGCTTCTTAAGTGGACCTTTAGACAAAATTAAACATGTGGAACATCTATATAATATATTCATAATACTATCTGGATGGCAATACATAACGATATTAAAGCTGAATAAACAAAATAAGATAATTACTCGTAGAGGGTGGACCATTATTTACTAATGAATTATGGCTATAAGAAATAGTAATACATAACTTTTAAAAATTTAACTATATTTTAAGGTAAAAGATAAACTGTGTCGGCAATTTACAGTTAATTCACTCCTTTATTTTTTATAGGGATTTTTTGTCAGCAAATTTGATACTTTCTAGTTTTTCATGTCAACATAAGAAGAAAGGTTCATTTAAAGATTTACAAGTTCTATTTTTTCTTTGAGGTTGTGGGACGCTCATTTTCTGTACTGAACGGCTTCATCGAATATCACCTATTCCTTCAAAATTTTGCTATCGTTTCTTTTTGATTCCGTAGTAGACTGGCCATGGGAACTCGCTCGTCTGGGTCTCTTGATTAAGTCTACCTATGATATGTTGCCATCCCCAGCAAATCTTGTTCGTTGGAAAGTTTCAGATAACTCTAAGTGTAAGTGCGATGAACATGGCACCCTAAGATATATCCTTCCTGCCTGTCGATTGAGGCTGAAATAAAGATACACATAGCCACATAATCAAGTCTTGAAGGCGTTTTACCTTTCCATCGGGAAGAAGATTGATGATATCAATGAAAGAAAAGGACCTACCAAGCAAGTGATTACTAAAGTACAGTTTCACAAAGAAGACAGAAAGTCCACCACTAGAGGATCTCAAATGGAAACAATGGGGGGTGAAACAATGGGTGGTTAGAAGAATGGAAAATATCAGCAGACCTTG
>OZ038480.1:94549323-94604323 GCA_964036315.1 Acanthosepion esculentum | reverse complement strand
AATGATTTCCAAATCTTAGTTGGTATTTTGTTCCATTCTTCTTCGCATATGGTCTTCAGATCTGGGGTGTTTGTTGGAGCTCTCGATTGGATTTGAATTTTGAAATAACGCCACAGATTCGCAATTGTGTTTAAATCTGGCGATTTATTTGGCCATTTCAGCAAGTCATTTCTTCGTAGATTTTGCAGTGTGCTTAGGAAGATCCCATCAGGATGTTGTTCAAGATTTTCAACCGAAATCATTAAATTTACTTCCAAAATATTTTTGATATGCTGCAGCATTCATTCCATTACCTATTACTAATAAGTTACCAGTATCTTTTGCAGAAAAACATCCACAAACAAAATTTCACTGTTGCAACTGTGTTCGTTTGATTGAAAGTATCGACAACTTTCCTTCATACATGATTTCTAAAATTACGTCCAAATAGTTCGTTTGGTTTCGTCTGTCTATAATACTGTTTTCCTTATCCTTATGTTCACGAACGAATTTCAACCTTGCATCACTGTGTCATTTCAATAGCAGTGGAGTTTTCCGAGGGGAGCGTAACTTTAGATTGTTCCTATGAATTTCATTGCTTATTGTGCGTTTAGTGACAGATTCGTGATTAAAGCAAAACATCCTGTAACACTTGACGAGTAACCATTGGATTTTGTTTAATTTGACGCATCAATTTCCTCGAAGATCTTGAAGAAAACATCCGTGGAGTATCTGTTATTTTTTTTTCAACAGGTGTGAGTTTTTATACTATGCAATGAATTAATTAATTTTAGTATATCGAATATGGCTGTCTGAGATATTTAAGATAAATGTATATATAAGCCGATATATATATATATATATATATATATATATATATATATATATATATATATATATATATATATATATATATATATATATATATTGTCTATGTATAAATCTGTGTGGGTGGAAAACAGGGATTCAGCTTTCTCTTACATTTTTTCTCGTCATTTTTTTTAATTCTGTATGAACTTTTACCTTCTTTCCAGAGATTAACAATCATTTATTTTTGCGAATTTGTCAATTCTCTTCTTCTTGTCATGATGATAACCTTCTTGCAGGAATATCATTTACAGAATGTTCTGTTTGTATTTTAGGCTAAAAATAACTTCTGATAACATTATTGGAACATTCTCGGATATTCTAGTTAAATAATGTAGAATATTAACGCAATTTAGAAGATATAGATTCTGAAATTTGCATTTTACGAATACTTTTTTACCCATTAAAACGGAGAAATTGGATTTATTTCTATCAAATCATTTTTTCTGTTTCCTATGCATAGTTTGTTATTATGCATTTGTGTATAGTTAATTATATGAAAAGTATGTTTATTCATGTTTTAACTACAATAAATTAAAGTTTGTTTGTGTACGAATATTTGTTCCAGCCAATGCATATACTGGAAAAGGTGACACCAACGTGGTGTAATGGTTATAAAAGCTTGCTCCGCTTACGACTGACTAGTGAGTTCGACCTCAATGGCTGCTCCATACTTCCGGCATTTTAACATATCTAACTAAACCATGCTTAAAAAATCACCATATATATGCTGGAAAAATATTTGGTTTACGTAACCCTCCAGTGAGTATATGACTCATCCTGAAATGTTCTTACCTGTATTGGTGCTAACACCAAAAATGGAGTATCGCTGTCATATCGCTCCTTTCAGTATTGATAGGGGCTTCCTTCTTAATCTCTTGTTTGAAGTAATGTGGGATGACGATATCTTTATTATGTTATTATTTTCTCTTCGAGTTACACGTGCTATCCATTTTGAACGCTTCTGGCGCCAACAGCGGGCCGTAATTTATGACCCTTTGCAATACAGATTATCTTCTATGTTGAGAGGGAGGGAAGTAACATTTTTACCACTTCGGTTGGAGTCAAGAATCAAAGAATATTAGTATCTTTACTACGCACCTCCTATGAAGATGAATGCAGAACAATATAAATTCTACCATTGGAATCCCACTAATAGATAATTACTAAGAGTAATTCTAGGTTCAGTGCAAGCCTTCAGACATGGGCATTCAGTGAGGATCGAACTCGTTACTCAGTGATAAGGAATTCCAAGACAATCATGCTAACGATGACACAGCGCTGAGTTGTTTGTTCAACACAGATAAGATTCAAAAAGCACTGGCGAAAGACATCATTTAAAAATGCAGACATATAGAAAAAAATTTCTTTATTTCTCTCTATCTATCTAGCTAGCTATATCTATCTATCTATCTATCTATCTATCTATCTCTTTCTCTGTCTGTCTCTCTGACTCTCTTTGTCTCACTCTCTCTCTCTCTCTCTATCTATCTATCTCTTTCTCTGTCTGTCTCTCTGTCTCTCTTTGTCTCACTCTCTCTCTCTCTATCTATCTCTTTCTCTGTCTGTCTCTCTGTCTCTTTTTGTCTCACTCTCTCTCTCTCTCTCTCTCTATCTATCTATCTATCTATCTATCTCTTTCTCTGTCTGTCTCTCTGTCTCTCTTTGTCTCA
Organism: Acanthosepion esculentum; assembly: GCA_964036315.1. Lineage (NCBI taxonomy): Eukaryota > Metazoa > Mollusca > Cephalopoda > Sepiida > Sepiidae > Acanthosepion > Acanthosepion esculentum. The sequence continues at coordinate 94,601,804 of OZ038480.1, read as the reverse complement.
TTCTCTCTCTCTCTCTATCTATCTCTTTCTCTGTCTGTCTATCTGTCTCTCTTTGTCTCACTCTCTCTCTCTCTATCTATCTATCTATCTCTTTCTCTGTCTGTCTCTCTGACTCTCTTTGTCTCACTCTCTCTCTCTCTATCTATCTCTTTCTCTGTCTGTCTCTATGTCTCTCTTTGTCTCACTCTCTCTCTCTCTCTATCTATCTATCTATCTCTTTCTCTGTCTGTCTCTCTTTGTCTCTCTCTCTCTATCTATCTATCTATCTATCTATATATATATATATATATATATATATATATATATATATATATATATATATATATATATATATATATAAAGGGAACATAGGTCTTATCTCAAATGACAACTTAAAAGAGACTGTTTGACCAACACAAGCAATGTTAATAAACTCAATAAATAATAAAAAATATAAATGAAAACTACAGACAAAAGTTCGTTTTCTTCATCAAGACATTCATTTCTGTAGTTTACTGCTACAGCAAGCAGAAACATTTTTTTCTCCCGATGATGGCCATGTTGGCCGAAACTAGTCAAGTAATATAAATGAAAAAATAATAACAATAAAAGCATAAGAATATTAATCTACAAACCAGTGTGTCTGAAGATTTTAATTGATTTTTTTAATAATTTTTATCGTTCAAAATATATATATATATATATATATATATATATATATATATGTGTGTGTGTGTGTGTGTGTGTGTGTGTGGGTGTAAAACAGGGGTTCAGCTTTCTCTTACATTCTTTCTCGTCATTTTTTTTAATTCTGTATGTTTGGTTCGGTTGGTTGATTATTTGCACCGGCCGTTATGTAATACATTACATAGATTCTTTCTCAACTTTTGTTCAAGCATTTTCGTCGAAACCTAATAGAACGTAGGCGCCAATTCCTTGGTTGTAGCACTTTTTGTCTTTCCTGTTTAGTTATTAATGTACGCGCCAAGTGTGTAAAAATTCGAAACACAGCAGGAACAGAAAAGAGTAATCAGGGCAGTAGGCAGCGATTGATATAGCATTTAAATTTTTGTAGATTAAAGTTGGTTGAAAAGCATGGAGCAGGAATGGAGTCCAACAAACAGAAAATTGATTACTCAGTAAAATAAGTTTTTAGAGTTCAGTAAATGCTGTCGATCTTTCCAGAATTGATAGGGGCTTCCTTCTGAATCTGTTGTTTGAAGTAATGTGGGAAGCCGATATCTTTATTATATTCTTAGTTTCTTGTCAAGTGACATGTGCTATTCATTTCAAGTTGATGCTAAAAACTGTTACAAAATATTGTTGACTTATTAAAATGTAATGATCTATTATGACATGTCTCTAATTTGTATTTAGATACATTGCATTTATTTCCAACATTTGTAGTTGAAATTTTCACCTATATTGCATATGAACCATTACTGCATCTAATTAGGTAACAATAAAAGTTTTATTTTATATAAATACTACCTTGAATAATTGAGATGTAGTAGAGTCGGGGGTATATCATAGATTCAGGTGTCTATCATAGATTCTATGGGGGGCAAAAGATCCTGGCACCGGCCGTTGCAGAATCTATTACATAGATCCTTTCTCAACTCTTGTTAAATTATTCTTTATTTATTTAGCACTAGCAGTAAAGCTCGGCGTTGCTGGGGGTTTTATGTAGTTAAATTGCTTTGGGGTTTGAATTATTGAACTTACGCACGTATCCGCAGTTGTTGAGGTCACTGATAGCCGGGGAATCTCACTGGTAGCAAAATCAATGAGATCAAGTGCAACCTGTGGCAATAGGTGGCTGCTGTGTTGCTGCTCTGTGCTTACCCGAAGACTGCCACCAGTTCAAGATTTTTAATTCTTGCAATGTAAAATAGTGGTTGCGTTTTCACTGTAGGACTCGCCCCTTCACTTAAGTCCATCAGTTTTCCCAGATTTAAGCGGAATACACGGGCGGGAATGTCATGTATGTGAGTATAATCCTGTCCGCGTAGAAGTTCACGCGTTTTCTCAACCCATTTGGGGTTGCAGGTAAACGTTATAAATAAGTCTGGCCGCCCATATTGCCTAACATATGTCATAGCGTCCTGCGTGCGTTCATGCATATAACGTGGCACCCCAAGTGTAGGTAGAGGGCAGAATGCACAGCTTCCCTAGTTCGCGGGGATTGACTTCATTTCGAAGGCTGTCGCCTAAGTGTACGTAGGAGACTGAGCGCAGTTGTTTCTGATGATTCCGTATAAAACAAAGCCTCTGCGATTCCATCTTGTCAACCGCAAACTGGTGGAAAAGCTCCCTGTATCTATAAAGCAGGTTGAAGTCTCTATCCCTAACCATGAAACGGTATGAGTAGAAGGCCTTGCACGATAAGGCTTTGGAAGACGTTGTAGGTTGGCCACCCATAGTATGAAGGTGAATGCCGAAGTGGTACCCATCGTCACCATAAGGGAAAAGTAAAGGGTACTGCAATGCGTCATATGATCGATGGGTCTTTGGAATCCTGCGAAGAGCGCCGCTTCTTGATTTGAGGACAATGACGCGAGTGCGGTCTTGCTCCCCACGTATAATAGCGGCCACTTCGTTGCACGCAGGAGCATTGTAGCGGCTTTCGTGTTCATCATGAGGCCGTTTGTCGGCGTCAATTACAATGCTGAAGGAAGGAAATGGAGCATTTTCCCAAGCATATTTTAAACTGCGAATATAGCTGTTAACCTCGTGAAACATGGCCTGAAGTAGTAGTATGACGTCCCTGCGAGGAACTCTTCCCGACGGCGGCAAAATACCAATCCGGTTTTCGGCCTGTAGGTTGTAGTCTGCAATAAAGTACAGTTGAAGGAATTTAGGTGTAGAGGTCTTCTCAGACAGCAGAGACCCAATGCGGTGGTATACCTGCCCCTGTACTTTGAAAGTGGGCATCCAAACCTCTTCTCGAACCACCTGAGCCCCAAATGAGGTTTTTTGAAAGGAGTTGTTGTATTGTCTAATTGCTTTAAGGAAGTGGTTGGAGTCGGGATGGGAGCCGGCTATTAGTCCCCTCAAAGGAGTAGGTGGTTCATGCAGAGGTGGCAGGCTCCCTGGTCCATTTGCAGGCGTTGCGGAATTGGCAAACGCAGGTCATGGACACTACATTGATGTCGTCACGCGTAGTTAAGTTAATGCCGGGGTCGTCACTGAAAGCCAAGAAAGGCCAAAAAGAGCTATTATGACAGGTAACATCATGGGAGGCCGCAAGGCGCTGAATGTCGCCGTCGAGGCGTATGCGGCGAGCTTGTGGAGTTTGAGATAAGCGCACAGCGGCCATGTTTGTAGCAGCCGGTGAAAGTCTGTTTGCCCTTGTCCCTGGGCCCTCGGAATTTTTGGCAGCAGAAGTCGCTGCAGCGTTGCGTGCATTGAGGGTTGCCCACTGCAGCTCTGTCTCGGACTACCTCAAGCTAGCTGTTGCAGCAGCGTCCATGGATTGACGAGCGCGCCTGCGGTCAAATGTTTCAGCTGTCCTCGACCTGGCAGTGGTGGCAGCATTCGTAGCATTTCGCACAGACCTACGGAGCGGTGTCTCAGCAGCCCTAGCGCTCGCTGTTGCAGCAGCGTCCCTGGATTGACGGGCGCGTCTGCGGTCAAGTGTCTGTATTGCCCTTGATTTCGCAGTGGCAGCAGCGTTTCTTACGTTACGAAGAAGCCTTTGATGATGAGTCTCGGAAGCCCAAGTTGCAGAGGCGGTTGCTGCAGACTGTGCGTTCATTCTCGACTGTTGTGCATTCTTGAGTTTCGATCGCAACGAAGCCCTGTAGGCAGCTTTCCCAGCCAAGCAGGTGACACGCTCCTCTTGTGACTGCGAGGCCTGCGTAAGGGCGATGCGTTGAGTGATCTGTCATAGTCGCATTGTAGTCTGCTTCTGGGACTCGCGGTCCCTTCCTGCCCTTATAGCGGACGCTCTTACAGACTGAAGGCTAAGACGTACCCTCTTTTTGGCGGCATGGGGAAAAGTGATGCTAGTAGTGGTTGATTAGGGTTGCTCAATTGCAGGAGTACAAAGTCTAACGCAGTATCACAAAGCGTGAGCCAGAATCGGGAAGGCAGGTATTTAAGTAAAATAGCTGAATAAATTGTTTATGGTAGTTGGAAAAATGTAGTTAAACAGACAAACGGAAAACAAAAACGTAAGAAACAACTTGCGGTAGGAGAAATGATCAGTTGAAGGGGCCTATCATATCAACCGGATGCCGGCGTAACAGGTTCAGAAGAGAGACCTTCTTCCCACAGCTGTGCACAGCAGGTTCAATTTACTGGCCAATCGGTTGTGCCAATCAGCGAGAGGCCTAGGGTCTCGAACACCGATCAGCGACCGCGTACTGCAATCAGCCAATGAGATACCGCTATGTGAAACATGGTCACGCGTGTGTGAATAACAATCAGCTGTACAGTCTGTAGTGTAGACGAACAAAAGTTTCATTGGTGTATTCGCAAATTCCGATGAAGACATGATTGTATCGACTTCCCTCAGGTATTAGTTGGTCACAAAGGAGCTCACAGGGCAGAAGTTTTTAATTGTCACGACTAAAGCCGATAAAATTAATCAAAATCTCAAGCAAGTTGCGAAAAACATCGCCAAATTCAGGTAAACTCGATTTGAATGGGAAGTCAAAAGTGGTAAGATTTCATCGATCCGATAATTGAAACCGATATTGAAAACAAAAGTCAGCACCTCAATACTGTCGGTAAATACTATGCTCAACGGGAATTTTGCTGGAAATTCTTCGCCATTTGCGAAAAATATAGCCAAAAATTAGCTAGACTGGACTTGAAGTGGATGTCCCAAACTGATCGATTGTATCGGTTTTTTACAGTAATTGACATCGATATTAAAAATGAATATGAGCACCTCATAAATGTTGATAAAAACAATGCTCAACGTAATTTTGGTGGAAATTCTTCGCCATTTTCAAAAAATATAGCCAAAAATCAGCTTGACTGGATTTGAATTGGAAGTCAAAAGTGGCATGATGTTATCGACTTTTCCGTTAATTGATACCGATACTGAAGAAAAAGGTCAGCAACTAATAACTGTTGAAAGATTCTTTGCAGTCTGCGAAAAACAGAGCCAAAAATCAGCTACATTGGATTTGAATCGGATGTCCCAAAGTGATCTATTTTATCAATTTTTTTCCGATAACTGATATCATTTTTTAAAAACAAAGAACAGAACCTCAAAGCTATAAGTAAGGACATTTCTCAACGTGAGTTTGGTGGATATCACTTGTAATTTGTGAAAACTATCACTGAAAAACTGACGAATTTTTTTCCGAATCAATATTCGACCCTCTATCAGTTTTATCGATTTATTTGAAAATTGGAGGAACAATCGAAGACGTCAAGTATGAATGCCGTAAATTCCCGATTGATGTCTGAATTTCCATGCCAATCGGACGAACAGTTTGCTCAGGATGATGTAACAAGTTGACAAACACACAGACACACTAACAGAATGCCATTTATAGCTACAGATTTTGGTTGAAACCTAATAAAATGTAGGTACCAAGTCTGTAGCTGTGGCATTTTGACCTACCTGTTTAGTTATTAATGTAGACACCAAGTATGTAATAATTAGAATCAGAGTAGGAAAAGGAAAGAGTAAGCAGGAGGGCAGTAGATAACGATTGACAGTGCATTTAAAGTTTTGCAGATTAAAATTGGCTGGAAAGCAATGAGGCAGAAGGGAGTTCCACCAGCAAGAATGCGAGAAAAATTGTCAGCGTAGAATTTACGGTTACATCTAGCCATCTCAGCTGTAAATTGGTGAGATCTCCACTCCAGTCTAGTACTACACTTAAATTCAGAAAGTCCAGGTACCATTTGAAATAGGCGCCCCAACGTAAACTCTGAATATTACGTCTATCAGCCTGCTCGTTCAATACATATTTGTTAATATTTTTTAGCAGAGAGGCAATAAACAATATGTGGGATTGCTTTAAAAACTACAAGGAGAATTCTTTGGGAAATAATCCTATGAAAAAATCTATTCAAAATAGGTGTACGTTTCTTTTAATGATATATTGAAATAGGTATTTGTTATTTACGAAAATATAATCACGCAGACCCCAAACATAATTCGATATGCATATTGTTATTATGAAAGTACTTGAACATTACATGCGCGTATTTTCCTGTGTAATTAAGCTCAAAGAAGAAATTGTTCCATTATGTTATTTCTAAAATGTAGTTACAGATTGTCAGAGAAAAATAATTTGAGACAATTATCTGCTCGGTAGCACTTCGTATATTTCCCGCTAAGACTGTTCACATCTTCATTTTTTATTTTATATAAATGATTGTTCTTTATACACTAAATAAAACAAAGAATTTTAAAAACCCTTACTTCCAGATTAATACTAACCCATTGAATATTTATATAAGATTGCGTTTCATATATATATATATATATATATATATATATATATATATATATATATATATATATATATATATATATATATATATACACATATATATAGCAATATCTATATGTGTGTGTGTGTGTTTGCGGTTATATGAAAGGGGACATATACATACAGATATATATATATATATATATATATATATATATATATATGAGAAATATATGCATGTATGAATATATGTGTACACATATACATACAATAAGAACGAGTAAAAAAGGCACTATATGTGTATATTCGTGTGTGCATACATATTCTTTTATATAAATAATTGTTCTATATACTCTGTATATATGTGCGTACAGGAATATATATATATATATATATATATATATATATATATATATATATATATATATAGATAGATAGAACAAATAGATGTATGTATGCATATATGTGTACACATATACATACAAAAAGAAAGCGTGTCAATAGGCACTATAATGTGTATATTCGTGTGTGCGTGCATATATGTAGGCAGAGATGTATATGGTGAGCCTAGATGTGGCATAAGACTAAACGTATGGAGCACGCATTCATGATTGATTCAGTTGTAACTGATTTAGCGAAATAAGCTGGCTAACCATTACACTACGTCGAAGTGTCCGATGCAGCACAGATATATATGAATGGGCTGATATATACGCACATGTATGTGCACATATACAAAAATGCTCTAATATAGTTATATACTTTTTCAGGGGCAGTAGTCCAATTTACTTTGTCAGCTCTGACAGATTTGCTATTGAGACAGGAGGAAATGGTAGTGTCATCCGCATAAATGCCTATTTGGGAAATGATGACATCTTGAAAAACATTGATGATGTAAGGCTCAGGATAGAGCCTAGGGTGCACCTCGTTATGTGTGAAAGGGTGTGGAATCGAAATCGTTCATAACTACCTTCATTTCAAGACTTGATAGGAATGAATGTATTAAATCAAATCAGACATGCCACTCTGGTAGAGCCGGAAGAAGTGATTCCTGTGGGCTATAGCAGCCGAGCATGCAGGCGAGAATCAAGGTGATGAACGTGGTTTCACTTGAGCGTATTTCCGTGCTGGAATGAAAGCTTCGATGCCGTCTTTCACCCAGGAAGTTACCGCGGAGCACATTCTTTAACAGTCTGGTTAAAAAATTCATTCCAAGGGATATCCCGAAGGAAATCAGCTCATTGATAACATATATATCTGTATTCTGTTGGTAGGAGGTTCTTGGCTGGTGGGAGAGAGGAAAGAGTTGCCAATAAGTTCAGAGTAGCAGAGTACGATTTGAGTCAGAGATGGAGGTAAAGATGCGATCTAAAAGAGAAGCGTGCAAATCAACATTAATGGGGAAAAGGGTGTGGAAGTCCACCAGCTGCATGAAATGATTGTGAAGTTCAGGGTTTGGATGCCAGCGAGGTCGGTGACAGAGTGAGTAAGTCATCTGGCATAACGAGCATTAATGTCACCGGACACAAAATTTGAATTGTGATATCTAATTATCATACAGTTTTGTCTTTCATTTTGAGGAGGCCAGAAAGAGCACACGGTAAGACGCGTCCTTCATAAATATATACATTTTCCACCTTTTCTCATCATCTTTGTATATAGGAGTTTAAAAAGCTTTAGAAATATCTTACTACCAATGAGAATAATTGTATAATTCTGGGGTTTTCCAGTAAGGTGAGTTAGCACTTGCATTATGGATGATTCTATTGTGCTTGCGAGGAAGGATATGAGATAAATAGATAGCAGAAACATTGTTTCCGCTTGGTGAAAAAGAAATGCTTAATAATAATAATAATAATAATAATAATAATAATAATAATAATACAAGGACCTTGAAATAGAAATCTCAAAAATGTGGCACATGGGAACATCAACAATTCCTGTTGTAGTTGGAGCCCTTGGACTGGTTGGAAAAGATTCCAGTAGGCTGATTGAAGGGATCCCTGGAAGTCCATGCCTCAAAGAGATACAAAAAATTATTCTGACAAGTACAGCCCACACTTTACGAAGAGCCTTATCTATGTAATTATTTTTTTTATTTTATTATATTATTATTTTTTTTTTTGCAGTGGAAAGTGTCATGATGCCATTTCTAACCTTAGGTCCCTGGGCGGGAACCGGAAAGAAATGTGTAAACGCCAGTTATCAAAGAAAATAATAATAATAATAATAATAATAATAATAATAATAATGGTAATAACAATAGTAATACTACAAGGAAATCGCCCTAACATCATCAAAAACAGAAAAAGAAAAGGTTGGACACCGATTGATATGCGTGTACCAAATGAAAAAAACAACAACTCTGCGAATTTTTTGGAAAAGGAACTAAACAAAGACAATAATCTGGAAATATTAAAATGATGGTAGCGGTTAAAAAATAAAATTGTTTGAGTTTGTGTTTGAAGCTTTCGGTTTAATAAAGAAAGGACATCAAGAAGAATCAACAAAATATTTGGTGCAACATCTCTTCAGGGAAATTCAAAAATTGGTTCTAACAAGCACATCGTAAATCCTGCAAAAACCTTCGTCAAATTAGGGATATTTTTTTTCTTTTTTATTTTATAAATAGCTATCGTTTGTTTAGTTAAGTGTAAACGACAAAAATCACAATCTTCTCTCGCCCTAGGTCATTGTTTATAACCCGGATGTGGTTATAAAAGAAATACACGTCTTTTAAAATGAATAATAATAGTGTCCCACGAATAGCCCAACTATCTTTTGCTCAAGTTTCAATCAACGGTCTCACTTATACCAACCTAACTTTCGGCCATTTTTTAAAAAAACGTCCAGTCTGCCTTAGTCTGCTATATCATCAAGAGCAAACAAATATGTGGAACAAATTCTTTGTAGCTCTAGAATACGGGAATTGCAAAACAAGAAAAAAATTATACACACGCTTCCTTCTCACACCGTACGTACATTTAACTGCATGCAATGATCGTTGTTACGTTTTGTTTTTCACTCTGATTTCATTGCACCACATTAAGAAATCTAGTCGTCTCTTGGCGTCTCTAGTTGACGGTTGGGGGGGATCGTACTATACAATGTCTATTCTCTCCTTTATATTTGATAGCGTCATATTTCTTCCAGGCACCAAATATTTTGTTGATTCTTCTTGAGGTCTTTTCTTTATTGAACTGAGAGCACTAAACACAATGCGAACAATTTTATTGGTTAACTGCCACCTTCTTTGTAATATTTCCACACTTATTGATATAAGATATCTGGTTAACGTAACGGTTAATGACGCAGTAAGTGGAATCAGAGAACGGAGTTCAAATTCCCTCCTTGTCTGTTGCGTTCACTTTCGCACTAATAACCTTGCGAATTACATGAATCCATTTCTTCTCTCTCCCCACCACAAAATCTATGAATTTAAATAACTCTAGCCTTGACTGATGCTCAGTGTATGAGAACTAAACATATGAATTCCCAACTGTGTGGGAGTTAGGACGGAATCACTTTACATCTTTCCCAATTATTTATGGCAGTTCACACATATAAGAAAAAAGTTTGACGTGCCATGGCCATCTCAGCTTTTCAAAGAACGTTGTATTAAAAAAAACTGATAACACTGTTAGGCTTTTTGGATATATTTACATTTATTATTTATGTAACATTTTTTGTGGCTTGTGAACACTTTCGTATTATTTCAAGTAGGAACATATTTTGGGTTGTAAGAACAACTCATTTTTATTTTTCATTAACGATGTTTTGGAGCTAACAACGGTGTTCAGATACAAGTGCTTCTATTTGACCCATAGTTTTAAGAAGAGATGGATTCATACCTTTTGTGATGACAACGAACATTCGGTTGACACTTTCGTACTGCTCGTTGTAATAGAGCCTTTGTAGTCGCAGATACAACTATAGTATGCCGTTGAACAATGCTGGTGTCAGACGCCTTCGAATAACATTCGAACTAATAGTACTTGCTCGATAATATAAAAATGTTATTTATTTTAAAAAAGAATTTATAAAAAAAGTCAAATTAAATGTATAACCGTCTAGGTGTTGTTTTTTTGTTTATTTACACGTCTTTTGAGAGAGGTGTATTTTTTGTAAGCCAGATGGTGTGTGTAAAAAAGAAAAAATCGTGCAATTTTTATGACCCTTTCGGATCAGGAATTTGCCGCCAGAATTGTTTGTCAAACTCTGATTTCTTCTGTGAAATCGTGCAATTTTTATGACCCTTTCGGATCAGGAATAGCCGTCAGAAGCAAAATTTTTGAAGGGCCTTTTTTTATATATTGACCAATGAAAATTAAGTTTTCGAGACCTGTAGAAATTCCGGATGGCCCCAAGTGGAGCCGACTTTTTCAAATAAAAGAGACGGCTTTGAGAAACGAAAGGGCAGAAACGAAAAAAGAACGAAAGGGAGCCGAAGCAGAGATCTGAGACGACACGCAGTTGGCAGACCACTTAACACCCTCTCTCTACTTTGACCAGCAAGTGGGCCATAAATCAGCCTTCAACTTACCAAACAAACCAACCTTTTCCAAAACCAATCCGGCCTGCTGTCAACGAAAATTCTTCAAAGGAGGTGGGTGCCTTTTGTGAGTTCTGCTAATTGAGGGTCTCTTTAAAAAAAAAAAAAAAAAAAAAAACTTTATCCCTTTCTTTTTGTATTTTGTAAAGGGTCTAAAACTTTATCCTTTTTTGTATTTTTGTAAAGGGTCTAAAAACTTTATCCCTTTTTTGTATTTTTGTAAAGGATTTAAAACTTTATCCTTTTGTATTTTTAAAGGGTCTAATATTTTAAAAAACCAGAGTTTGACTAAACAATTTCAGAGCTTGTTTCTGTGGGTATTTCCTTTTTAGAAACCCCAGGAAAATATTGTTATCCTGCCGTGTTAGGCGCACAGAAGGAAATTTTTGTGCAACCTTTCTTGTCTGTATCTTTTGTGATTATTGTAAAATAATTGTACAATAAACGTTTTTTCCTGTTTTTAAAATTTTACGCAGTGGTTTGTCTTGTATCGTTAATTCGCGCTTACTAACGGCAGCTATCGTTTCTTCTGCCAACTAAATTGTGTCTGGCACAAGGAGTTGGTAGGAGTGAAGAAGAAAAAAAAAAGAAACAAAATTTTTACAATAATACTCGCTCGAATAGTAATCCGTATAGTGATCAGTATAGATGAATAGTATAGAGGATAGAGTGGAGAATAGCGGTCCATATAGCAATAGAGGATAGAGTAGAAATGGCGATCTGAATACATAGAGGATAGACTAGGATAGACTACATATATGCGTTTCCTCTATGGTCATGTGGTCTACTTATTTCAATAATGGAATTGTCTGTGTTTGCTCACTGGCGATCTCTGTTCAAACTCAAGTGTCGGCAGCGACACTTTATTCCTATATCACAATATCTTTAAGAAAATTATTTGCACGTAAGTGAATGCAAACCGATTATGTTTAATCATTTCACACCAAGAAAAATGATATTGTCATTAAGAAGCAACAAAGAAAGACTTTAGTGAGTAGAAAGGACAATAAAAGAACAGCATTCAATAAGACAGAAGTTAGAGATAGACGTAGCATTTATATTTTTAAAGAATGTTAATATCAGAGAAGCAAGAGACTGGAAGAGAATTCCACAGGAGGAAAGTACGAGAAAAGAAACTATTAGTAAAAGACTTACGGTTACATCAAGCCGTTTCAACAGTAAAACGGTGAGACCTAATTGCTAGTCTAGTAGTACGCTTAAACTCATGCGGCCGTGAAATCAAAAAGGAAAGTTCATTAGAAAAATTGCCATGGAAATATTTGTAGAACTGAGACTGGGCTGATTCATCAAATCGAAATGCCAAGTCAGAATCGAAAGCATTACAGACCTTTCTTTGTATTTTATTGAAGAATTTCGCGATATATAGCAGGATCACTAGACTGGATATGGCAGCAATATGCAATGCCCGGACGAATGGTAGATATCTAATTGTGATGGATTCTGGTGACACAGTGGACTAAATGTCCGAGCAGTAAACATGGCGGAAAATGTGAGACTAAGAAGCCGCAATTTACTTTTTCTGGAGGTTAGCATCGGCCATATCTGACCAAATGCAAAAATCATTCTCTAGAGTAAAAGATAATACGTAGTTTCTTTATGGGGGTGGGCGTTGGAATTTATGAAATTATTCCTTGTCCCACTTGACAACTGATTGGAGGTCATTTTTAGAACAGCTATAATTTTTGCTTTGTCGGACCTATCGGGCGTACTATTAAGACTGGAATAAATAGATGTGTCATCAGTATGAATACTTAGTTGGAATCTGATGACATCGAGTATGTCCTTGATGAAGATACTAAACTATGTAATCGCAAGTGGTGAGCCCTGTAGTCCTCTGTGTGCCTTGTAAATGTATTATTGTGCAACAGAAGTATAGTAAATTATTCTAATTAAAACTACAGAATAAGGTTTAAATAAATTACCCTTAAAGGGATTGATTTACTTGACTCCCCACTGAGTCAGGTTGTGACAAGGTCAGTTTTTAACGTGGGGAGCTGACTCTCTTCACTCAGGCCGCTGGTCTTAGCTGGTCATGGCTTGTGCAACCTGATCAGAGTTTGTCTAAACTAGTCATAGCTGGTCTTAGCTGGTCAAAGCAGGTCCAAGCTGGTCAGAGCCGGTCCAAGCTAGTCAAAGATACGATGCTACCAGCACTGGGACAGATCCCTGTGCCCGGCAAGTATCAGAATGTGTATACCCCTCGTGGGAGGGGTTTACACACACAAATGATTTTCTAAGCGTGGTTTAAATGTGGCACAAGGTCGAAAGTTTTGGGCACTCAGTGAGGATCGAACTCACTATACAGTCGTAATTGTTCTAGCGAGACAAGCTTGCTAACCATTATACCGCGCCGAGGTGCCCAATTACCCTGAAAGGGAATATATTCTAGAAATCACTTGTAGAGTTCCCTATTTTGAGGGTGTAGTGAGCAGTAAATACTAGAAGCTTGCTCAATCGACAAAGTTCCTAATGCTGATGTCCCGCTGTCTTACAAAACGAAATACGAACGGGCTTTCCCCCCTTTTATTTTTTTGACCTGCCACAGCAGTGAGCAGAAAGGTAGTGTAAGTTGTCAAAGGGAAAAGTGTTGAAAGACAAAATGTCGAACTAACAAAGAAACAAAATCAAACAAAAAAAAATGCCGAATAGACAAAGTGACGAACAGAAAAAAAGAGTTCAACTGACTAAATAACGAATGGACATAAAGTCGAGAAGACAAAGTTTCAAAAGGACTGAAGTGTCTCATTTACATATGAAGTCACAAATACTATAAATAGCTAGAGCTATTACCCATGAAGCAGTTGAGTGCATACTACCTCCCTTGAATCAGTGGCACTACTCTTCAAGGACAAAATGTTGAACAAAGTAAAAACGAACATGTCATGATTTTAAGAACTACTAAAACATTTTAATTCTTAGGTTTGGCATCATTTAATAAATAATAGCCTTAAAATTCATGAATATATATATATATATATATATATATATATATATATATATATATATATATTCAGAAGCAACTATAAATAAGAAAAAATACTGTACAGAGTGATCCGAAAGTCTTGTCACACTTATATAATATAATTTTCTATTTCAGATGGCTGACACGAGCTGCTGCAGCCTGGAAAAAGTGTTAGAGGGTTAGGGTGACAAGACTTCGGACAAAACCTGTAGTTTGTATCTATATCCTTGTTAAAAAAAAGTTAACAATTATGCAGATTTTTTTAATCGTAGGTTTTTATATTAGCGGAAATTTTAATAATAATTATTTACCGACAGTATAGCTGCATGCTAAGTAAAAGGTATTTTATTTTAGGCACCTTTCTGGCCTTTCGTTACTTCAACTATTTTTCCGTTCGGCACTTTGTCTGTTCGACATTTTGTTTGTTCGCCATCTTGTCTTTCGATACTTGATCCTTAGACACTTTGTCCTTCGACGCCCCGTCTGCGCACGGAAAGGCGTACACAGCCTATGAGTAACTGGTACCCCGAAGTAGTTGTCACCGATGGACTGTTACTTACAAATAAATGAATTTACTCATCACTAAAGTCTGCAAACCACATTTTGTTTTTTATTTTTGTTGTTTTTTTTTCATCTCATTGTTTTATTAAATTCATATAGAGAATATATTTGGAAAGAAGGAAAGGCCTGGCGGTTTCTAAATAAATTTTATTATTTCGAAACCACAAGAACTTTCTTCAAAACAGACAATTTTGTTGTGTTTATTCACTTTCACTAACACCCTTTTCAAGCGGAATAACTTCGCTGTTAAAAAACTACATTACCCCCACCCAAAACATACCGTTGTGTATTTTGACGTGGACTAACGATGAGTAAGCTCTTTGAGGCAAGAATTATTGTAGTGAGACCGATACTCATAAGGTGTGCCTAATTCAGCGATTTGCTTTAAAGAAACTAGTTAAACACTTATATCAACAAAGAGCATAACTTGTTTCTTTTATTCCATTGTTGTCATGGCGAGGTTTCTGAAATGGAACTTTTGTGTTTAGAATACAGCGCCATTAGGCATAGCGATATTCGCGTATCATAATCTATAAGATCGGGCAGATACCTTATTTTTCAACAGTTTTATCTCTTGTCTCTCGAAATCGAAAGGGAAAAGCTGTACCTTCGAAATTATCGGAGAGGATGTTATACAAAATCCCAGAAGAAGTTTCCATGGCGATGATTAATCAGCTTGAAGATTCAAATAAAGGAATATGATCATCGCAGCTTTTATTGTTAGAAAAAAAAAGCGATTAAAAACTTGTGAGTTTCTTTCATTTCGCTGATGCATCAAAAGAAACAAAAATGCGTTGGCTCATTCAATCACTCCAGAAAGTACCTTTATTAGAAAAAGAGTCAACTTAGAAAAAAGTCGCGTAATGCCGCCATATAGACTGAATCTACTCATTTCTCAATTATATGGAGTTCAAAATTCAGGGTTTTATCTGGGAAGACATTCTTATTTCTACAAACAACTTTCACACAGATATATCGTCAGGAAATATCGAAACTTTAATGCTATGTCCATGGCAAATGTTCAGACGATTACAATTCTTTAATTGAAAAAGTTCACACCTTTACAGCTAGGACACGATATGCTACTTCCAAAGATGTAAAACACCCTAATTTACTTCCTGGTCCAAAGTATAAACATATGTATTTTTCCCCGGAACAGTCACATTGTTGAAAGCCTTCAGCTTGTATAATTCCCTGAACAATTTAATCTGTAATCCTTCACTTAAACGGCAGTAAATAAACCGATATTCCCTAAGCGATGTAAAATCAATAAGACCAAGATATATACGCTTATTACAATTAAACATTATTACAACGGATAATGGTGAATTAAGCAGTAAACCTGGCATGTCGGTGTCTTATACGAAGTAGATAGGTTCAAACTTTCATATTCGTAGATTTCTTGCTAGAAAGGAAAAAAGGAAGTCTTTGAATGAGGATCATTAAAATTGGTTTGCCTCGTAAAGACATGAAATAATTTTAATCATAATATTTTAAGTATAATTTTTAAATTGATAAAAAATGTTCTTCGACGACATTTTCAGAGTAAAGTATTAAGTCCTTTTCAGTTCAATACTTCGTGACAAAACTGCACGAAATTGACGGGTATTGCCTGCAAATACGAAGATGTATTCTCTCATAAAAGAATGATTCCAGAGTTGATTCTATTTACTAATTTTCTATACGTTCAAATCGCTAGCTCAATGATATATTTTCTTATAATAATGATCTTGACTGAATTAAGTACATTTTGATACGTTAAAAGTGATCGGCTCACTTGGCATAAAAATAAGTTTGAATGGAGCAAAATGTGTGAGGTTTTGAAATTGATAAATGTAGGAAAAAATTCTGAATGAGAAATTATTACTCAACTTGTGTCCATGGTATCGGATACGTTCAAATTGTCTGCTTCATTGTTGAAGAAATCTTCAAAGTCACTTCAAAGCTTCCATTGTGTACTCTATCATAAGAAATGATTTCAGATTGATTCGATTGTTTCCTGTTTGATTTCTTCAAATTGTCATCTCCTAGACTCATTCTCTAACAAAAAACTTCTTCCTGTGTTGAATTTTGTGTATTCGTTGTAAATATGTTGTTTTTTTTAATCGTTTCACCCCAGGCAAGGCGAGAAGCCACTAACACACAAGGGGTTATTACAGAGAGTTGCAGCGAGAGCAAATAGAAGTGATAGAAGAAAGAATGAAGAGAAGGATAGGTGATAGATCAAGGCATCTGGAGACATCGATTGACATTACATTTGAATAGTTGGAGATTATAGCTATCTGGGGAACAGGAAAAGGGGAGGGAGTTCCACAGGCACGAAGTGCGAGACATAAAGCTATTGGAGTAATTTTAAATGAAATCAGGTTTTGTTTTGTTCTTCATTTTGTTGGTTACTGACTTTAGAAAAAAAAAAACCCTCAACCCAAATAAATTTTATGCGGAGGATATTTATTTAACAGAAGCAGGTGAAAGTATACGAAGTACACAAGTTCATACATTCGTAGATTTCTTGATAGAAAAGAAAAAAAATAAAGAATTGTCTGAATGATGATCATTAAGATTTGTTTTCTTTTTAGAGACATGAAATGATTTTAGGCCGTGTAATTTTTACATCTCCGGTAAATGAACTTCGACGACATTTTCGGAGGGAAGTATTAAGTCATTTTCGTTTACATACGTCGAGGCGAAGCTGCACGAAAGAGATGTGAATTGGCTGCAGATACAAAGATGTATTCTCTTATAAAAGAATGATTCGGGAGATGATTAGATTGAATGATTTTTTATACGTTCAAATTGTCAGCTCAATGATGCATTGTAGCTTAAATTAATATTTTCCACTGAATTGAGTATATTTTTATACGATCAAATTGATCGAGTCACTAAGCATAAAAAATAAGTTTGAATAGAATAAAATGCGTGACGTTTTCAAATTGGTAAATCTAGTAAAATATGCAGCATGAAAAATTATTACTCAACTCATGGCCATGGTATCAAATATGTAAAACTTGAGCCTGAATTCTGATGTAGCAAAATCACCTGTCCAATATTTATGGTTAAGGATTCTAACATTTGCAATTGTTTTTCACAGTTTATGTGGTGTATTATTTTTGTGTTATTGATAAGTATTTGCTAGACGTCATTTTTACTTTGTTATAGGTTTGGTTGGTTACATGAAATAAAATTATATTATTATTGAATATATCTAATATTAACACATATAATCACAGTGTAGTGATAGAGTAACTAATGTATCTGTTGTTTGAACTGTTGTTAATGTTAGAACATACTTCAAGTTTCAGAATTAATTTATAAAATAAAGTTGGTTCATTGTCTCGTGCTAGAATTTTTCTCACCAAAATCTATCTTATATATTTATAAGTCTACCATTCGTCCATGCTTTGAATATTGCTGCCACATATGGTCCAGTGCTCCTGCTATATATTTAGAGTTTCTTGATAAAATCTAAAGAAGATTCTGCAATATTATCAGTCCTAACCTGGCATCTATGCATCAATCACTTTCTCACCACCGTAATGTATCATCTATGTGCCTTTTCTATCAATATCTTCATGGTATTTATTTTAAGTACTCTCCGCTATGTTACCTAGACATTATCAATTTAAGCGTGGTACTAAATTGGCAACAAGATCTCGTTAATTTACAGTTGAATTGGTTGATGTAACTGTAAGTTCTATGCTAATAGTTTCTTTTTTCGCACTACTCGCTTGTGAAACTCTCTTCTGGCTTCATGCTTTCCGGCCAATTTTGATTTTAAAAAATAAATGCAATGTCAATTGTTATCTACTGTCTTCTTGATTTCTCTTCTTCTATTATTCTCACTCTTTAATAATGTTTCTATTTTTTCATATTATTTCGCATTCTGTAACCCCTTATGTCTAAGGGGCTTTATTGCTTTGCTTGGGGTGAAATGATTAAGAAAAAAGACAAGAGTTTCTTTATATTTGTGTCTCTAGAATATGCCTCAGTGCCTCATTCAAACGAGCTCAATGCACAATTTAATTCTGCTGAGTAAGAATTTGTTTACGCTCTAGCATCTCTATCTATGAAAGGCAAGATGTGTGTGTAATGAATGCACGGCCGCAATTTTCGACGGATTTGCACCAAAATTTACATGCAAATGCTCCAAGTTAGTGGAAAGACCAAGACCGACTTTGCATTTCCTAATTCCCATTGATAGTGGAAATAATCGATTAGTCACAAGTGTAAAAAATTTAAATCTGCATGGCACTTTACTCCAATTGGCTCATTCGCTTGCTTAAACTCAACGTTGATTCTGATTCCGCAGAACTGGGTTGGGGATGAAAAAGTATTTGTTGTTAACATTCTTTTTTCATTCGGTTTTTCCAGTTACGAGTCCTTTTTTAAAGCTGATCGTTTTGTGTTCATTTTGTTTAGTTCTTTTTTTGTAACAGATTTAATGTTTAGTAGAGAGCTTAGAAAAAAATTCGCAGTGTGAGATAGGCAAGAAGTAAGACATGTAGCAACATCAGCGCGGCAAAGGGCACTGCTTTAAAGGCAAGGAAGGGCAAAAATATTTTAAGTCGAGTGATAGCGATTGCTGTATGAGTCGTACGATTTTTGAATCAAACACTGGCAACGCCGGGCCATGCTGCTAGTTACATGATAAATATTCCATTTTGAATCTTACTAAATACTGACAAGTATAAGTATTTTGTACAGATTGGTTTTGGTTAAACTGTTGAAGGTTGTAAGAAGTTTAGTTGATAATGTTTTGTTGGAATCCTGAAATGAATTTTTCTTTCATTATTTGCAATGAATTCTTCTTTTATTACTGTTGTGGTAGGATCCACCTAATCTGCATAGGTGACTACCAACTATATAAATAATGGTTGGTACCGGAAGACGAGGAGAAGGAATCACGAGATCCAACTAGAGACTCTGATCGACTGCGACTAGTCAACACATTCTCCAGGAACGTCTTCCCAGAAATATACAGAAATACTATATGTACTTATTGTGTACACTTTCTTGTTATAATACATTCTTGTTCTAAGTACATTTTGTGTTGCATTATTATTCCATGCAATAGGCGAGATTCAACAATGAGTCAAGACTCAACAATTACTAATTAAAATAAGGATTAAAAATGGATTATTTTAAATGTGTGAACTAATAAGATGAAGATACGCCATTCGAACGTGGCAGTTATCTGTTACCTAACTAAAGCAAAAATAGAACATTGACTACATTGTGAGTGTCCCAACAGACGACAGAAAGAATTTGACACTTCTGATGGAATCGAGGAAATCAACTCAAGATATTCTCTCATAATATCGTCATTCATCAGCAGCATTTAATGAATCTTGATGATGACACCGTTCATACTCAAAACGCGGAAAATCTTTCGATGTACATCAAGCGTAAACTGCGTCGACAGTTTGGAATTTCTGAGGTTCACGTCGTATTTCCCAAATGCGTGTGACTTTCAGAATTACAAGTAGAGTCTTGTATATTCAGCAATTTTTATCCTTTTACCCCAAGTATGGTAATAAAGCCACCAAGACGAAAAGGGTTACTGGGAGTTAGAGAATAGAATAACAAAAAGAAAAAAAACAACATTAAGGTGAGGAAAAATTGAAAGAATAATTAAGTAGACAGAAGATAACGATTCATATTGCATATAAAAACATCTAAATTAGTTTTATTTTCTATTTTTATCAAAAATGTTCAGATATAATCATTTTTAATGGCCCTCGTATGATACTATGGACATGAGTTGAGTAATAATTTGACATGCAGCATATTTTCCTAGATTTATCAATCTCAAAGCGTCACACATTTTACTCCATTCAAAACTTATTTTTAGGCTTAGTAACTCGATCAATTTGAACGTATGAAAATGTATTCAATTCAGTCAGGAATATTAATTTAAGATAGAAGGCATCACAGAGCTAGCAGTTTGAACATATAAAGAAAATCCTTCAATCGAATCAACTCCTGAATCATTCTTTTATAGAATACATCTTTGTATTTGCAGCCAATGCACATCTCTTTCGTGTAGCTTCACCTCGAAGTAGAAAATCCAAAATCCCTTAATACTTCATTCCGAAAATGTCGTCGAAGATCATTTTCTGGAGGTGTAAAATTATACGGCCTAAATCCATTTCATGCCTCAAAAAAGCAAACCAATTTCAATGATCCTCATTCAGAGAATTCTTTTTTTTTCTTTTATAAAAAGTAATCTACGAATATAAAAGTATGAACTTGTGTACTTCGAATATTTTCACCTGTTTTTGTTAAATATATATCCTCTTCAGATAATGTTATAAAATTTATATAGGTTGATTTTTTTTTTCTAAAGGGAGGAAACATAAAATTGAAGGATGAAACATAACCTGATTTCTTTTTAAATATAGAGAAAGCATAATATTTACAGAAAATACACAACATTCAACCCAGGAAGCAGTTTTTTGTTAGAGAATGAGTCTAGGAGATGACAATTTGAAGAAATCAAACAGAAAACAATCGAATCAATCTGAAATCATTTCTTATGATAGAGTACACAATGGAAGCTTTGAAGTGACTTTGAAGATTTCTTCAGCAATTAAGCTGACAGTTTGAACTATCTAAATTCCCTACATTGTATCAGGCTCAGAATGATTCTTTTTATAATAGAATGCATCACTGAGCCGACGATTTAAACGTAGAAAATATCGGTTAATTTTATCACGTCCTCTAAGCTGACCATTTGAACCTATCATAAATTGGTCAATTGTATCAGGTCCGGAATCATTATTTTATGATAGTATATATAATTGACCTGATCATTTTAATGCATCAAAAATCGCTCAATTGAATCACGTCCGGAATGATTACATTGCTTTTATGAAAGAATACGCAGTTGAACCGAAATGTCTCGTAACGTCACATAAAGCAAATGAAATAACTTGGTCACTGAATAATAATGAATTTCTATGAATAAAAGATTTGACACAGAAATGCCTGAAAGTTTATCTACGTAATACTAAATAAATTACAATAGGATTGACAAACATTACCATATTGTGTACATGGTGTGCATACTGAGATTGAACATTGATTGTATTTCCAATATCAGACAAGCTTTATGTTTTGTAATCAAATAAATGTCGTCTTGTGGGAAGTCGAATTTAAGATATGACAGCATTTGCAGCGTGATATACTTTCTGAATTGTTGGTAGGGCACTCGGTGAGAATCGGACTCACGACAACTGTTTAAACTACGAAGGCTTACGCAGAGACGCCCTCTTTATTTAAAGCTTATCTTGTAGACGAGGCATAGATAGCGAGTTCGAATTCCAGTCGAATCCATTATATTCACTTACGTGCTAATACCCTTGGGAAAAGGTATCAATCCTCTTCCCCCCCCCCCACTTACCAGATATGGGTAAATAGCAGGCCAGACCAGGTTCTGTAGCTTTGGATAGTAACTGGTCTACCGCAGAAAGAAATGGCAACCTACTGTGGGAAAAATATCTACTTCGTCTGTCATGTATCTTTCGATACATGATCGCCTACGTGTGCGTGACGCATGGTACACAACTGACTGACTTGTAGACAAAAGAACATATTACTCTTTTACCTAAGAGAAGATGAGATTGAGTAAATCTCTTGATGCAAAATCTACTTGGTCATTTTTGAAAAAGTTAGGCAATATTAAGGAGCCTATTCATGAATAAAAATAGCTTATTTTTAACATACAACATGTGTTAGCACGTGCTATACCCTGTTTTCATCAGCCGCCGACCAGGGGTGATATCACGGTTTCGGTGGCTATGGCGGGACCGCCACCCCAGGCGCCACCAGCAGGGTATAAAGATAAGGTAATTGATCGTTCCTCTTTGTAAATTGTCGTAACGAAATAAATAAAACGAATGTTCCTCTTTGCAGCTTCTATCCGTAATGAAAGTTTCCTGGATGCGTTTGCCGTTATTGACGCGCTAGTAAAAATCGTTATAGACGAACACGCAAATATAACGAATTAGAAATTAATGTAAAACGGTATTCCACGTAGTATTATTGATTATAATATGAAATTGACTGAATGAAGAATATATTAACTGATGTTTCATTGAATTATCCAAGATAAATCTATAAATCAACCATTCGTCTTGCATGGAGTATTGCTGCCATATATGGTCTGGAGCCCCTGCTGTTTGCCTCAGGGTTCTTGATAAGATCCAGAGACGGATATGCAACGTAATTGGCCCTGGTCTGTCATCTCGTCTGCCGTCGCTCTCTCACAGTTTCCTCGCTCTGTCTTTTTTACATATACTTTGACGGTAATTGCTCCGATGAGCTGCTTTCGCTGGTTCCCAGGCCTCATGAATTTAAGCGTCCTACGAGGCTGGCATCCCGTTCCCACCCCTTCACTGTTGAAACTGTTAGATGTAGACGTGTCTTTTACTCCAATAGCTTCACCTCTCGCCTGTGGAAATCCCTTCCTTATTCCTGTTTCCCTGACAAATATAATCTCCAACTATTTAAGTGTAACGTCAATCGACATCTCCATTTACCTTGATCTATCTATCTACTCTTCTCCACATCCTTTCCCCTTTCATTCATATCATTCAAACCAGAGGGCTCAACCGAAATTAATTTTCAGGAGCTAATATTTTTGTCATCCACATACAGACTGTTTCGGTGTTTTACAGCTCATCAGTGTGGCTAGACGTCCGGTTGCCTCTAGCTAGGATCGAAACCCGAATGAATTTGCGTCAGTCGGAACTTCTCCCACTAAGCCGTCGGCGCACGGCAGGGATGAAGGTTAATTTTAGCGTGTTTATTTTTAGATTTAGATAAACACACAGTGACTGACAGTGACTCAATTATGTCGAAGAGTCGTGCAATATTAGCTTAAATAGTCACTGTTTACAAATTCACACCTCAAACCAGAGGGCTCAACCAAAATTAATTTTTCAGGCGCTAATATATATATATATATATATATATATATATATATATATATATATATATATATATATATATATAGAAAGTATTCTAAGAGAAGGACTTAAAGTTCTTTTATTAACGTGTTATCTTATTTTCTCTTTTAATATTCTCTAATTAGAATTGTGAGATTGAAATTTTTTCATCATCTGGAGGTAATTTCATTTTAAATTGATAATTTAATTTAAATTTAAATATGTTGCTCTTTAACTATCAATATTGATAGTAAAATATTAAAATTATAAATATTTGTTTTGATATTTAAACACTTAAGTCATCGCCTAACGTTAAACATTAACTGTGAAATTTAAGGAAAAATTTAAATATAAATATGTGTAAAGATTTGAAAATATAGGTGTAAGTATTGATATTTGAATATACATAGGTACCTGTGTATATCGATATACGTGTATGTGCCTATGTGTGTAATTGCGCATGTAAATGAACGTAAGTATATGTGAGATTTACATAAGTGTATGTGTGGTATATATATATATATATATATATATATATATATATATATATATATATATATGATAAAACAAAATCTTTAATATTGCCTTCAATTACTACTCCATCTTAATTTAAAACCTAAACTTTAAGTAAAAATGATTACCCATCTAAAAATAGTCACAAATTGCATTCATATAATTAGATTCAAACTGATAGAGATGTTACCTTAACAATCATTTACAATATTAAAAGAGTACTATCAGTAAACTGTTATATTTTAAATACATTTTTTTAATGTACTTTCTATGAATGTGTTTTTAAATATCCTATTTAACTCATATTAAATACCTAAATTATTTTTAAAAGAGTTAAATATTTAAATTGCTAGCAAACATCAAATTAATTTGTTCGGTGATTTTTTAAACATTTAAATTACTATCAAATATTAAAATCTGTTTTTTTTATTGTACTTAATTTGACAACTAAGCAAGGTTATCATAGATATTAAAAGATTTATAAAATTTGAAATTAAAATTAAAAGTAAAAAATTAAAAATTACCTATTTAGAAATCTAAATCAAATCTCTATTAAGTTTTAAATTGTAGAATTACCGAGGAGAAAAAATATAAAAATAAAAATAAAAGATATATATGCTATTTAATTTTTATTTTCATTGAAATTATGTTGCTTAGTTGTCAAATCTTTCGAATCATCCTATACTTGTATTTTGATTGGTCATTCTAGCTTATGTAACAGCGTTTACTCCTAGCTAAGGATCGTTAATTAATTTGAAACTTTTAAAACCATTTATTCTATATTCTATATCATCACTTGACAAGACACCAGAAGTGTTGAAACAAAATGGCTATTTTTGTCGTGATTTTATAACATATTTATGTTGTAATATTCAAATAAATAATTATATCTGCTCTACTCTGTATTGAGCACTCTTTAAAGAATAGTAATAGTTGGTTATTTGAATTCACTCCGTATATACCAATCTTAAACTTGTATATATATATATATATATATATATATATATATATATATATATATATATATATATATATATATATATATATATATATGTACACGGAAGAAAATGATTACTCTTTGTCTGTCTGTCTCTTTTTCTCACGCAGACACAAACATAAACACACATATATATAAATATATGCGTGTGTGTATGTATGTGTTTGTGTGTACATTTGTGTGTAGCAGTCGAATGTTTCAAATATATTTTAGTTAAAGTGACATAAAAGCGGAATAGCTTTTATATGACTTAGTTTTCAAGAGCATTTTAACAGACCCGTGTCTGTCTTAAAATGAATTATGTGTGTGTGTGTGTGTATGTGTGTGTGTGTGTGTGTGTGCGTGCGTGCGTATGTGTATACAGATATATACATATATATATATAGAGAGAGAGGGAGGGGGGCAGAGGGGAGAGGGGAGAGAGATTGTTGGATTCATTTTGTTTGCGGAGCATTACCGTTTGGTAGGATGACTAGCAAAACCCTGTTGAAAACCCATACTCTGGCGCATTTGTGTTTGTTCAACACTTGTACAGCCGACCTGTGGTTCTTACTGCCACTT
Organism: Acanthosepion esculentum; assembly: GCA_964036315.1. Taxonomy (NCBI): domain Eukaryota; kingdom Metazoa; phylum Mollusca; class Cephalopoda; order Sepiida; family Sepiidae; genus Acanthosepion; species Acanthosepion esculentum. The sequence goes on along the minus strand of OZ038480.1, from coordinate 94,576,309 downwards.
TGATGGGCGGTTTCTTAGTTACAGTTTCTCGGAGAGATCGCATAAACTCTCGGGATCGAGAGTGTGGCCAACGTTAGTACGTTCAGACCTCTGTCTCGATGTTTTTTGTAACTTCCTCATAGCATAAACGTCGAGGGCTTCGCAAAAATCCTGTATGCATAGTTTCCCTGAAAGTTTAGATCAACACCATGGGATGGTTTACCGGAACTTTCCAAACGTGCCGCATTCTGGTATCGCCTTGACTATGGTGGGATCCGACCCCGGGTCCTACTGTCGGAACGTTAAATTTGTTACTACTCGATATATATATATATATATATATATATATATATATATATATATATATATATATATATATATGTATATATATGTATATATGTATATATATGTATATATATGTATATATGTATATATATATATATATATGTATATATATATGTATATATATATGTATATATATATATATATATATATGTATATATATATATATATGTATATATATATGTATATATATATATGTATATATATATGTATGTATATATATATATGTATATATATATGTATGTATATATATATATATATATGTATATATATATATATATGTATATGTATATATATATATATATATGTATATGTATATATATATATATATGTATATATATATATATATGTATATATATATATATATATATATATATATATATATATATATATATATATATATATATATATTAGCACGTAAATGTATAAATCCTATTTTTCTCCCTCCAGCTATGGGTAAATAGCAGGACAGAAAGTGTTCTATATCCTTGGATGGCAACTGGTCTCAGAGAAGAAAAACTCTGAATTCAAAACCACCGGATGGTCGTTTGGGCACCTTGTGGCACGTAGTGCACCAGATCTCTGTATTCGGCCCTTCAAAAAGTGTGGTTGGTTCTTCACAAAAGCTTCATCACTATAATCAAATATCATGTGCTGGTGTCGGGCTCTCGGTTCCTAGAAACTGATGCCCTTGACCGTCATTCGTCGAATTCGACGGGAGAGTCGAGTATATATATATATATGTGTGTGTGTGTGTGTGTGTGTTTGTGTGTGTGTGTGTGTCTGTGTGCGTGTGTGCATGCGTGCGTGCGTTCAGATATAACTAATATATATATATATCTGATATCACTAAAATATATATCTGATATATGTATAAAAACACAATATTAATAAAGATGAAGAAAAACTTACCTGAGTCGATGCGTTTCATTCTCTGGCGGACTTTATCAAGGCAAGGATTTTATTTTGCAAAAAGTATTTATAAACAGGGGTAAAAATGTCATTAATTTTACAGAATTTTAAAAATTAAATACGCTTATATGTGTACTCCAGGCAAACTAATAGCCAAGAGAAACTACGGAGCATATTAAGTGATATAAGTTAATAACTAATAAACGAATTAATGAACAAATGAATAAGTGAATAAATGCTTTAATTCTTGTTGCTTACTTTTTATAATGTATTTATTATTTACATTATTTTTGTTTGGGATTAACTTATGTATTACATATTTCAAATAATGGAAGGTTTTGAATTTAATCGCTTTCTTTTAATTTTAAAAAAATAGTCTTGACTGTTAACTTGTAAAAGTATTTTTTTTAACAAAGGATATATTTGGAAAAAAAAAAACTGTGGCGCAAATTTATATTTTGGTAAGATTCAATACGGGCACTCTCAAGAATTTTCAGTCTCAGTAAGTTACTTTCTCTTTTTAAACTGAAGTTGTGGTTGAACTTCTTTCTATGTATAACTAATGCATTTGATTGACTGATTGCTTCTTTTCCTGCCACTTATCAACCCTTTTCCGGTTATATATATCTAGCAAATATTTTTTTACGTTGAAAAAATATTTTTGTTAGATAATAATTTTTAATGATAAGAGTATTACTAATTAACCCCATTGCTGGCAGGAAAGAGATCGCTACATACCTTTCCCTAGAGTATTTGCGCGTAAGTGAATATGATAAACACAACCGGAATTGGAACTCGGCTCTCCAGTTAACATTCCCGAACCATTATCCATTACACTAACCGCACATCCATACTTACACCTCCTGGTATTCCCAAAGCGATCATCTATTGACCAAGATTAAAGTTGCTTTAGGAACGGGTGTTTCAATGTCATATGGCCTTAATTCTAGTGCATTTAATACATTGTTTTCTTCATGGATACATGTTTTGCGTTTTTAGATTCTGTTCATATCAGCAATATATTGTATCAAAGCGTTATGACTGTTTATTTTATATAAATCGGCTACAAAATTAATATTGTTATGGACATTTTTCGTTCCGATCATATCTATAAGAGTTTTGGATGTGACTAATTACTTTGTTATTATTACGATTGGATAGATTATTTTGGATAATAGATGTTAAAGAGTTAGTAGATAGTATTATATGTATCGTTTTAACTATTAGTTATTGTATTTTTTACTCTTGTGTTATTAATCTCATTATCTATTCGGTAGTTGTATATTTTGTGAGCATTTCTCTTGGCTTTGTCGATTAAAGAATGAGGACATTGGAAGTTTTTTTTAAAGTGTTTGCTATATATATTTCTCCTTCATGTAAACATATGAGGCTACAGATTCTTAGTGCTGTTAAATGCATTCCTATAATTATTCCAGATTTTATTCTGTTGCTTTGGTGAGAATAGAAATTAATAATTTATTTCTTGTTGGTAGATTTTCTGTAAACCTCATTAGTGCCAAATCAATCTTAAAAATAATCACTGGTGTAATTACGTCTATGTCTGTATGTGTTAAGGTGTGGGTGTGTGCGCGCGTGCGCTCGTTATAAAGTGGATCAGTAAGTTCTAAAAAAGTTCACTGGTATATTCGTAATTGTAATATTATGTTTCCTTACAAATAAACATTTGACGTTCTTTGACCGAGCACCCAGTTGAAACTGTTTTAGGTTGAAATTTATGAAATCTTTCTCTTAAAAAAATGTTCATGAATATAGATTTATCAAGTCAACTAGCTGTTTTCGAGATTTGATTGATGTCCCCTTTCTGATCTTTTATTTGAAGTAGTATGCTATGTTAACATCATGATTATGCTATTATTTTCTTTTACTATTGGCTGTCTTCATTCGATGTGATTTCTGTCATTTGGTGCAGTTCTTTTTTTTACGATTCTGTAGCGCCAGTTCACAACGTTTAAAGGAAGGTCTTCGCCAAGACACTCAGGCTTCACTCGTTCCAAACCATTTTAACCATTGATCGTGGAAGCGGTTGCATACAGCTAAGCGTTTAGATACATCTGAACGGTATGAGTGCCATACACGTCATCCATATGAAGCAACCACTGGCGCAGCTTAAGGTCAATTCTAATCTTCTGAGATTAGCACCGTATAAAAATTCGATTTTTTTTTAAATATTTAAAGCTTAGTTTTAGTGTATTAATAATGAAGGCAATTAAACTAAAAATATCGTTGATGAAGATAAATAAAACCTTTTAATCTTTAGTGAAATCAACTCCCGGCGTATCTACAAAAACATCCTCTCTAACTCTGTCACCCTCCATTTCACAAGGCGAGATAAATATCTTTGAACATTTATTTATACACACACACACACACACACACACACATATATATATATATATATATATATATATATATATATATATATTATAAATTAATAGATTTAAAATATGGTTTTACCGCTACACAGTGATAACCATGTTTCAGAAATGGAAGCTAAAGCCCCTGAATTTAATTTTGCTATTAAACCAAAGACATTAGTTCCATTTCCTCATCAAGCGAATTTTCGCTTGATGAGGAAATGGAACTAATGTCTTTGGTTTAATAACAAAATTAAATTTAGGGGCTTTAGCTTCCATTTCTGAAACATGGTTATCACTGTGTAGCAGTAAAACCATATTTTAAATCTATTAATTTATAATATTAATGCTCTGTAAATTTAAATTTACATAGAGCACTATTGTGTAAAAATAAAAATATCTATAAGAACACCGGATTTTATATCTTACTGTTCTTTCCTTTTTATTTATATATACATATATATATATATATATATATATATATATATATATATATATATATATATATATATATATATATTAAGAGATGTTCAAAGATATTTGTATCTTTGTTCTTGATATTTGTATCAGAACAATGAGAAGATCAAGGAAGCCCTCCATGCGAAGAACGTGATAGATTCAAGACTCTCCAGGCCAAAGTGCAGTCCTATAAACAAACGATGCAAGACCAGTGGTAGCAGGACAAAGCGGCTGAAATTCAATACTACGAGGATACTCACAATGCCAAGAAAATCTTCAGCTCACTGAGAACAGGTCCCTCTGCATCTGGCTGCTCTCCTCTACTGTCTTCAGATGGCACATCCCTGATCAAGGACCAAGAAGGTCTAAGCAAGCGCTGGCAAAAACATTTCAGCAATCTGTTTAAATGACCCTAATTGGTCAACGCAGACGCATTAAACCAGATCCCTCAGCAGCCGATACGGGACGCGCTCGCCGTGCCTCCAACTATTGCCGAGATCAAGAAAGCAATCCTTCGGACGAGTTCGAGCAGAGCGACGGTAAAGGACGGAATTCCTGCCGAGATCCTTTCATGATGTTCTGCGGAGTATCTGGGAGAAGGAGAAAATGCCGGATGACTCCCGTGATGCCTTGTCTCCCTCTACAAGAACAAGTGTAGCAAAGCCGACTGAGGCCTTTCGCTTCTCTCTGTCGCTGGAAAGATCTTCGCCAGAGTCATCCTCAACCGACTCATTACAGTCTCCGAGGAAAATCTCCCAGAGTCGCAGTGCAGTTTCAGGTCATGTTGAAGTACGGTTGATATGATTTTTGCCATGAGAAAACTTCAGGTGAAGTGCTTCGAACAAAACATGCCTCTATACTTTGCTTTCATTGACCCGACCCAGGCTTTTGACACCGTCAACAGGGAATCACTTTGGAAATCTTCGAGTGCATCGGATGCCCAACGAAGTTCATGACAATGATTGGGTTCTTTCATGACTGTATGACTGGCCAGATTCTCTCCAGTAGTAACGTGACGGAGACTTTAGAGATCATGAACGATGTAAAGCAGGGTCCTATTCAACGTCTTCTTCACCTGCATGCTGCCTCGCTATCTGGAACATTGTTTGTTTGTTTGGGTTTTATGGCATATCAACCACTGTGGGTTATTTAATGCCAAATCCAGTTTATATGAATTTTAAATGCCTATTTTGTATGGAACATTTTTAGCAACCTAGAGCTTATTTGCTTGCACACTGCAAAATAATCCTAGGTATTTTGTTTAAGTCAAGAATTTCCATTTGATAAAGACAATTTATTTGAAAAAATGATAAAAGGTAGGAAATGTTGTTTATACGTCAGTCAATATCTTTGATAAGAGACCAATTCATTTAGAAAATCCAATACATTTTTTGGTTCAGTTTTTGCAAATAATTTCTTCATGTTCTTCGCATTATAGAATTTTCTACGGATGTGTGTGAGGTTTGTACATTCTATTAGTATATGTTTTACAGTGTATTGTTTTCCACAGGAGCATTTAGGAGGAGGTTCTTTTTTTTAGTACGAATGAGTGAGTCAGTCTGTGTGTCCAATGCGTAGTCGAGCATTGGTAGATTGTTCTTTTCTTGTTTTAAGTTTCAGTTGCCTTTCCTTTAGAATTGGTGCTATTTGATAGAGTTTATTGTTGGTATTTTTGTCCCATAGTTGTTGCCATTTTAGTGTTATTGTTGTCTTGATTTTATGTTTTAGGTCAGTGTAAGGGATTTTGATGTTTTGGTCAGGTGTCATGTTTATAGCAGCTTTGGAACAGAGAGTCTACATTCATTACCGTTTGGACGGCTCCCTCTTCGGCCTTCGTCGCCTCACTCATTGAACAAAAAATTGATGCCAAAATCAGCAAATCAAGTCTGGCATTAGGAAGACTTTTTCAACAGAGTGCTCAGTCAACACAACATTCGGCTGACTACAAAGCTAAGAGTGTACAATGCAGTGGTTTTGCCATCTCTCCTATATGGTAGTGAAACTTAGACATTGTACCGAAGACACATCAAGAAGCTGGAGAACTTCCACATGCGAGCTCTCCGTTCCATACTCAGAATTCGCTAGCAAGAGTGCATTACCAACCTTGAGGTTCTGGATCGTGCTCACTTCTCAAGCATTGAGTCAATGCATGGAGGTGCACCACTTACCAAGATGTCTGCTGTACGGAGCGCACCCGCACGGCAAGAGAAATTAAGGCCGTTCAAAGAAGCTGTACACTGAAAAATCAAATCTCGAGGGCTGCAAGCTCGAAGTCAAAGAACTAGAGGAGCGCGTCAGTGATCGACCACGTTGGCGAATCACTATCTATGATGCCGCTATCACCTTCGAGGATGCGCGACGCCAGATGCTCACCGCTGCCAGAGATCAACGCCACAGGGCATCGTCAGCAGTGATTACATACTTTCAGTGTGCCCACTGTTCCAGGCTCTGCGCCTCCGAGTTCACAGATGTGAGACAGATACGGTACGTCATCTTCGAAGGAAACCGACACACACACACACACACACACACACACACACACACACACACACACACACATACATATATATATATATACTAGTAGATTAGTAAAGTTAATGATATAAATGGCGAAAAACATCTTCGCAAACACATTTATTTAAGTTACATTAACATACAAACCAGTCTATGAATGTTATGATCCTTATTTTTAATAACTTCAAGTTGTATAAGGTCTTTTTTTTATTCTACTAGCACTTTCGGCTGTACATTCAGCCATCATCAGGCATGGAAATTTTTTTTTATTTTTTTAGTAGATCCAGGTAATAGCGGAATCGAAATATTAAATGCCAATCGAAATATGTTTTTCTTAGAAATGTGTTATTGTTAACAGATAAAAACTCATGGAGCGTGCAGTCGCAACGCTACTGTTGAATTTTTTGAAATTTTAAGAAAGTGCGTTTTTTTTTATTACTAATATGGTAATTCGAGTATTTTCTTTGTTGTTGTAGATTTTTTCAGTCAATGTGGCATGAACTAAATTGTTCAATAAATAGAGTCATGTCGCAGCTGTTATCCAGAAAGTTTGCACGTCGGATCAGTTCTTTTAAATCAAATATGTGGTGCAGTTCAATTTATATTACAATGAATCATTCATACAAAATGTAGATTAGTAAATTTAATGATATAAATCGCGAAAAACATCTTCGTAAACAAATGTTTTTCGCCACTTATATCATTAACTATACTAATCTACTATTTGTATGAATGATTCATGTAATATAAATTGAACCGCACCACATATTTGACATATATATATATATATATATATATATATATATATATATATATATATATATATATATATATACCGGTTGTAACAGCAAAGTTGTCCAAATCGTGTAACAGCAAAATTGTCCAACCCAAAAAATGTTTATTATCTAAAAAACCTTTAAAGTAACAGAGTTTTTGCCAGGTTGTCATATAATCGGCTTAGTCATCTTGGCACCATTTGTCGTAAGAATCATTGAAAAACACATTGAGTTCTTCAGCTAGAAAGCAAACAGGTTAAAATCGCTTTGTGTCAGCCCTGCTTTCTTCGCAACTGAGCAATGAGGAGAAGAAATATATACTTCTGGCCTTTAGTAATGTTACCAACATTCATAGTCTGGATTCCATCTTAAAAGTCCATTCAAGAACCATCCAGCGGACGGTGAATAAGTTTAAATAAGAGTGAACATTAGAGAGGAAAACTGGATCAGGTGGTCACAACGGGAAGCGGGGTCATCATTTCAACATAGCTAAAAAGATCAATTAGAAAATATCCAACTCAATCCGTATGACTTTTGGCATTTGAGAGAGGAGTTTCAGCGATGATAGGCCAAGGAGCAGTGAAAAAAGTGTTGAAAATGAAATCGTAGGTGCAACGTCTGTGGCAACTTTTCACTCCAGGACAGAAAGTTAGAAGGTTAAAGAGGGCTAAGATTATCTTGAATAAGTTTGAAAATGATCCTGGAATAATATATATATATATATATATATATATATATATATATATATATATATATATATATATATATATATATGAACTTTATTTCAATCCTTCATGAGCTTCTAATTATATATAAATATATATATATATATATATATATATATATATATATATGTATATATATATATATATATATATATATATATATATATATATATATATATATATATATACAAGTTTAGGATTGGTATATACGGAATGAAATCCAATAACCAACAATCAATATTCTTTAAAGAGTGCTCAATACAGAGTAGAGCAGATATAATTATTTATTTGAATATTACAACATAAATATGTTATAAAATCAAGACAAAAGTAGCCATTTTGTTTCAACACTTCTTGTGTCTTGTCAAGTGATGATATAGAATATAGAATAAATGGTTTTAAAAGTTTCAAATTAATCAACGATCCTTAGCTAAGAGTAAACGCTGTTACGTAAGCCAGAGTGGCCAATCAAAATGCAAGTATAGGATGATTCGAAAAATTTGACAACTAAGCAAGGCTATCTAGATATTAAAAGATTTATAAAATTTGAAATTAAAATTAAAAATAAAATTAAAATTACCTATTAAGAAATCTAAATCAGATCTCTATTAAGTTTTAAATTGTAAAATTACTAAGGAGAAAAAAAAAAAAAAAAAAAAAAAAAAAAAAAAAATAAATCTAAAAATAAAAATAAAAGATATATATGCTATTTAATTTATATTTTCATTGAAATTAAGTTGAAAGTTGTATTTAGAGTCCCAGACATAGATGTATACATTTTTCGTTACATTTCAGCAAGTTAGTCGCCTCTCACGTGAAATCACTCGATCAACGGCATGCCAAACGCTCGGACGCATCTAGATATATACACACACATACAAAAAAGCAAACCACACATAGGCAAATGCACTACACCTACACACACACATCGATACACACAGGCACACACATCTACATTCAATATGATCCAGACGGTCAAATGTCGAAGCCATTCGTGGCTTAAAATGTTATTAAACGAATTTAAACTTGAAAAATTTAAACAAATAACCATATATAAATATATATATATATATATATATATATATATATATATATATATATATATATATATATATACATATATATATATACACATACACATACACACACATACACACATATATACATATATACATTTTTGAAAACATATAGTTTTCGACACATTTACAGACAAAAGTAAATAACCACCTCCACATATAATTGAACACTCGCACATCCGCATATAAATTAATACATGCACCCGCATAGACACATATAAGGATAATAGGTACGCATACACAGACCTACGTACATAAACATACACATAGATAAGCACATATAAATATATTGACCCATACGTCGACGCAGAAAAGTAAATAAGGCAAGTGAAGAAATACATATAAAGATGCAACCATATACAAGCACACACATACATACATACACATCTAGATGTACATACATAAGCACGCATGCATATATGTATATACACTAAATATATATATATAGACATTTACAAATACAAGTGTATACATGAAAAATTAAACAAACGTAAATTAAAACGACATGAGTATAAAAATGCATATACACATCCGCTAGTACATATATATACACACATACATACGCAACTACACATAGAAATATACACATATATATCTACAGACAAACATATACATACATACATACATATTCACAAATATACATACGCATATATACACATATACATATATATATATATATATATATATATATACATATACATATATATACATACATACATAAACACACATACACATATACATACACACACATACACATATACGCACACACACATATACATATACAAACACATATACATATATACATAAACATATAGACACATGCATAAAAAAGGAAAAAGAAATAAGCATACATAGACCAACTTATATTCTAATAATATTCCAACAACATTATGATAAAATATATTAAAAGTTAATCATAATTTAAGAAAAGAACAAAGGTCTGTAAGCAATTAAAGGTACTTTATCAACAAAAGTAGATTTTAGTTTGTATCTATGATACATTCCAAGACACTAAAGCCTACATACAAATACACATACAATGACACACCAACATATATATATAAATATCTAATCCTATATAAATACCCATATCGACACATCCAGATAAACAATACAGAGACAGTCGAGCTCAACCATATAATCACCCACACATACATATAAATATACACCCATATACAAACACATATACATAAACATATACATATTTAAACATACATATATATACATATATATGCATATATAAACCTATACATACACATAGAAACATACATACTACATATACATACATATATGCACACTCACACATACATATACATACATATGCAATAGGCATACATATATCTACACTACATTTAAAGTAGATCGTATTAGAAAAATGATACATAAGGTATTTAAGGATCTAGGTCTCAGAGTAATAGTTTCCACTAATGTTAAACGAGTAGACTTCCTAGACGTCACCCTAGACCTCACTAGCAACACATACCAACCATATGTAAAAGTTAATTCCAATCAAATATACGTTCATCCAAATTCTAACCACCCCCCTGCAATCATCAAACACATACCCTATTCTATTGAATGTAGGATCAGTAACAACTCTTCAAACAGTGATATTTTTAATAAGCATAGTGACCTTTACAATTCCGCACTTAAACATAGTGGATATAAAAATATTAATATTAAATATAAAAGCCCTATAAATAGCAACAATAATGGTAGAAAGAGATCTAGAAAAATCATATGGTATACTCCCCCTTTTAACATTATGGTTAAAACCAAATTGGGGCACCTGTTTCTAAACCTCATTAAAAAACATTTCCCCAAATCTGGAACCAACTCACTCAGTAAAATATTTAACTCTAATACTCTTAAGTTAAGCTATAGTTGTGCTGATAACCTAGAAAAAATAATTAAAAAACATAACAATAGTATATTCAGCAAGTATATAAATTCGGAGAGCCTGACAACCCACAAGGTTGCACATAGCAACATTAAGCAAAATGACACAAATAATAAATCATGTAACTGCAGGAATCCCAATAATTGTCCACTAAATAATAACTGTTTAACTAGCTCTGTAGTTTATCTCAGTACTATATCAACACTAGAAAATCCAAATATAAAGAAATTCTACATAGGTTGCACCATGAGACCATTCAAGGAACGCTGGCGGGGTCACCTGCAATCTTTTAATAATAGTAACTATAAATATATGACTTCATTATCCAAATACTTTTGGAGTCTAAAAGAGAAAAATAAAACACCTAAGGTTAAATGGAAATTAATTAGAAAGGCCCGGACATGTAACTCACTATATGCCCCGTGTTACTTATGCCTTAACGAGAAACTTGAAATAATTAGATTTAAAAATAAGACTGATCTTTTAAATCAAAGATATGAACTAACAGTTAACTGTAAGCATCGTCTTAAATTTAACTTAGTATAGAAATCATATACTTTCTATGATAATGATAAATGAAACTTAATAGACTATTACCTTTTTAGCATGATAGTCGCCTTATCGATATGAATGTGTACTGGGTACTTACAAAGTATCATACGTGTCTGTATTTAGATGTATATATGTGTATGTTATGTAGAGTTATTTCTACTGTAGGATATGTATATGTGTATATAGGGATATATATATGATTTTTTTTTTTTTTTTTTTTTTTTTTTTTTATGAAGGTATATCGTTGCGTATATTGGCTTCTATCATGGGTTAACCTGTTTATGTGTATGAGTAAGGGAGTAAATTCTGGTAAGTGTCTACCACTAAATGTGTGAGTATATGTATGGGTATATGGGGATATTTATGTGTACTTGTGTGAGTGTAGATATATGTATGCCTATTGCATATGTATGTATATGTATGTGTGAGTGTGCATATATGTATGTATATGTAGTATGTATGTTTCTATGTGTATGTATAGGTTTATATATGCATATATATGTATATATATGTATGTTTAAATATGTATATGTTTATGTATATGTGTTTGTATATGGGTGTATATTTATATGTATGTGTGGGTGATTATATGGTTGAGCTCGACTGTCTCTGTATTGTTTATCTGGATGTGTCGATATGGGTATTTATATAGGATTAGATATTTATATATATATGTTGGTGTGTCATTGTATGTGTATTTGTATGTAGGCTTTAGTGTCTTGGAATGTATCATAGATACAAACTAAAATCTACTTTTGTTGATAAAGTACCTTTAATTGCTTACAGACCTTTGTTCTTTTCTTAAATTATGATTAACTTTTAATATATTTTATCATAATGTTGTTGGAATATTATTAGAATATAAGTTGGTCTATGTATGCTTATTTCTTTTTCCTTTTTTATGCATGTGTCTATATGTTTATGTATATATGTATATGTGTTTGTATATGTATATGTGTGTGTGCGTATATGTGTATGTGTGTGTATGTATATGTGTATGTGTGTTTATGTATGTATGTATATATATGTATATGTATATATATATATATATATATATATATATGTATATGTGTATATATGCGTATGTATATTTGTGAATATGTATGTATGTATGTATATGTTTGTCTGTAGATATATATGTGTATATTTCTATGTGTAGTTGCGTATGTATGTGTGTATATATATGTACTAGCGGATGTGTATATGCATTTTTATACTCATGTCGTTTTAATTTACGTTTGTTTAATTTTTCATGTATACACTTGTATTTGTAAATGTCTATATATATATATTTAGTGTATATACATATATGCATGCGTGCTTATGTATGTACATCTAGATGTGTATGTATGTATGTGTGTGCTTGTATATGGTTGCATCTTTATATGTATTTCTTCACTTGCCTTATTTACTTTTCTGCGTCGACGTATGGGTCAATATATTTATATGTGCTTATCTATGTGTATGTTTATGTACGTAGGTCTGTGTATGCGTACCTATTATCCTTATATGTGTCTATGCGGGTGCATGTATTAATTTATATGCGGATGTGCGAGTGTTCAATTATATGTGGAGGTGGTTATTTACTTTTGTCTGTAAATGTGTCGAAAACTATATGTTTTCAAAAATGTATATATGTATATATGTGTGTATGTGTGTGTATGTGTATGTGTATATATATATATGTATATATATATATATATATATATATATATATATATATATATATATATATATATATATATATTTATATATGGTTATTTGTTTAAATTTTTCAAGTTTAAATTCGTTTAATAACATTTTAAGCCACGAATGGCTTCGACATTTGACCGTCTGGATCATATTGAATGTAGATGTGTGTGCCTGTGTGTATCGATGTGTGTGTGTAGGTGTAGTGCATTTGCCTATGTGTGGTTTGCTTTTTTGTATGTGTGTGTATATATCTAGATGCGTCCGAGCGTTTGGCATGCCGTTGATCGAGTGATTTCACGTGAGAGGCGACTAACTTGCTGAAATGTAACGAAAAATGTATACATCTATGTCTGGGACTCTAAATACAACTTTCAACTTAATTTCAATGAAAATATAAATTAAATAGCATATATATCTTTTATTTTTATTTTTAGATTTATTTTTTTTTTTTTTTTTTTTTTTTTTTTTCTCCTTAGTAATTTTACAATTTAAAACTTAATAGAGATCTGATTTAGATTTCTTAATAGGTAATTTTAATTTTATTTTTAATTTTAATTTCAAATTTTATAAATCTTTTAATATCTAGATAGCCTTGCTTAGTTGTCAAATTTTTCGAATCATCCTATACTTGCTTTTTGATTGGCCACTCTGGCTTACGTAACAGCGTTTACTCTTAGCTAAGGATCGTTGATTAATTTGAAACTTTTAAAACCATTTATTCTATATTCTATATCATCACTTGACAAGACACAAGAAGTGTTGAAACAAAATGGCTACTTTTGTCGTGATTTTATAACATATTTATGTTGTAATATTCAAATAAATAATTATATATATATATATATATATATATATATATATATATATATATAATTAGAATATATATATATATCAATAAAATCCAAAACTCATAAAATTAATGGCATTTAGATTATTTCAAGACGTACAAAATTTTTGTCAAGAAAATTTCAGGTCATCTGATGATTGCATCTGGCATGAAACAGCCTGTCGCTTCTGAGTGTTGACTTCGATGTTCACTTATATATATATATATATATATATATATATATATATATATATATATATATATATATATTCGTTGTATGTTAAAATATATATATATATATAATTTTTGGTTGTATGTTAAAATATATATATATATATATATATATATATATTCGTTGTATGTTAAAATATATATATATATTTTTTCGTTGTATGTTAATATATATATATATATATATATATATATATATACATGTGTGTATGCGTGTAGATATATATGTGTGTTTATACATATATGTGTGAGCAAGTGCGTGTTGTAAATGTCCACAGTCTATATGGGAAAACGATATATTTTATTTATATATCAAGAAAAATTTTAGAAAAGCCTATGACAATTTGGTAAAAAAGGTTCCTGTCACGCGTTTCGTGCTTTACGACTGGCAGACCTTTTCTAAGCAGATTTTTTAGTATCACAATATCGGATATTTGATAACAAAAGGGATAAAAAAAACTTGAACAAAAACAAAAAAAAGTTGAATGAAATCGGCTGAATTATATGCCGCTTTCGGTGGAGCGGGGGCGTAGTCAACCTTTGATAACCTTGCGGCAAAACGTGCTTAAAGTTTTTAGACAGTTTTGATCAACCTTTCTTTTCATGATTAGCCGTAAGTAATTATAAATATAAAACTACCTTACACTTAAGTAAAATAAATTACAATAATAATGTTTATTAAGAATTTACTACGTAAATATCAAGTTTTACATTGTTGATAATTATGTATTTAGTTACATAAATAAATAGAAAAAATAGACATTTTGATGCTATATTCGATTTGTTGTTAGGGATGTTTCATTTTCTTCTTTGGTACTGACAGAATTTTACAAACTCTGGCTGCAGTGCTAAGTTTTCTACGTTGACCAAACTCGAACTATTTCGTTTACGCTTTGTTACCTCTCTTTTCCATTGTTGTTTTTAGATCGCTTTCTTTCAGTCATTTTGATGGGCAATAGCGATATTCAGGACACTTTGAATGATTTTATTCCATTTAAAAAATAAAGCCTGTAAAAAGTAATATTTTAAATTAATATACAACGAAAAATAAAATGCTTTTGACAAAATCCTTAAGGATTTTACTATAATTATGTAACAATAAAGTAATGACATTCTGCAGACAAATCTACAGTTTGTGTTACCTCATCTCATTGCATGGTTGCGAAGTATAAACCAAAATTGAGTTTGAAATATTGTGTAATCGGTTCTGTTTGTAAAATACTTTGATATGATATAATGAATAATTTGTAGTGAAATGTTTTGTTGAATACGCTCCTCCTCCACCGAAAGTGTCATATATCCATGTGATATTTGCTAAATGAAAATAATTTTTCTCTTAAGGTAATTAGCATGACGCCAACTTGTTCTCAATGCATTACAAGGTGTTTTTCACGCAAGAATCCCACGTGTACCTTGTTTGAGAGTCCAAAAGCAGCCCATATTTTTTGAAGAAGCTACATATTTCCAAAGATGAACAAACTGGAGCAATTTCGTTTTTACGCTTTGTTTCCTCTGTTTTCCATTGTTGTTTTTAGATCGCTTTCCTCTAGTCATTTTGATGGGCAATAGAGACATTTAGAAGGATCTTATTCCATTTCAAAAATAAACCCTGTAAAAAGAAATATTTTAAATTAATATACGACCAAAAATAAAATGCTTTTGACAAAAGCCTTAAGTATTTTACAACAATTATGTAACAATAATGTAACGATATTCCGTAAACAAATCTACCATTTGTTAACACATCTCATTGCATGGTTACTAACAATAAAACTAAATTGAGCTTGAAATATTGTGTAATCGGCTCTGATTTTTTTGGAAAATACATGGATATTCCATAATGAATAATTTGTAGTGAATAAAGCAATTCTCGATTTTTTTGTTGAATACGCTCTTCCTCCGCCGAACGCGTCATATCTACTGTCTGATATAGTTGTTGGTGCTGTTGAAAGTTCACAAGCAAGGTTGTTTCTGTTATTTGGTACAGTTGCTCAAAGCTATTTTAATCACTTATCTGAGAAAGTAGTTGTATACAGTCTCGATATTTGTGAACGAGTTGGGTGACATGACTGACATCAAAGCCCACGTCAGAACTATTTATCGGCTATGGTTTTAATGATACGTTTTAATATATATGACACAGATTTGCTGTCATTCGTTATCTACTGTCTTCTTGATTACTCTTTGAGCTCCTTAACAATGTATCTTTTTTTTTACTTATTCTTTCACATTCACTAACCCCTTGGGTCTTATTGGCTTTACTGCCTAGCATGGGGTGAAATGATTTAAAAAAATAAAGTGTTGTTATATATATCCGAATATATATATATATGCAATATATATGTAATATATATATGTAACATATATATATATATATATATATATATATATATATATATATATATATATATATATATATATATATATATATATATATATATATCAAACATATTGGTGTGGACCCGAAGTAGGGGCCACGGAAGGAAAACACGGAACACGGGTTAGAGGTAAGAAACATATATTAAACAGAAAAGTTACAAAGAATAGTGTAAGTTTAAATAAAGCCTGTAAAAAGAAATATTCCGAAATAATCGGTTCTAATTTTTTGTAAAATACTTGGATATGATATCATGAATAATTTTCAATGAAAAAGGCAATTTTCGATATTTTGTTGAATATGCCCGTTCTACGCCGAAAGCGTCATATACCCCAAACATATAGTTAAAAGAAAATAATTAATTAAATTTAAAATTTCAGCGTCCGCTCTCTTTCGTGGACATGCGTAGTCACAGGAACATGAACATCACTTTAAACTGATTATGTCCGAAAAAAGAATTTTTCAACTTTGACAGATTTTCCTTAACACTCTCTATGTTTTTAACTACTCTATCTCTGACGTTGACCATTCTTTTCCCACAAATAGTAAATTTTAAACAATATATTGATAAAAACAAACCACACAGACACAGAGGCGCACACACCCAAACACACACATATACCTCGCGTATCGTGCGACACCCAAATTTTAATCTTATAAACAATTATTTTATTGTCTGTCTATATTTCTGAGATGAGGTATTATGTACAGTATTTACATTAGTCGGATTATTGTGCTCATCTTTGTCGCCATTTTTGTCACAACGTTTCGGCCGTTGTACGCTCCGGCCTTCTTCAGGTGGTTGGAATTTCGAACCGAACCGTTTATTTCGATCACTGGAGATAACTGATAACTGACATCCATCAAACATGGCTCGTGGAACTAGAACAGTCTACCCCAGTGATCGAAATAAAGGGTTCAATTCGAAATTCCAACCACCTGAAGAAGGCCGGAGCGTACAACGGCCGAAACGTTGTGACAAAAATGGCGACAAAGATGAGGACAATAGTCCGACTAATGTAAATACTGAATTATTTTATTATGTATCTCGTGTATCATGCGAGATCCTTTTTTTTTTTTTTGAGAGACCAAATTACAATAGGCTAACCTCTTTCCCTCTATCTCTTTATCCCATCTTTTAGTTGAATAAGTTAAAAAAGTAAAAGTGAATGATAAAAAAGTATCATTATTAACGTTATACACTTTTTTAAAATGCCTACAGCCATAAACAAGCGAACGAGAAACAGCTAAACATCTTCTAAACATAAACAACGGAAAAGATGCATATTCGCTATATTTGTATTTTATAATACGATACTAATATGTGAATATTACATCCATTATTACTGGGTGCAGTTAAGTAAAACATTTTAATACAGCTCTACTTTTGGACTACAGTAAATGTGTGTGTGTGTGTTTGTGTGTGTGTGTGTGTGTGTGTGTGTGTGTGTGTGTGTGTGTGTGTGTGTGTGTGTGTTAATCATTTCACCTCAGGTAAGGAAATAATGTTACTAAAACGCAATGGCTTACCGAGAGTGAAAGACATTAAGATTTAGTAAGAAGAAAAGGGCAATAATAGAAAAGGTTTTAGGAACACGGAAGATATGCATGCATGGACATATGTATAAATAAGGTTTACACCAATTTTCCTCAATAAAATCGTTATTTCTTGAATCTGAACGCCAAAAATTCTTAACCTACATTTTCTTTATATTTTTGTTTCATTCCAACCAATTCGGTTGTAAATACTTCTTTGCTATGTAAAGAGTCGATAGTTACGTCTGGCGCCGAGATTCCAGTCTGTTGTTAGATATGGCGACCAATCAAGATGGATTGCCTCTGCTACGTTAATAACTGTGTTTCCGGTGTTTCTCTGAGAAAGATCTTTTCTGTTTGATTTTTTTTTTCCTTTAATTCTTTTTAAAGATTTGCACCTGCTACATACGGGGAGTTTTCTCTAGAAACACTTCGTAACAAAAATTGATATGTAATCCATCAGAACTTGAAGCATCGTAAGTTTGATTTACTGATTTACGGCTCTCTCTTTTTTTTCTTTTTTTTTTTTGTTGCGTTGCTTTTGTCAAGATACTTTCAGTTATTGAACATATGCAAAAACTTGTTTCATCCGAAAGGGGCATACGAAATCCTATTTGCATTTTTAGAGTGATTGATTCTATGAGATATTGTAGAGCATACACATTGTTAAAATGAATGTATATAGTTGAATGTTTATAAAATTGGCAACCACTGTATTGTGTAATGCTTGTTTCTCTCTATCTATCTATCTATCTATCGATATATATATATATATATATATATATATATAAATAGATAGATAGATAGATAGATATATATAATCATCCACAGACAGACTATTTCGCGGTAACACCGCTCATCAGTGTGTATAGACATCCGATTGCTTCAAGCCGGGATCGATATATATATATATATATATATATATATATATATATATATATATATATATATATATATATATATTCATGTTTATATATAAATGTATATATATATATATATATATATATATCATCGCATAGGATATATATATATATATATATATATATATATATATATATATATATATATATATAATCGCATAGGATATATATATATATATATATATATATATATATATATATATATATATAATCGCATAGGATATATATATATATATATATATATATATATATATATATATATATATATATATATATATATATATATATAACATATTCAAAAACCTCTATCCTCATTATTTCATGAAAGATGAAATGAAAGGCATACAAAATATACATCCAGAAAAAAAGATAATGACATTATTATCAACAACAACAATAACAATGGCAATAAACTAGATAAAAATAGGTACATAATAGTAACTACTAATTCCTTACCATCTACTATCAAAAAAAATTTATCCAATCTTACAATATTAAATTAAAAACCACATCCCAAATTATTATGGATAAGTTCAGAACCAAAATATCCATAACAATAATAATTCTGATTTGCTAAGCGCGGTTTAGATGTGGCAGAAGGCCGAAAGTATTGGGTACCCAGCGTGGATCGAACTCACTACTCCGTCGTAATTGATCTAGAAAGTCATTCTTTCTAACCATTACACCACGTTAAGGTGCCCATATTGATTTTCTAAGCGTAGCTTAGATGTGGCATCTAACATGTATTGAACTCACTTTTCAGTCGTAACTAATCTAACAGGACAAACTTGCTAACTATTACACCGCCCCGGGGTGCCCAACTATAGTGATTTTTCAAGCACGAGGCCGAAATTAAAAGGGGTACCCAGTGAGAATCGAACTCACTACTCTGTCGCAATTGTTCTAGCGAGACAAGTTTGCTAACCATTACACCACCTCGAGGTGCCCATTCTGATGTAGATATATATGAAATAAACTTTCACAACTGTTCTTTACAATACATTGGGAAATGTTGGAGGATTTAAATAAAAACGTATATGAGCACAAAAAGGATCTTGTATACAATAATTTATGAAATGCATCAGTCCTATATAGAAAACGCATCAACCACAACTACGATCTAAATAATGCCACGCTTAATAAAAAAAGAAACTGACTTATAATATCTAATTAGACGGAAAATTATTTAAAGTGTCGCTATCGAAACATATCAAAATATAAATCTGCGCTTTGGATTTTTTTTTAAATATCTCTTTTTCTGAAATAATTACGCCAAGCCCAAGCCAAATTATACAATAAAAATATTAAATAATAAATGTGTAAAATATAAAAAAAATAAAATAAAATAAAAGTATAATGTTAAATTCATAACATTCTATCATTTAAAATATATAATACATGAAATAATATCCGAAACTAAGATAATATAAATATTAATTACATTATTAAAAGATACATGTGCGGATACATTTTCGGCCGGTAATTTGATCAGGTCCGCGGTTGAGCCGGGGTCCGTCGCCCGAGACGCAGAGATGAAAAAATAGTTAAATATTCTTCTCTTACTGATAGATTTTTTTTTACTCCTGTGGCAGTGGAGACTTCAGGGGTTATTGGCCCTTGTTCGATGGCGTTCCTTCGGAGGATTGGCGCGATTGCCTCTCGATTAAGGAACGAACCTCACGAAACGGAGTGGCTCTTGCAGCGTGTCTCACTGGCGATGGTTCGTGGTAATTCTTTCTCCATCATTGCGACTGGCAGAGGATAGAAAAAATTGTTTATAGTTACGCTGTTCTGGAATTGTCATCAATGGTCGACAGAACTTGCTTTGTTTCAATGACTTTTGTTTTGTTATTATTAAATATTGATTAACTAAAGAATTAATCACTTTTGTTTATGAGACATTACATTACGTCATTAAATTACGTAATTGATAATTGTCCTAGACTTTTCCGTTACCATGAAGAATATTCATGAGCGTTCTTAAAATGACTTTTTTTTACTTTTCTTTATAAATGTAAAACTGATTAACCTGATGCAAGACATTATTATTATTCTTTTTATGTTTATTGCTATTATTATTATAATGATTATTATTAGTTCATTTCTCAACGTTGTAAATACAAACTTCTTAGACTAATAGAACGTAGGATTGATGTAGACATTCTTTTATCTTAAGGAATACGAAATCAAAATGACTTAAAATAACATTCGTAGTATTTGTATAGTACTAGCCATCGTCATCTTCTTCTGATTATTATTATTGTTTGTTGTCATTATTTTTATTATTGTTATTATTATTTTTTTTATATTATTATTATTATTAATATTATTCAATTTCTGATCGATGCAATTACTGCCATGTACTTCAAAGATCTCTGGCATTTATATTATGTTTAATTACATTTTTTGCTTAAATCAATTGTTTTAGATTGTCTCATTGACAATGCATTTAAAATTAAACTAATCTCCTCTTTCTTGCGTTTCCCTCTTCAGACAGTTTGCTTCAAATCTGTTTTAGTTGTTTTTCATTTACAGATCTGTCTCTCCTATCTATGCGTTTTATGCCCGAGGACTGTGTAGGAGAATTAGATATCAATTTAAAGACGAGAGACAATAACGAATAAAATAGAAGCTTCAAAGCTCAACACAATGAAATAGTTTGCGAAACGTAGTAGAATCTGTTTTTGTTTTTTTTTTTTGTTTTTTTTTTTGGCCTATCATGAACTTTTGCGCCGTAAAAGCTGCCAGCATTAAAAATGCAGATACAGTTATGTGATAATCAGTTAACAAACAAGTGTCAGGGCCCATCTACGTTATATTCATTCAAATCCTCACTAGCCGGTTATGGGGATTTGAATGAATATAACGGATATATATATATATATATATATATATATGTAAGACGTATTTATATTTCAGTCGACAGGTAGTTTGTTTTTATGCTTGAATGCATTGGTTGATATTCGTCGTGTTTATTCGTAAATCATTTGGTATATATAGGTCATATTTATACTTGAGTCAATAGGTAGAGATTCTTTGCATTTATCTTTAACGCCATAATTAGATATTCATAGTGACTACACTTGGGCTAAGACTTATTTATACTTGAGACAATAGATAGCCATTCGTTGAATTTATACTTGAATCCATAGGTAGATATGTGCCGTGTTTACGCTTGAATCATTTTCTATATATAGGTTATATTTATACTTGAGTCAATAGGTATACATTTGTTGCATCTATCATTGACGCCATACGTATATATTCATCGTGTTTATACTTGAGTTCATCAGTGTATATATATATATATATATAGGTTTTATTTATACTTGAGACAATAGGCAGACATTCGTCGAATTTAATAATTTAATCCATAGGCAGATATCGCTTTTCTTATACTAGAGTCCATCTGTAGATATCGTCGTATGTGTATTCTCGTGTCTATAGGGAGACATTGATAGTGTTTATACTTGAGTAAATATCGAAACATAGTTTATGATTATACTTCTGTTAATATCATAGTATTTGTTTTAAAAATCCTTCGAAAAAGATATTTGAAAAAAAATGATTATTTATAGACGCACAACAAAGACAGGCGACACGAGCCGAGTTTAAAAAAGACGATAGATTTATTGGTAACACACAAAAAAATGAATGAATTACACAAATTTAGAGCTTTGTGTGCCAAATGATTGCTAATAACATATATTTTAAACATATCACCCCAGGCAAGGAGTTACAGAAAGTGAGATCCGGAGTAGAGAGGGTGTTTGAGGAAAGGACACAGAGGAGGAGGGGGATCAGGATCAAGGCATCAGAAGATGTCGATTGACATTATATTTGAATATTTGAAGGTTATAGCTATCAAGGAAGCAAGTAAGAGGGAGGGAGTTCCACTGATTGGAAGTGCGAGAGAAGAAGCTTTTTGGTGTAGAAGAAACGGCTACATTTACCCGTTTCGACAGTAAAAGGGTGGGACCGAGTTGCCAACCGAGTAGTACGCTTAATTGCATGCAGTTTGGGTATGTAAATTATCAATGAAAATGAAATACGCCTTTTTACAATTAAAATTATAATACTGCATTAGAAAATCCTTAGAAAAGAAAATTGCAAAAAGTGAAGAAAAGGAGAAAATGCATCTCTGGACAGTTTTTAAAGAATAATTTGGTACCATTTTCGAAGCAAAGTTCGTGGTAACAACGAAGTAAAGAACAAAAACACCAGCCGAAGCATTTTCCTTGATGTAGGAGCGACTTAACGTTCCTTTCTATTCTCGTTTTTTACAAATTTCTTCTACGATGTTTTCTTTCTGGGTTCCTGCAGCAGATGTTTGTTGTGTCCGAAAATTTAATCCAAGACCACCCTACCCCCATAAATAACCTACAGATGGGCTCCAAATACACTTCTCGGAATCGGAGGAAAAACCCCTTTATAGGTTTCGGATAAAAAAAACAAACACGCCTGTTTTACCACAAATCAAAATGTACCAAAAATATTTTCGAAATTCAAAAATTAAGCATTTGCCGAACACAGCGTCAGTGTGTCTCTGAAAGGCAGATTAATTTTTTTATAATATGTTGGTTATTGACACGCACCCAACTGGTACCGAATGTTACAAAAGACTGAATTTAAATTGGAAATTCCACGCGTATATGAAATATATATATACGTATATTTTCTAAAACTCCCCTTGGCATTTATTCTTTGGGAACGGCTGAGGGGCCAGTGATTAATCTTTACCCTCTCCGAAATATTACATATTAAAGGCAGCTCGCTAGGGCTCAAGTAACGTCTATTCAATTTTGATCCCGCTATCTGCAACAGATATAAACATAAGTGGTTGTTTTGATCTGCCTGCCCGCTCTGCAGTCAGCATATTCGTAGCTCCGCCGATGCGGTAACAGTTTTCGGTGTGAATGCACTTTCAAAATATTCTTAAATCTTATTATAATTATGCTTGTTCCTTCCTTAGTTAATTAGTTCGTTTACTGATCAGCATTCTGCGGTTCACTGACGACGATGTTCAAAGAAACACCCTCACCCACTACATCTCACGCTTGCTGCCAATAAATGCCATCGATTTCCAAAGAAACGCCCTCACTCTCACCCACTCCAAAGCAGTTAGAGCGGCAATGGAGGATACCTACAACAGTCCATTTTATCATTTTTTTTCTTCGTCTTTTGTATATATATTATCTTGTATTATGCTGTGTATGCACAGCCATTTTTTCGCCGAACAGCATAATGAAAAAGGCTCCAGACTTAATAAAAACAAATTTTTATCGTCAAAATTTTTGTTATTATTAAGAGAAAAGACCAAAGTATTTTTGATTATTTTATTAAATTTTTAATCCTTTCTAGAAAGTTCGCAATTCTGATAAAATCTTGTTTTTATTTTTTTTGTTTTTTTTTAAGTCGGCGACCCAGTGTTAGGGTCTTTGCGTCTATTTTTTCAGATGAAAGACATTGATTTTGAAATTCTTGCAAAAATCAAATAATTGTCGGATTTTAATGAAACTTTCAGAACTTATTCGCAAATAAATTAAATTAATATTGCACTATTATGTTTTAGAACAATGTAGTAAACATTTTTTTTACGTATGTTACAACCCACTTAATTTCATGAAATTTCGAAAAATTAAATAGACCTCAGAAAAATTATTATGGTGGCCTCTAAATGTCATTAGCGTTAAAAGGTCACGTGTTTTAAGTGTTGTCTTCCCCTTACTGGAAAAAAAACACTCGACTTTTAGAGACTGCAAATCTTTCATTTCATTTCAGTGTTTTATCGTGTCTCAACAGGCTTTGAAAATCATCCCTTCAAAATTTTAAATTAAATTTTACTTTTATAATACCAGTTTCACTAAGTATTTTTATTTTATGTATTTATTTTATTTTGGTGTGTCATACTTCAATTATTTTTTTTTAGTTCTAGAAAAATAATTGTTACTTTTTCTTTCTTATTAAATTTCAAGTTCTTATTTTTTTAAGTTGCAAGTCATTTTGCAATTTACTTTTATACTTAACTCCTATTTCATAAAAAAAAGTTTGTTTTTTGCTTTAATTTACTTTTTCTTTTTTTATTATTGCAGTGCACTCAATGGATGCAATTCTGATAGAGAATGAATTTAATTGTTTAGCAATTGGCCTGCTTGAACCTACTGATGTACCGCCGCTTGACCATCGTGAAACCTCGATCAGCCAGGCTTTGAAACACTGATGAACAGAGACTGATCGGTAATGCTGTGCTTGAACCTGTAGATAAGAAGAGGAGGGGTGAGGTGCCCCATCACTCCTGTTTCTATGTAGATGCATCAGGAGGTTGTGATAAAGTTATATGTTTAATACCATAATTTCTTATCTGCAAAGGAACAACTGCAACGTGTGCAGTGGTGCTTGGACAGGCATTGCCTCTACGCTACTGTCAGATAGAAAGACTATCCATAGTTTGTTCAAATTGCCTGTCCCACTCACGGAGGCCAGCGTTTGTAATGTACCAGCCACTTCAGGCCATGCAAATTATTTACAAATCCTGGATTTTATCAAATTGGATGTGGCTTCTATGATCTATTCATTTGTCCTGCATATGATTGATAGGGCCTTGCGAGACACCACTGGCATTGCTGCTGTTTTTGTTGGTAAAGTTGTGCTCTTGACGAGAGACTTCAACCTAAAGAATATTAGACTCAAGTTTATTTGCACCTAAGTGATGATCTCAGATCATTAGTAACCATCTATACAGATCATACCACTGTTTATGAACTCAGTTCAAAAATCAAGATTATCGGGGCCTAACAGCTGATCTTTCATCTAACCTCACTCTAAATGTTCAGTTCGGAAACCTGGCCTGCAACTCTCAATACCTCAAAAACCAAGCTCATATACCGTAATACCCCATGTATAATACACCTTCATCCATAATACGCACACCTAAAATTGTGCTGATAATGTGAGAAAATGCTTCTACTCATGCATAATACGAAACCCTTTTTGGTAAACAAACCCTATAAACTGTACCTCTCCAATTTCATTACGGCCAGCGTTTGCTATTCTTATTTAAAAAAAAAAACATCGAATAATATTATTCTAATTTGGTTTTATGATAATTCTTTTTTTATTTTACGGCAATTTTTTGTATCTGTGCATTATACGCACCCCTGATTTTTCCTCTTAGAAAAATGCGTATTATACATGAGGAATTACGCTAATATCTTCAGTTAAGGCTGCCCTTTCAATGAGGCTTAAAGCTTTGAACATTTACTGTGTCTCAAGTCCATCCCGGCTTCAAAGTTTAAGACAGATGCACACTCCACTGCTAAAGACGCTGAGAAAAAAATAGTCGCTTCTGATTCCTTCTGTCATACATTTGTTTTGGTTTTGTAACAACTTGGAGTATTGGGCGAAACTACACCTTGCATTCTGTTTTTAATTTCTTGATTTACTTTACTCAATTTGATGACAAGTCATGACGTGAGGAATGAGATGAGGATATTCTTGTTATCAAATAGCCATTTGCACTGATTTGAGTCATATTGAACAAGATTTTAGTGGGGCAAGCAACGAAAACTCATTTCGCTCAGCTAAATAACTTATCCATGGGAATGTGTTGTTGGCCGTCTCATTATTTAAGCATCGATTTTGGAATATTTCTCATTTGCCTGATTCATGTATTTACTTATGGTTAGCATTGTACACGAATAATCTATGTAACGTGTCCTTTTGTTTCGATCATTCTCTTGCTAATATTTGAGTTCTATTTCAGTCGTCGAACATTTCAAACATTGTGTTTCAGTA